>JAQPPZ010016925.1:0-1200000 GCA_028583015.1 Wollemia nobilis | reverse complement strand
CTTTATGGGGATTAATGAAAATGACATGTGATGACACCTACTCCTCCCTAGGGCTATGATGGATAGAGAAGCCCAAACCTAGGGCCCATGCATTTTCATCCTTTCTTATATTATAATTTTATTTTCTCTTTTCTTATGTTCTCTCTTATTCTTGTGTCCCTTGACCTTGAATATTTTTACAATGACTATCATCTCTCTCCAAAGTCAAGGAATACAATTCTCTTTTGGTATATCCTTATCCTTTGCATGTTTCTTATTTCTTATTTTATTTTCTCCATTTAAATAGGGATATAAATTCTAATTTCTTCCTTTTATTGCACACTTCATCCATCTTGATTTTTAATAGCTGAAACTTCAAGTTGGAGGTACACATGCACAATTATTTGCTCTTTATTTTTCTTCCTCTCTTTCCTTCTAGCACATGCACACACTCACATTGTGGTATGCTCATATGACTTGGTCTATATACATATTATTACACACTTTTATTAGGTATTACTTGCTAATATTTCATACACATCAACAATAACATATCACCCCTATTGGGTTATGCTTCTTTTCACTCAACGAGCTCTACACCCCATTACAGGATTAGCTCCTTGGCCATTTCAGTAGGCCTCAACGTACATCCTAGTGGGTAATAACCCCATAATAATAACTAGTGATTAATCACCCATAGCAGGTTACACTTCATTTTAGAGATTAATCACCCATAGAAAGTTATGCTCCATATATGCTCGAGGTCATAGCTCATATGCATTGCACTATCACTATGGCTACAGGGTAATTTCTAGGTATTTGAAAGATAAGAAACATATGGTATGCACTTAGGGTTAATATTTTTTGTGCATCTTCTCTTGAGCACTTTGCTTAAGAATTTTTGTTTTTAAACCAGAGGGTTAGAAAGCATTCAAAGAAAGAATCATTCTAGGGTTAGATCTTTTAGTCTTGCATACCATATTTCTGTATTGTCCCTTATATTTCATAGCATGGATCTAAAAATACCAAACATAGGTGATTATATTGAAATGAATAAATAAAAATTCTTGAAAACCATAGGATTTGTTGTGAGTCCTTAAATCATTCTTGGTGAACCCTTTCCCTTCTTTTGCACTGAGATTAGAGAACAATGTACCCCTATGGTTCACCTCAAGGCTTTCCCCTCTACAATTTGGACCTAAAATTTTTCCTTTTTTGAATTATTTGAATGCTGATTATAACTCCTCCTTGGTAATTTCTAATAACAACTATTATTTTTGTTCCTCATTGATCATCTTGGATAAGTTCAGAACTACTTTGATTATCTTTGCTATATTTTCTCTGTTTAGATATTTATATAAGTATTTGAAGTAATTTACTGCTATTGGTTCCATTTCTTGGAATATTCTCAAAGTGTTTCCATTCTTCTCTTTCATTTCCCAAATTATGTTTGTATATTTGATTTGTTTTGCATAATTATGAAAAATAAAACTGTATTCTCATCCCCCTATTCTAGCCATAAAACCTTGATTTTCACTATGCATTTTCCTCCTCCCATTATAACAATTCCTTATTCTTCTTTTTTAGTTCTATTACTTTCATGATTTCAATTTCTAAAAAAAACTTTGTTACCTTTGCTTCCTAAGTCTTATCTTTGCTTCCTAGTATTTTTATTTGGCCCAACGTAAAGTGACTAATTTTATTCTCTTAAGACTACTAGTAAACTAAAACATGGTTATTTCTTCTAAGGTTGGTACATAATGCCTCAATTTTGTTCTTACTATGTTTTGAAATTCTTCTTACCTTAGCCAAATGAGATTGAATTTGAAATATCCTAGTGGTTTATCCTCTTCCTTTTCTAGTTGAAAAATGATTGAATAATGATCTAATCCCCCCTTGATCTATCCAAGTTATCATCTTATCAAAACAATTGAGAGATATGTTGAAACTTGAAATTTATCTAATCCTATAGATATCCCATAACTTCCAAATTGATTGTTTCTCCATGCAGAAGCATGCTTTTTTGGTTCTATATCACAAATTCTAGCACTTTAAATTTTGTGAAGGAAGAAATTTGCTAGTGGTTCCATTTTGGTCTATTCTCCCCATATTTCTCTTCTCTTTGTAACAAATTTTAAATACTCTTCTCTTTGTAACAAATTTTAACTACCCTCCCTCCACTAAATTATCCTTTTTTAGAAGGTCTTGGTCTAAAAATTCCCCATAGAAAATTACCTATCTCTATATGAACCATACATATTTACAATAGTTATAGTTTTCCCTAAATCCTAACTGAATTTAGATACTATTCTTGTATCTGCAAATAAGTTATCAATTAATTGGCAAGATTATCTCCATCCTAAGAAAATTTTCCTTTATTTTCTATTTTATTCTATCCCAATAAACTTCCAACTTGTAGCAATGAATAAAAAATAGATGTTATATTTCCTATATTTAACATGGTTTCTTTGATCAAGATAATACCAACCTTCTAAAATTTAATAAGTATTTTTAGGGATATATTTTTATGAGGAGCCCTCAATCCTCTAATATTCAAATATATTATTATCATGGATTACCTAATTAAAGGTTTGTCCTACTCTAAGTAACCCATAAATTTACCGTTTTTTACTAGAGATAATTTCTTTCTCAACTCTTTTTGGGTTGTTTTTATACAAAAAAATCCTACTTATTGAGGAACCCTGAGTTTAACTAGCTTCAAACTTCAACTTCTTTTGAATTTTCCCAAAGCTCTTACCTACTTTACCTTTCATTTGATATCTTAAAGCAAATTTTCCCATAATAGATAAAATTTAAATTGAGATAAAGGACTCGAAGGAGAGGAAATTCCGCTAATGGGGGATATTCTTAGTTTATTTTTTTTCTATTTTAATTTTTTCCATGATTTTAGAGAGAATTTTCTCTCTTTCATCCCCAAAAAAATCCCTTTCATTTTTTGATACAATATTTTCTCTTACCTATTCCCTTATTTAGACAAGAGGTGTTTTGATTTAGAAGCTCTTGGTCTTGGGTTAGTGTTGAGTTTGCAATATATTCTTTTACCTCTGCTTCTATTCTATTTAACTCCACTTCATTGGGGGTTTGGTTTGTGGAATCCTTTGTTGTTTTATTGCAAATTTCCATAAGCTCTTGTTGGGAATAAAATATTGATTTTATTTAATGTTCATTTAGTCCCTATATATAATCCACTACTACTTCTTCATTCCAAATTGTTCCATAAAAAATGTCTTTATCCAATATTTTCTCTTCTCTACCCTTTTTTATGAGCTCTAATATGGATATTGTTAAAAAAATATGACTATTGTGTAATTTTTTTACTGTTGGATCCAATCCCATATCCTTCATTTTTCTTCTCGTTGGCATCTTATGACTCTTTTCTTCCATTGTTTTTTGTATTGTTAACTTTTAGTTGATGTACTATTTTCTTCTTCCCAACTATCATTTTATCCTTTGACCCCATTATTCATTTAATCTCTCTACCACCATTACTTTCTAAACTTATCTCTACCTCTATTTTCTACCCATATCTATTCCACCTATCCATCCTTTCTGTTACCCTTATCCCCTCCATCTAGGCTCCTTCAAATATGCCTTCCAATTTCAATAAAAATTGTAATATTCAATATCTCAATTTTATAGCATATTCTCCAATGGTGAATGCTAAAGGCTGAGCCATTATATTAACATTCCCCTAGAGATTTTATTTTGAAAAAATATCTTCAAATCATACACATATTAACCCTCTCTCATATCCATATCCTACATGCATATATGTACAATGAAGACCATCATTTTTCACCTATTTTCTCTAACAGAAAAATAAAAAAATATCCCAAACCTTTCTGTCTAACCTTGAAACTGAAAAAGCTGTATTATAAATTGAATTTTTCCAAAACATAATACTCAAATATTGTTTCATATTCCCATGCAAATCATAAAATAAAATAGAATCACCTCACCCCTAGTTAACCCACCTCCATCCCAACAATCCATGATCCATACAATGTACTTTACATTATCCTTATAACATTTAATAGGAAAATTTTCCAACAATTCCATCATTGGCTAAATTCAAACCCTAGTTGAACTTCAAACAAAAATAAACCTTATCTACATTAATTACATCACCATAATCACACTTACTCAAACAAATTTATAGCAAAACCACTACCAACGCTATTGAATTCAACCCTTAATTCAAACTAAAATCCTTAAGTCATATTCAAACTTTGAGCCAAACCAAACCACAACAAGTATAAAGTATTGCAAAAAAATAAACTAAAAAACCTAATGAAAAAAAATAATATATCTGACAAGAAAAATTGATCCAAACCTCTAACTTCTTAAAAAACCATAGAATAGGTTCAAGTACTATCAAATATTTAGACCTAGGTGATTGGTGATAGAATCCTATCAAAGTCGACCATTGACACAAAATGGATTTCTTCATACCAAAAAAATATAATTCACTCTAGAAGATTTAACATATGTCTAAATATAAATAGACTAAAAAATATACAAAATTTAAATATGGAATCCTCCCAAGAATATCTAAAATATTACAAGAACTTTAATAGTGGAGAAAATATAAGGGTTAACTAGCCTCTTGCTCCAAGAGAGGATGCATTGCATGAACTAAAAAAAATATGATACCATGTTCATTTTGTTCTCTTACAATTTTCCTTATCTCTTTGTTAAAATTTGAATCAGTGATATTTTCTTCCATATTGAGTCATCCTCTCCACTTATTATGGCATTCTTTGGCCTTCTCCAAATAGTTCAATATGATGACCACCTTGGAAAAAGTGCTCTATTATATTGTACAATTTCTGTCTTTCTCTCTCATACCCAAATTGTGTCAAACCCGCATACTACAGCTACAAATACTTAAAGTTTTTCTCGAGATACTTCTTACCATGTCTACTGAATATACTTCAATATTTACCTTTGTTCCAACCCCAATTAGAGTATTTCTTCTCAAAAATGATATATTTAAGGGTATTCTCTTTCCCCATGCATGAAAAATTATATATAATATTAGTTATGAATCTTCTTTCATCATGGATGTTCCTCCCTATTTTTATAGGTCTCTTTGTATTTTTGAATCTATTGGACCAAGGTTCATATCATCCTCCTCAAGCATAAATAATTTTTTTTGTATTTTTGACAAATAGAGAGTTTCTTGATTTTCCCTACACTCAAAATACTAGTTTCACCCTTGTTGAAAAAACCCCCATATACACATGTCCCTATTGTCATTGGTCTCCTATTGAAGAACATAAGCTTATACTGATGGGGGTGAACAGTATAAGACCACTTTTTACTTTTCTTTTTAATTCAATATTATGCAGTGTATGGATAGCAATATCAATAGTAATAATAAAATCAATACACAAAACATAATACACGATAGATACACCACAATTTATGTGGTTCACCAAATGTGGGCTACTCCATGGATAAAATATTTTACTAAAACTTTCTCAATCAATCTCTTTGGGAATCCTTCCCAATTACAATATTTATGGATCTCCATCCAAAGGAGATGCTGATCCCCTAGTCTCAAGTTCATGGATCTCTTCCATAGGAGAACTCTTTTCCATTATGCTTTGGCTAGTGATATTCTAGAAGAATTTGTCTCTCTACTACACTTACCTGTGTATCTCTCTCCACTTGAATACTTCTCACTCATATCTATCTTCAACTTTCCTAGTTGCTAGATCTCTATCCATTGAGACTCTGTCCTCTGCTCTATGTCACCTCCAAAGCTCTATCAATAGGCTCACTCAGAACCTACTCAATAGGCTCACTCAAAACCTGCTCAACAAGATCACATAGAACTTGTCCAAATATGCTCAAAAAACTCACACAAAAATTATCAAATCTGCTCAACAAGTTCAAATAGAACTTGTCCAAATATGCTCAAGCAAGATCACCAAGAACTTGCCCAAATCTACACTAGCAAGCTCACCAAGAACTTACCCAAATTTGCACTAGCAAGCTCACCAAGAACTTGCCCAAATCTACACTAGCAAGCTCACCAAGAACTTGCCCAAAACTACTCTAGCAAGCTCACCAAGAACTTGCTCAATAATTCAATCTCATAGAAGCATAAAGAGAATTTTTAGAGACTCAATATGTTCTTATACTCAAATCCAATCTCAACTCAAATAAATATTATAGAAGCATAAAGATAATTGTTAGAGACTCAATATGTTCTATCCTCAAATATCAATATCAACTCAAATCGATCTTATAGAAGCATAAAGAGAATTGTTAGAGACTCAATATATTCTATCCTTAAATCTCAATCTCAACTCAAATCCAGAATATAGAATAGCTTTTTTCATGGAAATTGAACAACCACTTCACACAATCACTTGACTAGGCTCAAAACACTCTTCTAAAACAACTACCACAAGGAAAAAATATTTCTTACAAACCCTAGTCCAAGCATGTATAAAAAAACTTAAATTTTTCCAATAATGCTCAACCACAAATATCACATAACAATGATACTCATGTTCTTCTTAAGTTCAAGTTCTTTGCGTAACCAATGGGCTTTAAAAACAATGCTAATAAAACATTCTTCACATAAAAATGATACTCATGTTCTTCTCAAACTCTATCTCAGGTTTTTCACACAACTAATGGCTTCAACAACAATGCTTATAAAACAATATTTAATAGCAAATCTCAACCCAAAAAACCTTGAGACATTCAACCAAATACTTAAAAAAAAAAACCATAATTAATCCTTTTCTCTCCAATGATATTTCAGAAATCAACCACCATAAACAATCAATAGGAGAATGTACCCATACATTTTATTAAGATGAAGAAGCCTTTTGGTTGTCCACAAAATTTGTCTCACTCAACACACTTTTTTTTTCAACTTTCAACAAGGGTTAGAGATATTGATTAATAACACAACAATAACATCCAAATAATACCTTATTACTCCTAGTCAATAACATACACCATGTCCCTTCATAAATGAATTAATCTCTTTTAAAAAATAACAAAGCAACCTTCCCTTTTGAACCTTTTTTATAGAATCAGAAATATCTCTTTACACACACCTTATTTCTCCCTCTAAGCAAGTTAATCAAATAGCCCTCGAAATAAGCTTTCCAATGATATATAATATGATATATAATATGATATAAAAAATAAATCACTAGAAATCTCTCCCTTTTTAAACATGCATCATAACCCTTATTCCTCCTAGGGCAACTTTAGAAAAATAAAATATATCTAAAAATTATTAACTTACCTCTATCCCTAATGGGATTCAATCTCGTGACCTTCCTTGCTAAGTGCCTTAACCACAACCAACCTATATTTGGGTCACACGCCCTCATGTGCTCAAAAGGAGCACACAACAAAACCTTATGCTGTGAATATCTGCGCCCTTCAAAAACAAAACGTGCTTCACGCATTTCAACAGAACAAAACACGTTCGAAAAGAATCAAACATAAGATCTCCTACTTCACACAAAGTGCATGAACCACTAGGCCAAGGAGGCCTATACATTTGGCTTTACTCCACAATAGTCTCTTCAATGAACATGAAAATCGTAAGCCTTTTAAAACCCTTTTCACACACACTTTGACACACGATGCGCAGGCTCTTTTACCATTCGAATCCAAATATCAAATCGAGCGCTTGAAAAAATAAATCGAGACTTTGGGCATATATATATATGTCCTCCTCCTTTCATTTGATGTCACCGCTATAATTTAAATATTAGTTTTATGAATTTTCCTTTCTTTAATGTCGGCGCTATAAATTAAATTTTAATTTTAATTTTAAATTTAATTTTTAAATAATTTAAAATTTGAACTTAAATATTTAAAATTAAATATCTCCATCATCAGGGCACATTTTTTAATGAAACAAAAATCCAACCTAGGTTTTAAGAAAAACCCATTTCAAATATGCTATCCATGGTTTAAAATAAAACCTTTTATTTTGTCTACCTTGGTTTTCACAAAAACCTTGTATATATCCATGCTCTCCAAAATATCATAAATGCTCATTTATGAAATAACTTGGCCACCAAAACTCAATGTGATCCATGTGACATTAATGACAATATAAAATCACTCAAATTTCCAACAATCTCCCCCTTTGTCATTGATGGCAACACCTCTATTGTAAATCACCACAATCACTATAAAAACCATCTATGAGAATCAAAGCTGCTCTTCCTGACTCAATACTCTCTATGGAGGCTACTCCCCCTAAATCAATGCTCTCTTTGGAGGCTACTCCACCTAACTCGATGCTCTTCCCTTACTCAAATCTCTCCCCCTTTGACATTAATGGCAAAAGGGACACCTATGGGGCTAAAAGATATGACTCTTAAGCTTAGCCCCCTCACCACCTTCTTGATTGAGGTGATTAATTTTGGGGTGGGAGTACATTTACTCCCATATTATATTTTTCTTTCCTCTATAAACTTCCTTCCACATTTTTCTGATATCCTTATCTTGATGAATTAATTGATCTTCTTGTCATGAACTTGTTTGGAATTGAGTCCTACACCATTTTGCAATATGTCCAAATTTATTTCAATCAAAACACTTGATATTGTACCATTTGGATGGTGCCCATATCCTGAATTCTTTCTTGAAATAATTTCCATATCCATTCTTCTTGAACCCTGTATTATGAAGTTCTGTTTTCATGACCATTATGACTGTGACTTCTGATTTGTGTAGCTTTAAAATCAAAACCATGTTGCTCATTTTATTTGCACTAAGAAGCTCTATGACCAATCATGTTGCATAAGAAGCAATGTCCCTGAAAACCATACCTTCTTCCTTTGAATTTTCTTCTAGAAAAATCAAACTTCTTTGATCCATGGATCCTGTAGTGTATAGCCCTGTGTCCAAATCCATTACAAGAAAAACAATGTCCTTGAAAAGCCCTTTTTTCATGCCTTGGTTCCTCATACGTTTCTTGATCATTATCCTTGTAATCATCTTTGACTTGTGCATTGTATCCTTGAATGTTCTTTGTAGCATCTAAATCCTCTTCCTTAATTTCTTCCTTGCTTTCTTCTTCAAGAATTTATTTTCCTTTTGAAATTGATTCACCTATCTCAAAACAAGATCCAAACTGGATGTCTTGAGCCATAGGAACTTTGGAACTTTCTTCATAAATCTTAGGTGCTTCCTTGCTTTCATATTTTAGAACTTCATTTGCTTTTAAGTGTGACTTTTCTTGGAAATAAGATACAACTTTAAAATAAGTTTCCACTCATTTTTGAACCTTTTCATTTAATGTGTCATGTCTTGCCATTATTGTCCTTAATTCTTCATTCATCCTTTCCTCTATCCTTTTTGCATTTTGAAGCTCATATCTTAGATCACTGATTGTCTGAAGTTGTTCTACTCTAATTTTTACATTTGTTCGAATCTTGTTTTCAAGATTCCTAATTTCTTATTTTAGCCTTTTGACTTTTGTTTTTTGTTTTCTTGGCTCATCCTCTTCTTTTTCTATTACCAAAAGTGAGACTTCTTCTATTTATTTTATCCCATAGAAAAACCCTTCTTCATATTCACTATCACTAAGATCATTATAATCTTCTATAGCAAACAAACTCTCATGATTTTTTTTACCATACCTGTTTCCTTGATGTGTCATCTCATCTTTATTATCATTGAAGCCATTTCAATATCCCGATCTGCGATCTCTTTGACCACACACAAAGTATTGTTCTATTTCATTTTCTATTCCTAGGAATAGATGTTCTTCCTTTTCATCATCTAAATTGTCTCTATCATTGTGATCTGAGCTATCACTTGCTTCTACAATGTAGAAGGTTTTCTTTGTCTTATGAAAACTTTTATTCTTCTCATACTTGCTTTGCTTGTATCTGTCATATTTGTCATGCTTATACTTTCAATATTCTTTTCTTCTGTGAACTTGTTTTTCATCATTACTATTTTCTTCATGTGGACACTTGTATGCATAGTGACCAAAATCACCACACTTGTAGCATTTGACTTTCTTCATATCCCTGTAATTTCTTAAGTCCTTTTTCCTTTTGATGAAGTTAGCTTCCTCATCATTATATGAATATCTATATGTCACTAGAAATTTCCCTTTATTTTTCTCTGAGGCCTTGAATGCAATTTATTTTATTGTAACATGATTCTTACTTCTCCTCATATCATAAGCTGTGAGAGTTCCTTGTAGTTATTCCATTGTTAGCTTGTTGATGTCTATTTTTTCTTCTATTCCTAAAATATTTGCAACATACTTCATGGGAAATGATCTCAAAACCTTTTGATTAACATCTGATTATTTCATCTCAAATTCTAGACCTCTCATGGTGTTAGCAATATCATCAACTCAAAATAAAAACTATGCAATATCTTCAGAATCTTCCATTTTCAATTCCTCAAATATTTTTCTATGAGTTTGTAGTTTTTCTAACTTTAACTTGGAATCTCCTTCATAGGTATTCCACAACTTGGTACACATTTCATTTTCTAAATTACATACCATGACATTTGTAAAATATGTCTCACATAGCCTACTCAGAATAAAATTCATTGCCCTTGCATTGATCTCAACTAATTTCTCGATAGTCTTATCTACCTCAGGATTACCTTAAATATTATACTCTTTTGCAACCATCTGCCATACCTCATATCCTTGTGATATCAAGTAGTTCTTCATTCTCATGCTCTAGAAAGCATAATTGTTACCGTCAAATAGTAGATCCTTATTTGCAAATGATCCATTCTATGAAGTCATCTATTTTCTTATAGAATCTACCCTCAAGATTTTAGCCTTTTCGAAGGAACCCGCTCTGATACCAACTAAAGAACTCAAGCTTATACTAAGAGGGGGAGGGTGAATAGTATAAGACCACTTTTTAATTTTCTTTTCAATTCAATATTATGTAGTGTATAGATAGTAGTATCAATAGCAATAATTCAAGCAATGCACAAAACACCATACACAATAGATACATCACAATTTACGTGGTTCACCCAATGTGGGCTAATACATGGAGAAAATATTTTACTAAAAATTTCTCAATAAATATATTTGGTAATTCTTCCCAATTACAATATTTATGGATCTTTGTCCAAAGCATATGTTGATCCCCTAATCTCAAGTTAGTGGATCTCTTACATAGGAGAACTCTTTCCCCTTATGCTATGGCTAGTGATCTTCTAAAATACTTTGTCTCTCTGCTACACTTACTAGTGGATCTCTCTCCACTTTAAGACTCCTCACTCAGATTTGTCTTCAAATATCCTAGTAGCTGGATCTCTATCCACTGAGACTGTATCATATGTACTCTATCACCTCCAAAGCTCTGTCAATAGGCTCACTTAGAACCTGGTCAATAGGCTCACTCATAACCTACCCAACAATATCACACAGAACTTGTACAAATCTACTCAAAAATCTCACATAGAACTTGTCAAATATGCTCAACAAGCTCACACATAACTTGTCCAAATATGCTCAAGCAAACTCATAAAGAACTTTCCCAAATATTTACTAGCAATCTCACCAAGAACTTGCCCTAATCTACACTAGCAATATCACCAAGAACTTGCCCAAATATGCACTAGCAAGCTCACCAAGAACTTGCCCAAAATTTCTCTAGCAAGCTCACCAAGAACTTGCTCAATAATTCAATCTCATAGAAGCATAAAGAGAATTGTTAGAGACTCAATATGTTCTTATACTCAAATCCAATCTCAACTCAAATCAATATTATAGAAGCATAAAGAGAATTATTAGATACTCAATATGTTCTACCCTCAAATCTCAATCTCAACTCAAATAAATATTACAAAAGCATAAAGAGAATTGTTAGAGACTCAATATGTTTTATCCTTAAATCTCAATCTCAACTCAAATCCAAAATATGGAATAGTTTTTTTCATGAAACTTGAATAACCACTTCACACAATCACTTGACTAGGCTCAAACAACTCTTCTAAACCAACTACCACAAGGAATAACTCTTTCTTACAAACTCTAGTCCAAGCATGTATAAACAAACTCAAATTATTCCAATAATGCTCAACCACAAATATCACATAACAATGATACTCATGTTCTTCTCAATTTCAAGTTCTTTGCATAACCAATGGGATTTAACAACAATTTTAATAAAACATTCTTCACATAACAATGATACTCATGTTCTTCTCAAACCCTATCTCAGGTTTTTCACACAACTAATGGCTTCAACAAAAATTCTTATAAAACAAGATTTAATAGCAAATATCAACCCAAAAAACCTTGAGACATTCAACAAATACTTTAAAAAAAACCATAATTAATCCTTTTCTCTCCAATGATATTTCAGAAATCAACCACCATAAACAATCAATAGGAGAATGTACTCAACACACTTTTTTTTTCAACTTTCAACAAGGGTTAGAGATATTGATTAATAACACAACAATAACATCCAAATAATACCTTATTACTCCTACTCAATAACATACACCATGTCACTTCATAAATGAATTAATCTCTTTTGAAAAAGAACAAAGCAACCTTCACTTTTGAACCTCTCTATAGAATCAGAAATATCTCTTTACACACACCTTATTTCTCCCTTTAAGAAAGTTAATCAAATAGCCCTCGGAATAAGCTTTCCAATGATATATAATATGATATATAATACGATATAAAAAATAAATCACCAAAAATCTCTCATTTTTTAAACATGCATCATAACCCTTATTCCTCCTAGGGAAACTTTAGAAAAATAAAATATATCTAAAAATTATTAACTTGCCTCTATCCCTAATGAGATTCAATCTCGTGATATTCCTTTCTTAGTGCCTTAACCACAACCAACCTACAGTTAGGCCACACACCCTCACATGCTCAAAAGGAGCACACAACAAAACCTTATTCTGTGAATATCTGCGCCCTTCGAAAACAAAGTGTGCTTCACAGGTTTCAACACAACAAAACACCTCCAACAAGAATCGAATGCAAGACCTCCTACTTCACACACAGCGCACGAACCACTAGGCCAAGGAAGCCTATACGTTTGGCTTTACTCCACAATATTCTCTTCAACGAATGCAAAAATCATAATCCTTTTAAAACCCTTTTCACACACACTTCGACACACGATGCACAGGCTCTTTTACCATTTGAATCCAAATATCAAATCGAGTGCTTGAAAAAATAAATCGAGACTTTGGGCATATAGATATATGTTCTCCTTATTTCCTTTGACATCAGCGCTATAATTTAAATATTAGTTTTATGCCTTTTCCTTTCTTTGACGTCGACATGATAAATTAAATTTAAATTTTAAATAATTTAAAATTTAAACTTAAATATTTAAAATTAAATATCTCCATCACAGGGCACCTTTTTCGATGAAACGAAAATCCAACCTGGGTTTTAAGAAAAACTCATTTCAAATCTGTCATCCACGGTTTTAAATAAAACCTTTTACTTTGTTTGCCTTGGTTTTCACAAAAAATCCTGTATATATCAATGTTCTCCAAAATATCATAAATGCTCATTTATGAAATGCTTTGGCCACCAAAACTCAATGTGACCCATGTGACATCAACCACAATATAAAATCACTCATATTTCCAACACCTATATTTTCATTTTTTTTGGAGTAGAGTTCATATCATCCTCCTCAAACATAAATAAAAATTTTTGTCTTTATAAAAAATAAAGGGTTTTCTAATTTTCCCTCCCTTAGGCTACTCATATCACCCTTATTGGACAATCCCTATACATTTTCATCCTTACTACCATAAGCATCCCTACATTTTTGAATCCATTAAACTAGGGTTCATGAAACATTATACTCTTACTTATAATAAATATCTTAGACCTAAAATTATAAAAATTATGTTCTACCCTAAATTTATATGGATATAAAACATAGTCGTCAATATATTTTTATATACAATTACTTAGAAATCATATTTGATATCCTTATAAAACATTAAAAATTAAAATACAATATTCATTAAAATGTATAAATTAATATATTTATCTATGAGTTTTCTAAAACTAAAAATTATATCTTTATTCTATACTATTATCAAAATACGTTGTGGATATATACATCTTCTAATTGTCAACCAAATTAGTAGTTAAGCATATGAAATAAAAAAAATATAGTATAAAAATTTAAAATTGTTTCATAATACCAAGCTTCTCTTTAATGCGGTTATTAGAGAACTCACAAATAAAATTCTATGATAAATACATTTTTGAACTTTTCTTTGCCCACAAAGAATGGAGAGATAATATATTCAATGCAATTATGCAATTATGGATAGATAATATATTCAATGCAATTATGAAATTATGCAATTATGAAAAAATTTCACTAGGCATCGGCAATAATTATTATTAGGAATAACAATATAATACATCTATCTAATATTTTTTAAGTTAAAATTATATATATATTTTTATATTATTATGATAATTTTTATTTATTTTTTTATAATTTTTATTTTTTTAATATAAAAAAAGTTTTTCAATTTATTTAAAATTAAAATCCTTTTACAATAAAAAAGTAAATAGGTAGAATAATTACATTCTTGTGAATATATTTTTTAAATATATACTTCCTCTAATTTTCATCCACAATAGTAATTATCCTTTTAAAAAATAAGTATATCAAAATAAAAAAATATACCATAAAATAGTTTAAGATTGTTTCACAATACTATCTTCTTATTAATGGGAAAATATATACTTCCTCCAATTTTCATCCATATTAGTACTTATCCCTATAAAAGTTTAAGTATATCAAAATAAAAAATATACCATAAAATAGTTTAAGATTGTTTCACAATACTATCTTTTTCTTAATGCATTTATTAGGTAGAGCATTATAATTATATATATAATTAATAATATTAAAATAATGAAAACAAATTAGGGTTATGCATAAGGAGTTGGATTCAAAATGTATTTGTAAAAAATGGTGAATTCTAATAAAAATCAAGGTGAATCATGGTGAATTCTAAGCAAATCAAATCAACCATTTTCACACTAAAATTTGGGGTATTTAAAGCCTTAAAATGTAAGGTCATTTTTAGGGTGAATTTTTCCTTATTAAACTTCCTAATAACTTGATAAACACACCACCATTAGATCAGAATCAAAAAGATCTTTGTAACGAGTACAATTATGTCTATGGTCCTAAAAATTTTAGGTGAATAGGCCGGCGTCGATGGTCATCATATTCACCAATTTTCAATTTTGAAAATCCTAATATTCGTCCAACTGTTCATACCCTAAACAAATTTTGTAATTTTAAATTTCAAACTTTATTTAATATTTTAAATTTTTTATTATTAAATTATTAATATTATATAAAAGAAAAATGTCATTCACTTTTTTAATTTAATCAAATTTTAAAAGAAAAGATTGATATTCACTGTATTTATTTTAATAAATTTTAGATTGGCTTAATAGGGAAAAAGAACAATATTTTTGTGATTGATAACTAGAATTATAATTAGAAGCCCATCATACAAAACGTTGATTAAAGGTTGTATCTTCAAGTTTACAGGTTACCTTTTCCTAGTAGGATATGCCCCTCGGCTTGTGTTCCTTACTGGTTACTATTTATGACGTGAATTGTATATTGGATATTTTATGACGACTTTTGGATGATTTCGTTGTATCTAGGCGAAGAAAATGGACCTTTATCATCCTTTGAGAAAGGATGTAAATGATTGACAACTTAAGAAGCTTTAGTAAGTATATCTTTCGGTATACCTGCGACAATTTGTTGATACTTGTGTTTGATAACCCCTTGCAATACAAATAAATGCAATAAAATTGGAAGCTATCGAACAGATTCCATTCCTCACTAACCAGAGCAAATTGGGATCTTCCTTAGTGAAAGATTGTTTAATTTTTTTCAATCATCGAAAGTCACATAAATGACACCTGATGGTGGGCATCGTGCTCCACGAGCTGCGATAGCAGGCAACACTCACTGCTTGCAGCCCCTTTCGAGCGTCGCTAGCCATGGCAGCGACGTTGGGTGTCGCTGGCCAAAACAACGACGTCGGGCATCGCAGGCCAAAAGTAGCGTTGCCGGGAGTCAGGGTCAAAGGCCGCGCCGTCGGGCGTCGCACGCCTAGTGCAGCGACTTCCGAAGTCGCGCACAATTTCTGTAATAGCGGGTGTCGCACACAAAGAAACACTTAGCCAAAATTGTTTTGGCTATCTTATCTACCGTATGAAGTCGCTCACTCCAAACGTGATGCCGGAGATCACATACTCACTTGTGCGATAATGGGATTCAACCACCAAGATGATGCTTACTGTCTATTGAAGACTTTAGCAGGTAAATTGAGCAGAGTGAATTTTTAGAGACCTCCAGAGAGCTAAGTTGGTTTCAGAATACTAGATCTATTGCAAACACGAATGTATATGAGCAAAGCAGAGTGAAACACAAAGAAATTAGACAAACCCTCCAAGATACCCAAAAAATTGGTAAACGGTTTATTTATATAAGCAAATGAGGTTACAACAATTCTCATAGAGGGTTTACAAACATCTGCAAATGAGATTGCAGGATAAACTAATAAAATCTAAAGCCGTCAAGACTGCTGCTCGGTTTTAGACAGATGTGCTTCTCTGCTCACTAAACTAGTCTTCTTCTACTGCTCTGCGTCTAACTACATCAACTCTGTATCTATTTTGCTCTTACAAAATGCCAGCTGAAAAAGGTTTATATAGCTGAGGAAGATGAACCAATCAACAACCACACACGCGGGATGTAATGGCTGATTGGACAAAGAACACGTGTGGTGTCAAATAAATGGTTTTGGCAGGATGTCCATTATCGCAGCCTTAGGCAAGCGCTTCCCGACGTCGATCAATTTTGGAGCGACCTTGGGCGGAGAGTGAAAGCCAGGTTTATTATTTCTAACAACCTCATTTAAACGTAATTTTATGATAACTTTGACTCCTTTATCTCAGCGGGTTGTGCTTCAGACCAGGCACATAATGGACATCACAGATTTGCTTTTGTTCACCATGCCTGGTGTGGATGAGGATTTTACCTTTCCCCATCATGAGAACTTTACTGTCGTTTCCCATGTTGACCTCGGACTCGACTGACTCATCTATTTGAGAGAACATCTCCTTGTTACCCATAATATGGTTACTGCATCCGCTATGGAGATACCAAACATTCTTCTAGCTCTCCTCAATATTGCAAGTCAACAACACATTCCCACCTATCGTATTTTCGATATCATTCATGTAATGGGCTTCCTGCTGGTTCTCCTTGGTCATCCTCTTTTTACACTCTGAGATGTAATGGCTGAATTTCTTGCAATAATAACATTGGACCTTGGATTTGTCATTTTTTTTACAAGATTCAGCTTGTTGGTTCTTCGCACCGCCTCTTCCTCCTTGTTGATGGAAGTTGTAGTTGGTCTCTCCCTCATAAGGTTTTGACCATCCTCCTTGCTTGTTTCTTTTCCCATGCCTACCTCTGCCTCTTCCTCCATGAGAACTAGAGGTGCCTTGGTGGGAATATTATTTGCCATTGTCTCGAAATGAGACTTACACCTTGAATGCCTACTCTAGAGAGGTTTGAGATGAGTGGCTCATCCTCTACTCATGCATCTATAAAGAACCCATGAGCTTGTACTTCGATAGGGTTGTCCGATCCCTCGATTCCTCTATTGCTATCACAACAGAGTAAAATTTAGTAGATAGACTTCTGAGAATATTTTCCATGATTCTATGGCTCTGCAAAATATCTCCATTCAACCGTATCTAGTTGATGATAACCATCGTCTGAGTGAAGAAATCACTCATGGATTCATATTCACTCATCTGCAAGTTCTTGAACTCCCTCCTTAGTATCTGTAGTTTTACCAACTTCACCTTGTTGGTGCCCTGATACAAACTGGCCAGAATCTCCCAAGCCTGCTTTACCTTGGTGGCTAATGTGATCCACAAGAATATGGTCTCCTTGATCGATTTCATAATGTAGAAGAGGGTCTTCTGGTCCTTCTTCATGTTCTCCTTCAACAAATCCTTGTCTACTTGGGAGACTACGATCAGTTCTACTGCATCTACCGGTTCTAGGTAGCCGTTCTCGACCAACTCCCATAGCTCTTGAGATCTGAATATGATCTTCATCTAGATGCTCCAGTAATCATAGTTATTGCCATTGAAGCGCGAGATCTACAATTGTAGTGAATGGTTGTTGTCGAAAGCCATGCTCCAGTCTTCCACATCAAGGTACTAAGGGCTCTAATACCAATTTGAAATATTGTTTAATTTTTTTTCAATCGTTGAAATTCATAGAAATGACCCTCGACGACGGGTATCGCGCTCCACTCACTATGACAGCGGGTGACACTCACTGCGACAACAGGTGACACTCACTGCGATAGCGAGTGATACTCACTACTTGTGACCCCTTCAGGGCATTTCTAGCCACGATAGTGACGTTGAGTGTCGCTAGCCAAAATAGCGATGTCGGGCATTGTAAACCAAAAGTAGTGCTACCAGGAGTCATGGTCAAAGGTCATGTCATCAGGTGCGCAGGCCTAGTGCAACAACTTCCAAAGTCGATAGTAGGCATCGCATGCAAGGAAACACTTAGCCAAAAATTATTTTGGCCATCTTATCTGTCATCTAAAGTCGCTCACTCCAAAAACGATGCTAAAGATCGCATACTCACTTGTGCGATAATGGGATTCAACCACTAAGATGATCCTTACTATCTATTGAAGACTTTAGCAGGTAAACTGAGCAGAGTGAAATTTTAGAGACCTCCAGAGAGCTAAGTTGATTTTAGAATAATAGATCTATTGCAAACATGAATGTATATGAGCAAAGCAGAGTGAAACACAAAGAAATTAGACAAACCCTCCAAGATACCCAAAAAATTGGTAAACGATTTATTTATATAAGAAAATGAGGTTACAACAATTCTCATAGAGGGTTTACAAATATCTGCAAATGAGATTGAAGTATAAACTAATAAAATCTAAATCCATCGAGACTACAACTCGATTTTAGATAGATGTGCTTCTCTGCTCACTAAACTAGTCTTCTTCTATTGCTTTGTGTCTAACTACATCAACTCTGCATCTATTTTGCTCTTACAAAATGCCAGTTGAACAAAGGTTTATATATCTGAGGAAGATGAACCAATCAACAACCTCACACATGGGATGTAATGGTTGATTGGACAAAGAACACATGTGGTTTCAAATCAATGGTTTTGGCAGGACACCCATTGTCGCAGCCTTAGGCAAGCAGTTCCCAATGTCGCTCACTTTTGGAGTGACCTTGGGTGGAGATTGAAATCTAGGTTTATTATTTCTAACACCCTCCTTTAAACATAATTTCATGATAACTTTGACTCCCAACTGCTCTCGCAATCTGCTGAAGTCTTCCTCCTTCAAAGGCTTTGTGAAAATAATCAGCTATCTACTCCTTGTATTTGCAAAACTATAGCTAAATTTCCTCAAATTTCAAAAACTCTCTGATGAAGTGATACCGAATGTAGATGTGCTTTATTTAGTCATGGAACATTGGATCCTTCGACAGTGCTATGGTATATTTGTTGTCAGAAAACATAGTTCGCCTAAGACCCTTTGTAGACAAATTGTCTGACATGCGGCTGACATGGTGGCGACATACTCTCCTTTGGTAGTGGACAACACAAAAATTTTCTTCTTGGACGCCCATGAAACTGCTCTAGATTCGATATGGAATGCATACTTGAAAGTGCTCTTTCAATCATCAGTGCTACCAGCCCAATCACTATCTGTGTATCCCACTAGTTCCAACTAATCTCGTATGGCGTAGAATATGCCATGGTACTATGTCCCGTTGACATAGCGTAGGATCCACTTGCATGGTTGCCAATGTGTGTCCTTCTAAGTATCTATAAATAAATTGATAAAGCTGGCTTCGAGCATAGATATGACCAAGTTGTAGTCAGATACATCAGACTGCCAACTAGCCGCTTGAACAAAGTTGGGTCAACATTTCTCCTAGAATCCAACTTGC
Source organism: Wollemia nobilis (assembly GCA_028583015.1). Taxonomy (NCBI): domain Eukaryota; kingdom Viridiplantae; phylum Streptophyta; class Pinopsida; order Araucariales; family Araucariaceae; genus Wollemia; species Wollemia nobilis. The sequence goes on along the minus strand of JAQPPZ010016925.1, from coordinate 1,179,947 downwards.
TTAGCTTCAAGCCTATGGCAACTGGTGTGATGGCAGGTTTGATATCTTCCATATTGAAATGCTTTAGGACACCCTTCACATACTTGCCCTAAGAAATGAAGATGCCCTCTGTCGATTGGTCAACATCGATGCCGATAAAATTCTTCATCAAACCTAAGTCTGTCATATTGAACTCCTTCATGGGTGTTCTAAACTGGTTAAATAGGGCATTGATATGACCAATGTAAATAAGATCATCCATATATAGGCAAATTATTATCATCGCCCTTATTTCATTTATCTTCAGATACGGGGTGTGCTCATATGGGCATTTTGCAAACCCATTCTCCTAAAAATAGTTGTTAATCTGGCTATACCAAGCTCGAGACACCTGCTTCAACCCATACAGGGCCTTCTTCAACTTTAGGACTTTGTCCTCTTGGCCTTCAATATCATAACCGGGTGGCTGGTCTATGTAGATATCTTCCTCCAACACACCATTGAGGAAGGATGATTTGACGTCCATATGGTAAACACTCTAGCCCTTCTGAGTTTCCAGTGCTAAGATCATTCTATCTATGTCAATTCGGGCTACAAGCACATACACATCAAGGTAGTCAACACCTGACTTTTGCTTGTAGCATTTTACCACCAATCTGGCCTTATGTCGATCAACTTCTCCTTGGGCATTGAACTTCATATTATACACCCACTTGACCCCAATGGTCTTCTTCCATTTTGGAAGATTTGCAAGTTGCCATATCTCATTCTTCTCAATGGCTTCTATCTCCTCATCCATCTCCTTCACCTACTTCTTATTCTGACTTGTATCTTCAAACTCCATTGGATCACACTCAATAAAGAATGAAAAGTTAGAATGTTCTTCATCTTCATGATTTAGGGTTGCCTCATAAATATCTTGCAAGATCTTCATCTTCATGGGTGTCCTCAAGTTCAGGATCCTACTTGTAAGTGGAGGTGATCGAGACGTTGAGGTTGTGCTACTACTAGCACTATTGCTACTACTTGAGGTTGGAGGTGGTTGTACACTGCTGTCCTCCAAGTCAATAGATTTAATAACTGCTAGCTCAGGCTAACCAGTATTTGACTTCTAGTTCTAGGCATCATCCTCTAGGAGCTTCACATCACGACTGATGACAAGCTTCTTTGTAAGAGGATTATACAACCTGTATGCCTTTGCTTGCTCATTGTACCTTATGAAGATGCACTTCTCTGCTCTATCATCCAACTTATATCTCTTTTCTTTTGGAATATTTGCATATGCAATGCACCCAAAAACATACAAGTGAGCCACACTTGGCTTATGACCACTCCAGGCCTCCTGAGGGATCTTGTTCTTCATGCTCTTAGTGGGACATTTGTTCTACAGGTAGACTGCACAGGTTACAGCCTCTACCCAAAACTCATGTGGCAATCCGTTCATCTTCATAATGCTACCATATCCATGATGGTTATGTTCTTCCTCTCAGCTACACCATTTTGTTAGGGTTTTTATCTGGTAGTGAGCTACCTCTAAATTTCATGTTTCTTATAGAAGTTATGGAATTCATTGGAGATGTAGTCACCTCCACCATCTTTCCTGAGCGTTTTTACCTGGTACCTACTCTGTTTCTCCACCAGAGCATTGAATTCCTTGAATTTGGCAAATGCTTTTAATTTTAGCTTGATAGGATAAATCCATGTCTTTCGACTAAAGTCATAAATGAATGTCATGAAGTATTTTTTGCCAAAAAAGGTGTTGGTCTGCATCAGACTGTAGATATCTGAGTTCACAAGCTCTAGTGACTGTGATGCTCTCTAAGACTGCCCTTAAGGGAATGAATCCCGATGTTGTTTGCCTACTAAGCAACCTTCACAAACTTGATTTTATTGCTTAGTAAGGGGTAAACCCTTCACCTTCTACTTCTTGTGTAGCAGATTCAGGCCACTAAAACTCAGGTGACCGAACCTTAGATTCCACAACTAGATAGCATCCTTCACAACTACACTCAGGGACATCAGAGACTCATTTTGAATCTACAGCAAAAACATCTTGTTATTTGTCATGGACATTGTTGCAATTTTCCCATGCACTTTGTATCTGATGGTGCATACTTTGTCTTTGAACTAGACCGTATGCCCCTTGTGCACGAGTTTTACAATGCTTAGTAGGTTGTGCTTCAGACCAAGCACATAATAGACATCACAAATTTGCTTTCGTTCTTTGTGCCTAGTGTAGATGAGGATTCTGCCTTTCCCCATCATGGTAACTTTACTATTGTTTCCTATATTTACCATGGAATGGACTGACTCATCTAGTTGTGAGAACATCTCATTGTTCTCCATCATATGTTTACTGCATCCGCTATCGAGATACCAAACATTCTTCCAGCTTATCTCCTTAATATTTCAAGTTAGAAGCACATTCCCACCTACTGCATTTTCAACATCATTCGTGTAATGGTCTTGATGTTGGTTCTTCTTGGCCATCATATTCCTACACTCTGAGATGTAATGGCTAAATTTCTTGCAATAATAACATTGGACCTTGGATTTGTCATTTTTCTGACCATATTTGGCTTGTTGGTTCTTCACACCGTCTCTTCCTTCTTGTTTATGGAAGTTGTAGTTGGTCTCTCCCTCATTAGGGTTTTACCATCCTCCTTGCTTGTTTCCTTTCTGATGTCTGCCTCTGCCTCTTCCTCCTTGAGAACTAGAGGCACCTTGGTGGGAATCCTATTTGCCATTGTATCAGAATGAGACTCATGTCTTGAATGCCTACTCTAGAAAGGTTTGAGATGAGCGGCTCAGCCTCTATTCATGCATCTGTAAAGAACACATGAGCTCATCTTTCATGAGGGTTTTCAGATATCTTGATTCTTCTATCGCTATTACAATAAAGTCAAATTTAGTAGGCAAACTTTTGAAAATATTTTCCATGATTCTTTGGCTCTACATAATCTCTCCTTTCAACCGTATCTATTTGATGATGTCCATCGTCTGAGTGAAGAAATTGCTCATGGATTTAAATTCACTCATATGTAGGTTCTCAAACTCCCTCCTCAGCATCTGTAGTTTAACCAACTTCACCTTATTGGTGCTCTGATACGAACTGGCCAGAATATCCCAAGCCTGCTTTGCCTTGGTGGCTGATGCGATCCATGGAAAGATGGTCTCCTTGACCACTTGCATAATATATAAGAGGGCCTTTTGGTCCTTCTTCATGTTCTCCTTCAAAAAATCCTTGTCTTCTTTGGAGAGGGTAGCCAATTTTGCTGCATCTACCAGTTCTAGGTAACCGTTCTCGACCAACTCCCACAACTACTGAGATCCAAATAAGATATTCATTTGGATGTTCCAGTAATCATAGTTATGTCCATTTAAGCATGATATCTGTAATTGTAGTGAATGGTTGTTCTCGAAAGCCATGCTCCAGTATTTCCCATCAAGGCACTAAGGGCTCTGATACCAATTTGAAATATTTTTTAATTTTTTTCAATTGCTGAAAGTCATAGAAATGACCCCAACGACGAGCATCGCACTCCATAAGCTACGATAGTGGGTGGCACTCACTATCACAATGGGCGGTACTCATTGCGACAGTGGATGACACTCACTACTTGTGGCCCCTTAAGGGCATTGCTAGCCAAAAAAAAGATGTCGAGCATCGTAGGCCAAAAGTAGTGCTACCGAGAGTCAGGGTCAAAGGCCACGTTGTTGTGTGTCGCACGCCTAATGCAGCAACTTCCAAAGTCATACAATTTTGATGACAAAAGGCATTGCATGCAAAGAAACACTTAGCCAAAAATTATTTTGGCTATCTTATCTACCGTTTGAAGTTGCTCACTCCAAACACGATGCTAGAGATCGCATACTCACTTGTGCGATAATGCCAAGACGATGCTTACTATCTATTGAAGAATTTAGGAAGTAAACTGAGTAGATTGAAATTTTAGAGACCTATAGAGAGATAAGTTGATTTCAGAATACTAGATCTATTGCAAACATGAATGTATATGAGAAAAGCAGAGTGAAACACAAAGAAATTAGACAAACCCTCCAAGATACCTAAAAAAATGGTAAACGATTTATTTATATAAGCAAATGAGGTTACAAAAATTCTCATAGAGGGTTTACAAATGTCTGCAAATATGATTGTTGGATAAAATAATAAAATCTGAAGCCATCGAGATTACTGCTCAGTTTTAGACAGATGTACTTCTCTACTCACTAAACTAGTCTTCTTCTGCTACTCTACATCTAACTACATTAACTTTGCATCTATTCTGCTCATCCAAAATGCCATCTAAACAAAGGTTTATATAGCTGAGGAAGATGAACCAATCAACAACCTCGCATGCGGAATGTAATGGCTAATTGGACAAAGAATACGTGTGGTGTCAAATAAATGGTTTTGGTAGGATGCCCATTGTCGCAGCCTTAAGTGAGCGCTTCCCAGCGTCGCTCACTTTTAGAGTGACCTTGGGCAGAGAGTTAAATCCAGGTTTATTATTTCTAACACCCTCCTTTAAACTTGATTTCATGATAAATTTGACTCCCAACTGCTCTCGCAATCTGCTGAAGTCTTCCTCCTTCAAATGCTTCATGAAAATGTCAGCTATCTACTCCTTGGATCTTCAAAATTGTAGCTGAATTTCCCCAAACTTCACCAGCTCTTTGATGAAGTGATACAAAATTTTTATGTGCTTTGTTCAATTATGAAACACTTGATCCTTTGATAGTGTTATGGCAGAGTTTTTGTCACAAAACATAGTTCACCTAAGACCCTTCATAGCCAAACTGCCTGGCATAAGGCTGACATGGTGGCGACATACTCGACTTTAGTAGTGGATAGCACAACAATCGATTTCTTATTGGACACCCATGCAACTGCTCCTAATTCGAGATGGAATGCATACCCAAAAGTTCTCTTCAAATCATCAATACTACCAGCCCAATCACTATCCATGTATCTCACTAGTTCCAACTGATCTCGTATGGTATAGAATATTCCATGGTTCTGCATCCCATTGACATAGTGCAGGATCTGCTTGCCTGTTTGCCAATGCATGTCCTTCGAAGTCTTCATAAATCAGTTGATCAAGCTGACTTTAAACAACATATCTTATCGAGCTACAGTCAGATACATCAGACTGCCAACTAGTCACTTGAACAAAGTTGGGTCAATGTTTCTCCTAGAATCCAACTTGTTGAACTTCAAGCCTGTAGCAACTGGTGTGATGGCAGGTCTGATGTCCTCCATATTGAAATGCTTTAGGATTTCCTTCTCATACTTTCCCTGAGAAATGAATATGCCATATGTCGATTGGTCAACTTCGATGTCAAGAAAATGCTTCATCAGCCCTAAGTCAGTCATATCAAACTCCTTCTTCATGGGTGTTTTGAACTGGTCAAATAGGGCATTGATGTTGCTAGTGTAAATCAGATCATCCACATACAAGCAAATGATTAACATCTCCCTTGATTCATTTATCTTCAGATATAGGGTGTGCTCATATGAGCATTTTGTAAACCCATTCTATTGAAAATAGCTATTAATCCAATTGTACCAAGCCTGGGACGCCTGCTTCAACCCATACAAGGCCTTCTTTAGCTTTAGGAATTTTCCCTCCTGGCCTTCAATATTGTAACCGGGTGGCTAGTCTATGTATACCTCTTCCTCCAACACACCATTGAGGAAGGCTAACTTAACGTTCATCTGGTAAACATTCCAGCCCTTCTAATTTGCCAGTGCTAGGATCATTCTAACTGTGTCAATTTGGGCTACAAGCGCATACACATCATGGTAGTTAACACCTAACTTCTGCTTGTAGCCTTTTGCCACCAATATGGCCTTATGTCGAACAACTTCTCCTTGGGCATTGAACTTCATGTTATACACCCACTTGACCTCAATGGTCTTCTTCCATTTTGAAATATCTACAAGTTGGCATGTCTCGTTCTTCTCAATGGATTCTATCTCCTCATCCATCGCCTTTACCCACTTTTGATTCTGACTTGCATTTTCAAACTCCACTAGATCACACTCAATAAAGAATGAAAAGTCAGAATGTTCTTCATATTCATGATTTCGGGTTGCCTCATAAATATCTTGCAAGCTCTTCCTCTTCGCAAGTGTCCTCAAGTTTGGAATCCTGCTTGCAAGTGGAGGCGATCGAGATGGTGAGGTTGTGCTGCTACTGGCACCGTTGCTACTACTTGATGCTGGAGGTGGATGTACATTACTCTCCTCCAAGTCAATAGATTCAGTGACTGCTAGCTTAGGCTAGCCAGTATTCGACTTCTAGTTCTAGGCATCATCCTCTAGGAACTTCACATCATGACTGATGAAAAGCTTCTTTGTCATAGGATTATACAACCTATATGCCTTTTCTTGCTCATTGTACCTTGTGAAGATGCACTTATCTACTCTATCATCCAGCTTCTGTATCTTTTCTTTTGGAACATGTGCATATGCAATGCATTCAAAAACACGCAAATGAGCCACACTTGGCTTCTGACCACTCCAGGCCTCTTGAGGGATATTTTTTTTCACGCTCTTAGTGGGACATCTATTTAGCAGGTAGACTGCATAGGTTATAGCCTCTACCCATAACTCATGTCGCAATCCCTTCTCCTTCATCATGTTGCATGCCATCTCCATCATGATTTTGTTCTTCCTCTCAGCTACACCATTCTGTTGGGGTGTGTATCTAGAAGTGAGCTGCCTCCAAATTTTGTGTTTCTTGTAGAAGTTATGGAATTCATTAGATATGTATTCACCTACACCATTCGTCCTAAGGGTTTTTACCTGGTACCCATTTTTTTTCTCCACCAGAGCCTTGAATTCCTTGAATTTGGTAAATTTTTTTTATTTTAGCTTGATAGGCCAAATCCACATCTTTTGACTGAAGTCATAAATGAATGTCATGAAGTATTTGTTGCCAAAAAAGGTGTTGGTCTGCATCGGACCATAGATGTCTGAGTGCACAAGCTCTAGTGACTTTGATGCTCTCCAAGACTACCCTGAAGGGAATGAATCTCAATGTTGTTTGCTGACTAAGCAACATTCACAAACATGATTTTATTGCTAAATAAGGGGTGAAACCTTCACCATCTACTTCTTGTGTAACAGATTCAGGCCATTGAAACTCAGGTGACCGAACCTTAAATGCCACAGCTAGGTAGCATCCTTCATGACTGCACTTAGGGATATAAGAGACTCATTTTGAATCTGTAGTGAAAACATCTTGTTCTTTGTCATGGACATTATTGCAATTTTCCCATGCACTTTGTCTCTAATGGTGCATACTCTATATTTGAACTGGACCGTATGCCTCTTCTACACAAGTTGTCCAATGCTCAACAGGTTGTGCTTCAGACCAGACAAATAATAGACATCATAGATCTACTTTCGTTCATCGTGCCTGGTGCAAATGAGGATTTTGCATTTTTCCATCATGGGAACTTTACTATTGTTTCCCATATTGACCTTGAATTGGACTGAATCATCTAGTTGTGAGAACATATCTTTGTTCCCCATCATATGGTTACTACATCCGTTGTCGAGATACCAAACATTCTTGTAGCTCCCCTCCTCAATATTGCAAGTCAACAACACATTCCCACCTGCCACATTTTTGATATCATTCGTGTAATGGGCTTGCTACTAGTTCTCCTTGGCCATCCTCTTTTTGCACTTTGAGATGTAATGGCCGAATTTCTTGCAATAATAACATTAGACCTTAGATTTGTCATTTTTTGACCAGATTCGGGTTGCTGGTTCTTTGCACTGCCTCTTCCTCTTTATTGATGGAAGTTGCAGTTGGTCTCTACCTCATTAGGGTTTGACCATCCTCCTTGCTTGTTTCCTTTCCCATGCCTACCTCTGCCTCTTCCTCCTTGAGAACTAGAGGTGCTTTGGTGGGAATCCTATTTGCCTCTATCTTAAAATGAGACTTACACCTTGAATGTCTGCTTTAAAGAGGTCTAAGATGAGTGGCTCAACCTCTGCTCATTCATTTATAGAGAACCCATGAGCTCGAATTTTGAGAGGGTTGTTAGATCCCTTGATTCCTCTATCACTATCACAATAGAGTCAAATTTAGTAGGCATACTTCTGAGAATATTTTCCATGATTCTCTCGCTCTACACAATCTCTCCATTCAATTGTATTTGGTTGATGATGTTCATCATTTGAGTGAAGAAATCACTCATGGATTCAGATTCACTCATCTGCAGGTTCTTGAACTCCCTCCTCAGCATCTGCAATTTCACTAACTTCACCTTGTTGTTGCCCTGATACGAATTGGCCAGAATCTCCCAGGCCTGCTTTGCCTTGGTGGCTGATACGATCCATCGAAAGATGGTCTCCTCGATCGCTTGCATAATGTAGAAGAGGTCCTTCTGGTACTTCGTATTCTTCTTCAATAAATCCTTGTCTGCTTGGGAGAGGGTGGCCAGTTCTGCTACATCTACTGGTTCTAGGTAGCCATTCTTTACCAACTCCCACAACTCCTAATATCTAAATAGGATCTTTATCTGGATGCTCCAGTAATCATAGTTCTTGCTATTGAAGCACGAGATCTACAATTGTAGCGAATGGTTGCTGTCGAAAGCCATGCTCTAGTCTTTTGCATCAGGGCACTAAGGGCTCTAATACCAATTTGAAAGATTTTTTAATTTTTTTCAATCATTGAAAGTCATAGAAATGACCCCGATAGTGGGCGTCGCGCTCCACGAGCTATGACAGCAAGTGGCACTCAATGCGACAGCGAGTGACACTCATTGTTTGCAGCCCCTTCAGGACGTTGCTAGCCACGGTAGTGGTGTCGAGCATCGTTAGCAAAAATAATGATGTCGGGCATCATAGGCCAAAAGTAGCGTTGCTGAGAGTCAGGGTCAAAGGCCTCGTCGTCAAGTGTCGCATGCCTAGTGTAGTGACTTCCAAAGTCGCATACAATTTCTATGACAGAAGGCGTTGCACACAAAGAAACACCTAGCCAAAAATTGTTTTGGCTATCTTATCTGTCGTCTGAAGTCGCTCACTCCAAACCTGACATCGGAGATCGCATACTCACTTGTGCGATAATGGGATTCACCCACCAAGACGATGCTTGCTATCTATTGAAGACTTTAGCAGGTAAACTGAGCAGAATGAATTTTTAGAAACCTCTAGAGAGCTAAGTTGATTTTAGAATACTGGATCTAATGCAAACACGAATGCAGATGAGCAAAGCAGAGTGAAACACAAATAAATTAGACAAAGCCCTCAAGATACCCGAAAAACTGGTAAACGGTTTATTTATATAAGCAAATGAGGTTACAACAATTCTCATAAAGTGTTTACAAACGCCTGCAAATGAAATTGTAGGTTAAACTAATAAAATCTAAAGCCACCGAGACTGCTGCTTGGTTTTAGACAGATGTGCTTCTCTGCTCACTAAACTAGTCTTCTTCTGCTGCTCTATGTCTAACTGCATCAACTTTGCATCTATTCTGCTCTTACAAAATTCCAGCCGAACAAAGGTTTATATAGCTTAGGAAGATGAACCAATCAACTACCTCGCACGCGGAAAGTAATGGCTGATTGGACAAAGAACACGTGCGGTGTCAAATCAATGATTATGGCGGAACACCCATTGTCGCAGCCTTAGACGAGCACTTCCCGACGTCGCTCACTTTCAGAGCGACTTTGGGCGGAGAGTGAAAGCCAGGTTTATTATTTCTAACACTTAGTCCATGTAGGATTTTATTGGAGACTTATAGAGAACATCAGTGAACACGATGATAAATGTTTGAAAAATCCATTCCCTATGAATGAGGGGAAGAAGCAACAAATGGATTGCAGCGAGCGATCAGGGTTCTCGATTTATAACGAGAGAAGTGCAGTGGAATGCGCTTACCCATGTGGATGTAGAGTTACATCAATAATGGCTACTCGTCGCTTGCGCTTCCTTTTCGCGTAGAAATTTGACTTCGTCGCCAACTCGGGCCCAACAAAACGAAAATCTGCATTACAAACAAATTAGTTTTCAGTTTCTTTACAAAAGTTCAACGAACTCAATATAAATACTGAAAATATTTCTGGGCTGCACAAATAGTGGACAGTTTCTTGCAGCTAAGTCAATTCACTAGGTGTCTTCTGGAGGATATTAATACCTTGTACTGGATCTGTGACGTTAGACGAAAGCAATGTGACAACAATAGAATATATCTTGTTTTATATTTAAAAGAAAACTGCATATCAATTCACTCAATAGAATTCCGTGGTTCGGCGGAATGATGGCTATAATGGAAACGTGTGCTCTTTGACATTTGTTGTAGCACTCATGGGAATTTAAAATATTACAAATGTATCTGAAAATTGTCAGACGTGCCTAAGATTAATTGAATCAAAATATGTGGCTGAAGTCGAGATTTCTGGACTCATTTCAATGTTTCTTTTCATTTTTTTCTTTTTTTTGGGTCCTACTGGTGCCACGTTTCACCAAATTTTGTGAAAACAAAAGATAATCATTCTTCCCCTAAGGGTATCCTCCCAATCTTATTCCTTTGTTCACGTGAACACGTTGTGACTTGTCCAATTCAAAGGATTGCACCTCATTAACTGATCTTAGGCTAACATCATCATCACGATTTCTCGACGTCATCGTATTTTCTTGTGTAGAACTTTGTATTATATTTGAATATATTTTCATGTCACTCGAGGACACTACGGGTAAATGAGTAAATTACTGTGATTACATGGTAGACATTCATAAAAGCAAATCATGTTTGCCACGTTTTAGCCAATCAAAATCCTTAATATAATCTTTTGAAGTAGGTAAAAAGCGTGCTCATTGCTGTGGTAAAAACTCTTAGCCTTCCTATGTCGTTTCAATAGTATGTTACATCTAATAGACTGTTAGGCGGGCCTTTGTGACAGGATAAGGAGGGTCGACATTGTGGAGAAGGAATAGGAGGTGTGAAATATATAAAGGGGAAAAAGGAAAACGCCACATCATTTGGCCCTTAAAGGTAACTAGAAAAAGAAACTCCCGACGCCGATGAAAAACATTATGAAGTTTCGTAGTAGCATGGTGTAAAGAATGATAGAGACAAAGGCATAGCAGTTGAAGAAAAGACTTTGACAATGACCCGATACCATTAGAGTATACCAAAGACATACTAAAGGATACTAGTGTTACAGTCAATCATGGAGTTATGCATACCATAAAATTGGTGAAGAAAATATTTTCAAAACATAACCCTGGAAATCATACTAATGTAGATTTAAACCTTATATAAGGACACGTCCAAAGCTAGCGGTCCTAGTGTAGAAGAAGTGGATGGAATAATCGAATGAAGAATTTGTATTATGTATTTTTGAGACACTAGATGACACTATTAGGATAGATGAACGAAAATATTACTCTCATGTCTTCTATCAAAACTTATTAACTCTTATAGTTTAAACGAAATCATTTTTTTGTAGCGCTAGCACCAATACCAACGGTGTTAGATGTACTCTAACTAGTCAGATGGCTAAGGAAGGTGAAGAAATAATGAATGATTTTCAAACACACATTAGCTATGTGTCATTTCCTTGCTTTTATATAAAACGAATAGGGGGAAATAGTTTTCCGAATTGTGTATAAAAACCTAATGGATTTATATAGATGAGGTCAATATTGTAAGATATAATAAATATAATTTTGATAGGAATCATAGATTGAATTGGGCAATCATTTAGGAAGTACTATGATCTATTTTTAATATGCATGAAATAATCGTATACACATGTCTGAAATGCGTAGTTTTTATTTTCTTGGTAAAAGTTGAATACATATATTTTTTACTGTCTGATAAAATGATTGGATTATTAAATTAAAATGAATGGTGTATTTATGGTTTTATAATAAATCTAGAAACATCAATATTATATTTGAACTTAGACAATTTTCGTTTTAATTTTTACAGTATCGCTTATTTGTTTTAAATTAGAAAAGGTTAAAATTCACTCCCACATTAAGAAGATAATAAGGTCATACACATTGTGATTTTGAAGGACATATTTATTTGGTCATAAGAAGGATGAATAGTAAATATTTGGGCGGCGATTATTAAATATTATTAAAGAGAATATATTTAATATTTATTTTGAAAAAATTATTAAATAGAAGAGAAAATGATTAGTAACCTAGATTTAATGTGTGATTGTAAAGTGCATGTAAACTTACTAGTTTATTATTGTACATTCTTATTATCAGGGTTATGCATAGCGGCTATTTATAGCCAATTGGCTAAAATTAGGATTTTTGAAATTTGGAATTGGCTAATATTTGGGACCTTTGACCAAGGTCCATTAGCCAAAAAATTTTGGGTGCAATTTTTTTGGGGGTCGATTCGCCCCAATTTTATAATAATTTGACCATTTTAAGTTTAAATTTCCAACATTACCCCTAACAATAGTTAACCTTATACATGTGTTTCGATACTATTCGCCTGAATTTTGAAACTAATTCGCCAAATTTTTATAAATACATTTTGGGGCTGACCCCTTATGCATAACCATGCTCATTATATTCAAAACATTACATCAACAATAAAAAAAACAAAAATCAAAGGATAACTTTTTAGTTATATATATTTGAATTGTAGTGAAAATTGTATAATTGTTTGCCTAAAAAACCAATCTAGTCAACAAATTTAGTATAAACCTATTCAAAATGTTTTTTATCCAAAAAAAATTGTATAAAATTTACAAACATGGTAATGAAATATATATAGTGAGACTAGACACCCAATAAATGATTAGAAAACTATCTCAATATATTTAAATCTTGTATCAAGAGAGAAAAAAGAGATTATGAGTTAGTTTTAGATTCTCCATAGATATTTTCATTGTAGATGCAATTATTAAAAAATTCTAAAGTTTTCCAAAATTTTATTTAGAATATTAATGGGGTCTATGAGAAGATAAACTAAATTCGATACCTACATGACATATTCTAAAGCAAAATCCAAAGTGTATTTTCGGTAAGACTCTAAGCTCAATGTCAAGTGGCAAGTAAATTTTACCAATTCCCAATGGTAGTTTCTTGCTACTCAAATTTGGAAAGCTCCTATTGAATCAAAAACATAACTTCTTGGTTGGTGGATTTTGCATCAAAAATTGCCAACAACTGAATGTTTGGCTATGATTTTACACATTCCCCCTCAATGCAATTTTTGTAATGCTTTAGAAACTCTTATTCACATGTTTTGGTTTTGTGGCATGGCTAAACAATTTTGGGATATCTTCTACTCTTTTATTTTTCCCTCTTTTGCTAGATCTTGGAAGCTTTCATTGCTTGGTTTTTCTCAGCTGGATCAATACCCCAAACTATGGGATGTTTGTAGACTCATCCTTCTCAAGCACATTTGGAAGTATAGATGCAAAAAGGTGTTTACTGGATCTGCTCTTCCATGGGATATAGTTTTGGCAGACTTGACCTTTGATCTTTTGCTACATGTGGGACACATTCATTCCCAAGTCTAGGGTCCTTCCAAAATGCCTTGAGATGTTATTGAAAGACTTCATTAAATTTATCATATGATTCAATATATTTAGAAAGTCCAACAAGAAGCAAAAAAGAAGAAAATTAACAATGATAAGCAAGTTCAAGGTTTGATTACTTCTTTTTCTTCTCTAAATACTACATAAGATAACACAAAATATATATCTAGAATTTTTTCATATAACAGACTCTCCCATAGATGAATGTTGATATATGGTGTATTGCAGCAAGACATAGCTTTAGGCTTTTCGTTGATATTAGCTTATATTCTTGTGTATATTCAGTTATGGATGCTTTACTCTGATCCACCTCATTTTGTTTTTTAGCTGGTGGAAAGTATTAACACCAAAATATTGTACTGTTCCGGTTAATGATATAATATAATCTAGATTTTTTTTTCAAAAAAAATGAATAATTTGGAAATATTAAAAAAATAAAATTGATAAAATCAGTGTGCACTTCAAAAACTAGAAAATAATTGATATAATAACATATAATATATCATAGTCCTTGTAGTATAATGTGTTTAGCATAATACCAATTTTATATGACCTAAGTAAAACAAAAAACCTTTACTTACTTTATATTTTTTTATTTCGATAGTATGAGAAATCCCTATAACCAAATCTTAGGACTAAGCATTATCATCCTAACCATGATCTCTCATAAGGCTAAGAAACACCCACACACACCATGATTTGAACCTTGGACCTCCCAAAAAAGAGCAAAAAAATCATATTAAAAAATACATCATTACAAATTATTCAATAATACCTAGCATCATATTCAAAGAAATGACACCCAAATATAAGAATCACTCTTCCCATAATATATGGTCTATACTATCCATCATATCATATGACTACTCCAAACTATTGTCTAATTCTGTAAGCACAATTAAAAGTATCTATGCATAGATAAATCATGTGCTAAAATCACAAATAGTTATAGTAATTAAATAGATTCAAAATTAGAAATCAATTTAATAATTTTGAAAGGTGATATATATCATATATTTTAACTTATTTATGGTCATATGATTTTAAAAAAATATAGATATTTTTACAATCATGAAGTTATAAATTTACTACAATAGCAAATTAAATAGGAATGTGAATAATTTTAAGCTTGTATACAAATAAATTTTTTAAAATATATTATTGCCATATCCAATGGTTATGAGGTAAGTGGTATATGATAAGGATTTTATCCTATTTAATAATTTTAAGCTTGTATACAAATCAAATTTTTAAATTATATTATTGTCATATTCAATGGTTATGAGGTAAGTTGTATATGGTAAGGATTTTATGCTATAACATGTTGATATATTTTAAAACTATGGATTTGTATTTTTTTAATATTATCACAAATGTTAATTTTTTGTAAAATGAATGCCTAAATATTTGTCACAAGTCTCACATTTTTATGATATTTTATGTTTCCATATGTGATTTAATAGTATAATTCATAATTTAAATTTTGATGTCAAAAAAATAAAATAATGATCATGGATATAAGGTCTATTATATTGTTGTGTTATTACAAATTTTTATTATAGTAATATATCATAAACATTAAGGACAAAATACTTGTACTTTTTACATATCTTAGAATATCATATAAATATGACTTTTATTTTTAACATTAGTGATTCTTGTCAAGAATATGAAATTATTTAGAGAACAAAAAAAACCTTGAAGTATTCAGAGGATTGTGCCTAATGCACTTTTTCTTAAATTTAATCTTCTTAAAATCCTTCATAAGATACATTTTATGATACATACATTTAATTTTAATATATTTTAATATACATAAATTTATTCTCCATACATTAAATTATGTGTTATTGGATAAACTTGTATGAACAAAACAAATAATTAAGAATATTTTTACCTATCTCTCACAACACAATGAATAAATATATGATTACTTCCTAATATACATCTTTTATATAATTTGAAACATGTCATGAATGATCATTATATTGAATTTTAAAATATTTTAAGGTTAATTATAATATATATATTTTTTAATTTATAAAATATAAAGTTATTAATTTTTATGTTAATTTTATTAGTAATAAAACTTAAACTTAAAGATAATGTTAAGAGACCATCAAGTTCATACCCACTATTTATTAATAAAAGAGATTTAAATTATATTTATATTATCCATTGGTTAAGCTCCAAGGTTTTCTAGATTATTTAATAATTTATCATAAAAAATATATTGTAGTGAAAATATAGTAATAGTAATTCTATTTTATATGCTTAAGTCAATAAACCAAAATAGAATAATTAAATTATTCATTTTGTTGTACTTACATAGAGTCAATATTTTATATACATTGTAATTATGGATATGAAGACTTTACTTTTACAAGTGCCTTTACACATATGCATACATATATGTATATATAGTCCTCCACTGATAAGCATATTCGTAATCCAACCTCTATCTACTTAACAAATGTAACAAATTACTATTTGATTCCAAGCAGCGTGAGAAAATACAAGAATATTCTTTGAGACACATATTATAGATTGTTTTTCAAGTTGATGTGAACTTTAAAAATGGAAAAATAGATAATATATTTTACTATGCATAAAATAGATACAATCTAGTATGTTTGTTTTGTACGTGAAATATGTTTTTTTTCTAAATCAATCCTCTAATCTTTTATTTTACATATTATCCTATAAATTTATGTATTTATTTATGGTTTTTGGGAACTGATCATTTTTTATTATTCCTTTGTTAAAATATGATGAGAGTTAAATGGTATTTTGGATGCAACAGGTACTATGGACCTGAAGATAAATTTGAAATTTGGATAGTTGAGTGAGGACCTGAAGATAAATTTGAAATTTGGATAGTTGAGTGAGGAGACTTGTATGCATGAGTAATTTTAAATATTATAGGTTTTTTTTTAGCCCTTCAACCACCATGAAAGGAAGAACTCACATTTTGGGATATTAGAACATATATGAATAATTTAGTATGGTTTTGGATAAAATATAGTCCCATTAGAATTATTTTTCATCTTTAGTTTTATCAAGGCATTATCAGTTTGATGACATATCCACTCCAAAAATATATTAACCATTTTATTAAAATTTATTTGATTCAATTGAATGCTAGAACAATCAAGCAAGTTACAATTTTAATTTAAAATTTTGATATTCCATATGTTAAAAAAGGGGTAGATTTTCAGGGCATAGTCCTTGAAAGTATAATAGGAAATAATTGAATAAACTTTGCTAACATGGTAATGAAATATATATAGCGATACTAGACACCCAATAAATGACTAGCAAACTATATCAAATTATTTAAATCGTGTATCAAGAGAGGAAAAAAGATATTATGAGTTAGTTTTAGATTCTCCATAGATATTTTCATTGTAGATGCAATTATTAAATTTTTTTAAAGTTTTATAAAATATTATTTAGAATATTAATGGGGTTTATGAGAAGGTAAACTAAATTCCATACCTACATGATATATTTTAAAGCAAAATCCAAAGTGTATTTTCAATAAAAATGATGGTAGTTGTCAATTATCATTGCTTTAGAGAATTTTACAAGAAATGGAAAAAAAAAGTATGGATGTCCATTATTCAAGAGTATTTCATAATGGTGTGATTCCCCTTCAATACTCAAGAGAACCAATATACATGAGAATCATATTAATAAGTTAACAAATAACTTGGAAATATTTAACAGATAAAACTGATAAAATCGGTGTGCACTTCAAAAACTAGAAAATAATTGATATAATAACATATAACATATCATAGTCTTTGTAGGATAGTGTGTTTAACATAGTACCAATTTTATACGACCTAAGTAAAACAAAAAAACCTTTAATTTATATTTTTTTTATTTGGATAGTATGAGAAATCCCTATGATAAGAGAACTGAGCATTACCATCATAACCATAATATCTCATAAGGTTAAGATCTAAGCTTATCAATAGAGGTTTAACACAAACACACACCATGATTGGAACCTTGAACCTCCCAAAGAGCAAAAACATCATATTCAAAAATCCATCATTACAAATTATTCAATAATAATTCAATAATACCTAGCATCATATTAAAAAAAAATGACACCCCAATATAAGAATAAATCTTCCCATGATATATGGTCTATACTATCCATCATATCATATGACTAGTCCACTCTATTTTATAATTCTGTAAGCACAATTAAAAATATCTATGCATAGATAAATCATGTGCTAAAATCGCAAATAGTTACAGTAATTAAACAAATTTAAAATTAGAAATCAATTTAATAATTTTAAAAGGTGATATGTATCATAAATTTTAACTTATCTATGGTCACGTGATTTTAAAAAACAATATATATTGTCACAATCACGAAGTTATAAATTTACTACAATAGCAAATTAAATAGGAATATTAATAATTTTAAGCTTGTATACAAATAAAATTTTTAAAGTATATTATTGCCATATCCAATGGTTATGAGGTAAGTGGTATATGGTAAGGATTTTATGCTATAACATTTTGATATATTTTAAAACTATGAATTTGTATTTTTTTTTTTATATTATCACAAATGTCATTTTTTTTTTATAAATGAAGGTCTAAATATTTGTCACAAGACTCATATTTTTATAATATTTTATGTTTCTACATGTTCATAATTTAAATTTTGATGTCAAAAAAATACAATAATGATCATGGATATAAGGTCTATTATACTGTTGTGTTATTAACTTTTTTTATTATAGTAATATATCATAAACATCTAACTCCTCTATAAGGAAAAAATACTTGTATTCTTTAGATATGTTAGAATATTCCATTATGATATAAAGATGACTTTTATTTTTTAACATTAGTGATTCTTGTCAAGAATATGAATTTATTTAGAGAACAAAAAAAAAACTTGAAGTATTCAGCAGGATTGTGCTTAATGCACTTTTTCTTCAATTTAATCTTCTCAAAATCCTTCATAAGATACATTTTATGATACATACATTTAATTTTAATATATTTTAATATACATAAATTTATTCTCCATATATTAATTTATCGATAAAATTTTATGAATAAGGCAACTAATTAAAAATATTTTTACCTATCTCTCACAACACAATGAATCAATATATAATTACTTCCTAATCTGCATCTTTTATATAATTTGAAAGATGTCATGAATGATCATTATATTGAATTTTAAAATATTTTAAGGTTAATTATAATATGTATTTTTTAAAGTTATAAAACATAAAGTTATTCATTTTTATGTTAATTTTATTAATAATGGAACTTAAACTTAAGATAATGTTAAGAGACCAAAAAGTTCATACCCACTACTTATTAATAAAAGAAATTTAAATTTTACTTATATTATCCATTGGTTAAGCTTCAAGGTTTTCTATATTATTTAATGATTTATGATAAGAAATATATTGTAGTGAAAATATAGTAATTATATTTTATATGCTTAAGTCAATAAACGAAAATAGAATGATTAAATTATTCATTTGGTTGTACTTACATAGAGTCAATATTTTTTATACATGGTAAACTTCGATATGAAGACTTTACTTTTACAAGTGCCTTTATACATATGCACATATATGGTCCTCCACTGATAAGCATATTTCGTAATCAACCTCTATCTACTTAACAAATGTAACAAATTATTATATGATTCCAAGCAACATATCATACATGAATAAAAATATGAAAAAATACAAGAATATTCTTTGAGATACATGTTATACATTGTTATTCAAGTTAAAGTGAACTTTAAAAATGTAAAAATAGATAATATATTTTACTATGCATAAAATAGATACAATCTAGTATGTTTGTTTTGTACGCGAAATATGTTTTTGTTATAAATAAAGCCTCTAATATGAACCCTTATTTTACATCTTATCCTATAAATATAAATATAAACATAAACATAAATATAAATATAAATATAAATATATATATTTATTTATTTATTTATTTTTATGGTTTTTGGAAACTGATCAATTTCTTTTAATAATTTACTTCATTGATTATTCCTTTTGCCAAAATATGATGAGAGCTAAATGGTATTTTGGATGCAACAAGTACTATGCACCTCAAGATAAATTTGAAATTTAGATAGTTGAGTGAGGAGACTTTTAAGTATGAGTAATTTTACATATTATAGCTTTTTTTTATCCCTTCAACCACCATGAAAGGAAGAACTCACATTTTGGGATATTAGAACATATATGAAAAAATTAGGATGGTTTTGAATAAAATATAATTTCATTAGAATTATTTTTCATCTTTAGTTTTATCAAGGTATTATTACATTTAATGACATATCCATTCCAAAAATACATTAGCCATTTTATTAAAATTTATTTGATTCAATTGAATGCTAGAACAATCAAGCAAGTTAAAATTTTAATTTAAAATTTTGATATTCCATATGTTAGAAAAGGGGCATATTTCTGGATCATAGTCCTTGAAGGTATAATAGGGAATTCTTTCTTCGAGATTTAAACATGATTAGTTGAATAATAGTTTAACAATATACCATTAAGGTATCCCTATAAAATGTCTGTAATAAATTTTAACTCAATATATTTCAAAATAATAGGAATATAAATTACATTCATCAGGTCCAATTTTCACAACGTAATTAAATATTTATAGTCACTTTTTGTTCCATGAGTAAAAGTAACCATAAAATATCATAATTACATGATTGGAACATATCCTTTCTAATGTATAGGTTTTATATCCCATATCAACTTAATTAAAATTGTGTTCTCTTTTTACATTATGGTACGTTTTATTTTATTTCAATTCATACTCCCTTTTTATGTTTTATATCTTTTGAATCCTATGGTATTAGAGTATCTATTTTATTTATTGAAGTGTTTTCATGATTTTAAATATTTACTCTTTCAATTTACACATAGTTTACAGGAATTCCTTCTCTCTTATAAATTTTTCTTTGCTTATACATTCTCCCCTTTTCTAAGGTAATATTTATATATATTGGGCTGAGCTATACTATTTGGAATATATTTATATATATTTATAATAATTAAATTAATGGACTTTTTTTTAGCAAATTTTGATAGTAGTAAATTTCTATTTACAAGTATTATTTTCATTTTTATTTGAAAATTGGTAAATGGATATTATAGTGGTAAGTTCTTTAGTTTTTAAAACCTAGGGGAACATGAACCCTAATAAACACCTATGCTTTACCCTAATATTTTTTACACGTAGTTCTAGAACAAAAAATTCATATTTTGGTGAAGAGGGTATTTCTATGGTGAAAAGGATTTTTTCATGGCAAAGAAGGTTTTTTTCTATGGTGAAGAATGATTTTTTATGGTGAAGAGTAATTTTTCTATGGTGAATAGGGTTTTCATTATTTCTATGGTGAAAGGTGCAATATAAAACTTCATGGATTTGGTATAAAACTTTTGTGGTAGACCTGGTGTTCTAGCTTGATGATGAAATATTGACTTGGAGAACATGTAGTCCAAAGGTAAATCAAGGTAACTTGATCATGCCATATGCCTTGGTAGATTCCTTTAGAATGTAGTATGTTTGTTTTATTCTCCATAGTTGTTTTTTATGGTGAAGAGGAACTTTTCTATGATGAAGAGGGATTTTCATTAGTGAAGAGGATGTTTTATGGTGAATTGTTTTATATATTGTGAAGAGAGATTTTTCTATGGTGAAGAGGATTTTTTCTATGGTGAAGAAGGTTTCCATAATTTCTATGATGAAGGGTATGCTATAAAATTTTTATGGAAAATCTAGTGTTCTAGCTTTGTGATGAAATATTGACTAGGATAACATGCAATACAAAGGCAATTCAAGGTACTTGATCCTGCCATCTAAATTATAAGATTTCTTTAGAATACAACATAGTTATTTTATTGTCATTTGTTACATTTTTGTCTATAATCATTTATAATGAGATTTTAACAACATCATGTAGCCTTCAAAATTTTATCCATAGATCAACGCCTTCTAAAAAATTAATTAAAGTTAGAAAATTAGAGCAACTAAAATCTAATATATGGTGAAGAGGACTTTTTATAATTTATGTGGAGGAGAGATTTGCCTATGGTGAAGAGGGATTTTCTATAGTGAAGAGGTATTTTTTATGGTGAAGAGGGATTTTATATAGTGAAGAGCATTTTCATAATTTTTATGGTGAAGGGTGTGGTATAAAATTTTATGGATGTGAATGTAGCATATATGGATGCAAGTATAGTAATTATAATAGTTCTAAGGGTGTAATAAAAGGGAATAAACATCGATGGAATAATTTATATTCTAGAACAATTATATAGGTAGAATAGAGAGGAAACATTGAGTAAGAGGGTAGATTTGGGATCTATTTTTGTAAATCATAAGTAGAAGTTAGGAGGGGAAAACCTTAATATTAATGAAAAACCTAGGCAAGAAGTAGTAAAATATACAAAAGAAAGCCTAGATGAACCCATGGACCTCAAGAAATATCTATTGGACAAATTTTTGAAATAATATAGAAATGATGAATTCAAATAAAAAAGGACAAAGAAAGGAGATAAGATAGGAGAAAGCTGGGTGAATCATGTTAAAGGAAGGAACACTAATAAACATGAGGGGAGTAAAGAAAAATTATTAATATTTATAGATATAGATGAGGAGGGTATTCTCTTAAGAATTCTAGATAAGATATATAAACAAACACAAAAAAGTATTATAAAAAAATTTCTTGGAAATTTTATGGGGGGTGAGACTAATGGTTGATTAGATTAAAATATGGGCTAACCAAATATGAGGAGTTAATGTGGGAAGACACTTGAGATGGTGAATTTAATGTCAAATCAGATCATGAAATGATTGACCCAACTATAGAGTATGGTTTTCCATGGAATATAATATGGGTGAATAAAATAATTCCTAAATAAGAGGTCTTGTTATGGATATATGCATAGAATAATATATTAGATATATACAATTTGTAGAAGATATAAATTCACTACCCAAATAGATGGAACCTCTATGAGTAGAGAGAGGAATCAGTCTAACATATCTTCCTAGTATGTGAGTACTCATTGAAGATACTTCAAGCACTAATAAATAAGGTGGGTATAGTATGGTATTTATTAAATACCATGATAGCTTATCTAAAGTAATGAGAGAGGCCTTTCATAAGTCCTAGGCTCAATGGAATTTGGAATCTAATTTATTTCCACTATGCTTGATTAATATGGTTGGAAAAGAATTAGAGAATATTCAAGGAGGAGAATAGAACAAATAAGAGATATATGCAAATTATTGTATGAGCAATTAAGAAAATGTGAATATAATAAAAATTTTAACCAAACCTAAAGTAGGATATGAGTCTAGATTAAGTAGAACTTGGAACTTAGACATAGTTGGTAGCTTGCATGGTACTAAAATCTAAACAAGGGTTCAGACTAGATGGTTATCATATCAATAAGGATGGATGAAGATGAATATTAATGGGACCTCAAAGGGAAACCCATGGAAGGCAAGGGAAAATACTTTTATTCGAGATGAGAAAAGGCATATAAAGAGTTAAACCTATATATATATATTTGGAAATCGCTATAAGCTAGAAAATATAATCTCAAGCTCTATTGATAGGTTTAGGACTAGCAAGATATTTGGGAGTTAGAAAGTTGGTAGTGAAAGGAGATTATTTGAATATAATTAATTTTCTTAAGAAAGAAAAAAATGTAAATTGATAAATAAGTAATATTTCTCAAGATATTAGGAATTCTTTCTATGCATTTGCTTTGGTGGAAGTCAATGTTGGATATGCTTGATGAGTGTATGAAGATTTGTGAAGAGAAGGTAGTATCCCAATGGAAGTATGATCTATACAAAAAATGTATGTATGTGTAGACACCTAAAACACATCATGTTGAGGAGGCTATCCATATGGATACCTTTTTAGGACATATGACTCATTTTGGGCATTCCCAAGACCTAATAGTGGTTCTGACCACTCAAACATGACAATTTAACCCTTTTCATCCTAGACCGTCATACCCATGAGCAGCCTCCTATGGTCACTAGACCTTGTGATGGCCCCCATGTTTGGCTGCTCCACCCTGGGATGGCCTCACCTATAACAAACTTGGGCTCCCTGAGCTAAGCCAAATCCATTATAGAGTAACTTGTACATAAATATTAACCATAAGAAGCTTATAGAAGTGATGCTTGGGTTACTTAGATCACAATTGAATCTTGATCTTGGCTTCCCTTGCAAGCCAATATGTCAATTGGGACATCTATATAAAAGGTCCCCAAAAAATTCATAAAATACAAAATATAGATCATCAATTATTTGCAATGAAGTGCTACCATTTTGAGTAACAGAGAGAACCTTCTCTCATATGCACTAAGATGCTATCCAAATCGTATCATGAAGCTTGCATGCCCACCAAAAGAATTCTTGAGGGTTTGAAGGTAAAATATCACCATTGTGCATCATCAATCATCCTGATTTCGCACCCATTTTAACATTTAAGTCATTCCTCATGAATGCACCAAGAACATCAACCCATTTTATAGACAAATCGAATGTCACCCCACATCGAGCACAAGGAACATGTACTCTGTTCAGCTATCACTTTATCCCGAAGCGGCCCATAGGTGCAACCGTTAGACCCTCTAATGGCTAACTAAGCTAGCCACTATACCCTATGATGACCTTGTGATGACTTTTTGTTTGTTGTATTTTATTAATTATATTAGATTTAGAAACTTTTAATTTAGTTTATAACATAGTTTAGCATACTTTGATTCAATTGTGCTTGCATTTATTTACTATTTTAATCATTTCCTTTTCAATGGATTATTATGGAAATGGATCTCATCTTGTCTTGTAAGTGCTTTTGTGTGGAGATCTCAAATTTCCACAGGAGCTAATCATCCTTAAGATCCTTCAATATTTACATCATCAAGTGGAGGTCATAAAGAAACCCTCCATAATCAGTTTTGAGAGTGTAAAAAATCTATGGATTACACCTACCCTTTTGGGTCTCATTTTGTAATTTGTATTAGTGTCTTAGTGTGGTGCTTTCACACAATACATCTCAAAAAATGGCATCTGTAGACCTCTAAAACATTTCATGTTGAGGAGGCTATCCATTGGATACCTTTTTAGTCCATATGACTCATTTTAGACCTTCCCAAGACCTAATAGTGGTTCTGACCACTCAAATAGGGCAATTTAACCCTTTTCAACCTGGACTATCCTATCCAAGAGTGGACTTCAATGGTCATTGGACCTTGTGAAAACCCCCAAATCTAGTCGCTCCACCTTGGGATGACCTCACTTGTAACAAAATCTAGCTCCTCGAGTTAAGCCAAATCTGTTATAGAACAACTTGCACATAACTATTAACTATAGGAAGCTTCCAGAA
This sequence comes from Wollemia nobilis, assembly GCA_028583015.1. Taxonomy (NCBI): domain Eukaryota; kingdom Viridiplantae; phylum Streptophyta; class Pinopsida; order Araucariales; family Araucariaceae; genus Wollemia; species Wollemia nobilis. The sequence continues at coordinate 1,154,981 of JAQPPZ010016925.1, read as the reverse complement.
TTGATGCTTGGGTTTACTAGATTATAAATGAATATTGATCTAGGCTTCCCTTACAAGATAATATTTCAATTGGGACATCTATAAAATGTGACCAAAAACTTCACAAAATAGAGAATATAGATCATCAATTATCCATAATGAAGTACTGCCAATTTGAGTAAAATATAGAACCTTCTCTCATATGGACTGAGTTGTTACCCAAATCACGTCATGAAGCCTGCATGCACACCAATGAAGTTCTTGAGAGTTTGAAGGCCAAATATACCCATTGTGCATAATCAATCATCCTGATTTTGAGCCCATTTTCACCTTTAATTATTTCCTCACGAATGCACCAAGAACATCAACCCATTTGATAAATAAATTGATTTTCACCCTACATATAGCATGAATAATGGGCTCTCCACCCAGTAGCTGCTTCATCCCGAAGTAGCCTGCAAGTGCAACTGTTGGACCCTCTAAAGACTAATATAGCCAATCATTATACCCTATGATAGCCTTTCAATGAATTTTGATAAGCTATATTTTATTAGTTATATTAGCTTTAGCAGCTTTCAATTTGATTTCTAACATAATTTAGCATATTTTCATTCAATTTTACATGTATTTATTTATTATTTTAAGCATTTTCCTTTCAATGGCTTATTATGTAAATGGATCTCATCTTGAGAGGTTCCAAATGTGCTACTGATTTCTTGTAAGTGTTTTTTGTGTACAAATATTAGGCTTTCATAGGATATAATCATCCTCAAGATCCTTCAATATTTACATCATCAATCAGAGGTTGCAAATAAATCCTCCATAATCAGTTTTGAGAGAGCAAAAACTCTATGGATTACACCTACCATTTTAGGTCTCATTTTAAAATTTGTGTCCATTGGTATAATCTCTAAGAGGGATATGTTGTAACCACTTTGTAAATAATACTTTCAAATATCAATGAGAAGGACATCATTTTCTATACTTCTTTGCATTTTATGGTTACATAATTTGCATTATCAATTTGATTTCATATTACAAGTTTAGGTGTATGGTTTTTGCTACTCTAAACTATAGGTTGATCAAAGCAATGAGTATGAATTCTAGATTTAGTAAGTTCACAAATAATTTAATTTAAAATAGAAGGATCATGAGAAACAACTAAAGTACATGGTTTCTATTCTATATTAGAGTTGAATTTTGGTTCACAGGATTCATAGAGAAGGAAGATACTTTATCTATGAGTGTTTATAAGGTTAGGATGAACTAAAAACCATGTTTGTATGCTTGATTTGGTCATTTGTGGTTTATTTAGGATTAGTTTTATGATTTTTTTGTAATGTTCTAAGTGATCTAGAACTCCTTATACATGTGAGCTAGGAAGTATTACTATACTTGTGTTACCTATAATAAGAATGATTTTCATATATATAGTTTTTAATTTTTAAAAGGGGTTTATGCCCTTTTAAAATACTAATTTTACCCTAATAAAAAAAATTGTTACTCATATGGTATACAACTTATGCCTCATTCCATTACTTATATTAGGTAAAATTTCTATCTCACTTCAAAATTGAGTTATTCCTTTTATATATTATATATTATAGTAGACACTCATTTTTCCACATAGATTAGTCATTCAAAACATCACTAATCACCCATTTGAAAAATTTGACCAAATTCTCCTTTTATACCTAATTTTGAGACAAAAGATGATATTGGTTTTGTCATTTATAAAATTCAACCAAATCACCCCCAAATTTCTTAAAATTGGCATCGTTAGAAATATATTTATGAGAGATTTCCAAGGATTGTATGACCATGTTTCATTGATGTTTGACACCTCAAATTACCTTTTTATGAAAATGAAGTGCTACCAAAGTTCCACAAGGAATTTTGTAAATTGTTTTCACTTGTGTTTTTGTTATCACAAAAACATTATAGAATTTTTGTAAGCCCTCAACAAAACATAGATTTTTGTTGCATGACTTCTACTCACTACTAATTTCATTAATTTTGTGTCTCGTCATGTATATTTTTTGTGCATTAACAAATAATATTATACAAACTACCAATCAACATAGTTAACTAGTCAATGATTCTCATGTAAATACACATAATTATATGCAAGTAGGCTATGTAAGTAGCATAAATAGACATATTAGCTTGGAATTTGACACAACTACTACTTTACGATATTCTCTTATTCATGCTTATCACTAAAAATTCCAAGGCTTGAATTATTTATAGAAGATCCCCTTTGGGGAGACAAAAAGGAACAACAAATTGTGCAAGGATATGCTAGTGAAATCATCCTAGAGAAATGTAAGGAATTTCTTCTTGCAAGGATATGCTAGTGAAATTATCATAGAGAGATTTAAGACATTTTTTCTTGTAGGTGTATGTTGGTTAAAATATCATCAAAGATATTGGTACATTCTCATTCCAGTAGGAAATCATCCTTAAAATCATTTCAATAGGGTCATACATTAATCTAGGACTTAATATATTTCCTTTTATTTTTGTCCTTTCTTTTAGAAATTAATTTTCTAATATTTATTATCAGTTCATTTCTTGGTTTAGGATCACAAATTTTTTGTAGTGTCATAGAATTTTCATAGGGTATGATACTTTTATAGTATCAAAATATTTTTGTACTACCATAGTGTCTCTATAGGGTCTCCAAAATAGGTGCATACTGGTGAAATTGTCATTGTAGAGTTGATCACATCCTCATTCTAGTGGGAAATCATCATTCAATAGTCATCCTTTAAAGCATTTCACTAGGGCTAGATCTAGATCTATGATTCCATCCCTTATCCTTCCTTTTCATATTTATTTAAGCAAATCACATTCTTTTGTTATCAATCATATGTTATTATATTATACTATGATTTTAGTAACCTTAAACTATAAAAGGAACCTTGGGTATTGATCCTTACACCAAAAAAATCTTATATTTTAGATCATATGGAAAAGGCCCAATGCAATAACACATAAATTTGTTGTTTGTATGTGTAGCATTTTCTCTATTTTACATAATAACAACATTTTTGTAGTGGCATGGATTTTTCTTATGGTACAACAATTTTGTAATTGAAGAGTAGTTTTGTAGTTGGAAAGCTTTTTTTTAGCTAAAAAATGGTTTTGTGGTTAGAAAACATTTTTAAAAATAGACAACAATTGTGTAGTCAAAAAGTATTTTTGTAACTACACGTTTTGTAAAAACCATAGAATTGGGTGCAATTTATCTAATATTTATTTATTTTTAAGTCTAGGGCTATTTATTCAAGTTTGAAAAGGTTTTTGAAGAGATAAAAAAAAAATTATATCCCCTTTTGTAAAAGAATAGGTTTTCTTTAAAAGGTGCATTAAATCTAAAATTTAAAGTACATTTTCATAAAATAATTAGTAGATTGGTTTATTAGGTTTATTGATATTGTCATAACTATTTATGTCATTTTTCAATTAACTACTTCACATATGAAGCATAATAGTTTATTTTCATTTACTTGAAAAGAAAATAAACACATGAGTTACATATGCATCTTACAATACTCTTGTATTCATTGACTTCAAAAGGTATTTTAGGATTTGGTATTTTGATTGCATTTAATTTTATTTGCATTTAGGAAATAAAGGACAAAAGAGCATATAATTTGCATCTTTAGAGATAGCCCTTTAGTTATTTTTTTGCACAATTTTTATTTTGAAAAGAAAAAGAAAAAATTGTTAGGTTTCTTGTATCTATTTAACACAAAAAATACATGTAGATTTACATCTAGGATTAATTATTATTCTTGTTTGTCAATATTTATACTAAAATTTAAAATAAATAAGAAAATATATATGTAGTTCTTGCATTCTTTTGATATGAAAAAAATTATGCAACTTTAAATATGTTGTTTTCTTGAATATTTGTTTTCACATGCATTCATATATACACTCTATTGCATCTTAGACATAAAAAACTAAACCATAGGTGTTTGCTAGTCCACATAAAAAACAATTATTTATGGTACATCTATAAATACTCTTGGTGAACCCACTTTACCAAATAATAAAAACCTCAAAATGAAAGAATCAAGGGTATAGTAACTTTCCCTTAATTCAAAGTGTGGTAGAAAGGATAGAATCCTTTTCTACTACCAAATTCTTTGGTGAACTTGACATAAAATAACATGCAGGTTCTATTTGGACTTAACCTTACCTTAATAAAACATAGTAATTTACCACACTTTTAATCAACACCACCTAAAGTTTCTTGCTTAGTTTAGTTCATGTTAATAAATATAAAAAGAACATAACAAAAATGTTAGTCCTACTATGGGAAGGTTAACGATCCCTTGAGTAAACTATTGTACAAACCTTGAGGGTTATGTCTTTTTGTGAGTATAAAATATTGGGCTAATGATATCCATAAGGACAATCATTCATTTCTAGTGATATAAGGGTTTTGAGACATTACTGTAGCCCAAAAATTCTCACACTCATTTCCTCAAGGTAGATGGATCCACATCTTAGAGGGGAATGGGAGAATGGATGGTCTACACCTCAAAATATAGGTACTTAATCATACCTTCTAAATGGCGATTTTTTGATGAATGGATTTTGGGTTCACCAAGAAACATTTATGGCTATTTTCGAGCCTAGGTTTCAAGATTTGTTTTGATGGGTTCTTTTTAATCAAATCACACACACCTAAGTTTGGCCAATATGCAAACTAAACTAAGCTATATGCATTTTAACTTCAAATGTAGACAAAGAATACAAAAAATAGAATATATAATTTAATTTAATACCTATGAAGAGATTTTAAACCTTACCTAAATTTGGATGTCTGATGTAGGTTCTAGAATTTGTAAGCAGTCCAATTTCATACAGTGCAGGACAATATTGTATTACTATCACAGACAGATAGATCTAATTTTGATAGAAAACAAAAAATGCATGGATAGAGGGTGAAGAACATAAATTTATTTTCCTATTTATTTTTGCAAATATGATTATTATCTATTGAACATTAATGAACAATAATAATGATAGGAAATGAGATACAAATGCATCTAATTACCTAAAACATGCAATTACATGATATTTTAGGTGAACTCCAAGAATGCATATGATTTAATCTAAGATGTCTTATGATAAAATGCTAAATGAAATGTAAATCAAGCAAAGAAAGGTCAGAATATGTAAACTAGAACTCGGTGTTTCCCTAGGCAAGTTGCAGGCGATATCATAGCGTTCTGTGCAAGATCATATCCCAAATTGGTGAGTTCGTACTAAGATCACAATATCGTATCGTTCGATATTGTGCCAAAATCATCCGATCTTGCCAAAATCCTCTGATTTTGCAAGAAAATAATGAAATGACAAGTGCTAGTATGTGAAATTAAACTATATTTTCCTAAATTCAGAGAGCCATGAGAATTACGAAGGGGAAAGTCTGGTTAAATAGGTAGGGAGGAGTGTCTAGAATAGGGAGAAGAGAAAATTTGTGAAAAAATTTATTCTAAGTTGGGTGAGGCCAAACGGATCCGATCCCGTAATTCCCATGTAGTTACATAGGTGGAGGTAAAAAATCATTTAACTAACTATATCATTTTCTTATTTTATTTTTTTTGTTTTCAAAGCAAGATCGTATTATGATCTGTGACGTAGACCGCAGAGAACATAAAATCTAAAATAATGCTATAATTTAGGAGGTTGTACTACAATATTGCTGATCGTAGTACGATCTCGTCAAAGAGGCACAAATTTCAAGGTAATAAATGCAAAATATGATGTTTTACAATTTTTACAACTATTTTGTGTTTTTCATGCAAATGGGTCAAATGGGTGAATTACGATGAGTCAATTTTAAGGTGCTACAATTTCTTATTATTGTTTAAGAAACTCTATAAAATTCCTTAATAAAACTTGAATCCTCTTTTTCTAAATCTATGGTTGAACCTCGTTATATTACTTGAAAAGTTGTATTTCAATTAGAAAAGAATCAAAATGCCCTACCAATATTATTCAATCCCTAAGATAAACAAAAATATTCAAGAACCCTACTTACAAGTAAGAAGATGAGGAATCTCCTCCCTTAGGAAATACCTCTCCTATTCATAATGAACAAGAAGTAGTTTTTAGATCTATGGATCATATAGTTGTTTTCCTTCAAATAAATAGGGCATCTATGCGAGGATGAGTCTTTGTATGTGGAAATAAACCCTTAAAATATTTATTGCATACATATTACACTCCTATCATCACAACATCACTCCTATCATAACAATATCTATAGAATGTAAGCCACCTAGTATACCCTCTTCGTAAGAGAATCATGTGTTCCTACACCTTAACAAAAAACCACTTAGAATAAATGTAAGTTATCCTATCTACTAAGCTATGAATCTCCATCAGGTTTAGAATTTTGGCATTCTTTATAGTTCACCTATTACTATAAACGTGCTTTAATATACCTTCTTCCTAGGTGAAGCCCCTCTCAACACTCATTCCAACAATCCATTTCTCCTATGTAGTTTAGGAAAAAATAATATGATTCTACCCTTTATTTACACCCCTCCAACTTATCAAACTCAACTATTTGGTAGTTCATAGCCCCATATAATAATACCTCAACCTCCATTTAATACCCCTTACCTAGCATACCAAGATATAAACTCTAAGAACAATTGGCTTCCCTCCAAGGAGCCTCAAATGACTAAAAATATTCCTTTATATGTTATTTAAATCAATATTTGTACCACTTTCTTGCTATCCAACCTTACCCTCCTAGCTTTGAGACCCCTAAATTATGAACTAAAAGGGAAAAGAGGATTCAAATTACCATATTAGGAATTTTCAAGCTACCTATATTACTTATAATGAGACATTTTTTTAAATTATTCCCTAAGACCTTTAGCAATGAACCTTTGGAATGGTATTTTCAAATACCTATCCATTTAACTAAAAGCTTTGAGAAACTTATTGAAATATTTATTGAACAATTTTCTACATATATCATAGAAAAATGTACTATAGGGTGAGTATTTTAAAGACTTCCTAACTTGATAGTTATCCTTAGAGATAAAATCACTTTCACTCCTCTCAAAAAGTATGTCTTGAATACCTTCATATGCAATTTACAAGAACAACTCACATATCCCTTAGGGATGATCCATATATCTTCCTTTGAAAATGTAATTGACTTAACTAAACAAGTGGAAGCTATCCTTTCATGTAGAGGTTAGATAAAGACTAATAAAAAATATAAAAAAATATCCTCCTCTAATCCTAAAGGGTATTACAATAATAACCATGCCATAGTTGACTAGGTTACTGAATCCTAACTCATTAACAATGTTAAAACTAGTAATGCCAATACTACTCTTTTTCTACAAAAGCTAGTCTTAGCAAAATCTTAAGAAAATTTGAAAATACAGTTCATCCAACTTAATGAATATCTAGTATTTTTCCTCGAATAGTTAATAGATACTAAAATTATAGGATTACCATACATAAGAATAATTGATCCTAAATGGGATAAGCTTCCATGGTTTAAAGCTAATGAATATTGCTCCTTCCATCATATGAATAGTCATCACGATTAACTGTAGAAACCTTATGCATATTTTTCTTTATTTAGCCAATGATTGTCATCTAATAGTCAATGATCCTTAACAAAAAATGTTCTCTAACCAATATATTAAAATATTTTAGGATCCCATACCTAATCATGAACAAAGAACCACTAAATATTTCCAATATAGAATACATTCCCACCTAAACAAAACATAATAGCAATAATTTTTTATTTTTTATTATATGGATGAAGGAGTTTTGAAAGGGTCTCCAAACCTTTTAACAAGGCAGAGTAGTCACCAAAAAGGTAACAAAATACTTCAACCAAAGATCAAGCTACCAAGCAAAGAGCTATCAGGCAAAAATTACATCAGTAGAAAATTTTAATTTTTAAAAACATAATGCTTCCCAAAAAAGAAGGAATCTGAAACAAATATTAAAAATAAAAAGCATTTAAATATTCCAAGAATAGATAAAAATCTAAACTACTACCTAGAAAAAAAGGATCATAACCACCATAGAAAACTACACAAATTTGGTACCCAAAAAACTGCCACTCAACGTAGAGACTAAATCCATCCGTTTCCTGATGAAGTAGGAATGCCTCTTGTTAGCATTGTTACTAGAAAATAACACAAAGATAAGGATCAATAAATAAAATTACCTTCTAATCCCCCTTTGGTCTTAATGCCTAAGTACAATCTCAAGATAAAGGTAAAAGTTATTTGATCATCGACAACTTGAGATACCCAAACAAACATTTCTATAATCCACTTACTAAAGGACTCACCTAACCATAGAGAAACCATTTTTTAATATTTTGAGTAAGAAAAATATATCATAAAATGTTAACCCTACAAATGTCACCAATGTAGTAGTATCTCTTATCATAAAGCATGCAATAATATATTTATAAAGATGATGTTCCACCCCCTTTTATACTTAGTAAATTCTCTTTATATATCAGACACAACATCGATGAAAATTTTATTAAAAGAGTCATTGTTAACAATGAATCAAACTTAAATGTACATAGCCTCCTATTCATCAATAGGGTTGGAATAGACAAACAATATTTGGAAATATCTAGTATTGTTATCAAATAATATGATAGTGAAGAACATTAGGCTCCTAGAACTATAGGCCTTCCCTTGAAAGTGGGACATTGCATACTCAAAACTCTTGTTTATATTTTTACTTGTGATCTAAATTACAATGTCCTCTTAGGATTATCTTGGATCCATGCTATGGGGTTATCCCTTCAAAATATCATCAATGCTTGAAATTTGAACATCAAGGCAAGATCTATAGCATTATGGAAAAGCCATGGCCTTTGCATATTGTTAGACCACTAATGCAGAAAATCTAAAAGCTTGAATTTTTGTCTCCCTAAATATTTTCCATTATTTTGTTAGAAATGCTCTAAAAGTTTCACTCCATGATTAATCCACTTAGTCAAAATATAAATATTTTTTAATTTTTTTAGTAAGTTGGAACAAGTAGCCAACCTATAACATGATAAGAATTATATCAACCATATAAATGTCAGCAACAAATAAAATGGATTACTAGAATTAGACCTAGCTATCTCATTCACCTAAAACATTGGGAATTTCCTCTAGAAAAGGAATGGTTATATCACCTTAAGGTAACATCAACGTAACATCACCTTAAAAGAGGTATTATATTGGGATGAGCATGAAATAATAACTTACCCTTTTCAAACCTCTAATTTATTCTTTTTTCTCACTAACATAATCACTTTAACTATGGATCCCATTAATAATATTGAACTAGACCACCATAATATCCTTGAATGCAATATTTTTGATAAGGAAAGTATAATAAATAATATAATACCATTACAAATAGATAACTCTCTGCTACCCACATCTCACATAAATTAATTTGAGGTAAGAAACTTATCCCATGATCATCGTCAATATGGCAAGGATATCTTTGTCAAGAAAATTCCCTAAAAAAGAATCCTTTTCAAAGGAAGACATTATTAAAACTTCATAGCCTCATGATGTGGAACACTTAGCTTTTAATCCTATGGACCTAGAAATTTTTGGAGTATTACATGCTCCCTCATATTTAGATTATGATCCTCGTATATTAATTAAATAAATTATTGATATCAACATTAGTCCCAAGATAATCCAAAGGTCATAAACTTAGGAAAAGTCCCAACCCTTAAAAATCATGAAGAATATACTAAAATCTTAACTAAATTTTAATATAGCTTTTCATGGTGTTATTATAATATGCCAAGATTATATCCATTCATAGTAGTGCACCATTTATCTCTCAAGCCTAATACCAAATCGATAATGCAAAACTTGAGAATGATACACCCACAAGTTACTTTAATTATCAAAGAGGAGATTAAAAATATATTAGAAGTAAAAATCATAAAATCAATTAATTATTTAGATTAAAATTCTAAAATAGTACTTGCAACTAAGCAGGAACATATTATATGAGTCTATACCAACTTCAGCGACACCCAAAAGACATGTATCAAAGATGACATTACTTTATATAACATAGTTATGATAGTAAAATTTACCACAATATGTGGAATGCTATCTCTAATAGATAAAGTATTTTTATATAATCATATTTGAATCACATCAAAAAATTACTCTAAAAAAACTTTCATGATCCTTTGGGGAATATTTTCCTACTATGCCATGCCCTTTGGTTTAAAAAATACTGGAGCTATGTATCAGTGGACTATGACATAGATTATTTATGATATAATACTAAAAGCACGAGGATACGGAAACAAAAAGGAAATGCCAAGGTGCGATGCAAATGAAACTAAACTTAATGCTAAATCCTACGAACTGAAATGCATGAAAGGAGAGAAACATAAACGCATTGAAAAAAGGTATAAAAGTGAATATGGAGTGCAACCCTTTTTATTAATATGCTTTAGAACCCGGTTACAATCTGTCTCCTCCATTTTTAGGGGCTAGGAGTGTTAAACATGTTCTTGTCACATCAACAGATGGTATTCCTTCTTCCGCGTGCCCACATGTAGAATGGACGGACCAAACGTCACCGTCGCTTGCGTTGATGAGTCTTGACTCCTTTCTGCTCCTCTAATGTCGAGACCCTATGTTCAAGGAAACAAAAAATAGTCAGTAGCACCGGTAGATAAAATGAAACATGCAATCCCCAAGCCTACGATTAGTGCATGCAAAAAATGAATAAAATGATAACTAAATAACATTAGAATGATATGAAAATTTAACAGAGGCATGAGGACATTACCAGGAGGGCACTACAAATGGAACAGTCAAAAAATTCACCATGGATTTCTAATCGCTCCGGGGCGGGATGAATAGACCTGCAACAAAGCGTCAAAAATCACTGTCCCAAATGTCCCATTCGGGAGGCTCCAAATCACCTGCAAAGTTGGGTGTTAGGTAAAATGGGGTATTTTGGAAAGACCCAGAAGGTCATATTTTTCCAATTTGGCCTCTATCACCGGGAATTTGATGATGCTACCTGCATGTTAGCAAAAGCGGGAAATGACAAAAACATGATCAAAACAACTCAAAATGATGTGAAATTTGAATGACAACCTATCTAAGAAACATAGAATCAGATGCAAAAATAATAGAAAGGAAATCTTATCTAGATTTCTAATCGCTCCGGGACGAGGCGATTAGGACTATAGTAGTGCGAGGGCCGCACGGGAGCAAGGCGCCCATCGTTTGGGGCCCGATTTCGGCACCAATCCACTTGGGATGGGTCCAAAACCTCTTGTGGGGTGTTGTCAGCAAATTTGGTAGGATGTTATGGCCAAATATCGGGTTTTGGTTCTAGATTTGTGCTTCCAATAACCACCCTATGACCTCCCTTCCAAAAGAGATCAAGGATGTGAAAGACACAAATCAAAAGGTGTGAGGATATAAAACGATAGCACTTCGTTGCTCAAAATGCTCCTTCTCTATATATTTTTGGGGTGAGAAGACTCACCATTTTATAGACCTGATGGTCTCTTTGGATGAGCATGCAGAGGTGCCACTTGGCAATCATGCCTTCCCAAGGGGGAGAAGATTCCTCCTTGATTAGGGGCTCCATGACTGCCCCTGTAACTACCTCTAGCGCTCAAAAATGCTCACTCACACTCCCATGCAATGAAGGAAGAGTTAAGTGGCGGATCTGAGCTACCATTTGTCAAGATTTGACTTTTTTCCTATCAAACCTGCTATTCGCCCCACCCTGGAGCGAATATTGCTAATCGTCCTTGGGTGGGGCGAATACTAGTTTGTAATCGTCCCTGGGTGGAACGAATAAGGAGCAGAGTGCCTAAAGGTGCCAAATTGACCTCTGACCTTCCAAAACTACTGTGTGAGTGGTTAGGACCACTTTTTAACCTCTAGGGGCTACCTTGGGGGCTGTGTGTGTCAATGCGATCAGTGTTTGCAGTCACATAATCAGATTGGTGTTGTTTTGGTGTCTACAGATGCCCCTTTTTGGGATGCATTGTGCGTGGCGCAGTGCTGAGCAAAAATAGATAACCAAAGCACTAATGATTAGGGTTTCTTAGTAACCTAACCAAATTTTGATGCCCCAAGTATGGAAAGGGCATGCATTCTTGAATCCTTGCTTCTGATGAGCGAAGGAACTTAATTCAAGTGTTAACCTTTTTTGATGAGGTGTTACTTGATCTTGGACATTGATCAATCATGAATAGGCAAAGGGCACAACCTTTTGTCTATGGGAACCTTGAGTTCATGATTCATGAATGCCAAGTGTTTGATCAACTTGTGATTATTGCTTGTTAATTGCCCCAAGCAGGAGCATGATTGTCTTTGTCAATGATTCTTTGAATGCATGCCATTTCCTTAATTGGGTGTGTATTTGTTGATTGGTGACTAAGTGTGACTACCCCCTCAAGCGACGAATCGATGAGGGAATGACCGACATGAGAAAAGCGATGAGTCGCTTGACCCAAGATGACTTGTGTAAGGGTGCCTTTCAGTTGTTTATCTTTGAATGTGTGTGCAGTTTCCCAATAATTTGGCCTATTTTTGGTGGGTGTTAACCCTTTTTGTGACGCCCCTTGGGGTGGAAATTGTCAAAAATCCATCCTCCCGTGGAGTGGTCCGGCTATGGTAGCCTTCTTGGGGAGTAGGATAGTGACAATTTGTGACCCCAATGTCTATTTTGTATGCCAGTGAATGACGGGCGCAAAGGCGCCTTTGTTCGGCAATGTTATTGCTATTTTTGGGTGGGTTTGGACCCTTTTTGGGACACTGTTTGGGGATGAAATTCTCTACAATCCGTCCTCCCATGGAGCGGTCCAGATATGGTAGCCTTCTTAGGGAGTGGTATAGTGAGGATTTGTGACCCCGACGTCTATTTTGCATGCCCAGAATGTCAAGTGCAAAAGCACTCTTCTTGGACAATTTTATTGCTTGTTTTTGTGCATTTTGGTGCAGTTTTTGTTGTTTTTGAAATTTGTTCTCTGTAATCATCCCTGGGTGGGGCGAATACCAGTTTGGTAATCTTCCCAGGGTGGGACGAGCGCTAACTAGAGCGCTCATCCCAGGGAGGAATGATTACAGGCCTAAAAGCCTATTTAAGGGCCAAAACTAGGGTTTGGGCTCATTTGTGTTCGATTTTTTTGGTGATTTGGAGCTCTGAGGAGGAGGAGGTCGATTCTGCGAAGTGAAGCACTGTCGAATTTTCACAACGCCATGAGTTCATGAACCGGATTGAGCGGCAAAGCCAAAGCGAGACCAGTAAGTGCTCCTCTTTGTTTAGTTAGCTTGTGTTTTATGTTACAGTTTTAAAATCACAATTTGTTTTGAATTTGTTTTTTTGTTTAAGCTAAGGTAAAACCCTAGGCTAAAAAGAAATGTTTTTTTATTTTTTTGTTTGTATTTTTGTTAAGGTTACAAGAAACCCTAGGTTTAAATGCGATGTTTTTTTTATTGTTTTAAAATTAAAACCCTAGGTTAATCTGAGAGCAAAACCCTAATTTAGAAGAAAATGTTTTAATTTGCATTTTTGTATTTTCGTTTAAAAACCCTAGATTCAAATGCGTTCTTTTTGTTATTTTGTTTTTAAACTAAAACCCTAGGTTAAACTTAGAGAGAAACCCTAGCTTTAGAAAAATTGTTTTTATTCTGAGTTTTAATTTGTAAACTTCAGTTATAAACCCGAGGTTAACGAAAAACTGTTATTGCGATTTTGATTAGTTTTGTTTTTATTTATCAGTTTAAACGTAGAGTTAGAAACCCTAGGTACTGACAAACTATTTTTGAATTTTTTTTTGTTTTTAGTTATCAGTTTAAATGTAGAGTTAAAAACCCTAGGTACTGACAAACTATTTTTTTTGTTTGTGTTTAGTTATCAGTTTAAACATAGAGTTAAAAACCCTAGGTACTAACAAACTGTTTTTGATTTTTTTGTGTTTAATTTATCAGTTTAAACGTAGAGTTAAAACCCTAGGTACTAACAAAATTTTATTTTTTTTTGTGTTTAGTTATCAGTTTAAACGTAGAGTTAAAAACCCTAGGTACTGACAAACTGTTTGTTTTTTATTTTTTGCATTTTTATTTATCAGTTTAAACGTAGAGTTAAAAACCCTAGGTACTGACAAACTGTTTTTGTGAATTATTTTTTAATTTTGTTGCTCGTTATTTTTCTGTTTTTAGCTATACATTGTTTTATGCATTGTTGTAGATTCATGTTATTGTTGTATAGTTTATCATGTTTTTAATGTTTTTGTTTTTGTTTTCTTTTGCAGGTGGTGAAGATCCGGTACCATGTGCCTATGATTTTCTCTGAAGCACGGGAGGCGCTGACTTTGGTTGATCGGGAGTGGCTTGATGCCCTTGGGCTCAAGCAGGTGACTCAGCTGGAGCCTGTGGTCGGGGATCGGGCTTATCTTATGGCCCTGATCAACTTGTGGGATCCCCGAACCAATACCTTCCATCTCCCAATAGGGGAGATGATAGTGACCTTGGAGGACGTCTATCGAATTCTACGAATTTTGATAGATGGGCTACCGATCAGGACGACGCCACATGATCAGCAGATGACTATACTGACGTGATGCTTCGAGCATGGGGAGGAGTTGGGTGTGGACAGCCTAGTGGAGAGGGCAGAGGGCGACTACCAGATTGGCAAGATTTTGGTACGATGGTGGCTAGAGAGGGGCATGTTGGGAGTGAGGCACGCAGTACTAATGGGCCTCATTTCCAACATGCTGCTACCCGAATCTTTGGGCGTGAGGTTCCCATGGAACCTACTGGAGGTGGTCTTCAGGTTGGTGGAGTGTCCAACCATAGAGCCCCTGATTATGAGATGGGGTCAGACACTACTGGAATAGCTCTACGATGAGTTGTACGAGGTCCACTTTCGAAGGCAAAAGGGTATTGGATGCAGTTATCTATTGCAGTATTGGGCTTGGTAGCACATAGTTGTGGAGAGGCTGGTGGGGTTGCCATGGATGACTCGGGAAGAGATGGTAGACAAAGAGATCGAGTATGGGGCACTATGGCGGCGGTCTGAGGAGCAGGGACAGAGTCGATGGTGGGCAGGTGCCGTAGGGCACTATGTTGATGCCTTCACTCGGCTTGCTCCAGGGGAGGTGTTCTGGCACCCATACCATGATTGTCCAGCTTGGCTTGAGGCTAGAGAGTGGCTCCAATGGGTTCATAGGGGGAGGTGGATTATTGGGCAGCATAGGATAGAGCAAGAGTTCTTCTCGTATGGTTGGGTGACACGATAGTTTGGGGTGCACCAAGGGTTGCCTAGTGAGCCCATGATCTATCGACACCGGGGGGATGAGAGGACTCTAGTCTGGTCGATCATTGCGCCGCTAGGTGAGGATTTAGATACAGTGATCAAAGTCCCAGATGTGGATGACATCGGGGTTACCGTTGAGTATGACCAGTGGTGGACTTTGTGATGGTGGTGAGGTGAGGGGCCTCTAGGGGGTGCAGAGGCGGCAGCAACAGGTGGTGAGGATGCAGAGGCATCAGGAGAGGGTTGGGGGGTTCCGCTGGAGGATGCGGACATGGTAGAGGTGGATGATTTTGTGGGGGAGGATTTTGGGGTTTTGGGGCAGCCAAATATGCAGGATGTTCCAGAGCAGTGGGAGCCGGAGCAGCCCGCAGTCTCGAATACGCCTATGCACCAGGCTGTCCCTAGAGGGTGTGGAGGGGAGGGATCATGCTGAGATAGCATGATTGGAGGATCTACTTCGAAGGTGAGACGAGGAGCTGGGGGAGGCTCTATAGGAGAGGGATCTCCTATGGACTCAGTTGGCTGAGTAGGAGAACACATTTGCTACATACCACCGACGAGATGGGGACATAGATGCTACATGGGAGATGGATCTCCTGTGGACACAGCTGGCAAAGAAGGATAAGGCATTGGTGCAGCGTGATGATGTAGTGGTTGCATATCGATGGTGGGAGGTGGAGTGGTTTCGACACTAAATGGATTTGGAGGGAGAGATTATCCACCTCGGGGGGCGGTTACCTGAGCTCTTTAGAGGTGGGTCTTCACGTCAGATGAGGGACAACGATACTGAGTAGTCAACATCATCTCATCGTAGGTGATTGGATGAGGGGGGTGCTAGTCGGCATGATGTAGGGGTGAGTAGCAGTCATCCTGAGAGGTCCCATAGGACCCACACCACAGGGGGTAGTTCTCGTAGCACCGATCCTACGTGATCATGGTGGCCGATGCCCTAGGCTTGGGGGTTTTTGAGCTTTTGCCTTTTTGCAAGGTCAAAGGACCGATTTATTGTAGCCTACGGGATTTTTTGATGATATATATACAGATGACTTTCTTTGTGTTTAGACACTTGTCGTGGTTTATTTTTTTGTTTATGCACAGTTATGTAGGATGATGTATGCATGTGGTATTATGAATGTGATGTGTCTAATTATATGATGTATGCATATGGAATGAATGAAATGAGTTGTTGATAACTTGTCGATGGCACCATAGACTGTACAAGATTTACTGGCTTTCTATACTTATGTGATGGCTTTGTGGAATGACTTTGCATGTGATAATTTTGTTTTTGTATTTTTTGTATTATCTGATGGTGATGTACGTAATGAAATGTACCAATTGTTGTAAACTATAGTTAAGTTTTTCTGAGATTCAGATGTTTTAACTAACTAGCCAAGACTGTACATTTATCTCGTAAGACTTTTGAACAAGGTATAAATTAGACTTGATTTTGACCAAGTTATTTCACATCCCTGTGTGTGCAATTGAGTTCGTTTATGTGGTATTTGTCAGGATACCGCCAGTGCCAGATAGGTTGTCAACCAAACCTGTCATCGAGGATCACCTAATTAGCTCCACTAACTCCGTTGTTGTATTTAGTAAGATTAATCCATGGGACAATCTAAGGTACCATAAGCTAGCTCATCCACATGCAAACATTGGTCTTCTCACATGCAAAGTGAATGTGATAGACATATCTTCATGCGTTTAGGATACCACCATTGCCAGGTAGGTTGTCCACCAAACTCGTAATGAGGATCACCTAGATGGTTTTCGAATGCTGAGAATTCTAGGGATTCAAGCTCATGCGTCTTTTATTTGCTCAACGTGTTAGGATACTTTCTCGCATACATAGTGATGAAAATCACTTTTTATTATTCATTGTTGTTTTTCTTTTTGAGCAAGGACTTTGAATAGTGGTGATAACCACTGTTATTTGATTTTGCATTATAGGTTGCAAAGTTGAGCTTGTAGGTTTGTGGCCTATGAATGGCATTGATCCTTTTGGCCTTGGGGATGACTACCCATCCTATTCAGGGACGTGTAGTATGAATCCTTACAACTTTGGGAACCAAAGGGGATTAGGGATATTATGAAGTAAGGACATTGATATTTTAGGCCTTAGGGATGACTACCCATCCTTGTCAGGGGTGTGTAGTATGAATCCTTATGACTTTGGAGACCAAAGGTGATTGGAGATGTTCGTGATGATGGCTTGTTGGGATTTTGCTTTTGAATGGCATTGATCCTTTTAGGCCTTGGGGATGACTACCCATCCTTGTCAGGGGCATGTAGTATGAATCCTTACAACTTTGGGGACCAACGATGATTGGATTTTTTGCTAGTGGTGAAAACCACTTTTTATTAGGGGGAATTGATGGGGAAGAGCTTGTCCTTTTGTCAATTCTCAACACTCTTGAACCATTCGCACAGGGGGATGAACAGGCTAATCTTTCACCTATGGTATCCTAGACTGCTTTGTAGTTTTCATCTTCTATTCACACAACTTGGGAATTATTTTATGTTATTTAACTTGTGTAGGGATGTTACATAACGAGGTGTGATCCAAGTAAAACTTTCCCTTGTAAAATCTATTTAACTTTGTACAGTTTTTGGCTAGAAATTTAAAGATAGCTAAATGAAAAAAACCCTACATACATTAGGAGACAACTAACTTTTCTAAAAATGGGGATGGTGTTATTCTAGATGTATGTGTTAATAAAATGGATGGAATGTGTAAAATGATGGAATTGCTGAGGAATTACAGTCTATGGTGTTTGGGACATGTATGACCAGTAAATATGCAATGTATGGATGCGATGCCTAATGCAACTTATATTTTTGTATTTTGATTTTTACGAGTATGCATGAAATTGAGATGCAATTTTTTTGGTATTTTTGAGTTATTTTATTGTTTTTGTTTATTTTGGAATATTTGTTTTGACCAAGCAGTTATGGGCACCATTGGAGCTTTTGGTTTGACCAAAGGGTTTATGGATACCTTTGGGGTATTTTAGGTTGACCAAGCGATTGCGAAAATCCTTGGGGCTTTTGGGTTGACCAAGCGATTATGGGAATCCTTGGAGTGTTTGGTTTGACCAAAGGGGTTATGGAGACCTTTGGGGCATTTTGGGGTTGACCAAGCGATTGTGGGAATCCTTGGAGCTTTTGGTTTGACCAAGCGATTATGAGAATCCTTGGAGCTTTTGGTTTGGGCTATGGCTGTCTTAGATATGGAATGGCCTCAAATGATTGATGTTCAAGGGTTCTAGTTCCTTGATTCCGTCAAGAGAGGCAAGTCGGTATGTTCCAAGTCCTATTTTATTGTCGATGACATAAGGACCTAACCATTTTACCACAAACTTGTCCCTTAGATGGGGCGGAAAGTTAGAATTTTGTTGGTTCTCTTTTAAGACCAAGTCACCAACTTGGAAGTCCCTCAAGTGAACTTTCATGTTGTATGCTTTCTTAAGTCGCTCTTGATAGATACGTAAATGCTCGAGAGCATTAACGCGTCATTCATCGAGCAATGTAAGTTGGTCTAATTGGGCCTGTCGTGCAGTGTCATCATCGATGAACTCTTGCATTGATATGCACAGTGAAGGGATTTCCAACTCGAGAGGCATGACTGCCTCGGAGCCATACACCAACAAAAATGGAGTTGCCCTAGTGGGAATCCAAATGCTAGTGCGATAAGCCCATAGAGCAAGCAGGATTTGAATGTTCCAATCCTTGTGACTGTCTATGATCGTCTTCTTGAGGATAGCGACTAGTATTTTGTTGGACACCTCTGCTTGCCCATTTGCTTGCGGATAATAGGGTGTCGAAAAACTATGCTAAATTTTGTACTTTGTGGTCAAATCACGCATGTCTTTGTTCTTGAATGACGTCCCATTATCCGAGATGATATTGGATGGAATACAAAAATGACATATGATGTTATGTAAAATGAACTCCACAATGCGGGGTCCAATCGTAGAGGTAAGCGAAATTGCTTCCACCCACTTGGTGAAGTACTCTGTGGCCGTTATGATGAATGTGTGATGACCTGATGACATAGGGGAGATCTTTTCGATTAGATCTAATCCCCACTACAAAAATGGCCAAGACGATTGGATCGGCTACAAGGCATGAGAAGGTACGTGTGTCAAATTGGCATGGTGTTGACACTTCACGCACTTCCTTACATATGCGCAACAATATCGCTCTAAAGATGGCCAATAATAGCCCATGCAAAGAATGCACTTTGCGATGGCCATACCACTGAAGTGGCCACCGCATGTACCATCGTGTGCTTGGGTGATCGCCCAAGTGGACTCCTGTTGGTCCAAGCAACGAAGGAGGATTCCTTCGTAGCTACGATGGTAAAAAATGTCTCCTAAAAAGACATGTTTTGTCGCTTTCTATTTAAATGATATTTTCACGGCATGTGTCAATCCAAGTGGGAGGTTACCTAACTTAAGGTAATCTCTTATGGGTGTGTACCAATCCTGTTGATCGAAAACCTTGATAGTATGAATAGCCAATCCCTCTTGAAGGTCATCCCTAGAAAAAGTTGAGTGGGAAAGAACTTGTAAGAATAGCGTTGTGTTGCTATTAAGGGGAGTAGGGGAGAACAAGGACCCCCAATTGACATGAATCATACAATCATGGATTCGAGAGAACTTGTTTAGGGATGGTTCAATCTGGATCAGGTGGATTCTTGGCGTTAAGTCAGAGCCTGCACACCCCATCACGGATTGCGATAGTGTTTTGACTTGAATGGTTGTCATATCACCAAAAATGTCTTGCGATATTAGTGACCCCAAGGAGGCCATAGTGTCCGTAAAATGATTCGATAACCGAGGGAGTGCCTCGATGTCATACCATTCAAGATTTGCCAGTAATTTGTCCACAAGGGCTTTGTAGGCCTATAGAACTGGGCATTTACATTGGAATACCCCTTTGACTTGGTTGATAATTAATAACGAATCACCAAAGATATTCAATCATTTGATGTTCATGGTGATTGTTGTCTCAAGACCTATGAGCAAGGCTTCATATTATACATTGTTGTTGGTGCACGGGAAATCTAATTTAAATGATAGAGGCATTGGATCCCCTTGCGGTGTGAAGAATACAATTCTTGTGCCACCTCCTTGCTCACATTTAGAACCATTGAAAAATAGGGTTATGTCGGCTTGTGACTCAGGCTCATCAGAATCTGGCAATTCTGAGACATGGAAGACCCCATCATCGGGTAGTTCTATGGTCAGAGGCTGATCATATTCGAGAGGAGCCTCTTCTAGTTGATCAGCTATGACTTGACCTTTGATGGATTTATGTCCAATGAACTCGATGTCAAACTTCGTCAACAACATGATCCATTTTGCCATGTGGCTACTATGATAAGTATGACTCATCATGTACCACAATGGATTCTCCTTAGACACAACATACATCATGTTGCTCAGCATGTAATGGTGTAGCTTTTTGGTAGAAAACACCACTACCAAGCAAAGCTTCTCGACGTATGCATAGTTAAGTTCATAACTGACCAGGGTGCAGCTAAGATAGTAAGTAGCCTATTCTTTGTGATGTTCATTCTTTTAGGCTAACATGGCGCCCAGTTCCACCTTAGTAGCTGAGATGTATAAGTAGAATGACACTCCTGGTCTAGGTGGTGCCAATACTGGCGGTGAAGCCAAGTATTGTTTAATATTGTCGATGGTTGATTGGCACTCATCATCCCAGTGAAATGCTACACCTCTATGCAATAATTTATTCATGGGTCGGCACTTGTTAGATAGCTACGCTATGAAGCGCTTGATCGATGCGACCTTTCCCTGCAAACTTCTAAGCTTCTTGATGGTAGTTAGGGGAAGCATTTCAAGGATTGCCTTGACTTTGTTTGGGTCCACCTCGATGCCTCGCTTTGAGACTATGAAACCCAAGAGTTTTCCAGATGTGACACCAAATATGCACTTCTTGGGATTCAGTCTGACTTTATGTTCCATGAGGTGATCGAGGATCTTGCTTAAGTCATCAAGATGATCTGGGTGCAAAAGATATTTGGCCAACAAATCATCCATGTAATATTCCAAAGTTTTATGCATGTGATCATGGAAGATGTATGTCATGGCACGTTGGTAGGTGGCACCAGCATTTTTAAGGCCAAAGGGCATGACCTTATAACAAAATGTCTCCCAAGGCATTGTGAACGCCGTTTTCAGTTGATCCTCAGGATTGATACGAATCTGATTGTATCCCAAGAAACCATCCATGAGGGAAAGAATTTCATGGCCTATTGTAGCATCTACCAATGCATCGATGCTAGGCAAGGGAAAATAATCCTTAGGACTCACTTTGTTTAGATCTCAAAAATTAGTGCATATGTGAATCCTCTCGTTTGGATTTTTGACGGGCACCATGTTGGACAACCATGGTGGGTAATCCACATAGATGACAAACTGTGCATCCAACATCTTTTGTAATTTTTCTTTGACCATTAAGGCCACTTTTGGGTGCATCTTACGTAGTTTTTGCTTAACTGGCTTGACTGTTGGATCAAGCGTTAGGTTATATGTGACTAGCTATGGATCTAGCCCTAGCATGTCTTTGTAGGACCATGCAAAAACCTCCTTCTTCTCTTTGAGAAGGGCAATGTAGTTGGCTTGCTCTTCTAGGGTTAAACTTACCCCCAGCTTGATAATCTATGGATTCATTGGATCAAAGCTAATGTCTACGTCAGTCGTCTCCTCGATCGACATGTGGGATCCGTCCTCCAACTGGTGTGGAGTTGGGATCAAGTGGATATCATTTGCTAAGTTTAGATCTACGTTGGGAACCTCGGGTTCCTCTTCAGCATGGAAGATATCTTGAGTTGGCCTTGGGGTGAAATGAAGCATCTCACCGAAAGGCCAATACTATGATGGGGATGGTGGTGAATTGACGTGATCCCAGTCTATGGCATCTATGTCTAGATACAATGACCGTGTTGGATCTTTTGGATGGTGGATGGGGGAATTTAAGTCAATGGAGATCATGTTGATGAAATTATTTTGGTCTCCATTACCGCGGGTGTGGTTACTCAAACATCCTGAATGATCTTTGTGCTCCGAATCTATCTCTAGAGGTATTGGTACGAATGGATCGGCCCTATGTGTGGATAGGAAGATAGGGTCTACCCTTGGCATGGATATCTCTATAGGGTCTCTGGGCGGTAGGTGTTCTCTATTTGCCCAAAGTGGCGGATTCAACACTTGGTCCCACTGCACTGGTTTTAGGTGCCACTCATGCCCTGGCCTTATGTTTAGTTTTTCAAATATGTCATCAATATCCAAGGGGTATTGTTGTTGCATCTGCCACATGTGATTGAGATATGCCATCTCAGTTTCATCTTCATAATCACTATCGGAGATCCAAAGGCCTTCATTGGTTCCAACAACTATTTGCGACATTAGAGGCTCGTCTTGCTTGAGCAAATTGATCTGGCCCCATTGGGGTTGTTTCGCTCTCTGCAGGGGGACCTAATTTTCTTGATGTGGCACTTTCTCGATTGGAGCATCCAAAGGGAACATTGCCAAGAGGCTTTCTTGGTAGTCATCCATGGGGGTCACTTGTGAGTGATTGCTATTCGATTGGAAGGGGTCCCATGGTGCTACCTCATATTCTGACTCATCTTCAGAAGATCCTTCTTGACCTTGTCTATACCCCTCTTGTAGGTGATTTTTTGAACTTTCTCCTCTCTCGAGCGAATGGAAAGGGTTGTTGAGGTCAAAAAGGTTGGTTGTCAACAATGGGAGATAATCCCCCAATGTATACATCATGTTAGGATTGGCATATGGATCTAATGCCAATCCACCCTTGTTGCCTATCCCTAGGCCTTGCATATTCTCTACCAAGATGTCCAAGGGTAGAGGGTGGTTGAACCCTACCCCTAATTTGTCGTATGGCATCTGATACCTTGGGTGGCAGAGAACGCGCACTCCTTGCTCATATATGCCTAACCCATATCCATGCCAATTGCATTGGCCAAGATATCTCAAAGCAAAATCTGGGTTGGACAAATAGTTGATGTCTTCAGTAAAAGGCTCTTCATCTTCATCCTCTTGCATGTATGGTTCAATACCATGATCAAGGCCCCCATACACAAAGTTTGTCTAGTTTTGCGGGTAGCCTAGAGGAACAATAGTGCCTATGGGGAGACAAGGTCTCCCCATGTCATGCATTGACTCCAGTGTGGGTGTTGCTACAATATTCCATGCCATATACTCCCCCAGGCCTTTATTGGCCATTTCAACGATGATTGTTGGCGATTGAGGGGGAGGGAACGAAAGTTCTTCCTGAGTCCACTCCATGTCGAGTGAACTAGGAGCCTCGAATTCCATTATGCTAGGCATCTCCTTAGTAGAGATGGTTGAGACTGATGGCAGTACATATTCCATGGGTTTCTTCCATTTGTCCTTCGATGTGGCCACCATAGGTGGTGTCATTGGTGAAGGATCAAACGATGAAGATGGACCTAGATGGGGATTTTATGGACTTGTCAACGGGTATGCCTACGAAATCAGACCCTGTTTAGATGGATTCAACTAAAAATCCAAATGCATTGATGGAAGGGTCGATTGCGGCATCAGCTGCACCTCATTGGGACTACATGCACCTGCCCTTCGAATGTATACTTTAAGCACTGATGATCTATATAAGGGACACACTTCATGTCCCTGATCCATGGCTGACCCAGTAAGATGTTATAGGCCATCTCACCCTCCAATATGTGGCACAATGTAGGTATAGTCTTTTGTCCCACTTGGATGGGTAGGACAATTATGCCAACTGTCAAGCATATTGCATCATTGAATGCTCATAGTGTATAGGTGGAGGCCACTATGTGATATGCGGACAACTTTAGGTGCTTCAAGTCCATTGTTGTAATGATATTACTAGATGATCCAGTGTCCACCAATACCCTCTTGTATGGAATCCCATTGACCCACACGATCACGTGCAGGGGTGGATCGTCCATGTCACTAGCTAATGATTTCAATTCATCCTCTTGAAATGTGATGGTTGGCTCAGTGCATCGTTTGACATGTCCCACGAAGTTGTTGAAGGAGTTTGCTTCATGTGGCTACAACTCGATGGATTTTAGTATCTCCATTAGAGCCTCCCGATGGGGCGATGATTGTTGTATGAGCTCGTAGATGGAGAGCCTAGCCGATGTGGTCCTCAAAATCTAGGTGAGTTTGGTTTGAATCGTGGCCACTGGTATAGGTGGAGTAGGTTGCATAAGGTGTTGTTGTGGTTGTGACATTTTTGGCACCTCTCCTATAGCTGCCATGGGGGCAGCTATGCTCGGGTACCTCTTGTTTTGAGTCACTATACTGATCATCCCTACATACCCCTACATGGGGTAGATCTGGGTTACCTCATTGACTTGTAGGGTCTTTTCCTGCACATCATGGGTAGGCAATGGGTCCTTAAAGACCTCCATTTGTTGTTTGCTTGGTGCCATGGGATTATCCACCACTAATGTCTTGTTATCTATTAGGTCTTGCACCAAGCCCTTAAACTTCCAACATGCATTAAGGTCATGTCCCTTCTATTTGTGGAACCTATAGTACAAGTCTTCCCTATAGCCCTTAGGTGTTGGCACATTGGGGTCTATGGGCTGAATCTCAGGCAGGTTGATCAAGTTTTCCACTAAAAAATGGTCAAACAAGGAATATTTGGACTTTGTGTAAGGTGTGAATTATCGCCTAGGGCGACGCTGCTGATTTTGTTCTTGCCTCTGATTTTCTCTGTCATAACTATTAAGAGGCACTATCTGATAGTTAGTATTTTGGGGCTGTGTTGCTTGTGCAGGCTTAGGGACATTTATAGCAACCTGATTGACCAAAGTGGGTTTCTATTGTGTGGTCCCTATTTTGGTGTTCTTAGACCATTCTTTCTTCATTGGCTTGGCTATCTCGCCATCCTAAATCTTGATATCCTCAATTATTATGGCTTGCGCCAGAGCTTCCTCTAAAGTGACATATTGCTACAGCTACAATAACATGGAGATCGATCTCAAACATATCTTTGAGAACATTTGGGTGAGGTCAAACATAGGAGGGAGGTAGGGCAACTTTGAAAGCAAAGTCCTCCACCGATTCTCATAGGCCCCCATGGTTTCTTCCTCATATTACCTGAGGCTTGCTAGGTCGCTTAGTGATACCTTCTTCTTGGTGTTGAAGGCAAAGCATTAGAGGAACGCATCCACTAGCTGATCTAAGTTACTAATGCTATGCTTTGGCAATTGAGTGAACCAATCCGAGGCAGGGCCTGCAAACATGGTTATAAATCTTCTTAAAAACAAAGCATCATTGTCCTGAATGCCAAAGCATTGGCTCAGGAATCTAGTCACGTGCTCTTGGGCATCCTCCTCACCTCTAAATATTGCCAACTGAGGCAGTTTAAAGTGTTCAAGGTAGGGGGGTGTCGATACTGACGGATGCACAGGATGACTGTGGAGTTGGCATAAAGTGGGCTTTTGGGGCCCAAAAGTCTTGGTCTCCATAGACTCCAAGCCCTCTAGTAGCACTTTATATACATCGAAATATTTGATCTCTTCCTCTTTGGTTAGTTCCCGTTGTGGGTTGTGGGGAATTTGAGGCCTATTGAGGGGTGGCTAGATAGCACCCCCTCTGCCTTGGTAGGGCATTTCGGCCTACTCTTCTTCTTGCTCATACTCCTCATAGGCTTCTTAAGGAGTTTTTGGATGAGACCTATGACCATAGGTGGGTCCCCGTGGAGGGTGCCCATCATTTTTCCTGGGAGTGGTCTCTAGTTCAGGTCTAGGAGGTCTCAGAGGTAGCACTTGGTAAGGTCGTGGAGACCTGTCTCATACCAAGGGGTTATGCCTCTCATACGGTTTTGTTCTTTGGGTGCGAGGGTTTGGAACCCTCTCAAGCACAATGTTATAGAGCAGCTCATCTGTTTGGCACCACATGCGCTCTTTGCTAAGGCAATATAGATGCTCTAGCTAATGTTGGTCTTGCTCAAGCTGTGTGGTTTGTGCTTGGCAAGTGGCATGTTTGGTGACTTCCAAGTCTATTTTTTCCACCATCTTGATTCTAGAAGGCCTAGATGCCTCTCCTATGCATTTATCTCGATCATGATGATCCGAGATCTCTATAGGTCGCTTCCCTATGTTGAGGTTGGTGACATTCACTTGAGGCTTTGGCCTCGGTAGGTGATTCTGGTAGATAGCAGGTGCGGAGGTGCATTGCTTCCACACTATGTATTGCTATTGAGGAATGTAATGGTCTTCCTCATGCTCCATTTCATATATGTGAAAGGGGCAGGTAAAATTGGCTCACCCTATTTGAAGAGCCTTGTGCTCTGGATTTGGCTTATTATTCCTAATAGTGATGGGGGGTAAAGGAGGGATGACATAATCATGTGGCCTCTCCTCATGGACCCAATGCTATTCTAGTGCTTCATCGCATGATGGCCACTCATACCGAGATTCTAAGGGAGCATTCCCATTTATATTGAGTGCCACGTGTAGGGACTCCTCCTGAAAGCGCCTATGTTGGATAGGAGTGCCCCTCGAGGGGGTGCCTCTATAGTCCCATTCTAAAATGGCACAATGTGGAATATCTTATGGGTCAGGCCACCAAGGTGGTATGACCAAGTCCTTGGGGCTATAGCGGAGGTGACTTGTACCCCCTTGTCCACTCTCTATAGCTCTTGCCTGTGATTGGGATTAGCTATGGGTGTACACCATCGTGGCGTTTCTATACAAGATGTGTAGATTTTTATTTCTTTTTATGATTTTTATGCTACACTAAATAGAAAATATCACACACACACAAAGCAATGATTATCTCTTTTAAATATTTAATGTGTGCCCTAAACCTGGTTTAGTGTGTTTTGATTTTTGTTTTCACAGTTTTGTAAAGAATGTTTTGTAGAAAATGCAATATGATGGCTCTTATGACTACCAAAAATGGTCACCCCTTCGATATACCATTGCCATGCCGTTATATCAAACCTCTCTAAATACCCACCCTTACATGAGAGAAACTATTGGTACGTGAGAGCATAATGGTATGTGGAACATATGCGGTATGGAAGGGGGATCACCCTATTTTTGAAACCTACCATAGAATACTTATCCTCATGCATTGGGAATCACCCCAGCTACACTTGGTCAGCTTTCATCAGGATTTACGTCTAGCAATAATAGCGATCGGGGTTATGGATGCAAAAATTCAAGCCAAGGTGGTGATGAAATCCATCGTTGGTCTTGATCAAGGGCTGGCATTTTACAACCAGCTGCTTGGTGTTTAAATTGCCATGTGGTGTGTGGGGTTCTTTTTATTTTGCATAAAATAAAGTAAACATGCAGTAAAAATTTCCCTAATCAAGCAAATAACTAGAAAACAAAAAATGGAAAATAGAAAATGACAGAAGGAGTTTAGGACCTCTACCTCTTCTCTGCCCAAATATGCTGGTTCTGAGTTTCTATCCTAAAACTGCATAGAGAGCTATTCATACCTGGGTGGGATGAATAATTGAACTTTATTCATCACAGGGTGGGGTGAATGCCCATTCGTCCCTGGGTAAGATGAATTCCAGCTCTGTATTCACCACAGGCTAGAACGAACAATAGTCTAGCGTTTGAAAACTTGGTACCTGCAAGAAAAACAAAACAAAAAAATTTTGATCAGATTTCTGATCTCAAAAATAGAGGACAACATCCCACCATGATCACCACTGAAATCATGAGGATACAGAAACAAAAATTAAATGCCAAGGTGTGATGCAAATGAAACTAAACTTAACGCTAAATCCTATGAACTAAAATGCATGAAAGGAGAGAAAAATAAACACATTGAAACAAGGTATAAGAGCAAATATTGAGTGTAGCCCTTTTTATTAATATGATTTAGAACCTGGTTACAATCTGTATCCTCCATTTTCATGGGCTAGGAGTGTTAAACATGTTCTTGTCACATCAACAGATGGTATTCCTTCTTTTGTGTGCCCACATGTAGAATGGACGTACCAAACATCATCGCCACTTGCATTGATGAGTCTTAAATCCTTTTTTCTCCTCTAATGTTGACACCCTACATTCAAGAAAACAAAAAATAGTCAGTAGCATCGGTAGATAAAATGAAACATGCAATCCCCAAGCCTACGATTAGTGCATGCAAAAAATGAATAAAATGATAACAAAATAACATCAGAATGATCTAAAAATTTAACAGAGGCATGAGGACATTACCAGTATGGCACTACAAATGGAATAGTCATAAAATTCACCATGGATTTCTAATCGCTCTGGGGCGGGACGAATAGACCTGCAACAAAGTGTCAAAAATCCCTGTCCCAAATGTCCCATCTAGGAGGCTCAAAATCACCTAAAAAGTTAGGTGTTAGGTAAAATGGGGTATTTTGGAAAGACCCAGAAGGTCATATTTTGCCAATTTGGCCTCTATCACCAGGAATTTGATGATGCTACCTACATGTTAGCAAAAGCAAGAAATGATAAAAACATGATCAAAATAGCTCAAAATGATGTGAAATTTGAATGAAAACCTATCTAAGAAACATAGAATAAGATGCAAAAATAATAGAAAGGAAATCTGCTCCAGATTTCTAATCGCTCTAGGACAGGGCAATTAGGACTACAACAATGCGGGGGGCGCCCGGGGGCAGGACGCCCATCGTTTGGGGCCCGATTTTTGCACCAATCCACTTGGGATGGGTCCAAAACCTCTTGTGGGGTGTTTTTGGAAATTTTGGAAGGATGTTATGGCCAAATATCAGCTTTTGGTTCCAGATTTGTGATAACCACCCTATGACCTCCCTTCCAAAAGAGATCAAGGATGTGAAAGACACAAATCAAAAGGTGTGAGGTTGTAAAATGGTAGCACTTCATTGCTCAAAATTATCCTTCTCTCTATATTTTTTGGGTGAGAATACTCACCATTTTATAGACCTGACGGTCTCTTTGGATGAGCATGCAGAGGTGCCACTTGGAAATTATGCCTTCCCAAGGGGGAGAGGATTCCTCCCCGATTAGGGGCTCCATGACTACCCCTGTAACTACATCTAGAACTAAAAAATGTTCACTCACACTCCCATGTAATGAAGGAAGAGTTAAGTGGCATATCTAAGCTACCATTTGTCAAGATTTTACTTTTTTCCCGTCAAACTTGTTATTCACCCCACCCTTGAGCGAATACTGCTAATCGTCCCTGGGTGGGGCGAATACCAGTTTGTAATCATCCCTAGGTGGAACGAATAAGGAGCAGAGTGCCTGAAGGTGCAAAATTGACCTCTAACCTTCCAAAACTATTGTGTGAGTGGTTAGGACCACTATTTAACCTCTAGGGGTTGCCCTGGGGGCTGTGTGTGTGAATGCGATTAGTGTTTGCGGTCACATAATCGGATTGGTGCTATTTTGGTGTCTACAGATACATGATATCATTGAATACTATGCTGATGATCTTCTTGGATGATCTATAAAATAAGAAGATCATGTTCATGATCTAAGGTAAATCTTCAAACAATCAAGATAATATAATATTTGCATAATTCCTTCTAGATGTGTATTTGGTGCAACATCGAGTAAATTGTTAGGTTCCATATTCTCTCAACATGGTATTAAAGTAAACCCAAATAAGATATCAATTATTATAGATATGCCACCTACTAAGATATTGACTCATCTCTAAAGCCTTCAAGAAAAATTGCAAGCAATTAGAAGATTTATTTCTTAATTGGATGAAAAATACCAATTATTTTACATAATTTTTAGAAAGAGGACTAGGATGTTGAGTTTAAAAAATATTTTTATACTCTAAAAACATATATTTTATCTCTTATACTTGTCCCATAAAATCCCCTTATGACTTTTATGTCATACATTGTAGCAACTATTCATGAGCTAGTTGATATGTTGGTATAATATGATGGTCAAAATAGGAAATGGGCTATCTATTATATTAGTAGCACCTTGGTTAGTTATGAAACATAACAAATAAAGAAACTTGCAACACTATATTCTAGTTAAAAACCTTTATAAATATTTTTCATTGAGCAAACGCCTCTCCTTAACCCTTGGAACAATGATATTTATACCTTTCTTAAAAATGATACTCTACCAATAGGTCTAAATCAAAATGAGCAATAGAATCTAAGATAGTGACTTACCAATTCATAATTATTGGAGATATTCTATACAAATTATATTTTTATGCCATCCTTCTTATATTCCTAAACATAGATGCATCTAAATAAGTTGGTCAATATGCCCTTGAGGAAACATGTGGTGTTCACTCTAATGGAAATACCATCAACATGAAACTTCTCTCGTTAGGATACTATTGACCATCCATAGAGAAAGGCTCCTATGACAATGTATAAAAATGTGATAAATGCCAAAAGCACAACAATATTATTCATGCACCATTTCAAGATATCCAACCCTTAGCATCTCCTTTGTTGTTCTCTACTTAGGGCCTTGACATCATTGACAATATAAACCTCCTTCATTAGATGGACACATTTATTATCACTACCATTGAAATCATCACAAAGTGGGTAGAGGCTATACCTTTATCCTCTTGCATTCATATTCAAGTGTCCAAATTTATATTAAGCTATATTTTATCTTGATATGGTATCCTAACATGATAATTTTTTATAATGGTATATCTTTCAAAAACAAATATGTTGCTCAAATTTGTACACAATTTAAAATCTAATATAAGTGGTCAAAACCTTATTACCCATAATATAATGACATGTCTAAAGTACATAAAAAAACTCTAATCAATATATTAAAGGAGCTTGTTAGAAAAATAGGACAAGATTAACATATTTAGCTATATCCTATCTTATGGGATAACCATACTAATGTTCAGATGCCAACTAGTATCACATCCTATTCCTGCTAGCTTTTGAGGATATATGTAGAGGGAGAGATCTAACACAAGTCCTGATAATTTTAAATAAGTGAGTCTACAATATGAATGAAATATACTATAAATAGAAAATGATAAAAATACAATGCAGTATGGGGGATAAGGCCACTCCACTAATATAAGCTTGTAGACACCAAAACAGCACCAATCCGATTATGTGACGACAAGCACTGATCGCACTAACACACACAGCCCCCAGGGCAGCCCTCGGAGGTTAAACAGTGGTTCTAACCACTCACACAGCAGTTTTGCAAGTCAAAAACCAATTTGGCACTTTTTAGACACTTTATTGCTTATTCGTCCCACCCAGGGACGAGTGCTAGTTTTACTCGTCCTACCCAGGGACGAGTGAAAGTTTTACTCGTCCTACCCAGGGACGAGTGCTGACTTATACTCGTCTCACCCAGGGACGATTACCAGCGCTCGCTTCGGGGTGGGACGAATGTCAGGTTTGACCGACAAAAAGTCAAATCTCGGCATGTAACAACTCAGAACTGCCACTTAGCTTTCCCTGCATGACATAGGAGTGCGAGTGAGTTCTTTTGACAACTCATATCTACCAATTAACTCTCCCTTCACTGCATGGGAATAAGAGTAAGCTTTTTAAGACAACTCAGATTTGCCACTTAGCTATCCCTTCATTGCATGGGAGTGCAAGTGAGCTTTTCTAAAACACACAAAGACATGCACAGAGACAGTTAAGAATCCCTTGATCAAGAAGAAGTCTTTCTTTGAGGCAAAAAGCATTCATGCAAAGAAACACTTTTGCATGTTAATTCAAAGAGACCCCTTGGGTCTATAAAATGGTGAGTTTCCTCACCCAAAAGATATACGGAGCTGGAGCATTTTGAGCGACGAAGTGCTGCTAATTCATTTACTTGCGATTTGTGTTTTCAACATCCATAATCTCTTAATCGAAAGAGAGGTTATTGGGTGACTTTTGAAGGCACGAATCAAGAACCAACACCCCATTCTTTTGACCACAATATCCTACCAATTTTTCGACAACACATCACATCAGGTTTCGGACCCATCCTAAGCGGATTGGTGTCGAAGCAAAGTTTCACCC
Organism: Wollemia nobilis; assembly: GCA_028583015.1. Taxonomy (NCBI): domain Eukaryota; kingdom Viridiplantae; phylum Streptophyta; class Pinopsida; order Araucariales; family Araucariaceae; genus Wollemia; species Wollemia nobilis. The sequence continues at coordinate 1,122,617 of JAQPPZ010016925.1, read as the reverse complement.
GCGGGTGGTTTGCCTTCGGGCACCCCTCCCGCTTTATTGCTTTTGTAGTTTTTTAGCTAGTTTCATGTTTATGCTTTTATCAAGTTTTCAGTTCATTTAGATTCATTTTAGCCATAGTTAGATTTATCTTTTATTTTTCATACACAGGTGCTACTGATTCTTTGTTTGTTTCTTTGAACGCAGATTTGCAGCATTGGAGGAGCAGCGAGGAATCGACCTGTACCAATGCAAGCGGCGACAACGTTTTGGTTCGCCCATCTTATATGTGGGCACGCGGAAGAAGGAATTCTGAAACAAGTTGTAGAGATCAATATCTAACGCTCCTATCCCCTAAAAAGGAAGGAGACGCATTGTAACACGAATTGAAAAGAATATCAATAAAAAAAGGGCCATAGTTTATATTGCTTTTATATCTTGTGTTCATTCATTTGTGTTCTTTCCTTTTAATACAATTTTGTTTAGTATTTCCTTTTTGTTTCCGAAATCTCGTGTTTTCAATGGCGATCACGGTGGGACCTCTGTCCTCTATTTTTTTTAGGTTAACTTACTGATCTAAAATTGCTTGTTTTTTTACAGGTACCTATTTTTCAACATCAGACTGTTATTCGTCTCTGCAAGTGACGATTACAGAATTGGTACTCGTCTCACCCCGGGATGAATAAATTATTCGTTCCACCCTATGACGATTACGGTTCTGTTATTCGCCTCACCCAGGGACGATTATAGATCTGTGCAAATTTTCAGAGCAAATCAGAAACTTCCGATTAGGCAGAGAAGAGGTAGGGGTTTTTACAGCTTCTGTCAAATTTCTGTTTTTCTATTTTCTGGTTTTCAGTTTGTATGGCTTAGGGAAAGATTTCTTTTCGTTTGCCTGTTTCAATTTTGCAAAATTAAAATGAACCCCACACATCACGTGACATTTTAAACCAAGGCGTTGGTCGTAAAACCCCAACCCTTGAGCAAGACCAAAGGTGGATTCCATTATCACTTTGGCTTGAGATATTGCATCCATTACCTCGATCGCGACTGTTGCTAGACGTAAATCCTGACGAAAGCTGACCGAGTGTAGCTTGGGGTGATTCCCAAGCACGCGAGGATAAGTCTTCTATGGTAGGTGTCATAAACAGAGCGATTCCCCTTCCGTACCGCCTATGTTCCACGTATCATCTCGCTCTCACGTACCTATAGTCTCCCTCACGTAAGGGCGGGTATATAGAGAGGTTGGTATATCGGTCCGACAATGGTATATTGAAGGGGCGACCATTTTGGGAGTCATAAGAGCCTTCATACTTGCATTTAAACGTTTCACAAAAAATTTTCAAAAACAAAACAAACAACAAAAACACACTAAACCAGATTTAGGGCACACTATTAATCTTTAAAAGAGATAATCATTGCTTGTGAGTGTGTATGCTATTTTCTGTTTAGACAAAAAAAATCATAAAAAGAAAATCACAAAAAGAACTTTTGCATTTTTAGGTTAGCATTACCATGGTGAATACTCGTAGCCAAGCCCAATCACGGGCAGAAGCTGCAAAACATGCACCAAGAGAGACAAATCGTCTCCGATATAGCTCTGAAGACTTGTTCATCCCGCCTCAACGGCGAGGTACACCAGTTAGTTCACACCATGCAGAACATGGCTCTAGAGGCCCCTCCGTGAGGGGTACTCCAACCCATACAGTCATAGAACATGGTTCTAGAGGTGCCTCAAGGAATGGTTCTCCAAGTCAGACCATCAATAGACGAGACTTTAGAACTCCCTCTCTAAGGGAAACACCTAAGCAACAAGAATCTTTTCAAGAAAATAACTTATATATACCACCTGGTCTAAGTACGAGGCCTCCCTTTGAAGTTCAATATGGGTGGCCTAGTGATGAAGCATTGTGTACTGCTATGGAACAACAAAGGGTCCAAAAGGAAGAACCATATGATTTTGTGGTTCCTAATTTACCCCCGATCAATGTCGGACATAGTAGACCATATCCAGAACAACAAGTTCTCCCGACTGGGCAAGACAATTCTGCCCGCACTTTTTATGCATATCACAGAGAGAGAGAGGAGGATCACTACATTCCTCCAGGCCAGTATCCAGTGCCAAAACGATGCACGTCTGCACCTGCATTATATCCAGATCGCTTATTGAGACCAGAGTTTCAAGTCAATGCGGCCAACCTCGACAGAGGGAAGCAACATATAGGAGTCTCGAGAGCATTATGATCGAAACAGAGATATGTAGGAGAGACATCTAGGCCTATTAAACAAGAGACAACGAGAACAAAGTAACTTGGCATTTGCACAACTAGCCGCCCGCCAAGCGCACATCACGCGGCTTAAGCAAGAACAACAGGAATTAGAACATTTGTGTCGCCTTGATCAAGAGCGCATTCAACGTCAGACGACTGAATTGCTTCACAACCATGCACCTGAGAGGGCCCCAGTTCCTCGTGCACAACAATCTGAGATGTATGTGAGGCACAACCCCTTAGTGCGAGACAGGTCTCCACGACCACGGCAAGCACTGCCTCCAAGACCTCTTAGACCTGAGCGGGAGGCCATTCCCGTGACCATGATGGGCATCCTCCGCGGGCACCCGTCCATGTTTACAGGCCTAGGCCAAACACTCCTCAAGAAGATTATGAGGATTATTACCAAGAAGAAGAGCGGGCTGAAACGCCCTATCAAGGCAGAAGGGATGCTACCCATTTAGTCATTCAAAGGCCTCAAGTTCCCCGCAACCCACAGCGGGAACAAACTAAGGAGGAGGAAATTATATCCTCCGATGCCTACAAAGTGTTGTTAGAACGCTTGGAGAATATGGAACTTAAGACTGGTGGGCCTCAAAAGCCTACCTTACGCCAACTCCGTAGTCATCCGATACATCCGTCAGTGCCAGCACCTCCATACCCCGAACATTTCAAGCTGCCCCAGTTGGCACTCTTTAAAGGGGATGAGGATGCTCAAGAGCATGTGACGAGATTTTTGAGCCAGTGCTTTGGTATACAAGACAATGATGCATTATTATTGAGAACATTCATAACCACATTCGTAGGGTCTGCCTCGGATTGGTTTACCCATCTACCGAAGCATAGCATCTACAACTTGGATCAACTAGTGGACGCGTTCCTAGAACGTTTTGCTTTCAATACAAAGAAAAAGGCATCACTCAGTGATCTAGCTAGCCTCAAACAGTATGAGGAAGAGTCTATGGTAGCATATGGGAATCGATGGAGGACAGTGCTTTCAAAGTTGTCCTACCTCCCTCCTATGTCCGACTTAACTCAAATGTTCGCAAAGAGTTGTTTGCGATCGATCTCTGTGCTATTGCAGCTGCAGCAATACGCCACTTTGGAAGAAGCTCTGGCGCAAGCTAGACGTATCGAAGAGATCAAGATACAGGATGGCAAAATTGCCAAGCCTAAGAAAAAAGAGTGGAACAAGAGCACCAAAATAGGGAATACGCAACAGAAACCCGCCGCGGTCAATCAAGTTGCTATTAATGCCCCTACGCCTACCCAAGCAACACAGCCTTCAAAGGCTAACTATCAGGCGGTGCCTCACAATAATTATGAGAAAGATAACAAGAAGCAGGATCAAAATCAGCAGCGTCGCCCCAAGCGACAATTTACACCATACACTGAGTCTAGGGATTCCTTGTTTGACCGTTTGTCAGTGGCAAACTTGATTAATCTGCCAGATATTCCAACAATTGATCCTAATGCGCCAAAGCCTAAAGGGTATAGAGAGGATATTTTCTATAGATTCCATAGAAGGAAAGGGCATGACCTTAATGTCTGTTGGACGTTTAAAGGTTTAGTGCAAGATCTCATTGATAATCACACATTGGTAGTGGATAACCCCATCGCACCCAACAACCAACAAATGGGTGTTTTCAAAGATCCTTTACCCACACATGATGCACAAACAAAACCTCTGCATGTCAATGAAGTGCAACAGAGTTACCCCATGGAGGGATATGTTGGAATGATTAGCATTGTGACAAGAAACAAGAGACACCCAGGAGTTGTCCCCGTAACATCCCCTAGGGAAGCTTCATCCATGTCACAACATCAACCAAATCCTACACGAGTTGCCCCCACCTAGACCAGTGGCCACGATTCGAACTAGACTTACTCAAAGTCTACGGACCACATCGGCTAGGCTCTCCATTTATGAGCTTATTCAACAATCAGCGCCCCATCGGGAAGCTCTTATGGAGATATTAAAGGCAATTGAATTGCAACCCCACGAAGCGGATTCGTTCAACAATTTTGTGGGGCATGTCAAACAATGTACTGAACCAGTTATTACCTTCGGGGAAGATGAGCTAAAAATGGTGACTGGAGATGTAACGGATCCACCCCTGCACGTTATTGCACGGGTCAACGGGACTCCATACAAACGGGTGTTGATAGACACTGGTTCGTCCAGTAACCTTATTACAACCGCTGCACTGAAACATTTGAAACTACCAGCCTCTCACATTGCACCTTCCACTTATACCCTTCGAGCATTTAATGATACGATATGCTCGACAGTTGGCACAATTGTCCTGCCCATCCAAGTGGGACAAAAGACCATTCATACGTTGTGCCACATTTTAGAAGGTGAGATGGCTTACAATATCTTGCTTGGGCGGCCTTGGATCCGGGATATGAAGTGTGTCCCTTCAATTGCTCATCAATGTTTGAAATATACATTTGAAGGACAAGTACATGTGGTCCCCACAGATTTGGAACCTTTTAAATATTGCAACTCAGTGCAAATCATGCCGCAGTCGACCCTTCCTTCAACGCACGTGGATTTCCAGTTAAATCCATCTAAACGGGGTCCGACTAAGCAAGAATCTTCATCACCAAATCAATCAAATTCTCGAGGCAGGATCATCTTCTTCATCCAGGTCCTCTCACAACGACGCCACCTACGGTGGCCACTCCAACGGACAAAGGAAAGAAGCCCCTGGAAACGGAACCACCTTTAGTCTCCAATATCTCTACAGAAGAGACGCCTAATAGAATGGAAGTTGAGACGCCTAGTTCACCCCACATGGAGTGGACTCAAGGAGAACTCCCATTCACTTCCCCTCAATCACCAACAATTACTGTTGAGATGTCTAACACAGGCATGGGGGAGTATATAGTGCGCAATGTTGTTGCAACGCCCACACTTCAGTCTATGCAAGACATGGGAAGACCTCGACTCCCCATAGGCTCCGTGGTTCCTTTAGGTTACCCACCTAATCAGACAAACTTTATTTTTGGGGGCCTAGATCATGGCGTTGAACCTTCTCGACATGAAGAAGAAGATGAAGATCCTTTTGTGGAAGATGTCAACTATCTGGCTAACCCAGACTTCGCATTACGATATCTTAGCCAATGCAATTGGCATGGATACGGGTTAGGCCGGTATGAACAAGGAATGCGTGTTTTGTGTCAACCAAGATACCAAATGCCTTATGACAAGTCGGGAGTAGGGTTTAATCACCCTTTGCCCCTCGACATCTTGGTCGAAAACATGCAAGGCCTAGGGATAGGCAACAAGGATGGGTTGGCATCGGATCCATATGCCAATCCAAATACAACTTATACATTGGGGGATTATTTCCCATTGCAAACAAATAACCTTGTTGACCTCAACAACCCTTTCCCTACGGCCGAACAAGGAGAAACCTCATGGACTCACCCACAAGGGGAAGATGGACAAGACCACGAAGGGTCTTCTGAAGATGAGTCGGAGTACGATCATTCGCATGAATATCAAATGAATGACGATCAGGACAGCTTCTTGATGATGTTCCCATTGAATGATCCCAGTGAGCATAGGCTACCTCAACAACAACAAAATCCTTTGGACATAGATGACATGTTTGAAAACTTACACATAGATCCAAGACCTAGGAGGCATTTCAACTTGGCACAGTTATAGCAATTATCGCATCCGCCACTCCAGGCATACAACGAGCATCTTTCACCTGGAGACCCTATCAAACCATCGGTACCTAGGGTAGACCCTGTTTGTGAGGTCCGCGCATAGGGCTGATCCCTTTGTGCCAGTGCCTACAGAGCCAGATCCAAAGCACCAAGAACATCCAGAATGTCAAAGTTGTCACATTTGCGGTAATGGAGATTACAATCATTTCATCAACATGGTCTCCATTGACTTGACCGCCCCCATCCATGATCCAGCCAATCCAACATGATTATTGCATCTAGACATAGAAGCTATTGATTGGGATCGCGCTGACACACCACCATCTCCATCGGAGTATTGGCCTTGCGGTGGGATGTTTCATTTCACTCCAGGGACAGACTCGGGATGTCTTCCATGCTTGAAGAGGAACTTGATGTTCCTAATGATGATCTTAATTCAGCAAACGATATCCATCCGATCCCAATTCCACACCGGTTGGAAGACGGATCCCATATGTCAGTTGAAGCAACGGCTGATGTAGACATCGGCACAGATCCAATGAATCCACGGATTCTCAAGCTCGGGGTAAGTCTTTCCCCTGAAGAGCGAGCCGATTATGTTGCCCTTCTTAAGGAAAAGAAGGAGGTTTTTGCATGGTCATACAAGGATATGCCGGGACTAGACCCACAGCTAGTCACGCACAATTTAACGCTTGATCCGACAATCAAGCCAGTAAAGCAAAAACTACGCAAGATGCATCCAACAGTGGCCTTAATGGTAAAATATGAGTTACAAAAGTTGTTGGATGCCCGGTTTGTCATCTCGTGTGGATTATCCGCCATGGTTGTCTAACATGGTTCTATCAAGAAGCCTGATGGGAGGATTCGCATATGCACCGATTTTTGAGATCTTAACAAAGCGAGTCCTAAGGATGATTTTCCCTTGCCGAGCATCGACGCGTTGGTAGACGCTACAGCGGGCCACGAAATGCTTTCCCTTATGGATGGTTTCTCGGGATACAATCAGATTCGTATTAATCCCGAGGACCAACTAAAAATGGCATTCACAACGCCTTGGGGGACATTTTGCTATAAGGTCATGCCTTTTGGCCTTAAAAATGCCGGAGCTACCTACCAACGTGCCATGACGTACATCTTTCACGATTACATGCACAAAACTTTGGAAGATTACATGGATGATTTGTTGGCCAAATCTCTTTTGCGCCCAGATCATATCGGTGACTTGAGTAAGGTCCTTGATCGCCTCATTGAGCATAAAGTCAGACTAAACCCCAAGAAGTGCGTCTTTGGCGTCACCTCTGGAAAGCTCTTGGGTTTCATAGTCTCCAAACGAGGAATTGAGGTAGATCCAAACAAAGTCAAGGCAATCCTTGAAATGCGTCCCCCAACCACCATCAAGCGGCTCGGGAGTCTGCAGGGGAAAGGTTGCGTCGATCAAGCGCTTCATAGCGCGAGTTATCCGACAAATGCCGACCCATGAATAAATTATTGCATAAGGGGGTCACATTTCATTGGGATGACGAGTGCCAATCAGCCTTTGACGACATTAAATAGTACTTGGCTTCATCGCCAGTATTGGCACCACCCAGACCAGGAGTGCCATTCTATTTATACATCTCAGCCACTGAGGTGGCACTGGGCGCCATGTTGTCCCAGAAAAATGAACTTCACAGAGAACAGGCTACATACTATCTTAGCCGCACCATGGTCGATTATGAACTTAACTATGCATATGTTGAAAAACTCTGCTTGGCAGTGGTGTTTGCTACCAAAAAGCTATGCCACTACATGCTTAGTAATAAGACGTATGTTGTGTCTAAGGAGAATCCATTGCGATACATGATGAGTCGTACTTATCATAGTAGCCGCACGGCGAAATGGATCATGTTGTTGACGGAGTTTGACATAGAGTTCATTGGACAGAAATCTATAAAAGGTCAAGTCATCGCCGATCAACTAGCTGAGGCTCCTCTTGAAGACGATCAGCCTCTGACTTTTGAACTACCTGATGATGGGGTCTTCCATGTCTCAGAGTCGCCAGATTCTGATGAGCCTGAGTCACAGGCTGACATAACCCTATTCTTCGATGGTTCTAAATGTGAGCAAGGGGGTGGTGCGGGAATTGTATTCTTCACTCCACAAGGTGCTCCAATGCCCTTGTCATTTAAATTAGACTTCCCGTGCACCAACAATAATGCAGAATACGAAGCCTTGCTCATAGGTCTTCAGACAGCAATCACCATGAACATTAAACGATTGAATATCTTTGGTGATTCGTTGTTAATTGTCAATCAAGTAAAAGGGATATACCAATGTAAATGTCCACTTTTGAAGTCTTATAAAGCCCTTGTGGATAAATTCTTGGCACAACTTGAATGGTATGACATCGAGGCACTCCCTCGATCATCAAATCATTTTGCGGATACTATGGCCTCCTTGGGGTCACTCATCCCGCAAGACTCTTTGTGAAATGACAACCATTCGAGGTTAAAACATTATCGCAATCTGCGATGGAGCGTGCAAGCTCGATCCGACGCCGGGAATCCACATGATTAGATTGAACCATCTCCGGATAAGTTCTCTCGAATTCGAGATTGTTTGACTAAAGCCAACTGGGGTCCTTGTTCTCCCCGACTCCTCTTACTAGCAACACCACGTTGTTTTTACAAGTTCTTTCCTGCTCAGCTTTTGTTCGGGATAGACTTCAAGAGGGATTGGCCGTTCATACTATCGAGGTTTCTGATCAGCAAGACTGGTATACACCCATTCGGGATTACCTCAAGCTAGGTAATCTCCCACTTGGATTGACACAAGCCGCGAAAAGATCATTCAAACAGAAAGCGGCAAAGCATGTCTTGTTAGGAGACATTTTGTATCGTCGAAATTATGAAGGAATCCTCCTTCGTTGTTTGGACCAGCAAGAGTCCGCTTGGGCGATCACCCAAGCTCACGATGGTACATGTGGTGGCCACTTCAGCGGTATGGCCATCGCAAAGCGCATTCTTCGCATGGGTTATTATTGGCCATCTTTAGAGCGAGATTGTTGCGCATATGTGAAGAAGTGCGTGAAGTGTCAACACCATGCTAATTTGACACACGTACCTTCTCAGGCCTTATAGCCGATTCAATCGGTTTGGCCTTTTTCGTAGTGGGGCTTTGATCTAATTGGAAAGATCTCCCCTGCGTCGTCTGGTCATCACACGTTTATTTTAACGGCCACAGAGTACTTTACCAAATGGGTGGAAGCAATTCCGCTGACCACTACGACTGGAGCCCGCATTGCGGAGTTCATTTTGCATAACATCATATGTCATTTTGGTATTCCATCCAAAATTGTCTCGGATAATGGGACACCATTCAAGAATAAAGATGTGCGTGCTTTGACCACAAAGTACAAGATTCAGCATAGCTTTTCGACACCCTATTATCCGCAGGCAAATGGGCAAGCAGAGGCGTCAAACAAAATGCTAGTCGCCATTCTTAAAAAGACAATTGCAGACAATCATAAAGACTGGCACATTCAGATCCCGCTTGCCCTATGGGCTTATCGCACCAGCATTCGGACGCCCACTAGGGCAACTCCATTTTCGCTGGTGTATGGCTCCGAGGCAGTCATGCCTTTTGAGTTGGAAATTCCTTCCCTACGCATTTCAATGCAAGAGTTCATCGATGATGACACTACGTGGCAGGCCCGGTTAGATCAACTGATGTTGCTCGACGAACGACGCGTTCATGCTCTCGAGCATTTGCGTATCTATCAAGAGCGACTTAAGAAAGCATACAACATGAAAGTCCATCTTAGGGAATTTCAGGTTGGTGACTTGGTCTTAAAAGAGAACCAACAGAATTCTAATTTGCCGTCCCATCTACGGGATAAGTTTGCAGCAAACTGGTTAGGTCCTTACATCATTGACAGTAAAATAGGACCCGAAACATACCGGCTTGCCTCTCTTGAAGGAATCAAGGAAACAGAACCCTTGAACATCATTCATTTGAGGCCATTCCACACCTAGAGAGCCATAGCCCAACAAAAAGCTCCAAGGATTATCACAATCGCTTGGTCAACCCAAAAAGCTCCAAGGATTATCATAATCGCTTGGTCAACCCTAAAAGCTCCAAGGATTATCATAATCGCTTGGTCAACCCAAAAGCTCCAAGGATTACCACAATCGCTTGGTCAACCCAAAAGCTCCAAGTGTTACCATACCTGCTTGGTCAACATAAATATTCAAAATCAATAAAAACAACACAAAAATCAAAAATCACAAAAACAATTGCATTTCAATTCCATCATGCATACTCAAAAAAATAAAAATAAAAAATTAATCATAAAAATCAAAATCACAAAAACATTTGCATTTCCATTCCATGCATTCTCATAAAAATCAAAATACAAAAATATAGGTTGCATTAAGCATTGCATCCATACATTGCATACTTCGCTAGGTCATACAAGTCAAAAGCACCATAGGCTGTCATTACTTGGCAATTCCATCATTTTCACCTCAAGTCCATTTTCATAAACACATACATCCAGCATATCACCCTTTTATTTTAGCATCGTCAGTGTCGCCTAATGTATATAGGGTTTTCGTCATTCAGATGTCTTTAAATTTCTAGCCAAAAACTGTACACAGTTAAGCAGATTTTACATGGGAAAGTTTTACTTGGACCCCACCTTGGTACGTAGCATCCCAACACAAATTAACACACATAAAATAATTCCTAAGTTGTGTGGACGAAAGATGAAACCTGCATCGTAATCCCGGTTACCATAAGCGAAACGACTATCTTGCTTATCCCCCTGTGCAATTGACCCTAGGAATCCTTGAGAGTTGGCAAAAGGACAAGCATCCTCCCTACCCAATTCCCCATGAATCCCAAGTTCTCAAAAGTTGCAAAAACATCAAAAATTTGCAAAACGTCAAAACACTAAAATTTGACATCCTACAGTGCACACATCAAAAGGCACAAACAATAGTGATTCTCGTCACTCCATATTCAAATCCCTTGCTCAAAAAAAAAAAAAAAAAAAAAGACGAGTATTATCATAAAAATAAACAGTGATCTCATCACTATAAAGAGCAAGTATCCCAATACCCTTGAAGAAAAGAAGGGAGTCGAACTTGAATCCCTGGAACTCTCAGTATTTCGACAGGTCATGAGGCAAGCTTCAGTACCGGTTTGGTTGATAGCCTATTGGTCACTGGTGGTAAACCTCCCGCATGACGATATATCTGTCACATTAACTTGTGTGCAGATCAATGTTTGCATGTGGATGAGCTAGCTTATGGTATCCTAGATAACATCGCAGATTAATCTAACTAAATACAATAAAGGAGTTAGTGGAGCTAATTAGGTGATCCTCAGTACAGGTTCGGTTGAAAGCCCATCTGGCACTGGCGGTATCCTGACAAATACCACATAAATGAACTCAATTGCACACACAGGGATGTGAAATAACTTGGTTCAATTCAAGTCGGATTTAGACCTTGTTTAGAAGTCTTGCGAGATAAATGTATGGTCTTGGCTAGTTAGTTAACAATATCTGCATCTCAAAAAAGCTTAACTACATTTTTGAACAACCGATCCATTTCATTCCATACATCACCATAAACAACTCGACAAAATCCAAAAACAAAGTTTTCACATGCACAAGCATTCCATAAATCAATCTCATTACTCTAGCAAGTCCAATCCAAATCTTGTACAGTCTATGGTGCATCGACAAACCATCAACAATTCATTTCATTCATTCCATAAGCATACATCATACAAATTAGAATCATCGCATTCATAATCGCATATGCATACATCAATGTAAAAACATGCACATCAACATAAATCATGGAAAAAGTATAAACACCAAAAAGAATCATCTGTATATATAACAAAAATTGCCCGCAGGCTACAGTGCACCGGTCCTCGGACCTCACTCCCACCATCCAAAATCTCAAAAACCCCCAGCCTAGGGCGTCGGCCACCATGATCACGCAGGATCGGTGCGACGAGAGCTACCCCCCATGGTATCCGTCCTCTGAGACCTCTCAGGGTGACTGCTCGCCTCGCATCCCGACCGCTCGCTCCTCCCTCCTCTCGCTCGCTCGCACCGGGATGATGTCGACTGCTCCGTCCCGCTGTCTCTCGTCCTGAATGACGAGCCACTGGCCGGAGGCTCTGGTATTCGCCCACCCAGGCGGATAATCTCACCCTCCATCTCTGATCGATGCCGCCCCCAAGCGGCCTCTCGTCGCCCCCAATCTGCCTCCCGTCGCCTCCAATCTTCCTCCCGTAGCCTCCACTCTGCCTCCCGCCTACGGTAGTACGAGATGGCATCATCACGCTGTGCTAGCTGCACCCGTAGGAGATCCCTCTCCCGTGCAGCATTCGTATCCCCCACCTGCTGGTGAGACGCAGCCCCTGCGCTCCCCCGCCCTGCCAACTGTGTCCGCAGGAGATCTCTCTCCTGCGTCATCTCTGCAAGCTCTCCATCCCGCCTCCGTAGCAACCCCGTCAGACGTGCTACCTCCGCGCGCAACCCCGCCTCTGTCTCCCCCAAGCCAGCCTGCTCTGGAGCATCCTGCATCTCTGGCTGCTCCTCCTCCCCAAAGTCATCTCCTGCCTCTGCCACCTCCACCATCTCCACATCCGCAGGAGCTCCCCAACCCTCTCCTGGTGCCTCCGCACCCTCTCCGCCTCCCGCTGCCTCCTCTCCGCCCAATGGCCCCTCACCTCGCCACTGCCGTAGCGTCCACCACTCCTGGTACTCAGCAGTCACTCCGACGTCATCTACGTCTGGAATGTCTAGTACGGCATCTGACTCCTCCCCCAGTGGCTCGAGGATCGGCGCAGCTAGGGTCCTCTCATCACTCCGACGCCGGTAGGCTACGGGCTCCCCAGGCAACCCCTGGCGTACCCCAAACTGTCGCGTCACTCGAAGGTAATGGAAGTACTCCTGCTCCGTCCCATGCCGACCAATCACCCATCTCCCCCTCCGAACCCGTCGAAGCCACTCATCAGCCTCTGGCCATGCGGGACAATCCCGATATGGCCGCCATATCACATCTCCGGGAGTCAGTCGTGCCAATGCATCTCTGTAATGGTCTACGTCTCCCGCAAACCGCCGACTATGCCCCCGCTCCTCTGACCGATACCATAAAGCACCATACCCAATATCCCTGTCCACCATCTCAGCTCGGGTAGTCCAGGGCAACCCTCGTGGTCGCTCTATGGCTATGTGCTGCCATGCCCAACACTGCAACAAGAAACTGCACCCCATCCCCTTTCGCCTCCGACAGCGGACCTCGTATAGCTCATCATACAACTGCGCCAACAGCGTCTGACCCCATCTCATAATAACCGGCTCTGTCATCGGGCAATCCACTAACTGCCATACCACCTCCAATAGGTTCCATGGGAACCTCGCTCCTGACGAGTCTGGCAGGAGCATGTTGGAAATGAGGCTCATGAGTACCGCATGCCTCACTCCCAACATTCCCCTCGCATACCAATATCGCACCAAGATCCCCCCAATGTGGCAATCCAGCTCTGCCCTCTCCAATGAGGTCATCCCATCATCATCCTCTCCATATCCAAAGTACCGCGTCAGTACTGCTGTCCTCTGGCCCCGTGGTGTCGTCCGAATGGGAACCCCGTCTATCGAAATTCGAAGAATTCGATACACGTCCTCCAAGGTGACAGTCATCTCCCCTGTCGAAAGATGGAAGGTGTTCGTCCGAACATCCCATAGGCCAATCAGTGCTGTAAGGTACGCCCGGTCCGCCACAACTGCATCCAACCGAGCCACATGCTTGAGCCCTAAGGCATCAAGCCACTCCCAGTCATCATCACTCAATGCCTCGCGGGCATTAGAAAAAATGGTCGGTACTCGATGTCGACTCTTCACCACCTGCACATCACAAAAAAACAACAAACATCAAAAACATGCATCAAATTACCATCACATGTACAAAAATGCATAACTGTATAGTAACATCTTTCATTCACATGTACATCCAAAAAAAAAAAAAAAATTTCATCCATTTTTCAATTGTGCATCTTTAATTTCATCAAAAATGATAAAAATTTGACATGGTTTACCTACGGTTTTACCTAAGTTTACCATTTCAAAACAAAAAAATTCATCAATTTTGCATCTTTAATTTCAAAAAAAAATAAAAATTTGACATGGTTTACCTACGGTTTTACCTAAGTTTACCATTTCAAAACAAAAAAATTCATCAATTTTGCATCTTTCATTTCATCAAAAATGATAAAAATTTGACATGGTTTACCTACGGTTTTACCTAAGTTTACCATTTCAAAACAAAAAAATTCATCAATTTTGCATCTTTAATTTCATCAAAAAAAAAAAAATTTGACATGGTTTACCTACGGTTTTACCTAAGTTTACCATTTCAACAAAAAAATTCACCTTTCATTTCATCAAAAATGACAAAAATTTGACATGGTTTACCTACGGTTTTATCTAAGTTTACCATTTCAACCAAAAAAATTCATCTTTAAATTCATCAAAACCAATAAAAAAATTGACATGGTTTACCTACGGTTTTGACCTAAGTTTACCATTTCAACCAAAAAAAAAAAATTCATTCATTTTCCATTTTTAAAATTCCATAAACATAACACAAAAATATGGGCATGGTTTACCTACGGTTTCGACCTAAGTTTTACCATTCACATAGAAAAACATTTTTTAACCATGGTTACCCTAAAGTGTTACTCTAAGTTTCATTTTGGGTTTATCCTATGGTTTTCCATCTAAGTTTCCATCGGTTTGCATCCATGTTTCATTCGGTGTCATTCATTTACCTTTTAATTTAATTAATTAGGGTTTCATGTTTAAACACAAGAAAAACACCATAAAAACAAATTTGCATTTTTCAAATTCACAATCGAGGAGATAGTGCACTTACTGGTCTCGCCTCGGCTCCGCCGCTCGACGACCCGGTGCCTGTGCACTCATGGTGGGCTGGATGATCCGACAGCGCTTCGTGTCAGAAATCTACCTCCTCCTCCCCGGAGCTCCAAATCGCAATCGTTGAACAGTGCAAATGAGCCAAAACCGTCATTTTTGCATATTTATACTTTTTGTCAGCTGGTACTCGTCCTTTACCGGGACGAGCGCTTTTCGGCGCGCTCGTCCCACCCCGGGACGAGTACCGTCGAAGACGCACTCGTCTCACCCCGGGACGAGTAACATCCTGGCACTCGTCCCCCCCCGGGACGATTAAAAAAAAAAAAAAAAAAAATTAAACAAAAAATGACAAATGCCAACAAAACCAAAAAAAAAAGGTCAAAACAAACTCCTCGAGCATGCTTAGCGGTAAACCATCTAAAGGCACCCTTGCACAAGTCATCTTGGGTCAAGCGACTCGTCGCTTTTCTCATGTCGGTCATTCCCTCATCGATTCGTCGCTTGAGGGGGTAGTCACACTTAGTTGCCAATCAACACCATTATACCCAGTCCGGGAAATGACACGCATTCAAAGGATCATTGCAAAAGACAATCACGCCCTTGCTTGGGGCAGCAAACAAGCAATCATCACAAACTGATCATATACTTGGCATTCGTGAATCATGAACTCAAGGTTCCCACAGACAAAAGGTTGCGCCCTTTGCCTATTCATGACTGATCAATGTCTAAGTTCAAGTAATACCTCACCGAACCAGGTTAATGCTTGATTTTAGTTCCTTAGCTCGTCAGAAGCAAGGATTCAAGAATGCGTGCCCTTTCCATACTTGGGGCATCAAGAGTTGGTTAGGTTACTGAGAAACCCTAATCATTAGTGCTTTGGTTATATATTTTTGCTCAACACTGCACCATGTGCAACGCTTCCCAAAAAGGGGCATCTGTAGACACCAAAACAGCACCAATCCGATTATGTGACGACAAGCACTGATCGCACTAACACACACAGCCCCCAGGGCAGCCCTCAGAGGTTAAACAGTGGTTCTAACCACTCACACAGCAGTTTTGCAAGTCAGAAACCAATTTGGCACTTTTTAGACACTTTATTGCTTATTCGTCCCACCAAGGGACGAGTGCTAGTTTTACTCGTCCTACCCAGGGACGAGTGAAAGTTTTACTCGTCCTACCCAGGGACGAGTGCTGACTTATACTCGTCTCACCCAGGGACGATTACCAGCGCTCGCTTCGGGGTGGGACGAATGTCGAGTTTGACCGGCAAAAAGTCAAATCTCGGCATGTAACAACTCAGAACTGCCACTTAGCTTTCCCTGCATGACATAGGAGTGCGAGTGAGTTCTTTTGACAACTCATATCTACCAATTAACTCTCCCTTCACTGCATGGGAATAAGAGTAAGCTTTTTAAGACAACTCGGATTTGCCACTTAGCTATCCCTTCATTGCATGGGAGTGCAAGTGAGCTTTTCTAAAACACACAAAGACATGCACAGAGACAGTTAAGAATCCCTTGATCAAGAAGAAGTCTTTCTTTGAGGCAAAAAGCATTCATGCAAAGAAACACTTTTGCATGTTAATTCAAAGAGACCCCTTGGGTCTATAAAATGGTGAGTTTCCTCACCCAAAAGATATACCGAGCAGGAGCATTTTGAGCGACGAAGTGCTGCTAATTCATTTACTTGCGATTTGTGTTTTCAACATCCATAATCTCTTAATCGAAAGAGAGGTTATTGGGTGACTTTTGAAGGCACGAATCAAGAACCAACACCCCATTCTTTTGACCACAATATCCTACCAATTTGCCGACAACACATCACATCCGGTTTCGGACCCATCCTAAGCGGATTGGTGTCGGAGCAAAGTTTCACCCGCGGGTGGTTTGCCTTCGGGCACCCCTCCCGCTTTATTGCTTTTGTAGTTTTTTAGCTAGTTTCATGTTTATGCTTTTATCAAGTTTTCAGTTCATTTAGATTCATTTTAGCCATAGTTAGATTTATCTTTTATTTTTCATACACAGGTGCTACTGATTCTTTGTTTGTTTCTTTGAACGCAGATTTGCAGCATTGGAGGAGCAACGAGGAATCGACCTTTACCAACGCAAGCGGCGACAACGTTTTGGTTCGCCCATTTTATATGTGGGCACGCGGAAGAAGGAATTCTGAAACGAGTTGTAGAGATCAATATCTAACGCTCCTATCCCCTAAAAAGGAAGGAGACGCATTGTAACACGAATTGAAAAGAATATCAATAAAAAAGGGCCATAGTTTATATTGCTTTTATATCTTGTGTTCATTCATTTGTGTTCTTTCCTTTTAATACAATTTTGTTTAGTATTTCCTTTTTGTTTTCGGAATCTCGTGTTTTCAAATCTAAAGAACTACATTGTGCTCCATACAAGAGTCCTATCATAAACTACTCTCTATAACAATGCTCTTCATATATATATGCTCTACCCTCTAATATATCATTATGAGGCTCTTTATATAGGAAAAGAGATTTCATGGCCAACACCCTACCTAGTTGTACAAGTAGACACCTTGCACATTACAACATGCACATTAACACTTATGCATTTATTACATTGCTTGAAGTAAGTAGCTAACTTTCTCCTAAATTAATATCTACTCTTACTATGTACCATAGGTGGTACATTTACATGACCCAAATAATATAATATATTCTAAATCTAACACCCCACTATATTACATTATTTGGGTATTGAAGATTTTAATCTTCAATATGGATCTTCTTCTTTTGGATGTTCTTCAGTTTGATGTGATCTTTTGTATCCTCTTTAATTCACATTGCACTGTATGCCTTCTTGCATTGGTTCTTCTTCTTCTTTATTGGAGTCAGTACTTTCATAGGTGGTTGTGTTATCACCTAATTCTTGTAATGATATTTTCTTCTTGCCTTTATTCTTCCCATAATTCTTTATATCTTGTATAATTTTTTTTGACAATACACTTATAAAATCATGATAATATTTTGAGTTAGTAGAACTCGAGGTACTAAGACTGCATGAGGATTGAAATATCTTTGTTAATGATTATTCATTCATGTAGATAGGAAAAATTGACCCATTAAAATGAATCTTTTTTCTCAAAAACCCTTAGTTTTCCTTCTTAAAAAACTAAGGTTATCTTCAAGAGAATTTTTAACCTATCAAAGCATCACAATTCTTCTTAAATTTTATACCATTGGATAGGGCTCAAAAAGAAAATGCACATTTCAAATTTATAAAATTTATTTGATTTTGGCTCCAAGACCGTTTCAATGGAAGGCATATTTCCCATTGATTTGCTAGCCCTAATTTGGGTCAACAAATAATTTAGATTAGTAATTTACTAATCTAATTAAAACTTCTCAACAAATTCCCAAATTGGTTATCTCACGAGAATGATAAATATATGTGCTCCACATCCCAAGCGAGGAGAAATAAGAAAAGAGAGATCGAGGGGGAGAGAGGAAGGGAAAGCGAGAGCATGGAAGGCTGGATCAATGAAGGCATGAGAGGGATGAATGGAAAAATCAAAAAACTAGAGAGCAATACTATTTCAAAGAGAGAGAGTTTTGAAATAATAATTTTATTTGTCGGTTTTATTATCAAAAGTTGTAGGTTAAAGAATTGAGGACAGATATGAGAGTGATTAAAGAGTATTTATAAAATACCTCTCGCTGATTGGAATCCACTAATGATTTAATAAGCAATAACCCTATTGTAAGCATGTATTTTACTTTACAATTATATTAGTAATTATTGTTTTATTTTCTATTTGTACACACATTTCATATTTCAATATAGTTTTCATTTAGAATAAAAATAAAAAATAAAAATACATAATGTTACATTTAAGATGAATTTTACCTAACAAAATTGGAGTTTTATTTTATAAATTTTACACCATTCGATAGGGCTCTAAAAGAGCTTTCCAAAAATATATAATTTGCCCCATTTTGATGTTGTTTTGACCTCTAAAATGCTAAAAAACCATACATAGGTCTAATTATCATGAATTCGTACGGATCTAATAAATTTATATAAATATAAATATGGGGGCAAATATTTGACTTTAAGTTAGGCATTTCTTTGTTTTAGATCAAGTAGGATATAGTTGAAACAAGCTTTAAAAATTGTTGTATCATTTATCACTCAGATATAGATTTTTATTATTATCATCCTTTTATATATAATTGTTGGGAAAGAACCAAGAATATCCATTCACTCTAATGATTAAAAGGAAGCCTAAGGCCATTTTTACGGGATCTGTGGATTCTAATTATTAATATCATGTTCTTTTTCTATCAAGTTTTAGGTTTACAGGTCCAAATTGGCAAATTTGATAGATCAATTATAGATCCACTTAAATAGAACATCCGAATCAGGTAAGAATATAAATATAATTTTTATTGGCTTCTTCATACTATAGATTCATGTTTCTCTATTTTTATAAACATTTGCATAAAAAAAATAAAGAAAAAGAAAAAACAAAAGAACATAGATTTAATTATATCATATTTTATATTTAATCACATTAGTTAAAAAACTGAAAAGAGAAGGTCAAAATACAAACTTAGTTGCATCATTTTACATCAATCATATTAGTTAAAAGACTCAAAATAAAAAGACCAAAAACATAGACTTTTTTGCATCAATCATATTAGTTTGAAAGAAAAATACAAAAAGACAAAAAAATACAAACTTAGTTATATCATTTCCATATCAATTGCATTTAATCAAAAGGTTCCAAAGAACGAAAAGACAAAACATAGAATTTAGTTAAATTATTTTATAGTTAATACATTAAATTGAAAAAAAACTTAAAAAATAAAAACATGTTAGCATAAACTCCATATTTCACTTTCAATAATTGCATCAATGTTAGATTTACAACGCTTTCTAGATAGACTTGTATGCCATTTTTTCTCAAGGAAATAGAAATTGTATTTAGTATATAATAGTTGCATATTGGCCAAACTAGGTGATTGTGAGCAAATATAAAATAAAACATCAAACAAACTCCCAACCTAGACATGGAAACCACCATACAAATATTTTCTAGTGAACCCACCCAATTTGTCAAAAAGTCACCAAAGAGAGCACAATCCCAAGTGCCTCTCCTCTGAGGTGTAGACCTATCATTTTCCCATTCCCTTCAATCTCCGGATTCATTAGCCTAAAGGAAAGGAGTGTGAAAATTTTAGACCTACATTCTTTGGTGAACCCAACATGAATTATATAGGTATCTTTCTAATTCATAAAAACATTAAAAAATACAATATATATTTATATATTTACATATTTATATAGGTATATATAACATATATATCCAGTAATTTAAATCGTATATATATATATATATCCTAAAAATTTTACTGCTATAATAACCTCCTTTGATCAAGCTATAGACTTAGCAAGGAGGGTAGAAGGTGCTCTCATTAGAAGAGGACAATTCAAGAAATAAAATGAGGATAAAAATTCCAAAAACCAATATAAGAACAAACAAGTAGTAGGAGATGGATTTAATGATAGTAGAAACACCCCAAACATCAACACTACAGAGGTTGTAAAGAAATTTGTATTGAAAATACTTGATAAACCTCCAAGAAAATTTATAAGACTAATCCAACCTTTAACATTTATTTTACCACAACTATTAGAACACGTTTTGATACTGTTATTAGAGATAAGACAACCATAAACCACTACAGTTGGATATACGACTGATCTACATTGTAATTTTCATAGAGTCAATGGACATTCAATAAATTCTTGTAAACGATTCAAACATATGATACAAGATTTTATTAATAAAGGTAAAATTTAAGTAGAACAATTTCTTTCAAATAATAATCCTCAAAATTATACCCAAAAACAACAAACTCAAAATGAAAATCAAAGGTCCGAGGTGTAGACCAATTGGTTCATCCAAACCCCATAAGAGGCAGAGGTCCAAGGTTCAAATCTCGGGCCTCACCGGACTGAACACTTGTCCCTTTCCTAGTGCTTTCAGCGATGTAAAAGGTTTAAAATGATTGTGGCATGGTGGTTATAGGGGCGGACTGTGTGAAGATATGTGTGGCGGCTTCTAGGGCGGACAACGCAGAATACTGTGGTGGCCATAAAAGCTGGAAAAAAAGCTATGAATCAACTAGAACATCATAATGTTCCTCCTCCAACTCGATATGTAGGAACTATTAGCAATTTATTACCACATCAAAACTTGCAAACTTCATATGTGCCTACTCAATCCATAGTTACAATTAGGCCCATACAATATTTTCAATCTTCATATTGAGAAGACACTAAAAGTGACACAAAAAGTGAAATAGAAAGTGAAATGGATATCACATCAAACAATTTAAATAGTTCTAAATATGAGTCAGATCAAATTATTCCCATCATATTTTTATTAGTGCCTAAAGAACCATTCCCTAGAAGAATGACCACTTGACCCTCATCTCAACAAACACTTTCAATTGAACAAATAGTAAGTGCTAGACCTCATTTTTATTAATTGCAAAACAAAAACATTATGGGTACCATTGGATCTATCACTAGATAGCACATTAAAAATTAAAATTATCAAACACAAACCCAAACAACGACTAAAAATCACCATCATATTCTTCTCTACAAACCACTTATTTACCTCAACCTCTTCATAATAGTGGTATTATTCCCACTACACATTCATGTCAAGATATTCAATCCCCATGTAATTCTTCTTTATCATCATTACAATCACAACCATTTCAACCTTTTTATTTCAGCACAATACATTCATCTCAACAAGGAAATAATTATTTTTTCAATCCTACCATGCAATAACATCATACTTCAAAATATTCTCATCATTATTCTACTCACAATAAAGAAGAAAGAGGTAATGAACCATTTATTGATAAAATCCTAATATAACTAATTGAAGTTTAGTAAAAAACCTTCACCATGTAAATTTATCAAAATCAAACAACCATTGACTATAACCCTTAAGCATTTTCTTTATAAAAACATTATTGAGTTACCTTCTATAAGGCAACCTAGTACCGCAATAGATTGGTACAAACATGAGCTACATTGTGAATATCATAATATACAAAAAATTAAAATATGTAATTCAAGACTTGATTTATGAAGGTCCTTTTTCTATAGAGGAGTTACAATCTACTATTGACAATAAATCTCCAGTAAGTAATCAACATCCAACACAATAAGTATCAATAATCAATCAAGACATGGCGATCTCCCAAAAATTCATATTCAATCATCAACAATAGGAATCCAATAAAATATTACATCCTAATGTGTCCCATCACAATGATATCACTGATAATGTAGCAAAAACTACAAATGATCAACCTCAAGCTCAATCAACTCAATTTGATAAACAATAAATAAATTCTTCATCCAACCAAGCTTCAAGACCTCTCTTAGTTTTGAAGAATATTACAAAAGATGATACAAGCATAGAAAACCTGTCTTTAGTGTTGAAGTCTCAACCTAAAGTCTCCTTCAACATCCAACCACAATGGGACAATCATCCACATAAGATATCTTTTTTTGAACTTTTTCAAACCTCTCATATTCATAGGGAATATTTGTTATTTATTCTCTTTTTCTTTATCGTCATTACAAAAAGTTATCTATTATTTTCCTCTTTATATTCATTGCCACCTTTTATCCATCACCTTTTATCCTTTATTCTCTCTCATTATTGTTATCACATCAATTTCTCTATTCTTTTCCTCTTTATTATCATTGATGTCTTCTATCCATTAATTTTCTTCATCTACAACTACTTATCTTTCTTTATCACAACAATCTCAACTATCAACCAATCAGCTTCAATCACCTACACCACAACCAAATTGTCCTTCAAAACTTCCTTCGATTTTGAAGCCACCTTAGAAATGTTATGCACAAATAACTTTGTATAGTGTATATATAGTTTTTTTTGTATATATTATCAATTTTATCAAATCACAAAACAAACCAAAAAAGAAAAAAATCAAAAAACATGATTTTTTTTTTTTAAATATTTTAAATTCTACATTATTGTTTGTTGTCTTCTAAAAATTTGAGTTATATTTTATCTTATTTTAGAGAAACTCAAAAGTTATCTTGAACCACTCACTAAATTTACATCTCTACTAAATTTTGATTTTGTCACTATTGATTATAAATCTCTCTTGTATCAAAAAAACACTACTACTTCACTAAATAAAATATTGAGGTTTGGGAACTGGTCTTGCTAATTTTTGAACCAAGAACACATTTTCATATCTTAAAATTATTTATTGCATATTAGAAATAAGATACTACATACTAGTCTTAATTCCTTAAGCAGAAAGTTTCCCTTGCTATCTTATAATGTGCATGGTCTAGACTACATAGAATTTTCAAAAGGACAAGCTCCCCCCTACCCGAATAAAATCCCTTGCTCCTTGTCTAATTAGAGCAAGTATCCCCCCCAAAAAAAAAGAGAAAATAAAAGAAAAGAAAAAGTATTTTTACTACAAAAAGCAAAAAAATTCCCTTGTTAAAACAAAATGAACAAGAATCCCTACTCAAATAAATCAAAAGAAAAGAAGAGGGTAATGAGATTGAATTCCTGGAATTCCTCAATTATTCAAACACCATGGGGTGATCCTCATTACAAGTTTGATGGCATCATGTTGGATTGGCAGTGGTGGTATCATTATGTGTGGTGACATGTCTATCATATTAGCAACCTTCTTTTGTATAGACCAATGTTTGCTTGTAGAATAGCTAGCTTTTGGTGACTTGACTTACATAGTAGTTTAGTACAATTGCATGCACAAAATCATGGTTAATGAATCTTTCACTAGCATACACATTGTTCATAGAAGTTGGTTTGTATCATTACCTTACTCAAAATTGGTAAATTAACCTCACAAAGCACACATATTTGATCTTTGAGAGATTTTTTATCATTATGACAATAAAAATTGATAATGAAATCACATATCACACATTGGTTCTCGATAAATTTGACTTTATCTTTGAAATAAATTAAAATATTTCTTTGATTTTGCTAGAAAACATCGGTTTGTAACCAATTGCATTAATCCCCACAAATAACTTCATTTTAGCATCTATAACATATATATTATATTCAAAAATATGACACAATGATTTGTTTTTAAAATACAACTTGCATTTTCAAAATCATATATAATCATGCATTGCATTTTGACTTCGTGATGATGGTATAATTCCTAGTAATTATTCTCTCTCAAATTTCACACTAGGGATTCTATGCCTAGTGCAAGTCATCCTTCCTAATTTTTCATGCTTAAATCACTTTATATCCCTCACAAAAACAATCTTTATCAACCTGTTTTCTAAAAAAAATATTCTTTTAAAATCAACATCTCCTTTCATCATCATAATCCTCAAGGTTACTCTTGAGCCCTACAAAATTTACTATTATTAGCCTTACAAAAATTCCTCACAACAAGATATGCTCCATGGCATAGCGAGCATTGATCTCCACCAATGGTCATATAATAGTACAACATCCTTTAAGATTCATTGCTAATCCATCAATTTTGTCATCACACAAATTTTTTTTTTTCAAAAGCACACTTTGCAAAAATTAAATCATTTTATTTTATGTTAAGCATGATAAAAATATTCAAAGCATGATTAGAAGAAATTCAAACATTATAAGCAAATGCAATAAATCATAAAAATAAATCATGCAATGTTGCATAAACAAAAAGGATCATTATATATCTCTCAAAATATATGTACAAAATGAATCTAATTGGTATGCCACAATCTCCAAAATAAATATTCTCATTCACTAGGGGGTATTACCTAAAATGAAGTAGTAAATTGAAAATAAGTTAGGTTTTATTCTAATTCTTCATTTTATTCACTTTTAGCCTAAAATTCAAAAATTTTGAGTTTTCCACCAAACATAGAATTTGGTGCAAAAAATCGATGGGGCATCCTAGTTAGTTAATTAGTAATTATTTTTCTAAAACATCAGTTTTCCATGAACCATTCATTCTAAACCATCTACTATTTTTATTCCATATCAAGCATTATCAATTCTACTCAACCGTCTACACTTTTCTTGTTAGAATTTCCCAAGAGTAGAACTACAAAGAATTACAAGATTTCAATGAACAAAATAGAACTAATTGATTTATTTCATGAATAAACTTTGCATAAATAGCAAATTTGATCATTGAGAGCTATTGGATTACAACTCATCAAATCTGATCTAGACTATACTAAGAGTTCACCTGACTCATGAAGAAGTGGTAACTCAAGTAAGTCTTATCCTAGTATAACTTAAGAGAATAATTACTTATTCTAACACCCCCCCTTAAGTGATACTAGGGGCTTTGGTTACAAATGATTCCCGACAATAGGGCCTGATGAGGTACTCATGTACAATAATTTCTTATTTGAAGAGATGGTAAAAACCACATTGGAAAAAATTGTCTTTCAAAAAAATGAAAAGGCATGTCTTCGGTTTGCGAAGATTGTCCTTATTGACCAAAATGATGAGTCCCAGCAATAGGTTCTGATGAGGTACTCATTTACATATATGAGATATGGTCAAAAAACACTTAGAAAAAACCATTTGTCAGAAAATAAAGAAATAGTTATGTCTTCGAATGGTGAAGATTGTTCTCATGTAAAAAAAAGAATGAGTCCTAACAACTTGGCCTGATGAGGTGCTCATGTACAATTTTTACATATAGGAGGGATGATAAAAAACCACATGGGAAAAACCATCCTCCAAAGTAAAGAACAATAAGAATAAAGGAGAGATGAAAACATTTATTCCTTTTAATGCAGCTGCTTTACCCCAAGTTTCACTTACAACTGAATGTAACATGGAGAACGAAATGATTTGGTTAATATGTCTACAATTTGTTTTTCAGTGGGAATATAGTCCAAGTATATTTCCCCTCTTTGAATATGTTGTTGAATGAATATGTGTAAGGTATAATAGAATCACTACAAGATGACGATATAGAGTTGCATCACATAGAGGGGATGTGTAGGCAGTACCTAGAGTTACTTCAAAATAAAAAGGTGTATATGAGGGTTTACAATAAATTATATTAAACATTTGAAGAAGTCTATAGTATATTTCTATTGACATAATGAAATACCTATAGCTGTTTGATTTATTTGAGTCCCAAGGAAGTAATGAGCTCAACCTAGATCAGCCATTTTGAATTTTTTATAAAGGGAATCCTTGATAGATAGAATGTGAGTGATGTTAGTACCAGTGAGTAGTAGATAATCAACATAAAGAACAAGTATGGTGATTTTTTCTTCATCTCTCCAAATGTAGATGGTGGCATCATAATCACAATGAGAAAAATTGAGGAAAGAAGAAAGGAGTTCAATTTTTCATACCAAGCTCTAGCAACTCGTTTGAGGCCATAGAGAGACTTCCTTAGCCTACAAACAAGGGAGGAGTCTTGAGTGAAACTAGAAGGTTGTTCCATGAATATCTCTTCATTTAAGTCCCCATGTAAGAAAGCACTTTTTACATCCATTTGAAAGATATGCCACTTTTTGGAAGCAGCTAGAGCAAGAACCGATCTAACAGAATCCATTTTGGCAACTGGTGCAAAATTTTCAGAATAATAAATCCCTTCAATTTGATAGAAACCTTTGGCTAACAGGTGGTCTTTGTGTTTGTCAATTTCTCCATTAGGTCCATATTTTGTTCTGTAAATCCATTTACAGTGAACTAATTTCCTTCCTTTAGGTAGGGGAACTAAATCCCAAGTTTTTTTTTTGATTAAGGAAGATAATTCATTCTCCATGGCATCATCCCATTATTTAATACCAGTTGCTTATTTGAAGAATTGAGGATCCGTGGAATTGGCTTGATAGACAAGATCAGTGCCTACGAAGTTGCCTAATATAGATGATGGAAGATTTTATATGTAAGGAGTAGCTTCTTTAAAAATGGTGCAAGCCCATTTTGGCATAGCAAAAGAAGTAGTAGAAGTGGTAGGGTTTTGAGTTGGAGTTATAGGTTCCTCATCTTGATCGTTAATCTCTAAAATAATCTCTAAAGTTGGTTCTTCATTATATTTAGGCTCTAACATTGGAGAAGGCTCAAGAGAATAAATAGTGGAAGAGGATGGTTGAGGATATTTATGAGGGAATGTTTTATCAAATTGGACATTCCTATGAAAAATACCTCATGAGTTATGAGATCAAATATCCTATATGCTTTCATTTCCTCATAATAACCAACAAATATGGGTTGTTTGATTTTTTTATCTAGAGCCTTCCTTTTCTTCTTTGGGATATGCGTCCAAGTAGTACACCCAAAAATATTGAAGAAAGAGACATCAGGTTTTGAGCCAGTCCATTCTTCCTCGAGATTCAAATGGCCAAGATATTTATGAGGTGTGCAATTTGAATATAGTTTGCACAGTTAATTGCTTTTGCCCAAAAATCTTTTGAAAGATCTCTTGAGTGGAGCATATAGTTTGACATTTCCTTTAGAGTTCTATTTTTCCTCTCTACAATGCCATTTTGCTACAGATTATGGGAGACAAAATTTTGATGAATTATGCTATGACTTGATAGAAAATTTTAGAACTCATTACTGAAGTATTCCCCCCCCCCATTATCTGTACTAATTTACTTTATTTTGCAAGAGGCCTTATTTTCAACAAATATTTTGAATATTTTAATGTGGGATAGAACATCACTTTTGTATTTTAGTAAGTAGACCCAAATTATTCTGGAAAACTCATCAATGAAGGTTAGAGCATATTTTTCTCCTTTGAAATAAGGCTCTGGGAAGACCATCAAGTCACTATGGACTAACTCTAGAGGGGATGAAGATTTTAGAGAACCACTTGGGTAGAAAGGATCTTTATGTTGCTTTCCAAGATCACATATAGGACATACTCCATAAATAGAAGGTAATTGAGGTAATCATGTTACCATTTCATGGGTGTTCAATTCCTTTAGGTATTTATAACTAAGATGACCAAACCTTTCATGCCAAATTTTGCTTTCAATATATCCATGTGCAACAAAATAGGAGGCCCATTCTAGTTTTTTGAATCCTTTGAAGTGAAATAGGTGAGTGTTGTGATCAATATATCCTTTGGCTATGAGAGAGTTGGGGTCTTGAAAGTATCTTATCTCAACTCCTATTTGTGACAAGAGAACTATTTTCCCATTTCAAGAAGTAAAAGTCTGATAGACGAAGAGGATATTTGTTGCAATGTTTGGAACATAGAGAACATTATTGATACAAACACCATCAATGGATATGTCACATTTTCATTTTAATGGGATAAAGTATGAATCACCAACTTCTATGCTACATGTTGAACTTGAGGAGATGAAGTAAATGACTCATCCGAGGCAATCATGTGATGAGTTGATATAGAATTAAGAACCTAGTATTTTGATGAAGTTTTTATTATATTTACTTAAACATTTAGGGCTTTTCCTATCTTCTTATTAGTTTATATATTTTGATCCTTCATTGTTGCCTCTAGTTGTAATATTTTCCAGCATTTGTTTATAGAATGACCATTCTTTTTGTAGTGAGTACAAGTTATGGGATTCCTTTCTTTATTTTTGAAATTTTCTTTAGTGGATGCTACTAAGGATTTTGAGGAAGAGGAAGAGATCTCATACTTTGAAATTTTGGTTTCTTCTCTAGTTATTCTATCACAAAATTCCTCTAAGGAGGGCATTTTAAAACTTGCACCAAGAGCATATTTTGTAGA
Source organism: Wollemia nobilis (assembly GCA_028583015.1). Lineage (NCBI taxonomy): Eukaryota > Viridiplantae > Streptophyta > Pinopsida > Araucariales > Araucariaceae > Wollemia > Wollemia nobilis. The sequence continues at coordinate 1,093,969 of JAQPPZ010016925.1, read as the reverse complement.
TAAAAAAAGTGGTTGCAAAAATTTGAAATACACCATTTAATTTAGAAAGAATTAGATAGATGCATTATTATTCTATTTTGCTCTTGAAACCACCTTTGTATTGAGTTAGTACTTCTTTAAATTTGGTGAGAAAGTCAACAATATTGCTAAAGTCTTTAGGAGATAATGTTGTTAACTATCCCTCTAGCTGCATTGACCTTGTTTGATCTACTTTTCCAAATAAGTTCTTTAGTTTTTGCCAAATTCCATATGGAGTTTTACAATCCGTTATGTGAAACCATAAGCTTTCATTTATATTGGTGCTTATAATACCCATTGTTTCATACATCTTCCATTTATGAATAAAAATTTCATATTCTTTTTCAAATTCAGGTTGCTTCTCTTCTAGCAAGTGTGTGAGCCCTTTTTGAGAAATGAGATTTAATATTTTAGGTTTTCATGTATGATAGTTGTGAGGGGTGAGTGGATCAATTGTATTCATTTTGCCAAAGAAAATATAAGTGAACCAATAATTCCCCCTTTTAACTTCAATTATATTATTTAGAGAATGCAATGGATCTTATAAAGAAGGAAACAAAAGCATTTAATAAATACCAAGCTCCTCAAATTACCCACCCTAACGAGAGGTAAACTATAAGTAACTTAGGAGTTTTGATAAAGCTAAATAGGCCAATTGTATATTACCAGGCCTATATATCTTTTCTTCTCAATTACTCACCCTTACGTGAGGGAAACTATAAGTAAACAGGATAATTGATACTTGGAAAATAGGCTTTTAATCATCCAGATATTAATATCGAATTCATAATAACCCGCCTTTACATGAGGGAAACTGTAAGTTATTAGAATTCAAATACTAGGAAGATAGGTGATTAATTAATTTTTAATGATCTTTTTAAGGTTATTAAATTTTTTATTAAATAACAATATTGAAATGATTAATTTTTTTATATTAAAAATTTAACTTAAAATAAATATCCTATTAATTAAAAAAGAAATATTTTCTTCATAAAATGATCCTTTGAATTTGCTCCTCAATATTTAACTGAACTAGTAATTATATCCAAACAAAAGGAATTAGTTTTTAATATTAATTCTATTAAATAACATAGTAATAGGAATATGATCAAAATAAAAATTATTGAGGCAATGACCAAAACAACAACAAAACCCCTTATGAATATTTTAGAATAGGTGCTAAATATTGCACCTAAACCCCCCCCCAAAAAAAATATTTTTTATTGAGATTACAATTTTATCCTTTTGATTTCTTATAGTGGCCAAGGAAAGGCACTAAAAGAAAAGGATATAAGAATTTTTAGAGGGTTACAAATTTATACAATGATCAGAAGTATTATTCTTGCTCAAGAAAAAAAATTGAAACTTAAAGTAAATATAACATTATTTACCAAGGATTTTATAAAAGAGGCGTCATGAGAGAAAAGGTAGCGAGGTAAGATTTTAAAGCCTTCAAAGGCTAAAAAAATCACTGTACCAAGGAATGATTAGCTCAAAACCAGAAAAAATGTTAAAATATACACCTGATTTAATGAGATACTTTAGAAGAGACGTCAATGGGCAGCGAGGAAGATTTGAAAGCTTTCAAAGACTTCAAAGTTGCAGGGTTTTGTCGCACACAGAATATGTTATGGAGGTACACCACAATCCTAGTTGTTGTCAAATATGATAGGCAAGTGCACCAGAATACCAGTTTCTACTAAAGAATTTAGGTTTTTGCACACACAGACTAAGTCAAGGATGGCAGTATGCAAAGAGACTCTCAAAAATATGTCAACGATTGCATAATTTTCTACCGAATATTTTAGGGTTTGGAACACATGAAAGACATCAATAATAGCGTTATGTAGAGAGGCTCCTAGAAATACGTCAATGAATACACCACTAGCTTTAAAATCACAACTAAGGCTACAAAAGACCTTAGTGAAGGCACCACACCATATATTATCAATCTTAATGCTCTATATTGAAGAACCAATATGCAAACACAGGTTAAAAATAGTATTTCGAGTGTTCACAGAGGAGAATAATATTTTAAGCATTGACTTGATGAATATATATAAAAAAAATGGAAAATATTCTCTGAACCACCGAGGGATGAAAAATATGAGAAGGTTTTAGATAACTTGATATGGAAAATCTAATATTTTGATCATTGAGATTTAAATAGGAAATACCCATTGAGAAGACGAAATTCTCATATGTTGTGCACCATATAAAATCGTTGTCAAAGATGCCACATATTATAAATAATTAATGGAATTTGGTGTTTTTTTTTTTTTTTAAATAACCAAATGTCCACTTAATTTGGATGCGAGAATCGTTGCATTTATTTTTTAAATATTTCACAAAGTTAAAATATTTTCCAACATAAGAAAAAAAATGATTTAATTGATCAGCAAATACGATATACCTTTCATAATTTATCTCCACTATAGAACGAAATGCAAATATGGCTAAAATTAGCCAAGCAAGCAAGCGTTCATTAGTAGAGAGTAGAACAAATAGGCATACGAGGAGAACAATAAAATATGGAAGGCAATTATAAATTTCAAAGTCTATATAAATTGCAGTGTAAGAGTGTTAGGACCCTCCTAACATACCCTAATACTTATATTATTTATTAATTATATTTTAGGGTCGCAACCCTTCACTCTTACAACTATTATACTAGGTATTTAAATGCAATCCAAATATGATAATAAGGCATCATCGAACAAATATATAAATTAAGTCTATTGTGGGTTTTTCTACCTTACAATCAAAAAATGATTCCATATAAAAATGATTCCTCCTTTCACACTATTTAGTTTCATACCATCTGGATCAGAGCTAGATCAAGGAGCAAATTCAACATTAAAAAAATTTCCCACCACACATTTCAGCCAATCCACATTCGCGAGGACGCAAAAAGCATTCACGCTTCACGGATCCATGTCATAATCCTCATAGAAAATTAAACCTTCTCCTATGGTACAAATTAAGTTGTCTTACACCCAAATTGCTCGACCTTTCGCGTGGTGACTGGTGGATATTTTGAAAAAGCTAAAATCTTCAATGCAGCATCAAGGTTTTCGACGACCGAAATGCAAAGGAACATTTTTCTTTTTTTTTAAGGACTAGAGTCCCACATTCGTGGTGTTACATCTTTGTAGCTCTTTATAAATGCCAAAATGCACAAGGAAGAACATGACTTTGGTCATGCCTCCGCCTGGGTCACCTACTGCCGCCTTGCCAATCTGCCTTCCTGCCTGCTGTCCTGTCAGTCGGCCTTCCACCTGCCACCCTGCCTACCATCGTACGCTCTCAACCCTGAAACCTATACAAGCTACCTGTTAAATAATAGAGAGCACCAAATTCAAAATTTTGATAGGGCATTGCCCGCCAAATTTTTATTTTTTACATTTTTTCTCACCTGTACCAATTCATATTGATCGTTACCTACACCAACCACAATGGCTGAAAGATGATGATCACTAGATTCCATTCATGAGAAAAACAAAAGGCTCACTAAATAAGTTCAATAGGAAAGAGAGGAGAATACCCGTAACACAAGATAACTCTTCGAGAAAATATTTGCAATGGATGTTAAACTTGATGCCATCAGTCAAAATTAGGCAACACCACATGCAAATTAAACCAACAACGGGTCATCAAACCAAGCAATGTTAGGAGGTCCACAAATTTCCATTCTACCATGGATGACCAAATTAGACTTCCCAAAATTTGAAGCAGGAGACCCTACAAACTGGATCTACCGAGCATAGTAATATTTTTCACTAAATCAAATTCCAGAAATGCAAAAAGTGCATATCGCTTCATTCCACTTGGAAAATGATACCATCCAATGGTACCAATAGTTCGAGAAAACTAATGGCAATCCGACATGGTCAACCTTTACACATAATATATTAGTGCGATTTGGCCCTAGCAATTTTCAAAGCTTTACATGGGCCCTCACTAAATTATGCCAAACCACTTTGGTAAGCGAATTCCAAGCAGAATTTGAAAGGCTAGATAATCGAACATCCGGATTAGATGCTGCCTTCTTTCAAGAATGTTTTGTCAGTGGATTAAAAGAATAAATTCAAATAGAGGTGCAAATGTATAACCCTACAAACATGTTAGAGACCATCGGCTTGGAAAAATTAGTGGAGGACAAAATCAAGGCACATAATCGGTTCACAAAACCAACTTGGGGGAAACCATAAAACACTTATACCAACCCCAAACCAATGCAAAATGGACGAACCCAAAACTCCTACACAACCCCAAAAATTAACCCCGCTCTACCAATTAAGCGTCTGAGTTTCGAGGAAATGAAGGAAAGACAAGCTAAGGGTATTTGCTACCATTGCGATGAGAAATTTGACAGAAATCATAAATGTGCCTCATAGAAATTATATATTCTAGATGCCATAGAGGAAGGGAATTCTACTAAAGAGGAACCTGAACTTGAAGTAGAGGTATTATCCAACACACTTGAAAGTGACAAAGAAAATGCACCAAAGGTTTCCTTCAACGCCCTTGCCAAATTTTTTGCCCCTCAAACAATGCGAGTTAAAGGGCATTTTAATAAATAAAACCTTACCGTTCTCCTATATTGTGGTAGCACGCACAATTTTATCGATCCAAAGGTGGCTAAATAAGCAAATTTTTTTATATACCCTTGCAATAACTTCGAAGTGATGATTGGAAACGATAGAAAATTTTCATGCAAAGGAAAATGCAAAAATATAAAACTAACTATGGGGGTTTATAAAATGAAAGGCGACATGTACGTCCTAACCCTAGGTGGGTGCGACATTGTACTAGGCGTACAATGGTTATGAACCTTGGGCATAGTCCAATGGGAATTTAATGAACTATGGATGAAATTCATAGCAAAGAACCAAACCTATATTATCCAAGGCCTAAAATTAGGACCTTCCCAAATCGTCAGCTCGCATAGAATGGAGAAAATTATCCGAAAAGGAAATAAAGGAATGGTCACCCAATTATTTTCAATTCAACCTAGTCACAAAGAAGATGAGACACCAGAGTTACAAAATATTTTAGACCACCATAAGGTGGTATTCAATGAACCAAAAGGACTACCTCCACAACGAAGTCACGATCACACTATTCCATTATTTCCAGGGCATCAACCTCCTAATATTAGACCTTATCATTATCCATACCTCCAAAAGACCAAAATAGAGAAATTAGTACAAGAGCTTATTAAGGCGTGAGTCATTAGACCTAGAAAAAGCCCTTACTCCTCTCCAATTATTTTTGTTAGAAAAAAGGATGGCTCATGGCGTTTATGTGTCGATTTTTGAGCGCTTAATAAAATGACCATCAAAGATAAATTTCCTATTCTGGTCATAGACGAGCTATTATATGAACTCCATAGGGCAGCTTATTTTTCCAAGTTAGACTTACGGTCAGGCTACCACCAAATATGAGTCAATGAGAAGGATATTTCTAAGACGACCTTTCGCACTCACAAAGGGCACGAAAAATTCTTGGTGATGCCATTTTTCCTGACCAATGCTCCTTCTACCTTTCAAAGTCTAATGAATAAGGTATTTCACCCTTTTATTCATAAATTTATATTAGTTTTCTTTGATGACATTTTGATTTATAGCAAAACATGGGAAGAACATTTGGACCATGTTAGACAAGCGTTCCAAATATTGAAGGAATATCAACATTATGTAAAAATTTCAAAGTGTTCCTTTGGAAAACAATAAATTGAATACTTAGGGCATATTGTCTCAAAGGAAGGAGTTATGATAGATCCTTCCAAAATCTAGGAGGTGAAAAATTGGCCTATTCCAAAAACCTTAAAAGCTCTACGTGAATTTCTTGGACTAACGAGATATTATAGAAAATTTGTCCAAAATTATGGTAAAATCGATGCTCCTCTAATAGCATTACTTAAGAAAAATTCTTTCAAATGGTCGTCTAAAACGAATGAGGCCTTTATCACCTTGAAAATTGTAATGTGTACCACCCCTGTTCTAGCCATGCCCAACTTTTCTAAATCATTCGTCATTGAAAGTGATGCTTCAGGAATAGGAATGGGAGTTGTACTCATGCAAGATGAAAGGCCTCTAGCTTTTATAAGAAAAGCATTTTCTCCTAAGAATTTAGCTTGCTCTATGTATGAAAAAGATATGTTGGTTATTGTCCATGCTATTCAACATTGGAGGCCTTACCTTATTGGCCAACATTTCATTATACGCACTGACCATCATAGCTTGAAGTATTTTTTGGAACAAAGGACTAATGCCCCGGAACAACAAAAATGGGTTACTAAACTTCTTGGCTATGATTATGAAATTACATATAAAAATGGAAAGGACAACATGGCAGCCGATGCACTTTCTAGAAAATTTGAAGATATGCCTCAAGTCCATTCTCTTTCCTTCGTTATTCCTAAATGGGTAGATGAGGTGCATGAAGAATGGATAAATGATCCTACTATCCATGCCTTAATTTAAAAACTTCAACATAATCCTAGTAGCAAACCTCCATACACTTGGAAAGACAATATATTAAGATACAAAGGGAGGATGGTCCTCACTGCCAATTCAACTTATCGTGAAAAAATTCTTCATGAGTTACATACCTCACCCATTGTAGGCCACTTAGGGTTCTTAAAAACCTATAAAAGAGCCACTACCTCCTTCTATTGGGTAGGAATGAAAAATTACATCAAAAACTTTGTAAAAGAATGTGAAGTTTGCCAAAGACAAAAGGGAGAGACCCTCGCTATTCCAGGATTACTTCAACCTCTTCCTATACCCACCAAAACATGGGTAGATATTTCTATGGAATTTATTGAAGGATTACCAAAATCAAGAGGAAAAACAACCATTTTCGTAGTCGTTGATCATTTATCTAAATATGCCCATTTTTGTTCCATGGCTCATCCTTATACCACTAGCACTATAGCCCACCTCTTCCTAGATAACATATTTAAATTACATGGTATGCCCTCCACAATTGTTAGTGACCGCAACCCAACTTTCACTAGCACCTTTTGGAAGGAATTGTTCAAATTACAAGGTACTCAAATTCGTATGAGCTCTGCCTACCATCCTCAAACCGATGGCCAAACAGAAGTTGTAAATAAATTATTGGAAACATACCTTCGATGTTTTGTTTCCACTCAACCACTCCATTGGGTAAAGTGGATTTCACTAGCGGAATGGTGGTATAACAATTCATACCATACATCCATTAAAATGACTCCTTATGAAGCACTATATGGTCAAACATCACCATCCCTCACTTCCTATATTCTAGGGACTACAAAATTCCATGCGGTGGAAACAAAACTTGCTAATAGAGATGACATACTATGGATCCTAAAAGAGAACCTACACATCGCCCAACATCGCATGAAGCAACAAGCTGATCAACATAGAAGCGAACGTAGTTTCCATGAGGGTGATATGGTTTTCTTACATCTCCAACCTTATCGTCAATCCTCTCTTAAACAAAAAGGTTCTCAGAAGTTAGCACCCAAATTTTATAGGCCGTATAAAGTTCTCCAACATATTGGGACTGTTGCTTACAAACTAGAGCTTCCTCCCTATTCCAAACTTCACCCCGTATTTCATGTATCTTTCCTTAATCTCATAGTTGGAGCCCATATCATGACACAAACCACTCTCCCTAAACTCTTTGATGATGAAGTACTTCTAGTCAAGCCAGAAGCTATCTTGGATCACCGCTCTTATCACCTTCGTACTCGCGATATCATAGATGTTTTAATCCATTGGAAAGGTCTACCTTTAGAAGACACAACGTGGGAAAATTTTCAAGATATCCAGCAGAAATTTCCAAATTTCCAGCTTTGAGGACAAAGATCCTTTAAGGGGGGTGGCATGTTAGGACCCTCCTAACATACCCTAATACTTATATTATTTATTTATTATATTTTAGGGTCACAACCCTTCACTCTTACAACTATTAGACTAGGTATTTAAATGCAATCCAAATATGATAATAAGGCATCATCGAACAAATATATAAATTAAGTCTATTATGGGTTTTTCTACCTTACAATAAAAAAGCGATTCCATATAAAAATGATTCCTCCTTCCGCACTATTTAGTTTCATACCAAAGAGTAGCAATTTTAATATTTTTTGAAAAAAAATTGAGGAAAATATTTGCATAATATGGTAAAATAAATCTAGACAAACTATATAGATATTACCATAAATGAATTTCTCTAAAAAAAAATGTAGATATAAAATGAGCAATCTACAATATATAAAAAATCTCTTTCTCTTTGTAAAAAAAAATAAAATATAAGAGATAATGAACCAATTAGTGAAACTGCCTTCAAGAGAGAATGTCTAGCAGAATCTATCATGCTTTGATAACATGCTAGAATTTCCCAAGAGTAGAACTACAAAGCATTCCAATATTTGAAGGAACAAAATAGAACTGATTGATTTATTCCATGGATCAACTTTGTATAAATAGCAAAGTTGATCACTGAGAGTCATTGGATTACAACTCATCAAATATGATCTAGACTATACTAAGAGTTCACCTAAATCATGGAGTGGTAACTCAAGTAAGTCTTATCCTAGTATAACTTAAGAGAATAATTACTTATTCTAACATTTCTTTGATGCATTTATTGTTCATAAATACACCAAAGAGGGGGTAAAATGTAGACAAGAAAAATTGACCCATTAAGATGAGTCATTTTTCTCAAAAACCCTTAGTTTTCTCTCTTAAAAAACTAAGGTTATCTTCAAGAGAATTTTTACCCTATCAAATCATCACAATTCTTCTCAAAGTTTATATCATTGGATAGGGGTCAAAAAAATCTTTTCAACAATATATTATATGTCCTATTTCAATATTATTTTACCCCTCAAATTTCAAAAAAACCTATGTACAGGTCTAGTTGTTACATAATTTGTGGGAGAATGTGCATCTAACTTAATAAAATTTATTTGATTTTTGCTCCAAGACCATTTCAATGGAAGGCATATTTCTCATTAATTTGCTATCCCTAATTTGGGTCAAAAAATAATTTAGATTAGTAATTTACTAATCTAATTAAAAATACTCAACAATTGGTTATCTCACAAGAATGGTAAATATATGTGCTCCATCTCCCAAATGGGGAGAAAGAAGCAAAGAGAGATCGATGGGGAGAGAGGAAGGGAAAGCAAGAGCATGAAAGGCTAGATCATTGAAGGCATGAGAGGGATGAATGGAAAATTTTGAAAACTAGAGATAAATAACATTTCGAAGATAAAGAGTTCTGAAATAATAATTTTATTTACCATTTTGATTATCAAAAGCTGTAGGTTGAAGGATTGAGTGTAAATCTAAGAGTGATTAAAGAGTATTTAAAAAATACCTGTCTCGCTGCCTAGAATCCACTAATGATTTAATTATAAATAAACTTATTGTAAGCATGCATTTTATTTTACGATTATATTAGTAATTATTGTTTTCTTTTCTATTCATACGCGCATTTCATATTTCAATCTATTATTCATTTAAAATAAAAAAGAAAAAAGAAAAAAACATAATTTCATCTTCAGACTAAATTTTACCTAACTAAATTACCTTTTTTTTATAAATTTTATACCATTGGATAGGGCTCAAAAAGAGCTTTCCAACGATATATAATTTACCCCATTTTGATGTTGTTTTGACCTCTAAAATGCTAACAAACCATACATAGGTCTAATTATCACGAATTCATATGAATCTAATAAATTTATATAAATATAAATATAGGGGAAAATATTTGACTTTAAGTTAGGTATTTTTTAGTTTTATATCAAGTAGGATATAGTTGAAACCATTTGATTTTACTAGCTTTATTAATTGTTGTATCATTTATCACTCGGATATAGATTTTGATTTATTTATAATCACCAATTATTATCATCCTTTTATATATAATTTTTAGGAAAGAACCAAGAATATCCATTCACTCTAATGATTAAAAGGAAGCCTAAAGCCATTTTTATGGGATATATGGAGTCTAATTATTAGTATCAAGTGCTTTTTCCTATCAAGTTGCAGGTTTACAGGTCCAAATTGGTAAATTTGATAGATAAATTAAAATCCACTTAAATTGAACATCTGAACCTGGTAAGGATCTAAATCTAATTTTTCTTGGCTCCTTCATACTATAGATTCATGTTTCCACATTTTTATAAACATTTGCATAAAACAAAAGAAATAAAAAGAAAAAACAAAAGAACATAGATTTAATTACATCATATTTTGCATTTAATAACATTAGTTGAAAAACTCAAAATAAAAGGACCAAAAACATAGACTTTGTTGCATCAATCATATTAGTTTGAAATAAAAATACAAAAGGACAAAAATATACAAACTTAGTTATATCATTTCCATATCAATTGCATTTAATCAAAAGGTTCCAAAGAATGAAAATATAAAACATAGAATTTAGTTAAATTATTTTATACTTAATACATTAAATTGAAAAAAAACACAAAAAAGAAAAACAACATGTTAGCATAAACTCCATATTTCACTTTCAATCATTGCATCAAAGTTAGATTTACAACACTTTCTAGATAGACTTGTATGCCATTTGTTCTCAAGGAAAGATAAATTGCATTTAGTATAGAATAGTTGCATTTTGGCCAAACTAGGTGATTGTGAGCAAATATAAAAAGAACACATCAAACAAAATCCCAACCTAGGCATGGAAACTGCCATACAAATGTTTCCTGGTGAACCCACCCAATTAGTTGAAAATTCACCAAAGAGAGCACAATCCCAAGTGCCTCTCCTCTGAGGTGTAGATGTATAATTTTCCCATTACCCTTCGAGGAACGGATCCATTAGCCTGAAGGAAAGGAGTTCAAAAACTTTAGAGCTACAATCCATTTCTATTTTCAACTTAAGTAATTCTATCAATCCCTTATGTTCTACATTTTCATCCCTATAGCATTTGAATGAAAGTAGTGCCATGTATATTATGCTTCCATATTCTAAAGGAATTTTAATGTCATTCTTTCCATTATCAATTGCTTCAGTGAGTTTAGCATGTAGAGAGAGCTCCATAATTTCAAACCTGTCTTTTAAAGCTTCATTCGATATCCTTTTCAAATTAGGATATAGATTTCCTTCATATTTTATGAATGAATTATTTATTCCATGTTTTATGACACTTGCTCTTTCTTTTTTAATAGTGTTGTTCATGTCATTTTTTGTTGTATTACTTGAGGTGGACATATTTAGCTTCTTAGAGATTATATCAAGTTTTCTAAGTGGTCTTCCTTATAACTACCTAGTTATGAGCTTGATTTGATCAAATATTTTAGGTTTTTGTAGGCTTCGTTATATCTCCCTAATTAAGTGAATTGGTAGAGTACCTATAGAATTTGTAGAAACCTTAAGATTCCAAATGAATTAAGTAATTGATAATTTTTTATGAATGCTATAATTTAAATTTTTTTAGAATGCCTTATGACTCCCTAGTGTTTTTGTATATGCTATATGATGGATAAAGTGCTTCTTGAGAATAGTAGTTCAATTTTGATTTGATTTTGTAATAATTTTTAAGTGGTAAAAATCAACTTCTGCTACACCTTATTGATCCTATTGAAATTTAGCACTTTATAATTAGATGAGGTTCTATTGGTTGGATTTATTTTATCCCTTTAAATATGATTTGAGACAAGCATGCCAATGTATTTCCAACTCTTGGTTTTTCTTAATACAACTCCTTTATAGATTTTGTTTTTTTATGTTTAATGTTTCTAAATTCCAATTAATTTATTTGATGTAGTATTCCTTATGAATCCCTAATTTGTAATATTAAAAATCAAAGCAATATTTGCAATAATATAATTGCAATTTCCAAGTTGAAATTCCTTATTCCTCCTTTATTATTTGCAAATATAAATATTTTGTAATATGCTTGCTTAATATATTACTAATGCTCAGTGAATGAATTGCAATAGTATATATAATTGCCCTTATAACTTCTATATTTCCTAATTTATAGCAAGAAATAAATATTCTTCAATTTACCTTAGTATTCCTTTGCCTTTGATATTGTGAGCTAGTAGATTTGAATGCTTTGGTATGGTAGTCATTGCTTTCTTAGACTGACATTGAATTATACCTTACATAGCGCTTTGATCGATGATAAATTATTCTTTATGTAGTTATTATATTCTCTATAATCGGTGCTGATATGAATTTAAGAATGCTTAGTCTTATCTTCATCTTCAATCATGCACTTCCTTATCTATGTTGATATTCTAGTTTTAATAGCGTATTCCTTCCACAAACAATATGTTGAATTGTTGATTGAATGAGGCACTTTATTCCATGAATGAGATGTGTATTATTGATCTAATGTGGCACTGTATTTGGTGGTATTTATGATAGCTTCTTTAATGCTAGCTCTCTCTCCTTCGAATGGCGTACAAGCTTAAATTAGCCTTCTCCTATGAATATGCTTCACACCATTCAATGCTAGTTTTCTCCTTTGAAATTTGGTGATTTCCTTATTCAATATGGATGCTTTAAATAAGAATGCAATGATAAGTCTAGTAGTAACCTCCCAAAGACTTGTAACTACTCCTAGATGCTGGAATATTTGTAAATATTTAAATGCTTAGAACTCTTGTGCCAAGTGGAACTCATGGATTTTGTATGTAGCCTTTATTTTAATGCTCCAATGATGCCCTGTCGTTCGCCTATATATTTGAAAATGTGTGTTAGCTTACTATGTTTATTTAAATACAAGCAATATCTCTTCACTGTTAGGTCACTATCTTGAAGAGGATTATGGATGACAATCATTGTATTACTTATTGGTTCTATAATGCTCTTCAATGACGATCATATGGTAGCTTCTTGTGATCTTAAAAGGGGAATGTTCTCTCCAAAGAGAAACCTTGGGTATAGCACTTATTCCTACATGTGTAATATGTTTCTTGTTCATTTTTGTAACAAATTATTGCTAGCCTTTTGATTGGATTTTATAATGCTTCTTACACACTATTTATATGTATTTTATAACAACTAATTTCTAGCCTTTTGCATAGCTTTGATGGTTATTCTCCTTATATAGATAGTTTTCCTCTATATGATACTCTTTTATCTATGTAGACTTGGATGATAATGGCTTCTTATTATGACTCTAATATTTTAGGTGATACACTCTATTCTAGGGCTTTTATTGGACATGGAAAATGGTTTTTTTAAACACTTTTATTCTTATATGTGTGAGCTCTTTGGTAGCTCCATCCTCATGTGTGAATTCTACCCTTCAACCTTCAAATTATGACAATTACATTGCTCCCTGTAAATGTGATGGATTTTTTACTTTCAAGGGAACAAAAGAGGTGTTTTGTAATAGTTATATTTACACCAATATGAAGGACCTTTTAATGAAATCCTTATCACCTCTTTTAATATTATTATTTTGATATTTTAATGATAGTTAATTGAAGCTAATGAGATGTTTTTAAATTAAGGATTTATGCTCTCTGCACTTAAATGAACTCCTTATATTTTCCTTGAATATTGAGTCTCCAAGTTTCAATTTAAGGCTCCTTAAAGGATATTAATGGTGTATTTCTACTTCACATTTTTATTGTAATGGTGGCTTCCTTTGGCCACATAGTCTTGTATATTATTGTGCTAATGTTACACTTTTAGTAACACAAACAAATTTCTTGAGAGCAAATAGTCAAAGATAAACTAGTATAGTGCTATAATGGACTAATATTTCACTATTTAATGATAATAAACTCTTAGAATGAATTATAATGCACTTAATAATCTTCTACAATTTTCACTGCAATCAATATTGTAGGATGTAGTCTTCTTAATTTCTAGATAGATAATAGGTAGATGATAGTTTTTTTTCTTTCAAAAATATCCAACTCCTATTAATGTGCAAATATATCTTAAAATGAATTCTCCTTTTTGAACATTCTGGAAGACTATAATATGAGCCCTTCTTCTTGAAAATTTAATCCAAATATGGTGCGTAATGGAATTTAATAATGAACACTAATTTAAGTTCAACTAATTGTACCCTAGTTGCTTACCCTTAATGGATTCTAAAGTAGATGTAGATCTTGGTATTTTGTTTCACCAAGTTGTTGTCTTGTAGTAGATGAATTCATAACATCTTGTTGAGTGTAAAAAAATCTTCTTAATTCAAGAAATTAAGGTCTTGAACTTTTTTTCTTGAGCCTTCGGTTTTGTGGCTTGATCGTCCCAATGATTTTTTATCTTCTGTTGTAGTTTTATATAATTCATTTATCTAAACTTGTGTCTTCTTGTTGTGAGAGGTAACCTCCAAGTCTCATAGATTTTATAGGCCTATATCTAAATATTCTTTCAACCTTCTTGTTGAACTATGACTTCAAATATGATCTTTTTCTTATCAATATTCTAAATATCTTGATGTCTTCATTAGATTATTCTTCTAGATTTGGTGCTCGTTACCAAATTCTTCTTATAATAATTGGCACTGCTTGCCAAATTCATCTTCTTGGATTCAGAACTCCTTACCATATTCTTCTTCACTTTGGCTTGTTTTTGGATGGCAATAATTGTCCCAAGTCCTTCACTATCAATATTTTTTCCTTGATAGTGGATTTATCCTACAAGTTCTCCTAGGAGCACCTTTGATAATGCTTCTACGAGGTCTATAGTAAGGCTATCCAAGTCTTCTTTTTTGGCTTAAGACCTCTCTAAGACCTTATATATAGAATCTTCTTTGGTATTCCAACTAAGACCTTTTATTGAACCTACTTTTATAAGTATTGGTGATGAGATCTTCTCCAGTATCTTATTCTACTTCTTCTATATTTTGGAATAGGACTTCGTTGGTCCTTTCTCCTTGTTATAAAATTTATAAGCTTTGATGGAGTTCACAAATATCCTATTTCTTGGACTCTTCTTTGGAGTATTTATTCTAAGTCAAGAACTTTATATTTTGATTTAGGATTTTGTTTCTAGAATTTTCTATAGAAAAATTTCTTTGGAGTTTTCTTTTGAGTTAGGAATTTATATTTTGAACAAGGAATTCTTCTCTAAAATTTTCTTTAGAATTAAGCCTTCTAGGCCTCCTTCTTGAACAAGGCTCCTATGGCCTATTCTTCTTATAGGATTCTCTTGCCTATTCTTATCTAGGATTATATGGCCTATTCTTCTTCCAATATTCTTTGGCCTTTTCTTCTTCTAGGCTTCTCTGGCCTATTATTATTCTAGGATTCTTTGGCCTATTTATATTCTAGGCTTCTTTCGCCTTTTATTCTTCTAGGCTTCTCTGGCATATTCTTCTTCTAGGATTCTCTAGCCTATTATTCTTATGCACTATGCAAGTATTAATGTTAAATGGAGATCACCAATCTCCTATCTCCTCTTATAACTCAATTTCTAGAGTCTCTTCTTCCTTGAGTCTGCTATAAGGCTAATGTGGTATTTTTATTTACTTCTACAATTTCTAGGATTACATCTCTTGTAATGAAAATACCCTCCTAAAACATGGTTGTATTGATGATGAATATTTCCATGTATTTGAAATATTTAGTCTTCTCCTTGTTGCTGCAAGTACTAGAATGATTCTTGAAGATGTTCTTCCTAACTATATTGTAGGAAGCTTACCAAATTTTTGTTGAATATTCTTTTACTACAACAAGCTATTAGATATTGGAACGAGATAATTTATAAATCTAGAGATACTAATATTCACTAGTTGACTTATCAAACTAGTGGCTTGAATGTTGAATCGTAGTCTTCACAAGTTTTTTTGCAACTTTATGGAAAGACTCTAGCCAAATATAATATCAGGTTTTTGCAACTGATATTTATTCTTTATTTTTCTAATCTTGTTGACTCTTCTTATTCCTCTCGATCTATTCGACTTCTCTTATGATAAATGTAGGTCCTCCTATTCCTATATTGATTTACTGTAGTTCTGATACAACTATTATCTTTTGAGAATATATGCAGAGGGAGAGATCTAACATAGGTCTTGATAATATGAAATAAGTGAGTCTATATTATGAATGAAATATACTATAAATAGAAAGTAGTAAAAATGCAATTCAATATTGAGGATAAGTTCACTCCATTAATATAAGCTAAAGAACTACATTGTGGTTTGTACATGAGCTCTACCGCAAACTACTCTCTACAACAACACTCTTGATATCTATATGCTCCGCCCTCTAATATATCACTATGAGGCCGTTTATATAGGAAAAGAGATTCCTTGGCCAACACTCTACCTAGTTATACAAGTGTACACCTTGCACATTATAACATTCACATTAATACTTGTCCATTTATTACATTGCTTCAAGTAAGTAGCTAACTTTCCTCTAAAGTAATCTGTACTCTAACTATGTACCATAGGTGGTACATTTACATTACCCAAATGATGTAATATTATATAACTCTAACAATTATTTGGTTTATCGGATTGAGGCCATCTTCCATTTTGTTCTATAAGTCTCATACCATTGAGCCCTCCTAAAACATGGTTGTATTGATGATGAATATTGCCACGTTTATCTTAGAAAATTGGATTTTCTTGATGAAAAGTGGTTGGATCACATATGAGTATGTCATCCATGATTTCAAAGAGCCTATGGGAAAAGAGTACAACCATGTTCCTTTGAATTAGGAAACTTAGTTCTTAAATAAAATCATAAAAGCACTAATGTGAGAGACAAGCTAAAAGGTAAGTTTGAGCTAAATTAGCTAGACCCATTTATAATAACCACCAAGTATGGGTCAAGAGAGTACCTCCTAGCTACACTTGATGGAATATAACTGAAGAAACTTATGAATACCATGCATCTAAAAATATACTAAATCTAACCAACATTGTTTTTCCCCATTCCACATGCATTATTTTCTACATCATTACCTATTGATACTTGTATGCATGAATGCCTACATACATTATTGCTCAATTGTATTGTTGCTTGAATATACTATTCCTTGGTTGACATGTATTTTATTATTAAATCCACTAATGATTTAATAAGCAATAACCCTATTGTAAGCATGTATTTTATTTTACAATTATATTAGTAATTATTATTTTCTTTTCTATTTGTACGTGCATTTCATATTTCAATATAGTGTTCATTTAAAATAAAAATAAAAAATAAAAATACATAATGTTACATTTAAGCTGGATTTTACATAACAAAATCAGAGTTTTATTTTATAAATTTTATACCGTTCTATAGGGCTCAAAAAGAGATTTCCAACGATATATAATTTGCCCCATTTTGATGTTTTTTTTACTCTAAAATGCTAACAAACCATACATAGGTCTAATTATCATGAATTCGTATCAATCTAATAAATTTATATAAATATAAATATGGGGGAAAATATTTGACTTTAAGTTAGTCATTTCTTTGTTTTAGATCAAGTAGGATATAGTTGAAACCATTTTTTTTAATAGCTTTAAAAATTGTTGTATCATTTATCACTCAGATATAGATTTTGATTTATTTATAATCATGAGTTATTATCATACTTTTATCTATAATTTTTGGGAAAGAACCAAGAATATCCATTCACTCTAATAATTAAAAGGAATCCTAAGGCCATTTTTATGGGATCTGTGGCTTCTAATTATTAATATCAAGTGCTTTTTCTGTCAAGTTGCAGGTTTACAAGTCCAAATTGGCAAATTTGATAGA
This sequence comes from Wollemia nobilis, assembly GCA_028583015.1. Classification (NCBI taxonomy): domain Eukaryota; kingdom Viridiplantae; phylum Streptophyta; class Pinopsida; order Araucariales; family Araucariaceae; genus Wollemia; species Wollemia nobilis. The sequence goes on along the minus strand of JAQPPZ010016925.1, from coordinate 1,076,241 downwards.
TCAATTATAGATCCACTTAAATCGAACATCCGAACCAGGTAAGGATCTAATTATAATTTGTATTGGATTCTTCATACTATAGATTCATGTTTCTCTATTTTTATAAAAATTTGCGTAAAACAAAATAAAGAAAAAGAAAAAACAAAAGAACATAGATATAATTATATCATATTTTGCATTTAATCACATTAGTTGAAAAACTGAAAAAAAAAAGGTCAAAATACAAACTTAGTTGCATCATTTAACATCAATCATATTAGTTAAAAGACTCAAAATAAGGAGACCAAAAACATAGACTTTGTTGCATAAATCATATTAGTTTGAAAGAAAAATACAAAAGGACAAAAAAATACAAACTTAGTTATATCATTTCCATATCAATTGCATTTAATCAAAAGGTTCCAAAGAACAAAAAGACAAAACATAGAATTTAGTTAAATTATTTTATACTTAATACATTAAATTGAAAAAAAAAACAAAAAATAAAAACAACATGTTAGCATAAACTCCATATTTCACTTTCAATCATTGCATCAAAGTTAGATTTACAACGCTTTCTAGATAGACTTGTATGCCATTTGTTCTCAGGAAATAGAAATTGTATTTAGTATAGAATAGTTGCATATTGGCCAAACTAGGTGATTTTGAGAAAATATAAAAAGACAACATCAAACAAACTCCCAACCTAGGCGTGGAAACTACCATACAAATATTTCCTAGTCAACCCACCCAATTTGACAAAAATTCACCAAAGAGAGCACAATCCCAAGTGCCTCTCCTTTGAGGTGTAGACCTATCATTTTCACATTCCCTTCGATGTGTGGATCCATTACCCTAAAGGAAAGGAGTGTGAAAATTTTAGACCTACATTCTTTGGTGAACCCAACATGAATTATATAGGTATCTTTCTAATTCATAAAAACATTAAAAAATACAATATATATTTATATATTTACATATTTATATAGGTATATATAACATATATATCCAATAATTTAAATCATATATATATATATATATATATATATATATATATATATACTAAAAATTTTACTGCTAGAATAACCTCCTTCAATCAAGCTATAGACTTAGCAAGAAGGGTATAATGTGCTCTCATTAGAAGAGGACAATTCAAGAAATAATATGAGGATAAAACTTCCAAAAACCAATATAAGAACAAACAAGTAGTAGGAGATGGAGTTACTAATAGCAGAAACACCCCAAACATCAACACTACAGAGGCTGTAAAGAAATTTGTATTGAAAATCCTTGATAAACCTCCAAGAGAATTCATAAGACTAAATCAACCTTTAACATTGATTTTACCTCAACCATTAGAACACGTTTTGATACGATTATCAGATATAAGACAACCAAATACCACTACATCTGGATATAGGGCTTATCTACATTGTAACATTCATAGAGTCGATGGAAATTCAATAAATTATTGTAAACGATTGAAACATATGATACAAGATTTTATTAATAAAGGTAAAATGGAAGTAGAACATGAAAGCACGAGATTTCAGGCGAAGGAAACACTAATTGCGATGCATTCAAAATCAAATACGCTTAAGTCCTAGAAATGTAAATTGCATGAAATGAAAGAAACGCATTGGAAGAGACACAAGCAAATGGAGAAAACACAGCCCTTTCATTAAACTTTCTTGATCTCTGTTACAAATATGCCTCCTCCCTTTTTAGGGGCTAGGAGCGTTAAAAGAATTTGACTACAATCGAGACTTAAGGTTCCTCTTTCCGCGTGCCCACACTTGAAATGGGCGGGCCAAGATGATGCCGCCGCTGATGTTGATGAGTCCTTCACCTCTGCTTCTCCTCCTACGAACAAAAAAACAACAAATATGTCAGTAGAACCTGTTGCAAATAGTAAGTGTTTGTTCTCTAAAATCACCAAAAGATGCATGTAAATAATTAGCCAAATCGATAGACAAAATGACTCTAAATGACCTGAAAATCTGATAGAGGATAGAAGACATCACCAGAGGGCCACTGCCATTGAAACAGTTGGCCAATATGCCTTCGACTGGAATTCTTCCCTGGGCAGGACGAATTCTGACTGCTATTCGTCCCTGGGTGGGATGAATTCTGCTATGTTGGAAAAACCGACCTGCTGTCGCTCCAATGTCGAATCCCGGGACCTGCAAAACGCCTGCAAATAGGGGGGTTATGTAATTGGGTCCATTTTGGGATGACCCAGATGGTCGGATTCCCCCAATTTGGCCTCTATCCTCGAGAATTCGATATCGCCACCTACAAGTTAGTGAAACAACAAAGCGACACAAAGCATGATAAAATCTGATCAGAATGTTATGAAATTGAAGCTATGAGTTAACCAAACAGAATAACATGATATGCACCCTGAAACAATAATCTAGAATTCTTTTGAAACAAAACTTGGAAAGTGCGGGGGTGCCCAAGTGGGCCTCCCATCGGTGGCACTTGATCTTGGCGCCAATCCACTAGGGATGGGCCCAAAACCTCTTAGGATTGGGATGTCTGCAAATTGGTTGATTTAGGTGTCCATATGTTGGATTTAGGTCAGATTCAAGCTTCCAAAAGCCACCCAACAACCTCCCATGCAAAAGAGATTGGTGGATGTGAGAAGGTGAATCAAAGGGGATGCAAGTGGGTGTTCAACTCAGCAACACTTTGTTGCTTGAAATCTCCTTCAATATATCCCTTTTGGGTGAGAAAAGTCCCACATTTTATAGACCCATGGGGTCTCTTTTGAGAGGGAAGCACAAATGCCATGTGTTGGTCATAGGTGCAATGTGGCAGTCATGTCTTCCCATGAGGGAGGGGAGTCCTCCATTGACTTGGGCTCTCATAATCGCCCTTGTGACAGTCCTCTAACGGCCTATCTATCCACCCACACACGTGTGCGAGGTAGGAGTCATCAACTGACTGTCCTGGGCTGCCACTTGGCACCATTCTTCTTTTTGCCCGTTAAACTTGGAATTCATCCCTGGGTGAGACGATTTCAGAATTCGTCCCTGGGTGAGACGAATCCCAGTTAGTATTCGTCCCTGGGTGAGACGAATACTGAGCAAAGTGTCTAAATGTGCCAAATTGCTTCCCGACCTTACAAAATTGCTATGGAAGTGGTTAGGACCACTGTTTGACCTCTGAGGGCTGCCCCTGGGGCTGTGTTTGTCAAAGCGATTAGTGTTTGCAGTCACATAATCGGATTGGTGCTGTTTTGGTGTCTACAGATGCCCCTTTTTGGGATGCGCTGTGCATAGCGCAGCACCGAGAAAAAATAGATAACCAAAGCACTAATGATTAGGGTTTCTTGGTAACCTAACCAAATTTTGATGCCCCAAGCATGTAAAGGGCATGCATTCTTGAATCCTTGCTTCTGACGAGCTAAGGAGTTTGATTTCAAGTGTTAACCTATTTTGGTGAGGTGTGACTTGAACTTGGACATTGATCAGTCATGATTAGGCAAAGGGCGCAACCTTTTATCCTCAGGGGAACCTTGTGTTCATGATTCACGAAATGCCAAGTGTTTGATTGATTTGATTGTTGCTTGTTTACTACCCCAAGCAGGGGCATGATTGTCTTTGTCAATGATTCTTTGAATGCATGTCGTTTTCCTTAATTGGGTGTGTGATTGTTGATTGGTGACTAAGTGTGACTACCCCCTCAAGCGACGAATCAATGAGGGAATGACCTTCATGAGAAAAGCGATGAGTCTCTTGACCCAAGATGACTTGTTCAAGGGTGCCTTTAGATGGTTTATCATTAAGCATGTGCAATTTTTCCAACATCTGGACCTGTTTTTGGTGGGTGTTAACCCTTTTTGTGATGCCATAATGGAGTGATATCATCGACAACCCATCTTCCCGTGGAGCGGTCCGGCTATGATAGCCTTCTTGGGAAAGTAGGAGAGTGACAATTTGAACCCCAAAATTGATTTTCTATGCCAAGAGGTTAAGTGCGAGAGCACTTGTGTCCGGCAATGCTTATTACTTTGTTTTTATGTTGCATTTTTTGTTGTTTTTGTTGTTTTTTTTTAAACACCATTTGGGGATTAAATTTTTGAAAATCTATCTCCCGTGGAGCGGTCCAGCTATGGTAGCCTTCTTAGGGAGTAGGATAGTGATAATTTGTGACTCCAATGTCTATTTTTATGCTATGGATGTCAGATGTAATAGCACTCCTATCGGAAAAATTTATTGTCTGTTTTTAGTGCATTTTTTATCATTTTTTGATGTTTTTGAAGTGCTGGTTTGAATTCGTCCCTGGGTGGGACGAATTCCAGTTGTAGAATTCATCCTCGGGTGGGACGAGCGCTAACTCGAGTGCTCATCCCAGTCAAGGACGAATTCCAGCTCAAAAGGCTTATTTAAGGGCCAAAACTTGCATTTGGGCTCATTTGTGTCATTTTTTTTCTTGCGATTTTGGAGCTCTGGGAGGAGGAGGTAATTCTGCGAAGCGAAGCACTGCTGAAATTCTCTCTGCCATCATGAGTGCACAAACTGGTTCGAGCAGCGGAGCCGAAGAGAAACCTGTATGTGTCTTCTAGAGCTTATTTTTGTTTAAATTTGCACTTGTTTTATTTAATTGTTTTTGTGATGCTGTTTTTCAAAATGTGTTTTAAAACTTAAATCCTGAAACTGGATTGAAGACAACTACTTGTATTTTATTTTTATGTTGTACAGTTCTTTTCCATGATTTTTAATTTTTTTTGTTGAATTATTTTCAGTTGCAGGTTCAGAGCCGGTACCATGTACCTACCACCTTTACTGAGGCACGAGGTGCACTAACTGATGGTGATTGGGAATGGCTTGATGCCCTTGGACTCAAGCAGGTGTCTCGACTGGAGCCTGTGGTCCCGGATCAGGCCTATCTGACGGCCCTGATCAAACTTTGGGATCCTCGGACCAACACGTTCCATCTTCCGATAGGGGAGATGACTGTGACTTTGGAGGATGTCTATGGGTTGCTTCGGATTTCGATAGATGGACTGCCCATTAGGTCATCGCCGCGTGATCAGCGGACCGCTGTACTTACGAGATGCTTTGGGAATGGGGGGCGGCTGGGTGTAACGAACCTAGTGGAGACAGCCGAGGTGGACTGCCAGGCTGGCGAGATTTTGGTTGGCTGGTGGCAGGAGAGGGGGGTGTTAGGAGTGAGGCACGCATTCTTGATGGGCCTCATTTATAACATGCTTCTACCTGATTCATCCGACGTGAGGTTCCCGTGGAACCTGCTGGATTTGGTATGGTAGTTGGTAGAGTGCCCGATAGGGGCACCGCTGATTTTGAGGTGGGGACAAACACTGTTGGCACAGCTCTACGGGGAGCTGTATGGGGTCCGCTGTCGACAGCGTAAGGGGGTCATCTGCAGTTATCTACTGTAGTGCTAGGGTTGGCAGCATATAGAAGTTGAGAGGCCAACCGGGTTACCATGGACGACTCGGGCGATGATGGATGATGCGGAGATAGGCTATGTAGTTTTGTGGCGGTGGTCTGCGAAGCAGGGGCAGATTCGACGATGGGCAGGTGCTGTAGAGCACTATATCGATGCATTTTCTCAGCTCACTCCAGGGGAGGTGTTTTGGTGCCCTTATCGGGACTGTCCAGCCTGGCCAGAGGCTGGAGAGTGGCTCCGTCAGGTACACAGGCAGCGGTGGTTGACTGGGAGGCACGGGACTGATCATGAGTTCTTTTCATACAGTCGGGTTACACAACAGTTTGGGGTATGGCAGGGGTTGCCTGGTGAGCCCGTGGTCTATCGACGACGGGGAGATGAGAGGGATTTAGATCCACCGGTCACCATGCCATTGGGAGAGGAGTCAGATGTGGTTATTGATGTCCCGAACGTGGATGACGTCATGACTACCACTGAGTATGACTCGTGGTGGGTACTACGGCGATGGAGAGGAGAGGGGCCACTGGGAAGTGCAGAGGCGGCAGTGGAGGGTGCTGAGGCAGCAGGGGATGATTGGGGAGGTCTGTTGGATGATGCAAACATGTTGGATGTGGGGGATGCGCTCTGGATCAGCCGGACATGCAGGACATGGAGGAGCAGTGGGATCCAGAGCAGGCTACTGTTCTAGAGGGTCCTGTTCATCAGGTAGACACAAAGGAGGTGGAGTCCGAGATACGCGCTGAAAATGTGTAACTGACAGAACTACTGTGGATACGAGATCTAGAGTTGGGGGATGCAAGGCGGGAGAGGGATCTCCTGCGGGCTCAGTTGATAGAGCGGGATAGGGTTCTGGCACAGCGCGATGATGCGGTGTCATACTATCATCGACGAGAGTTAGAGTGGTGTCGGCACTGGATAGACTTGGAAAGGGAGGTCATCCGCCTTGGTGGGTGGCTACCTGAGCCCTTAGTCAGTGGATCTTCATGTCGGACGAGGGATAGTGCGACTGAGCAGTCAGCATCATCTCGTCGCCGACGATTAGATGAAGGAGGCGGTAGCAGGCATGATGCGGGGGCTGGCAGTAGCCGCCCTGCAGGGTCCCATAGGACCCACACCACGGGGGGTAGTTACCGTCTCACCGATCCTACATGATTATGGTGGTCGACGCTTTAGGTTGGGTTTTTTGGATATGATTGCGGGGATTGAGGACCAGTTTTGTAGCCTGCGGGCATTTTTTTGATGATATATATATATATATACCGATTTTATTGTGGTTTTTTACATGTGATGATTTGATTTTTGTTATGCATGATGGCTAATGACTATGGATGTATGCATGTTTATTTATTTTGATGAATTCTTATGTTATGATGAATGCAAATGTTTTTGATTTCTTTTTGATATGCAAAGTGAAATTGATGAATGATATTTGTGGTGATTGGTTACGGCACCATAGGTACGTTTAAGACGCTCTTTAATTTGTTTTTAGGCGATTGCTATGATGTATGGCTCTTGTATGTATACATGTGGTTTTCTCTTTTTGTATTTTCTAATGGTATTGTAAGGATGAAAAGTAACGCAGTTGGTTTATAAATGTAGCTAAGGTTTTCCGAGACTCAGACATTTTAACTCACTAGCCACGACTGTACTTTGTCTTACAAGACTTTTGAACAAGGTATGAATCAGACTTTTTTTTTTTTTTTTGACCCAGCTATTTCACATCCCCGTGTGTGCAATTGAGTTCATTATTGTGGTATTTATCAGGATACCGCCAGTGCCAGATGGGCTTTCAACCGAACCTGTACTGAGGATCACCTAATTAGCTCCACTAACTCCTTTGTTGTATTTAGTTAGATTAATCTGCGGTGTTATCTAGGATGCCATAAGCTAGCTCATCCACATGCAAACATTGATCTGTACGCAAGTTAATGTGACGGATATATCGTCATGCGAGAAGTTTACCGCCAGTTACCGATAGGCTATCAACCAAACCGGTATTGAGGCTTTCCTCATGACCTGTTAGAATGCTGAGAGTTCCAGGGATTCAAGTTCACTCCCTTATTTTCTTCAATTGTATTGGGATACTTGCTCGTTTGTAGTGATAAGATCACTGTTTATTTTGATTTGTTTTTCTTTTGAGCAAGGGATTGGGGAGATGGAGTGATGAAAATCACTATTGCTTGTGCCTTTTGATGTGTGCACTGTAGGATGTCAAATTTTGGAGTTTTGACGTTTTGCAAATTTTTGATGTTTTGCAACTATTGAGAACTTAGGGATTCTTAGGGAATTGGGTAGGGAGGATGCTTGTCCTTTTGCCAACTCTCAGCATTCTTGGGGTCATTTGCACAGGGGGATGAGCAAGATAACCATTTCGCTTTCGGTGACCTGGATTACTGTGCAGGTTTCATCTTTCGTTCACACAACTCAGGAATTGTTTATGTGTTTTAATTTGTGTTGGGATGTTACGTAACAAGGTGTATTTCAAGTGTAACTCTACCTTCGTAAAATCCGTCTGAATCGATACATTACATAGCTAAAGAGCAAAATGATGGCTAAATCATGAAAACTCTTGATACATTAAAAGACCACTGACTCTAGTGTGGTAAAAGCAATGCTGGTGTTTTTGTTGCTTTTGTAAAATGGAACAGTGTGGAATAAGATGGTCTGTCAGAGCAATTATAGCCTATGGTGCCTTTGACCTATACAACCACAAATATGCAGTGTATGGATGCAATGCTTAATGCAGCTACATGTTTTTGTATTTTTGATGGATTGGTTTTTATGAATATGAATATGAGGTGCGAGAAGAGCTCTCGATTGATAAATTTGAGTATGCCTAGATATGAGATGCAAATTTTTGTTGTTTTTGATTATTTTTGATTTTTTTGACCAAGTGATTGTGGACATCCTTGGAGCATTTTGGTGACCAAGTGATTGCGATAATCCTTGGGGATTTTTGGGTGACCAAGTGATTGCGATAATCCTTGGAGCTTTTTTTTGGGTGACCAAGTGATTGCGATAATCCTTGGAGCTTTTGGGGTGACCAAGTGATTGCGATAATCCTTGGAGATTTTTGGGTGACCAAGTGATTGCGATAATCCTTGGAGCTTTTTGGGTTTGACCAAGTGATTGCGATAATCCTTGGAGCTTTTTGGTTTGACCAAGTGATTGCGATAATACTTGGAGCTTTTTGGGTGACCAAGTGATTGCGATAATCCTTGGAGCTTTTTGGGTGACCAAGTGATTGCGATAATCCTTGGAGATTTTTGGGTTTGACCAAGTGATTGCGATAATCCTTGGAGCTTTTTGGTTTGACCAAGTGATTGCAATAATCCTTGGAGCTTTTGGGGTGACCAAGTGATTGCGATAATCCTTGGAGCTTTTTTGTTTGACCAAGTGATTGCGATAATCCTTGGAGCTTTTTGGTTTGACCAAGTGATTGTGATAATCCTTGGAGCTTTTTTTTGGTTTGACCAAGTGATCTTATGGATCCTTGGAGCATTTTTGGGATATGGCTCTCTTAGATATAAAATGGTCGCAAATGACTGATATTCAAGGGTTCTATTTCCTTGATACCGTCAAGAGAAGCTATCCGGTACGTCCCGGGTCCTATTTTGCTATCAATGACATATGGACCTAACCAATTTGCTGTGAACTTGTCCCTTAGGTGGGACAGCAAATTAGAGTTTTGTTGGTTTTCCTTCAAAACCAAATCACCAACCCAAAAGTCCCTTAGGTGAACTTTCATGTTGTAAGCTTTCTTAAGCCGCTCTTGATAGATACGTAAGTGCTCGAGAGCATTCACGCATCGTTCGTCAAGCAACGTAAGTTGGTCTAATCGGGCCTGCCACGTAGTGTCATCATCGATGAACTCTTGCATTGATATGCGAAGGGAAGGAATTTCCAACTCGAGAGGCATTACTGCCTCTGAGCCATACACGAGCGAAAACGGAGTTGCCCCAGTTGGCATCCGAACGCTAGTGCGGTAAGCCCAAAGGGCAAGTGGGATTTGTATGTGCCAATCCTTATGACTGTCTGTGACTGTCTTTTTAAGGATGGCCACTAGTGTTTTGTTTGATGCCTCTGCTTGCCTATTTTCTTGTGGATAACATGGCATTGAAAAGCTATGCTAAATTTTGTACTTTGTGGTCATAGCACGCACGTATTTGTTCTTAAATGATGGCCCATTATTTGATATTATTTTGGATGGAATACCAAAATGACATATGATGTTATGCAAGATGAACTCCACAATGCGGGGTCCTTTCGTTGAGGTTAACGGAATTGCTTCCACCCATTTGGTAAAATACTCTATGGCCGTTATGATAAACGTGTGATGGCCTGACGATGCAGGGGAGATCTTTCCGATTAGATCAAGGCCCCACTGCAAAAATGGCCAAGCATACTGGACTGTCTGTAGGGCCTAGGAAGGTACGTGCATCAAATTGGCATGATGTTGACATTTCATGCACTTCTTGACATATTCGCAACAATATTGCTCTAAAGATGGCCAATAATAGCCCATGCGAAGAATGCGCTTTGCAATGGCCATACCACTAAAGTGGCCACCACATGTACCGTCGTGCGCTTGGGCGACTGCCCAAGTGGACTCTTGCTGGTCAAAACAATGAAGAAGAATTCCGTCATAGCTGCGACGATACAAAATGTCTCCTATTAAGACATACTTAGCTGCTTTCTGCTTGAATGTTCATTTTGCGGCATGCATCAATCCAAAGGGAAGATTACCTAACTTGAGGTAGTCTCTTATAGGTAAATACTAGTCCTATTGATCAGAAACTTCGACAGTATTAACAGCCAATCCCTTTCGAAGTCCTTCCCTAACAAATGTTGAATCGGATAGAACTTGTAAGAATAGCGTTGTGTTGCTATTAGTTGGAGTGGGGGAAAACAAGGACCCCTAGTTGGCACGATTCAGACGATCTCGGATTCGAAAGAACTTATCCGATGATGGTTCAATCTGGATCATGTGGATTCCTAGCATCAAGTCTGAACTTGCGTGCTCTATCGCAGATTGCGATAAGGTTTTGACTTGAATAGTTGTCATATCACCGGAAATGTCTTGCGGGATTAGTGACCCCAAGGAGGCCATTGTGTCCGCAAAATGATTTGATGATCGAGGGAGTGCCTCGATGTCGTACAATTCAAGTTTTGCCAGGAATTTGTCCATGATGGCTTTATAGGCCTTCAGAACTGGGCATTTGCATTGATATACCCCTTTTATTTGATTGACTATTAACAGCGAATCACCAAAGATATTCAATCGTTTGATGTTCATGGTGATTGTTGTCTGAAGACCTAGGAGCAAGGCTTCATATTCTGCATTATTTTTGGTGCATTGGAAGTTTAATTTAAATGATAGGGGCATTGGAGTGCCCTGCGGTGTGAAGAATACAATTCCCGTGCCACCACCTTGCTCGCATTTAGAACCATCAAAGAATAGGGTTATGTAGGCCTGTGACTCAGGATCATCAAAAATCTGGCAATTCTGAGACATGGAAGACCCCATCATCGGGTAGTTCTATGACCAGAGGCTGATCGTCTTCAAGAGGAGCCTCTGCTATTTGATCGGCTATGACTTGTCCTTTGATAGATTTTTGCCCAATGAACTCAATGTCAAATTCTGTCAACAACATGATCCATTTTGCTTTGCGACTACTATGATAAGTACGACTCATCATGTATCACAATGGATTCTCCTTAGACACAACATACGTAGTGTTGCTTAGCATGTAGTGGCGTAGATTTTTGGTAGCAAACACCATCGCCAAGCAGAGTTTCTCAACGTATGCATAGTTAAGTTCATAACTGACCAGGGTGTGGCTAAGATAGTAAGTAGCCTTTTCTTTGTGAAGTTCATTCTTCTGGGCTAGCATGGCGCCCAGTGCCACCTCAGTAGATGAGATGTATAAGTAAAATGGCACTCTTGGTCTAGGTGGTGCCAATAATGGCGGTGAAGCCAAGTATTGTTTGATTTCGTCAAAGGCTGACTGGCACTCATCATCCTAGTGAAATGTAACTCCCTTGTGCAATAATTTGTTCATGGGTCGGCATTTGTCAGATAATTGCGCTATGAAACGTTTAATCGATGCGACCTTTCCTTGCGGTTTGAGCTGCTTGATGGTAGTTGGGGGAGACATTTCAAGGATTGCCTTGACTTTCTTTGGGTCCACTTTGATGCCTCGTTTTGAGACTATAAAACCCAAGAGTTTTCCAGATGTGATGCCAAATACGCACTTCTTGGGATTCAGTCTGACCTTATGCTCTATGAGGCGATCGAGGATCTTGCTTAAGTCACCGAGATGATATGAGCGCAAAAGAGACTTGGATAACAAATCATCCATGTAATCTTCCATAGTTTTGTGCATGTAATCATGGAAGATATATGTCATGGCACATTGGTAGGTAGCGCCAGCATTTTTAAGGCCGAAAGGCATGACCTTATAACAAAATGTCCCCCAAGGCGTTGTGAACGCCGTTTTAAGTTGGTCTTCAGGATTGATATGAATTTTGTTGTATCCTGAGAAGCCATCCATTAGGGAGAGCATTTCATGAACTGTTGTAGCGTCTTCTAGTGCGTCAATCCTTGGCAAGGGGAAATCATCCTTAGGACTCGCTTTGTTTAGGTCTCGAAAATCGGTGCATATGCGAATCCTCCCATCGGGTTTCTTGATGGGAACCATGTTGGACAGCCATGGCGGATAATCCACGTAGATGACAAACTGTGCATCCAACAACTTTTGCAATTCATATTTTACCATCAAGGCCACTGTTGGGTGCATTTTGCGTAGTTTTTGCTTTACAGGCTTGATTTTCGGATCAAGCGTTAAATTATGCGTGACTAGCTGCGGGTCTAGTCCCGGCATATCCTTGTACGACCATGCAAAAACTTCCTTCTTCACTTTGAGAAGGGCGATATAATTGGCTTGCTCTTCGGGGAAAGACTTACCCCCAGATTGATAATCTGTGGACTCGTTGGGTCTAAGCCGATGTCTACGTCAGTCGTTTCCTCAACTGACATGTGGGATCCGTCCTCCAATTGATGTGATGTTGGGATCAAATGGATATCATTAGCTGAGTTTAGATTTGCGTTTGGAACCTCGGGTCCCTCTTTAGCCTAAAAAATATCCTGAGTTGTCCTTGGGGTGGAATGAAGCATTTCACCGAAAGGCCAGTACTCTGATGGTGATAAAGGTGAATTGACGCGATCCCAGTCGATGGCATCTATGTCTAGGTGCCATGATTGTGATGGATCGGTCGGGTTGTGGATGGGTGCGGTCAAATCAATGGAGATCATGTGGATGGAATGAATTTGGTCTCCAAAACCATGGGTGTGATAGCTCAATTCTTTTAGATGCTCCCTATACTCTAGATCTGGCTCTACAGGAACGGGCACGAATGGATCTTCCCTAGGTGCGAATTCGTCCCTATTTGTGAAAATGATGGCAGGGTCTTTTCTCGGCACTGATGTCATGATGGGATCTCGAGGTGGACGATGCTCATCTTGAATTTGGAGCCATGGATCCAATACTTGGTCCCACCTTGCAGGGTCTACCCACCATTCATGCCCTAACCGTATGCCCATATGTCCCATTAGATCTTCATGAGTTAAAGGGCGATGATGTCATCGCGCATGTCTGAGATAGTCCATCTCAGTCTCATCTTCTGAATCACTTTCGGAGACCCAAAAATGTTCATTCTCTTCAGCAACTGTTGTTTGCGACATTGAGGACCATTCTTATTCCAGTAAGTTAATCTGGTCCCATTGTGGTTGTTCCACTCTTGGTGGAGGGACCTGATTCCTTTGACACTGTATTGTTTCATCTAGAACCTCTAAGGGGAACAGCTTCAGAAATATGTTCGGAAGTCATTGATGTTCTCTTTGAGGATTAATATCTAAACTTTCGCCTCTCTCTAGCAAAGGAGAGGGATTACTACTATTTCCAGGGGTGTTTTTTGACCATGGGAGGTAGTCTCCCAATGTGTATTCTGTATTTGGATTGTCATACGGATCTTGTGCCAATCCCTCCTTGTTTCCTATTTCTAGGCCTTGCATATTTTCAACCAATATGTCTAAGGGCAGGGGGTGGTTGAACCCTACTCCTGACTTGTCATATGGCATCTGATATCTTGATTGGCAAAGGACCCTCGTCCCTGGCTCATATCTTCCTAGCCCGTATCCATGCCTATTGCATTGACCGAGATATTTTAGGGCAAAGTTTGGGTTTGACAGATAGTTGATTTTTTCAACAAAAGGCTCTTCGTCTGCTTCCTTTTGTTGGCATGGTTCAAGACCATGATCAAGGCCCCCGTACATGAAATTTGTTTGGTTTGGAGGGTATCCTAGAGGAACAACTGTCCCTATGGGAAGGCGAGGTCTTCCCATGTCTTGTACTGACTCCAATGCTGGGGTCGCCACAACATTTTGCACTAAATATTCCCCCAGGCCCGTACTGGCCATTTCAACAGTGATTGTTGATGATTGGGTGGGAGGAAACGATAGTCCTTCCTGAGTCCATTCCATGTTTTGTGGTTCAGGAGTCTTCACTTCCATTGTGCGAGGTGTTTCTTCTATTGATATCGTTGAAATTGTGGGCAACTTCTCTTCTAGAGGCTTAACCTCTTCCATGATCTATTTTCCCTTGTCCTTCTGTTTGGCCATAACAGGTGGCATTGATGATGAAGGAGCAGATGATGAAGTTTCAACTGGCTGGGATTTTGCCTTGTTGGTCACCAATGGTGCCTGCGGTATTGGACCCTGTTTAGATGGATTTAACTGGAAATCCAAATGTGTTGAAGGGAGGGTCGATTGAGGTATAAATTGTACCGCATTGCAATACTTGAAGGGCTCTAAGTCCATTGGGACTACATGTATTTCTCCTTCATAAGCATACTTTAAGCACTGGTGGGCGATTGAAGGGACACACTTCATGTCCCTGATCCAAGGCCGCCCTAGTAGTATATTATAAGCCATATCACCTTCTAACACATGGCATAGTGTAGGTATTGATTTTTGTCCTACCTGGATAGGCAGAACAACTGTGCCGACTGTCGAGCATATTGCATCGTTGAAAGCTTGCAGTGTGTACGTGGAGGCTATGATGTGAGAGGCTGGTAGCTTCAAATGTTTTAAGGCTACAGTGGTAATGATGTTACTGGACGAGCCAGTATCTACCAACACTCTCTTGTATGGGATCCCGTTGACCCGCGTGATAACGTGCAGGGGTGGATCTGCCATGTCATTCGATATCATTTTTACCTCGTCTTCTCTGAATGTGATGACCGGCTTCGTACATTGTTTCACATGTCCCACGAAGTTGTTGAAAGAATTTACTTCATGAGGTTGTAATTCAATGGATTTTAAAATGTCCATAAGAGCTTCCCTATGGGGTGTTGACTATTGAATAATCTCGTAAATGGACAGCCTAGCCGATGTGGTCCGCAAACTCTACGTGAGTTTGGTCCGTATCTTGATTTTGGGTCTAGGCGGAGGCAACTGCGTTGGGTGTTGTTGAGGCTGCGATGTTGTCGGAACTTCCCTCGTAGCTACCTCGGGGGCAACTGTTGGGTACCTTCTGTTCCTTGTCACTATGCTAATCATTCCCACAAATCCTTGCATGGGAAGATTCTGTCGCACCTCATTAATCTGGAGTGGTTTTTCTTGTGCCTCATGGGCAGGCAAAGGGTCCTTGAGAACCCCCATTTGTTGGTTGTTTGGTGCTATGGGGTTGTCCACGGCCAATGTTCTATTGTCGATCAAATATTGGATTAGTTCTTTGAACTTCCAGCATCCATTTAAGTCGTGTCCTCTGTGCCTATGGAATCTACAATACAATTCCTCTCTGTATCCCCTAGGCTTAGGAGCATTAGGGTCTATATTTTGAATTTTTGGTAGAGTGACTAAATTTTCCGCTGACAAGCGGTCAAATAGGGATTCCATGGACTCCGTGTGAGGGGTGAATTGTCGCCTAGGGCGACGCTGCTGATTCTGATCCTATCTTCTATTATCTTTTTCATAAGTAGGAGGCACTGCCTGGTAATTAGCCTTTTGGGGCTGCATTTCTTGCACAGGTGCGGGAAAATTTATCGCAACTTGGTTAACCACAACATGTTGTGGTTGCGTTGTCTTGATTTTGGTGGTTTTATTCCACTCTTTCTTTTTAGGTTTGGCGATTGCACCTTCACCAATTTTAATCTCTTCTATAACTCTGGCTTGCGCCAAAGCTTCTTCTAAGCTATCGTATTGTCGCAACAACAATAGACCAGAGATTGATTTTAAGCAAATTTTTGTGAACATCTGTGTGAGATCAGACATAGGGGGACGGTAGGGTAACTTAGAAAGCAAATCTCTCCATCGATTCCCATATGCTACCATTGTTTCTTCCTCAAATTGCCTGAGGCTCGCCAGATCACTCAGTGATGCCTTCTTCCTTGTGTTGAAGGCAAAGCGTTCAAGAAACACATCTACTAATTGATCTAAGTTGCTTATGTTGTGTTTAGGTAGTTGTGTGAACCAATCCGAGGCAGGGCCTGTGAATGTGGTTATGAAAATTCTAAGCAACAATGCGTCATTATCTTGGATGCCGAAGCATTGGCTTAGAAATATTGTAACATGTTCTTGTGCGTCCTCTTCACCTTTAAAGATTGCTAATTGAGGCAACTTGAAGTGCTCGGGGTAAAGAGGTGTAGGCACTGAGGGATGCACCGGGTTACTGCGGAGTTGACGTAATGTGGGTTTTTGATGCCCAACAGCTTTTGTCTCCACAAACTCCAAACGCTCTAATAGCGCTTGGTATGCATCGAAAGATTTTATTTCTTCCTCTCTTGTTCACTCTCGTTGTAAGTTATGGTAAACTGGGGGCCTATGGAGGGGTGGCCGAATGGCAATCCTCCTGCCTTGATGGGGAGTTTCAGCATATTCTATTTCTGGTTCGTACTCCTCATAAAGTTCTTGAGGAGTCTCTGGGAAAGACCTATGACCTTGATCGAGTCCTCGCTGAAGGTACCCATCATTGTTTCGGGGAGTGGCCTCCCTCTCGGGTCTGTAAGATCTCGGAGGCACAGCTTGACAAGGTCGTGGAGACCTGTCCTGCACCAACGAATTATGCCTCTCATATTGTTCGGCCCTTTGGATGCGAGGGGTTGGCTCCCTCTTAGGTATTTCATAGCGTAACTCATCCGCTTCGCGTTGCATGCACTCTCTATCCAAGCGATGTCGATACTCTATCTCTTGATGACTTTGTTTAAGCCGCATGATTTGGGCTTGACGGGTGGCCTGTCTAGCAACTATCGGGTCAATTTGGTCTACCCTATTTTGCTCAGGAGGTTCGAATGTTTCTCCTATGTGTTTGCCTCGAGTTTTCTGATATAAAGTTTCAATGGGTCGCTTCCCTCTGTCGAGGTGGGCGACATGTACTCGAGGCTCTGGCCTTGATGTATGATCGTGATACCTAGCAAGTGCAGAAATGCAAGGTTCTTGTGCTATTTTTTGTCCTTGAGGAATGCGATGGCTTTCCTCATACTCTCTTTCATGGGTTTGGACGGGGCGGGCGGAGTTAGCTCGCCCTGTGTAAGGAGCCCTGCGCTCTAGATTTTGTCTTTTCATCCTGATGGGAGGTAAATAAGGGATGCCATATCCACGTTGTCCCTCCAAATGGATAGTGTGCCTCTCTAGCGCTCCATCACACTGTGGCCACTCATGTCTAACCTCAGAAGGTGATTATCTGTTTACATCAAGGTCTACATGTAGGGCGTCTTCCCGAAAGGGGCTGCTTTGAATGGACATAACCCACCGAGGATTCTGAATTGTATTCTTTTGTAGGCCATATAGATAAGGTGGTATGACCAAGTCCTTAGGGCTAAAGCGAAGGTGACTTGTGCCTGCTTCTTGTGTACCTTTCGGAGCTTCTGCCCTTGATTGGGCTTGGCTACGGGTGTAAACAATTGCATTGCTTCTATACTATCTAAGTAGATTTTTATCTCGTTTATGATGATTTTTCTTTTTGTCTACACTAAGCAGAAATAAACACACACATGCGCAAACCGTGATTATCTCTTTTAAGGATTATTGGTGTGCCCTAAACTGGTTTAGTGTATTTTGATGTTTTGTTTTGTTTTTGTAGTTTTTGAAGAACGTTTAAATGCATTATGATGGCTCATATAACTCCCAAAATGGTAGCCCCTTCAATATACCAACCAGGCCGATATACCAACCTCTCTATATACCCGCCCTTATGAGAGGGAGACTATAGGTACGTGAGAGCAGAAGGTACATGGTACATAGGCGGTACGAAAGGGGGATTGTCTTGTTAATGGCACCTACCATAGAAGACTTATCCTCACGTGCATGGGAATCACCCCAGTGACACTCGGTCAGCTTTCGTCAGGATTTATGCCTAACAATAGTTGACAATCGAGAAATGGATGCAAAGCTAAGCCAAGGTGGTGATGAACCCACCGTTGGTCTTGCTCAAGGGCTGGGGTCTTACGACCAGCTCCTTGGTTTAAAATTATTGCGTGAAGTGTGTGGGATTCATTTTATTTAACGAAAATGAAATAAGCATAAATGACTTTCCCTATGCAATGCAAGATAAAATAAAAATAGTTAAAGAAACAGAAACAGAAACAAAAAATTTAACAGAGATTATGAAAATCCCTACCTCTTCTCTGCTTGGACCGGTTGCTTCTGAATTTTTGCTCTGAAAAGTTGCAGACAGAAATTCGTCCCTCGGTGAGACGAATTGCAAAACATAATTCGTCCCTCCCAGAGACAAATTTGAATTCGTCTCAAGGTCAGAAAAATTTCAGTAAAGCAATCGCCACAGTCAAGGATGAATAAAAGTCAGAAACCAAAAAGGTACCTGTCAAACACAAAACACAGAAATTTAATCAGTTTTTGTGATCTTAAAAACTAGGGAACAGGGTCCCACCGTGATTGCCACTGAAAGCACGAGATTTCGGGCAAAGGAAACACTAATTGCGATGCATTCAAAATCAAATACGCTTAAGTCCTAGAAATTTAAATTGCATGAAACGAAAGAAACGCATTGGAAGAGACATAAGAAAATGGATAAAACACAGCCCTTTCATTAAACTTTATTGATCTTTGTTACAAATACGCCTCCTCCCTTTTTAGGGGCTAGGAGCGTTAAAATAATTTGACTACAATCGAGACTTAAGGTTCCTCTTTTCGCATGCCCACACTTGAAATGGGCGGGCCAAGATGACGCCGTCGTTGATGTTGATGAGTCCTTCACCTCTGCTGCTCCTCCTGTGAACAAAGAAACAACAAAGATGTCAGTAGCACCTGTTGCAAATAGTAAGTGTTTGTTCTCTAAAATTGCCAAAAGATGCATGTAAATAATTAGCCAAATCGATAGACAAAATGACTCTAAATGACCTAAAAACTTGACAGAGGACAGAAGACATCACCAGAGGGCCACTGCCATTGAAACAGTTGGCCAATCTGCCTTCGACTGGAATTCATCCCTGGGCAGGACGAATTCTGACTGCTATTCGTCCCTGGGTGGGACGAATTCTGCTGTGTTGGAAAAGTCGACCTGCTGCTGCTCCAATGTCGAATCTCGGGACCTGCAAAATGCCTACAAACAGGGGGGTTATGTAATTGGGGCCATTTTGGGACGACCCAGATGGTCGGATTCTCCCAATTTGGCCTCTATCCTTGGGAATTCGATATCGCCACCTGCAAGTTAGTGAAACAACAAAGCGAAACAAAGCATGATAAAATCTGATCAGAATGTTATGAAATTGAAGCTGAGTTAACCAAACAAAATAACATGATATGCACCCTAAAACAATAATCTAGAATTCTTTTGAAACAAAAATTGGAAAGTGCGGGGGTGCCCAAGTGGACCTCCCACCGATGGCACTTGATCTTGGCGCCAATCCACTAAGGATGGGCCCAAAACCTCTTAGGATTGGGATGTCTGCAAATTTGTTGATTCAGGTGTCCATATGTTGGATTTGGGTCAAATTCAAGCTTCCAAAAGCCACCCAAAAACCTCCCTTGCAAAAGATATTGGTGGATGTGAGAAGGTGAATCAAAGGGGATGCAAGTGGGTGTTCAACTCGGCAGCACTTCGTTGCTTGAAATATCCTTCAATCTGTCCCTTTTGGGTGAGAAAAGTCCCACATTTTATAGACCCATGGGGTCTCTTTTGAGAGGGAAGCACAAATGCCATGTGTTGGTCATAGGTGCCATGTGGCAGTCATGTCTTCCCATGAGGGAGGGGAGTCCTCCATTGACTTGGGCTCTCATAACTACCCTTGTGACAGTCCTCTAACGGCCTATCTATCCACCCACACATGTGTGCGAGGCAGGAGTCATCAACTGACTGTCTTGGGCTGCCACTTGTCACCATTATTCATTTTGCCCGTTAAACTTGGAATTCATCCCTGGGTGAGACGATTTCAGAATTCGTCCCTTGGTGAGATGAATTCCAGTTAGTATTCGTCCCTGGGTGAGACGAATACTGAGCAAAGTGTCTAAATGTGCCAAATTTCTTCCTGACCTTACAAAATTGCTATGGAAGTGGTTAGGACCACTGTTTGACCTCTGAGGGCTGCCCTGGGGGCTGTGTTTGTCAAAGCGATCAGTGTTTGCAGTCACATAATCGGATTGGTGCTGTTTTGGTGTCTACAGAACAATGTCTTTCAAATAATAATCCTCAAAATAATACCCAAAAACAACAAACTCAAAATGCAAATCAAAATTTATATATCTTCCAACATCCTTTACCCAACCATGGCAAAGAGGCTGCGAATCAACTAGAACATCATTATGTTCCTCCTCCAACTCGATATGTAGGAATTATTAGCAATTTATTACCACATCAAAAATTACAAACTTCATATGTGCCTACTCAATCCATAATTAGAATTAGGCCCATACAATATTTTTAATCTTCATATTGAGAAGACACTAAAAGTGACATAGAAAGTGAAATAGAAAGTGAAATGGATATCACCTCAAACAATTTAAATAGTTATAAATATGATTCAGATCAAATTATTCCCATCATAGATTTATTAGTGCCTGAAGAGCCATTCCCTAGAAGAATTACCACTCGACCTTCATCTCAACAAAGACTTTCAATTGAACAAACAATAAGTGTTAGACCTCATTTTGATCAATTACAAAATAACAACATTATGGGTACCATTGGATCTATCACTAGATAGCACATTCAAAATCAAAATTCTCAAACACAAACACAAACAACGACTAAAATCCACCATCATATTATTCTCTACAAACCACTTATTCACCTCAACCTCTTCATAATAGTGGTATTATTCACACTACACATTCATGTCAAGATATTCAATCCCCATGTAATTCTTATTTATAATCATTACAATCACAACCATTTCAACCTTCTTATTTCAGCACAATACATTCGTCTCAACAAGGAAATAATTCTTCTTTCAATACTACCATGCAATCACATCATACTTCAAATATTCTCATCATTATTCTACTCACAATAAATAAGAATACTTGATTTATGAAGGTCTTTTTGCTACCTACCATTTAAAATTTGTAATTCAATACTTGATTGATGAAGGTCTTTTTGCTATAGAGGAGTTACAATATACTATTGACTATAAATATCTAGTAAACAATCAACATCCAACACAATAAGTATCCATAAACAATCAAGACATGGAAATCTCCCAAAAATCCATATTCAAGCATCAACAATAGGAAACCAATAAAATGTTACATCCTAATGTGTCCCATCACAATGATATCACCAATAATGTAACAAAAACTACATGTGAACAACCTCAAGCTCAATCAACTCAATTTGATAAACAAGAAATAAATTCTTCATCCAACCAACCTTCAAGACCTTCTTAGTTTTGAAGAATAATACAAAAGAGGATACAAGCATAGAAAACATGTCTTTAGTGTTGAAGTCTCAACTAAAGTCTCCTTCAATATTCAACAACAATGGGACAAACATCCACATAAGATATCTCTTTTCAAACTTTTTCAAACCTCCCCTATTCATAGGGAATATTTGTTATTTATTCTCTATTTCTTTATCGTCATTACAAAAAGTTATCTATTATTTTCCTCTTTATATTCATTGTCACATTTTTTCCATCACCTTTTATACTTTATTCTCTCTCATTATTGTTATCACATCAAGTTCTCTATTCTTTTCCTCTTTATTATCATCGATGTCTTCAATTCATTAATTTTATTCATTTACACCTACTTATCTTTCTTTATCACAACAATCTCAACTATCAACCAATCAACTTCAATCACCTACACCACAACCAAATTGTCCTTCAAAACCTCCTTTTATTTTGAAGCCACCTTAGAAATGTTATGCACAAATCACTTTGTATAGTGTATATATAGTTTTTTTTGTATATATTATCAATTTTATCAAATCACAAAACAAAACAAAAAGGAAAAAAATCAAAAAACATGATTTTTTTTTAAAATATTTTAAATTCTACATTATTGTTTGTTGTATTCCAAAAATTTGAGTTATATTTTATCTTATTTCATAGAAAATCAAAAGTTATCTTGAACCACTCACTTAATTTACATCTTTGCTAAATTTTGATTTTGTCACTATTTATTATAAATCTCTCTTGTATCAAAAAGCACTACTACTTCAATAAATAAAATTTTGATTTTTGGGAAATGGTCTTGCTACTTTTTGAACCAAGAACACATTTTCATATCTTAAAATGATTTATTGCAAATTCTAAATAAGATACTACATAGTAGTCTTAATTCCTTAAGTGAAAATTTTCCCTTGCTATCTTATTATGTGCATGGTCTAGAATACTTATAATTTTCAAAAGGACAAGATCCTCCCTAACCGAATAAAATCCCTTGTTCCTTGTATAATTAGAGCAAGTATCCCCCCTGCAAAAAAAAAGAGAAAATAAAAGAAAAGAAACAGTATTTTTACTACAAAAAGCAATAAAATTTTCTTGTTAAAAAAAAATGAACAAGAATCCCTACTCAAATAAACCAAAAGAAAAGAAGAGGGTAATGAGCTTGAATTCTTGGAATTACTCAATTATTCGAACACCATGGGGTTATCCTCATTACAGGTTTGATGGCATCATGTTGGCTTGGAAATGGTGGTATCCTTATGTGTCATGACATGTCTGTCACATTAGTGACCTTCTTTTGTATAGACCAATGTTCTCTTGTGGAATAGCTAGCTTTTGGTGACTTGACTTACATAGTAGTTCAGTACAATTGCATGCAAAAAATCATGGTTAATGAATATTTCACTAGCATACACATTGGTTTATAAAAATTGGTTTGTATCATTACCTTACTCAAAATTTGTAAATTAACCTCACAACGCACACATATTTGATCCTTGAGAGATTTTTTATCATTATGACAATCAAAATGGATAATGAAATCACACATAACACACTGGTTCTCGATAAATTTGACTTTATCCTTGAAATAATTTAAAATATTTCTTTGATTTTGCTAGAAAACATCGGTTTGTAACCACTTGCATTAATCCCCACAAATCACTTCATTTTAGCACCTACAATATATATATTATATTCAAAAATATGACACAATGATTTATTTTTAAAATACAACTTGCATTTTCAAAATCATATATAATCATGCATTGCATCTTGACTTCGTGATGATGGTATAATTCTTAGTAAATATTCTCTCTCAAATTTCATACTAGGGATTCTATGCCTAGTGCAAGTCATCCTTCCTAATTTTTCATGCTTAAATCACTTTATGTCCCTCACAAAAACAATATTTATCAACCTATTTTCTCAAAATCAATTTCTTTTAAAATCAACATCTCCTTTCATCATCATAATCCTCAAGGTTACTCTTGAGCCCTATAAACATTATTATTATTATAATTAAAAAACTTCCTCACAAAAATATATGCTCCATGACCTATCAAGCATTGATCTCCACCAATGGTCATATAATAGTACAACATCCTTTGAGATTCATTGCTAATCCATCAATTTTGTCATCACACAAAAGCAAATTTTTCAAAAACACACTTTGCAAAAATTAAATAATTTTCTTTTATGTTAAGCATAACCAAAATATTCAAAGCATGATTACAATAAATTCAAACATTATAAGCAAATGCAATAAATCATACAAATAAATCATGCAATGTTGCATAAACAAAAAGGATCATTATATATCTCTCAAAATATAAGTACAAAATGAAGCTAATTGGTATGCTACAATATCCAAAATCAATATACTCATTCACTAGGGGGTATTACCTAAAATAAAGTAGTAAAATTAAAATAAGTTAGGTTTTATTCTAATTCTTCATTTTATTCACTTTTAGCCTAAAATTCAAAATTTTTGAGTTTTCCACCAAACATAGAATTTTTTGGAAAAAATCGAGGGGGCATCCTAGTTAGTTAATTTGTAATTATTTTTCTAAAACATCAATTTTACATGAACCATTCATTCTAAACCATCTACTCATTTTTTCCCATGTCAAGCATTATCACTTCTACTCAAGCGTTTACACTTTTCTTGTTAGAATTTCCT
This sequence comes from Wollemia nobilis, assembly GCA_028583015.1. Lineage (NCBI taxonomy): Eukaryota > Viridiplantae > Streptophyta > Pinopsida > Araucariales > Araucariaceae > Wollemia > Wollemia nobilis. Next base: position 1,052,255 of record JAQPPZ010016925.1, on the reverse strand, counting down.
AAGAGTAGAACTACAAAGCATTACAAGATTTTAGAGAATAAAATAGAACTAATTGATTTATTTCATGGATAAAATTTGTATAAATAGCAAATTTGATCATTGAGAGCCATTGGATTACAACTCATCAAACCTGATCTAGACTATACTAAGATTTCACCTGCCTCATGAAGAAGTGGTAACTCACGTAAGTCTTATCCTAGTAGAACTTAAGAGAATAATTACTTATTCTAACACCTCTCCTTAAGTGATACTAGGGGTGTTGGATACAAACGAGTCCCGACAACAGGGCCTGATGAGGTACTCATGTACAATGATTTCTTATTTGAAGAGATGGTAAAAACCACATGGGAAAAAACCATCTTTCAAAAAAAATGAAGAGGCATGTCTTCAGTTTGCGAAGATTGTCCTCATTGACCAAAAGGATGAGTCCTAGCAATAGGGCATGATGAGGTACTCATTTACATATATGATATATGGTCAAAAATCACTTGGAAAAAACCATCTGTCAGAAAATAAAGAAAGAGGTATGTCTTCGAATGGCGAATATTGTCCTCATGTAAAAAAAAGAATGATTCCTGACAACTTGGCTTGACGAGGTACTCATGTACAATTTATACATATAGGAGGGATGATAAAAAAACCACATGGGAAAAACCATCCTTCAAAGTAAAGAACAATAAGAATAAAGGAGAGATGAAAACCTTTGTTCCTTTTAATGTAGCTAATTTACCCCAAGTTTCACTTACAACTGAATGTAACTTGGAGAAGGAAATGATTTGGTGAATATGTCTACAATTTTATTTTCAGTGGGAATATAGTCCAAGTATATTTCCACTCTTTGAATATGTTGTCAAATTAAGTGCATGTGAATCTCAATGTGCTTGGTGCGCTGATGCTCAAGTGGATTGTGTGCAATATTAATTGTACTCTAATTGTCGCACCAAAGAGTAATAACTTTTTCATGGGAAAAACAAAATTCTCTTAGTATATGACAAAGCCAAAGAGCTTCCTTGATTTTCAAAACTGTTGCCCTGTATTCTGCCACTATAGATGTTAAAACCACTGCTTGTTGTTTTTTGCACGGCCAAGCAATTGGTGAAGAACCAAGACAAAAGACAGTCAAAAGTTAAAAATTTGTCTTCTAATAAACCTACCCGATCAGAATCTGTGTAACTAATGATAGCCATGAATTTTCCCTCATATAAGAGCCCAAAGGGAGTAGTTCCTTGCAAGTAGTAGAGGATTATTTTTCCTACTTGCCAATGACTAAAATGAGGTTGGTGTGAGAATCTAGATATCAAGCCAACAACATATGAGATATATGGGCGATTATGTGTAAGGTATAATAGACTCCCTACAAGCTGACGGTATAGAGTTGCATTAGATAGAGGGGATGTGCAGGCAGTACTTAGAGTTACTCCAAACTAAAAAGGTGTAGATGAGGGTTTTCAATTAGTCATATTAAACAGTTGAAGAAAGTCTATAGTATATTTCTATTAACATAATGAAATTCCTATAACTGTTTGATTTATTTGAGTCCCAAGGAAGTAATGAGCTCAACCCAGATCAACCATTTTGAATTTTTTATAAAGGGAATCCTTGATAGATTGAATGTGAGTGATGTCACTACTAGTGAGTAGTAGATCATCAACATAGAGAACAAGTATGATGATTTTTTCTTCATCTCTCCAAATGTAGACGGTGGCATCAAAATCACAATGAGAAAAACTGAGGAAAGAAGAAAGGAGTCCATTTTTTCATACCAAGATCTAGAAGCTTGTTTGAGGCCATAAAGAGACTTCCTTATCCTACAAAAAATGGAGGAGTCTTGAGTGAAACCAAAAGGTTATTCTATGAACATCTCTTCATTTAAGTCCCCCTGTAAGAAAACACTTTTTACATCCATTTGAAATATATGCCACTTTTTAGAAGCAACTAGAGCAAGAACCTGTCTAACAAAATCCATTTTGGCAACTGATGCAAAAGTTTCAAAATAATCAATCCCTTAAATTTGAGAGAAACCTTTGGCTAACAGGTGGCCTTTGTGTTTGTCAATTTCTCCATTAGGTCCATATTTTGTTTTGTAAATCCATTTACAACGAACTAATTTCCTCCCTTTAGGTAGGGGAACTAAATCCAAAGTTTTTTTTTTTGATTGAGGAAGATAATTCATTCTCCATGGAATCATCCCATTATTTAATACGAGTTGCTTCTTTGAAGGATTGAGGATATGTGGAATTGGCTTGACAAACAAGACCAGTGCCTACGAAGTTGCCTAATCTGGATGATGGAAGATTTTATATGTAAGGATTAGCTTCTTTAACAATGGTGCGAGCCCATTTTTCCATAGTGGAAGGAGTAGTAGGAGTGGTCGAATTTTGAGTTGGAGTTATAGGTTCCTCATATTGATCATTAATCTCTAAATTAATCTCTAAAGCTAGTTCTTCATTATATTGAGGCTCTAACATTGGATAAGGCTCAATAGAATCAATGGTGGAAGAGGATGGTTGAGGATATTTATGAGGGAATGTTTCATCAAATTGGAAATTCCTATGAAAAAATACCTCATGAGTTGTGGGATCAAAGAGCCTGTATGCTTTCATTTCCTCACAATAAACAACAAATATGAGTTGTTTACTTTTATTATCTAGAGCCTTCCTTTTATTATTTGGGATATGTGTCCAATAAGTACACCCAAAAATATTTAAGAAAGAGACATCAAGTTTTGAGCTAGTCCATGCTTCCTCGAGATTCAAATGGCCAAGATATTTATGAGGTGTGCGGTTTGAATATAGTTTACACAGTTAATTGCTTCTGCCCAAAAAAAATTGAAATATCTCTTGAGTGGAGCATATAGTTTGCCATTTCCTTTAGAGTTATATTTTTCCTCTCTGTAATACCATTTTTCTACAGATTATGGGAGATAAATTTTTGATGAATTATGCCATGAATTGATAGAAAATTTGAGAACTCATTACTGAAGTATTCCCCCCCATTATTTGTACTAATTTACTTTATTTTGCAAGAGGCTTGATTTTCAATAAATATTTTTAAGATTTTAAAGTGGGATATAACATCACTTTTGTATTTTAGAAAGTAGACCGAAGTTCTTCTAGAAAAATCATCAATGAAGGTTAGAGCATATTTTGCTCCTTTGAAATAAGGCTCTAGGAATACCATCAAGTCACTATGGATTAACTCTAGAGGTGATGAGGCTTTTAGAGAACCATTTGGGTAGAAAGGATATTTATGTTGCTTTCCAAGAGCACATCCAAGACATACTCCGTAAATAGAAGGTAATTGAGGTAATCATGTTACCATTTCATGGATGTTCAATTCCTTTAGGTAGTTAAAACTGAGATGACCAAACCTTTCATGCCAAATTTTGCTTTCAAGATATCCATGCACAACAAAACAGGAAGCCCCTTCTAGATTTATGAATCCTTTGAAGTGAAATATGTGAGTGTTGTGATCAATATCTCCTTTTTATATGAGAGAGTTGGGGTCTTGAAAGTATATTATATCAACTCCTATTGGTGAGAAAATAACTGTTTTTGCCTTTCAAGAAGTAAAAGTCTGATAGACAAAGAGGAGATTTGTTGCAATGTTTGGAACATAGAGAACATTATTGATAAAACCATCATAAATGGATATGCCACCTTTTCCTTTGAATGGGATAAAGGATGAATCACCAACTTTTATGCTACATGTTGAACTTGAGGAGATTGAAGTAAATGACTTATCTGAGGCAATCATGTGATGAGTTGCTCTAGAATCAAGAACCCAGTATTTTAATGAAATTTTTATGGTATTTACTTAAACATTTAGGGATTTTTCTATCTACTTATTAGTTTATATATTTTTATCCTTCATTTTTGCCTCTAGTTGTAATATTTTCCAGCATTTGTTTATAGAATGACCATTTTTTTTGTAGTGAGTACAAGTTATGGTATTCCTTTCTTTCTTTTTCAAAATTTCTTTAGTGGATGCTACTAAGGCTTTTGAGGAAGAGGAAGATATCTCATACTTTGCAAGTTTGGTTTCTTCTCTAGTTAGTCTATCACAAAATTCCTCTAAGGAGGGAATTTTAAAACTTGTACTTAGAGCATATTTTGTAGATAAAAAAAGTGGTTGCAAAAATTTGAAATAAACCATTTAATTTAGAAATAATTAGATAGATGCATTATTATTCTATTTTGTTCTTGACACCACCTTTGTATTGAGTTAGGACTTATTTAAATTTGGTGAGAAAGTCAACAATATTGCTAAAGTCTTTAGGAGATAATTCTGTTAACTATACCTCTAGCTACATTGACCTTATTTGATCTACTTTTCCAAATAGGTTCTTTAGTTTTTGCCAAATTTCGTATGGAGTTTTACAATCCATAATGTGAAACCATAATATATCATTTATATTGGTGCTTATAATACCCATTGTTTCATACATCTTCCCTTTATGAATAAAATTTTTATATTCTTTTTCAAATTCAGGTTGCTTCTCTTCTAGTAGGTGTGTGAGCCCTTTTTGAGAAATGAGATTTAATATTTTAGGTTTCCATGTATGATAGTTGTGAGGTGTGAGTGGATCAATTGTATTAATTTTACCAAAGAAAATTGAAGTGAACCAATAATTACCCCTTTAACTTCAATTATATTATTTAGAGAATGCAATGGATCTTATAAAGAAGGAAACAAATGCATTTAATAAATACCAAGCTCCTCAAAGTACCCACCCTAACAAGAGGTAAACTATAAGTAACTGAGTATTTTTGATAAAGCTAAATAGGCTAATTGTATATTGCCAGGCCTATATATCTTTTATTCTCAATTACTCGCCCTTATGTGAGGGAAACTATAAGTAAAGAGGATAATTGATACTTGTAACATAGGCTTTTAATCATCTAGATATTAATATCGAATTGATAATAACCTGCCCTTACATGAGGGAAACTATAAGTTATTAGAAGTCAAATACTAGGAAGATAGGTGATTAATTAATTTTTAATGATCTTTTTAAGGTTATTAAAATTTTTAATGAATAACTATATTGAACGATTATTATTTTTTATTAAAATTGAACTTAAAAGAAATATCCTATTAATTAAAAAAGGAATATTTTCTTCATAAAATGATCCTTTGAAGTTGCTCCTCAATCTTTAACTGAACTAGTAATTATGTCAAAACAAAAAGAATTAGATTTTAATATTAATTCTATTAAAGAATGTAGTAATAGGAATAAGATCAAAATAAAAATTATTGAGGTAATGACCAAAACAACAACAAACCCCCCCTATGAATATTTTATAATAGGTTCTAAATATTGCACCTACCCCCCCCCCAAAAAAAATATTTTTTATTGAGATTACAATTTTATCCTTTAGATTTCTTATAGTGGCCAAGGAAAGGCACTATGATAAAAGGATATAAGAATTTTTATAGGGTTACAAATTTATACAATGATCAGAAGTATTATTCTTGCTCAAGAAAAAAATTTGAAACCCTAAGATTTGAAACTTAAAGTAAATATAACATTATTTACCAAGGATTTTATAAAAGAGACGTCATGAGAGAAGAGGTAGCGAGGTAAGATTTTAAAGCCTTAAAAGGCTACAAAAGTCACTGTACTAAGGAATGATTAGCTCAAAACTAGAAAAAATATTAAAATATACACCTGATTTAATGAGAGACTTTAGAAGAAACGTCAAGGGGCAACGAGGAATATTTGAAAGATTTAAAAGACTTTGAAGTTGTAGGGGTTTGGTGCACACATAATATGTTAGGGAGATGCACCACAATCCTAGTTGTTGCCAAAGATGATAGGCAGGTGCACCAGAATACCAATTTCTACTGAAGACTTTAGGTTTTGGTGCACACGAAATAAGTCAGGGATGGTAGTATGCAAAGAGGTTCTCTAAAGGATGTCAACGATTGCACCACTTGCTACCAAAGACGTCAGGGTTTGGCACACATGAAATACATCAGGAATGGCGCTATGCAAAGAGGCTCATAGAAAGACGTCAATGAATGCACCACTAGCTTTGAAATAACAGCTAAGGCTACAAAAGACCTTAGTGAATGCACCACACCGTATATTATCAATCTTAATGGTCTATATTGAAGAATAAATATGCAAACACAGGTTAAAAAATAGTATTTCAAGTATTCACAGAGGAGAAAAATATTTTAAACATTGACTTGATGAATATATATAAAAACAATAAAAAATATTCTTTGAAGCACCGAAGAACGAAAAAGAGGAGAAGCTTCAAGATAACTTGATATGGAAAATCTAATCTTTTGATCATTGATATTTAAATAGGAAATACCCGTTGAGAAGATGAAATTCTCATATGTTGTGCACCATATAAAATTGTTGGCAAAGATGCCACATATTATAAATAATTAATGGAATTTGGTGTTTTTTATTTTTAAAATAACCAAATGTCCTCTTAATTTGGATGCAAGAAACGTTGCATTTATTTGTTAAAGATTTCACGAAGTTAAAATATTTTACAACATAAGAAAACCAATTATTTAATTGATAACTAAATATGATATGCCTTTCAAAATTTATCTCCACTATAGAACGATATTAAAAAGGAGCCAAAGCAAGCATGCATTCACAAATTGACGTTGCTATTGATGGCTATAATGAGCCAAGCAAGCAAGCGTTCATTAGGAGAGAGTAGAACAAATAGGCATACGAGGAGAACAATAAAATATGGAAGAAAATTATAAATTTCAAAATCTATATATTTTTGAAGTGTAAGAGTAGTAATTTTAATATTTTTTGATAAAAAATTGAGGAAAATATTTGCATAATATGGTAAAATAAATCTAGAAAAACTATTTAGATATTACCATAAACAAATTTCTCTAAAAAAAATTGCAAATATAAAATGAGCAATCTACAATAGATATAAAACCTCTTTCTCTTTTAAAAAAAAAAAAACAAAAGATAAGAGATAATGAACCACTTAGTGAAACTGCCTTCAAGAGAGAATGCCTAGCAGAATCTATCATGCTCTGATAACATGTTAGAATTTCTCAAGAGTAGAACTACAAAGAATTACAATATTTGAAGGAACAAAATAGTCCTGATTGATTTATTCCATGGATCAACTTTGTATAAATAGCAAAGTTGATCATTGAGAGTCGTTGGATTACAACTCATCAAATATGATCTAGACTATACTAAGAGTTCACCTGAATCTTGAAGGAGTGGTAACTGAAGTAAGTCTTATCCTAGTATAATTTAATAGAATAATTACTTATTGTAACATTTATTTGATGCATTTATTGTTCATAAATACACCAAAGAGGGGGTAAAATGTAGACAAGAAAAATTGACCCATAATATGAATCATTTTTCTCAAAAACCATTAGTTTTCCCTCTTAAAAAAATAAGGTTATTTTAAATATAATTTTTACCCTATCAAATCATAACAATTCTTCTCAAATTTTATATCGTTGGATAGGGCTCGAAAATATATTTTCAAAAATATATTATATGTCCTATTTCAATATTATTTTACCCCTCAAATTACAAAAAACCTATGTACAAGTCTAGTTGTTACGAAATTCGCGGGAGAATGTGCATCTAATTTTATAAAATTTATTTGATTTTTGCTCCAAGACCATTTCAACAGAAGGCATATTTCTCGTTAATTTGCTATCCCTAATTTGGGTCAAAAAATAATTTAGATTAGTAATTTACTAATCTAATTAAAACTACTCAACAATTGGTTATCTCACGAGAATGATAAACATATGTGCTCCATATCCCAAACGGGGAGAAATAAGCAAAGAGAGATCGAGGGGGACAAAGGAAGGGAAAGTGAGAGCACAGAAGGCTAGATCATTGAAGGCATGAGAGGGATGAATGGAAAAATAAGAAAACTAGAGATAAATAACATTTCGAATAGAAAGAGTTCTGAAATAATAATTTTATTTACCATTTTGATTATCAAAAGTTGTACGTTGAAGGATTGAGTGCAAATCTAAGAGTGATTAAAGAGTATTTACAAAATACTTGTCTCGCTGCCTAGAATCCACTAATGATTTAATTTTAAATAACCCTATTGTAAGAATATATTTTATTTTACAATTATATTAGTAATTATTGTTTTATTTTCTATTCGTACGTGCATTTCATATTTCAATATATTTTTCATTTAAAATAAAAAATAAAAAATAAAAAAACATAATTTCATCTTCAACCTAAATTTTACCTAACCAAATTGCCTTTTTTTTATAAATTTTATACCGTTGGATAGGGCTCAAAAAGATATTTCCAACGATATATAATTTGCCCTCATTTTTATGTTGTTTTGACCTCTAAAATGCTAACAAACTATACATAGGTCTAATTATCATGAATTCATATGGAAATAATAAATTTATATAAATATAAATATGGGGGAAAATATTTGACTTTAAGTTAGGTATTTCTTAGTTTTAGATCAAGTAGGATATAGTTGAAACCATTTGTTTTTACTAGCTTTATTAATTGATGTATCATTTATCACCCAGATATAGATTTTGATTTATTTATAATCACCAATTATTATCATCCTTTTATATATAATTTTTGGGAAAGAACCAAGAAGATCCATTCACTCTAATGATTAAAAGGAATCCTAAGGCCATTTTTATGGGATCTTTGGCTTCTAATTATTAGTATCAAGTGCTTTTTCTATCAAGTTGCAGGTTTATAGGTCCAAATTGGTAAATTTGATAGATCAATTATAGATCCACTTAAATCAAAAATCCGAACCTCATAAGGATTTAAATATAATTCTTATTGGCTCCTTCATACTATAGATTCATGTTTCTACATTTTTAAAAACATTTACATAAAAAAAAAAAAAAAAGAACATAGATTTAATTACATCATATTTTGCATTTAATCACATTAGTTAAAATAAACTCAAAATAAAAGGACCAAAAAAATAGACTTTGTTGCAACAACCATATTATTTTGTAAGAAAAATACAAAAGGATAAAAAGATACAAACTTAGTTATATCATTTCCATGTCAATTGCATTTAATCAAAAGGTTCCAAAGAATGAAAAGATAAAACATAGAATTTAGTTAAATTATTTTATACTTAGTACATTAAATTGAAAAAAAACACAAAAAGAAAAACAACATGTTAGCATAAACTCCATATTTCACTTTCAATCATTGCATCAAAGTTAGATTTACAATGCTTTCTAGATAGACTTGTATGCCATTTGTTCTCAAGGAAAGATAAATTGCATTTAGTATAGAATAGTTGCATTTTGGCCAAAATAGGTGATTGTGAGCAAATATAAAAAGAACACATAAAAAAAAATCCCAACCTAGGCATGGAAACTGCCATACAAATGTTTCCTGGTGAACCCACCCAATTAGTTTAATATTCACCAAAGAAAGCACAATCCTGCCTCTCCTCTGAGGTGTAGATGTATAATTTTCCCATTCCCCTTCGAGGCGCGGATCCGTTAGCTTGAAGGAAAGGAGTGCAAAAAATTTATAGCTACAATCTATTTCTATTTTCAACTTAAGTAATTCTATCAATCCATTTTGTTCTATATTTTCATCCCTATAGCATTTGAATGAAAGTAGTGCCATGTATAGTATGCTTCCATATTCTAAAGGAATTTGAATGTCATTATTTCCATTATCAATTGCTTCAGTGAGTTTAGCATGTAGATAGAGCTCCATCATTTCAAACCTGTCTTTTAAAGCTTCATTCTATATCCTTTTCAAATTAAGATCTAGGTTTCCTTCATATTTTATGAGTGAATTATTTATTCCATGTTTTATGACACTTGCTCTTTCTTTTTTAATAGTGTTGTTCATGTAATTTTTTGTTGTATTACTTGAGGTGGACATATTTAGCTTCTTAGAGATTATATCAAGTTTTCTAAGTGGTCTTCCTTATAACTACCTAGTTATGAACTTGATTTGATCAAATATTTTAGGTTTTTGTAGGCTTCCTTATATCTCCCTAATTAAGTGAAATGGTAGAGTACCTATAGACTTTGTAGAAACCTTAAGATTCCAATGAATTAAGTACTTGATAATTTTTTATGAATGCTATAATTTAAAGTTTTTTAGAATGCCTTATGACTCCCTAGTGTTTTTGGATATGCTATATGATGGATAAAGTGCTTCTTGAGAATAGTAGTTTAATTTTGAGTTGATTTTGTAATATTTTTTAAGTGGTAAAAATAAACTTCTACTACACCTTATTGATCCTATTGAAATTTAGCACTTTCTAATTAGATGAGGTTCTATTGGTTGGATTTATTTTATCCCTTCAAATATGATTTGAGACAAGCATGCCAATGTCTTTCCAACTCTTGGTTTTTCTTAATACAAATCCTTTATAGCTTTTGATTTTTGATGTTTAATGTTTCTAAATTCCAATTAATTTATTTGATGCAGTATTCCTTATGAATCCCTAATTTGGAATATTAGAAAACAATGCAATATTTGCAATAATATAATTGCAATTTCCAAGTTGAAATTCTTTATTCCTCCTTCATTATTTGCAAATATAAATATTTTGTGATATGCTTGCTTAATATATTACTAATTCTAAGTGAATGAATTGCAATAGTATATATAATTGCCCTTATAACTTCTATATTTCCTAATTTATAGCAAGAAATAAATAGTTTTCAATTTACCTTAGTATTCCTTTGCCTTTGATGTTGTGAGCTAGTAGATTTGAATGCTTTGGTATGGCAGTCATTGCTTTCTTAGACTGACATTGAATTTTACCTTACATAGTGCTTTTATCGATGATAAATTATTCTTTATTTAGTTCTTATATTCTCTATAATCAGTGATGATATGAATTTAAGAATGCTCAGTCGTATCTTCATCTTAAATGATGCACTTCCTTATCTATGTTGATATGCTAGTTTTAATAGCGTATTCCTTCCATAATCAATCTGATGAATAGCTGATTGAATGAATGAGATGTGTATTATTGGTCGAATGTGGCACTATATTTTGTGGTCTTTATGATATCTTCTTTAATGCTAGCTCTCTCTCCTTCGAATGGCGTACAAGCTTAAATTAGCCTTCTCCCGTGAATATGCTTCACACCATTCAATGCTAGTTTTCTCCTTTGACCTTTGGTGCTTTCCTTATTCAATATGGATGGTTTAAATAAGAATGCTTCCTTGTGATGTTCATATAAGTGTAACTTGAGTGTTACTTTGTAGGCATTGATATTCCAACGTATGCAATGATAAGTCTGGTAGTAACCTCCCAAAGACTTGTAACTCCTAGATGCTGGAATATTTGTAAATATTTAAATGCTTAGAACTCTTGTGCCAAGTGGCACTCATGGATTATGTATGTAGCCTTTCTTTTAATGCTCCAATGATGCCCTATCATTCGCCTATATCTTTGAAAATGTGTGTTAGCTTACTATGTTTCTTTAAATACAAGCAATCTCTCTTCATTGTTAACTCACTATCTTGAAGAGGATTATGGATGGTACCCATTGTATTACTTATTGGTTCTATAATGCTCTTCAATGATGATCATATGGCAGCTTATTGTGCTCTTAAATGGTGAACATTCTCTCCAAAGAGAAATCTTGGGTATAGCACTTCTTCCTACACATGTAATATGTTTCTTGTTCATTTTTTGTAGAAACTAATTGCTAGCCTTTTGATTGGATTTTATAATACTTCTTATACACTATTTATATGTATTTTATAATAACTAATTTCTAGCCTTTTTCTTAGCTTTGATGGTTATTCTCCTTACATAGATAGTTTTCCTCTATATGATACCCTTTTCTCTATGTAGACTTGGATGATAATGGCTTCTTATTATGACTCTAATATTTTAGGTGATACGCTCTATTCTAGGGCTTTTATTGGACATGGAAAAATGGTTTTTTTAAACACTTTTATTCTTAGAAATGTGAGCTCTTTGGTAGCTCCATACTCTTGCTTGAATTCTACCCTTCAACCTTCAAAATATGAAATTTACATTGCTCCCTGTAAATGTGATGGATTTTTTACTTTCAAAGAAACAAAAGAGGTGCTTTGTAATAGTTATATTTACACCAATATGAAGGACCTTTTAATGAAATCCTTATAACCTCTTTTAATCTTCTTCTTTGGATATTTTAATGATAGTTAATTGAAGCTAATGAGATGTTGTTTTTAAAGTAAGGACTTATGCACTCTATACTTAAATGAAATCCTTATATTTTCCTTGAATATTGAGACTCTCCAAGTTTTAATTTAAGGCTTCTTAAAGGATATTAATGGTGGATTTCTACTTCACCTTTTTATTGTAATGGTGGCTTCCTTTGGCTACATAGTCTTGTATATTCTTGTGCTAATGTTGTACTTTTAGTAACACAAACTAATTTCTTGAGAGCAACTAGTCAAATATCAACTAGTATAGTGCTATAATGGACTAATATTGCACTATTTAATGATAATAAAATCTTAGAATGAATTGTAATGCACTTAATAATCTTCTACAATTTTCACTGCAATCAATATTTTAGGATGTAGTCTTCTTTCTTTCTAGATAGATAATAGGTAGATGATAGTTTTCTTTCTTTCGAAAATATCCAAATCCTATTAATGTGCAAATATATCTTAAAATGAATTCTCCTTTTTGAACTTTCTAGAATACTATAATATGAGCCCTTCTTCTTGCAAATTTAATCCAAATATGGTGCTTAATGGAATTTAATAATGTACACTAATTTAAGTTCAACTAATTGCACCCTAGTTTCTTACACTTAATGGATTATAAAGTAGATGTAGATCTTGGTGTTTTGTTTCACTAAGTTGTTGTCTTGTAGTAGATGAATTCATAACTTCTTGTTGACTGTAACAAATATCTTCTTACTTCACAAAATTAAGGTCTTGAACTTTTTTTCTTGAGCCTTCAGTTTGGTGGCTTCATCTTCCCAATGATTTTATATCTTCTATTGTAGTTTTAGATAACTCCTTTCTATAAACTTTTGTCTTCTTACTATGAGAGGTAATCTCCAAGTCTCATAGATTTGATAGGCTTATATCTGAATATTCTTTCAACCTTCTTTTTGAACTATAACTTCAAATATGATCTTTTTCTTATCAAGATTCTAAATTTCTTGATGTCTTCATTAGATTCTTCTTCTGGATTTGGTGCTCGTTACCAAATTCTTCTTCTAATATTTGGCACTCCTTGCCAAATTCTTCTTCTTGGATTCAGAACTCCTTGCCATATTCTTCTTCACTTTGGCTTATTTTTGGATGGGGATAATTGTCCCAAGTCCTTCACTATCAATATTTTTTCCTTTATAGTGGATTTATCCAAGTTCTCCTAGGAACTCCTTTGATAATGCTTCCACGATCTCTGTAGTAAGGCTCTCCAAGCCTTATTATTTTTTGGCTTAAGACTTCTCCAAGAAATTCTATCTATAAGCTTATTTGGTCTTCCAACTAAGACCTTTTATTCAACCTTCTACTTTTATAAGTATTGGTGATGAGATCTTCTCCAATCTCTTATTATACTATTTCTAGATTTTGGAATAGGACTTCCCTGGTTCTTTCTCCTTGTTATAAAATTTATAGGCTTTGATGGAGTTCATAAATATCCTATTTCTTAGACTCTACTTTGGAGTATTTATTATAAATCAGGAACTTTATATTTTGATTTAGGATTTTGTTTCTAGAATTTTATATAGAAAGTTTTCTTTGGAGTTTTATTCTGAGTTAGGAGTTTATATTTTGAATCAGGAATTCTTCTCTAAAATTTTCTTTAGAAATAAGCATTCTATGACCTCCTTCTTGATCAAGGATCATATGGCATATTCTTCTTATAGTATTCTCTTGTCTATTCTTATCTAGGCTTATCTGGCCTATTCTTCTTCTAGGATTCTTTGGCCTTTTCTTCTTCTAGGCTTCTCTGGCCTATTATTATTCTAGGCTTCTCTGGCCTATTTATCTTCCAGGATTCTTTAGCCTTTTATTATTCTAGGCTTCTCTGGCCTATTCTTCTTCTAGTATTCTCTAGCTTATTCTTATTATGCACTATGCAAGTATTAATGTTAAATGGAGATCACCAATCTCTTATCTCCTCTTATGACTCAATTTCTAGAGTCTCTTCTTCCTTGAGTCTGCTATAAGGTTAATGTGGTATTTTTATTTACTTCTATAATTTGTAGGATTACATATCTTGTAATGAGAAGGCCCTCCTAAAACATGGTTGTATTGATGATGAATATTGCCATGTATTTGAAATATTTAGTCTTCTTGTTGCTGCAAGTACCAGAATGATTCTTGAAGTTGTTTTTCCTTACAATATTGTAGGAAGCTACCCAATTTTTTGTTGAATATTATTTTATTGCAAAAATATATTAGATACTGGAATGGGATAATTTATAAATATGTATATACTAATATTCACTAGTTTATTTGTCAAACTAGTGGCTTGAATGTTGATTCCTAGTCTTCACAAGTTTTTTTGCAACTTTATGGAAAGACTCTAGCCAAATATAATATCAGGTTTTTTACAACTGATATTTATTCCTTATTTTTCTAATATTGTTGACTCTTCCTATTCCTCTTGATCTATTAAACTTCTCTTATGATAAATGTAGGTCCTCCTATTCCTATCTTGATTCACTGTAGTTCTGATACAACTATTAGCTTTTGAGAATATATGCAGAGGGATATATCTAACATAGGTCTTGATAATATGAAATAAGTGAGTCTACAATATGAATGAAATATACTATAAATATAAAGTAGTAAAAATACAATTCAATATGGGTGATAAGTTCACTCCATTAATATAAGCTAAAGAACTACATTGTGGTTTGTACATGAGCTCTACCACAAACTACTCTCTACAACAACACTCTTGATATCTATATGCTCTGCCCTATAATCTATCACTAAATGGCCCTTTATATAGGAAAAGAGATTCCTTGGCCAACACTCTACTTAGTTATACAAGTGGACACCTTGCACATTATAACATTCACATTAATACTTGTGCATTTATTACATTGCTTCAAGTAAGTAGCTAACATCCTTCTAAAGTAATATGTACTCTAACTATGTACCATAGGTGGTCCATTTACATTACCCAAATGATGTAATATTATATAACTCTAAAAATTCTTTGGTTTATGGGATTGAGGCCATCTTCCATTTTGTACTATAAGTCTCATACCATTGATCCCTCCTAAAACATGATTGTATTGATGATGAATATTACCACGTTTATCTTAGACAATTGGATTTTCTTGATGAAAAGTGATTGGAGCACATATGAGTATGTCATCCATGATTTCAAATAGCCTATGGGAAAATAGTACAACCATGTTCCTTTGAATTAGGAAACTTAGTTCTTAAATAAAATCATAAAAGCACTAATGTGAGAGACAAGCTAAAAGGTAAGTTTGAGCTAAATTAGCTAGACCCATTTATAATAACCACCAAGTATGGGTCAAGAGAGTACCCCCTAGATACACTTGATGGAATATAACTGAAGAAACTTATGAATACCATGCATATAAAAATATACTAAATCTAAGCAACATTGTTTTGTCCCATTCCACATGCATTATTTTCTACATCATTACCTATTGATACTTGTATGCATGAATGCCTACTTACATTGTTGCTCAATTGCATTGTTTATTGAATATACTATTCCTTGGTTGACATGTGTTTTATTACTTCATGCATATCCAAATTTTGAGATTTGTTAAGATGCAATGATGATCCTAGTTAGCATAGTCTAGCAATTACATTGCATTTTCATTAGGTCACTAACACTAGAAAATCTCTCATATGTTTCTTTTATTGAAAATATGATTATTTGACTACAAGAATAAATGATTGGATGATTGATATATGTTTGTCTTCCTTACACATATCAAGTTAGATAATCCACCAAGATGCAATGATGATCATAGTTAGCATAGACTAACACTTGGATTGCATTTTCACGAGGTGTTTGATGCAAGTAGATTCCCATATTAGTAATTTAAGCTTGCTTAATACATTTAGAATTCATCTTGTGTTATGTTTTCAACTCCCTTCAATCCTCTCCATGTGAAGTTTTTGTAAATAATAAACCCTTGTGAAATTCTACAAGGATGCAATAAATATCTCTAACTAGCATAAAATTAGTATGCATTAGCTATTAGATACTAGTGACAACCCCACATATCATATTGATTTATATTGTACATCTAATTGATACATATTTTTATTGAATTTCATTGTCAAAATGATGATCCTAGTTAACATTGAATGACACTTGCATTATATATGTACTAGGTTAGTAACACTAGTACATATTTTCCTTTTTTAAAAACTTACCATAATTATTTATTAATATACATGGTTGTTTACGTACATAAATGCATGATTGATTGCATTATACTTGATTGGTTCATAATTCCTTATGCTTTTCATCTTTTCTATAATTATGTTTTTACACCCACGTGGGACAAAGCACAATCTTCTAAAGCATTGCCCTACCAAAAATGGTAGGCATCACCCATATAGCCTTTGAATAATCAAAGGATGTGGTAGAATTATCCGTTGACTATTGGGCATATGAGTAGAAAACAAGAAAATAATTATCCCTTGCATAGACTACTAAACTCATAAAAAATAGATAATTCTATCAACCATCCTTTGAAAGCATTTTAGTAGATATTTTCCATAGATTCCTACAAGGGATATATTATGAAACCATTTGTAACCTTTTTCACTTCTATGAGGTGAAATACCAGGATGTAAGGATGATTGTAGATAGGTTAGATCATTCTTAATAATACACTTGCACTAGGAACTTAAGCTAGGGGTCCCTAATAGAATTCCCTTGTTTGACCCTCTTTCCTTAAATTCTAAAATATATTTGGTGTCTTATATCATAGGAAACCTATAGATGCATTTAACATGCAACATAATGAGCCTTTGTTGATACCAAGCATAATGGAGCAATATGTAATCGCTATCTTCTCCCTCCAAAATATTTTTCTTGCAATCCTTATAGATGATTTGTACAAAAGTTGGGACTAAAATAAGTTATCATTTTCTCCTTCATTTTATACAAAGGAGGTAAAATGATATGCTTGAATCACTTCAAAAAATTCATATTATTCTAAATCCACTATCATCTTGTGATATTATCTCTACCCCTCTATGAGTCATAGGAATGGATGACTCTCATATTTAAAATATTTATCGCTTTAATTTTTTTGCTTCAAAATTGTTATAAGAACCCACTAGATGATGGACTAGACATACCCCATTTCATAATTAGTTCTTATAAGGTCCTTAGGCAACAAAACCTTAAACTAACCCATCTCATCTACTTTGGCAATTAAGAACACAAGATTATACTGAGAGGGCGGGTGAACAATATAAAATCACATTTTACTTTTTCTTTCGTAATCAATAGTATGCAATGTATCAATAACAATATCAAAAGTAGTAATCAAAGCAATGCACAAATAATAACACATAATAGAAACATCTATTTAATGTGGTTCATCCAATGTGGGCTACTCCATGGAGAAAATATTTCTCTAAATTTTCTCAACAAATCTCTTGGGAAACCTTTCCTTGTTACAATGTTTATGGACCTATATCCAAAGGAGACACCAATACCCTAATCATGTTCATGGATATCTATCCACATGAAACACCAATATCCTTTGCTCTGGATGGTGATCTTATATAAGAATTTCTACCTCCACTACAATGGCTAATGGATCTCTATCCACTGAAGACTCTTGTCCTTACTCAGAAGACCTATCCTCACTACTTTTGCTAATGGATCTATATCCACTAGAGAGTGTTTTACTCTATATTATGTCACCTCCAAATCTTTCTCTTAGCTCTATCTCAAATCAGCACTAAACACAGTCCTTAATTCTAGCACAAATCTGTACTCAATCTCTATCCTCAAATTTACACTAAACATAGTCCTTTGTTCTAGCACAAATATTCCCTTAATATCTATTCTCAAATCTTTGCTAAACATAGTCCTTCGGTCTAGCACAAATTTATCCTCAAATATGCATTAAATATAGTCCTTCAGCCTAGCACAAATATGTCCTCAAGCCTTAACACAAAGCTTGACTTAATCACAAATCAACTCTGCTAGATATACCCCAAACCTTAACTCAAGGTTTGAACAAATCAATCAATCAACTTTGCTCACAATTCTTCTTATAGACTTACCTCAAATTTACCTTGTAAGCTTCCATAAAAGCTCACACTAATATGTCCACAAGTCCTCTATAGAACTTATGCAATTTGTTGTCAATATATGTCTTCAAATATGTATTGTAAGCAAGCTCACACCAATATGTCCACAAGTATTCTTAAATACTTGCATCAAATAAGCTCAATAATTTTTCACTAGAACTTTTCCAATCTCACAAAAACATATAGAGAATTGTTATAGACTCAATATGCTTCACACTCACAATAATGCTCAATCACTTTCAATATCTTTTTACCATAGAAACATATAGAAAATTGTTAGATACTCAATATGCTTCTTACTCACAGTAATGCTCAATCACTTTCAATATATTTTTACCATATAAAGATATAGAGAATTTTTAGAGACTAAATATGCTTCTTACTCACAATCACTTTCAAATTTTTTCTCAAATCAATTTAGAATATAGAATAATTTATTTCACAGAATTAGAACTATAACTTCAACACTTCCACTTGACTAGGCTCAATCAACACCACTCAATAAATCACTCAATGAAATACTCCTTGATCACAAACCCTAGTCCAAGCATATTAAAACTCACTCAATAATTTCTAACAATGCTTATCAAACCATCCCAAGATAGTTCTCAAGTTCACATAATAATCATACTCATGTTCTTTCTCAAACCCTAATTTTTTTTATTTTTTTAAGAAAAAACCCCTTATGTGGCCGCCTTGGTCTGAGAGACCACGAACAGTGGGTTCTACACCGTCAAAGTCACCCGGGAGTCGCACCCAGCCCTACCCGCACCAACATTATCAATTGGATTTTGGGTACCCAATTCAGCTTTTTGGTAGGGTGGAGATTCGAACCTGGGACCTCCCTTGGAGGATTGCCCTCTTCTCTCCAACTCACCTACAAAAATTGGGTATTCTCAAACCCTAATTATGCATATGAAATTTCATTTAATGTTTCCAAAAATTCTTATCAAACAAGGTTTTTAGAATCAACTTTCTTTCCAGAAAACCAAACTCAACAATGCTTATCAAATAAGGTTTCTTATCATCAAATTTCACTCAAAAAAAAACATTTAATAATAAAACTCAACAATGCTTATCAACAACCATTTTCTCTCCAACTTAGCATTCACAATATCCAAAATTCCTCACAAGGAAGATGTGCCCATACCTTTTTTTTGTTGAAAAATTAACCTCAAAACCTGTCTTAAACACAATTTTCCTTTTTGCCAATTTCAAAGGTTAGATGACAAAATATCACACCGTCCATATCCATACTATACATAAATTTGTTTATGTAGGTATACTATGCATACTACACCTAGATCATTTTAAGTAGAACTTGTAAAACTAGGTTTACCCTAAGTTTCCTTTTCAAGAGATCCTATAAACCCTCAGTTTTATCTATATCTTAACTTATAAAGAGTAAAAGTCCTTCCTAATAACTGGGAGAAGATTCCAAGTATAACTAACATGATAAATTACCAAAATTAACATCATAGATCATTAATTGATAACAAGTAAAAGATACATTCCATTATCTAAGATACACTAAATGCAATATCAAAAAGGAAGATAATTGAAACACACATAACACATCATAAATCACAAGAAAAAACCAACCTCAAATATTTCTTTATTGCATAGGTTTAGTTATCTCTAATACAAAGGAATATCATAATTCTTGTATCTCAAACATATACCATTACAAATGCATAATAACTCCATGGTTCTCAAGTCCTAACCATGAATTGTTCTTTAAATACATATGTCATAAACAATAAAAGAATCCCATAATTCCCTCAAACAAATTTTTCCTTCCTCTACGCATAGCTTATTCCTTTAAATCATTTAAAAGGAATAACATCTCTCTAAAGGTCTAATGTAGTCATAACATCAGTATCAAATAATACATAAGAATAATTTTATTTCATTAGTTTAGAGCCCACACTATTAATGAATCAACCACTTAAAAAATAACTTTTCTTAATAAATTAAGAGCCATGCTCTCAATAAATCACATACTTATCAAACAATTTCCTTTGACTAATTAAGAGCCCATACTCTTAACTAATCAACCACTTATCAAGCCACTTACCTTAATCAATTAGGAGCCCACACTCTTAATAGATCAGCCAATTATCAAGTCATTTCCCTTAACTGATTAGGATCCCATACTCTTAATCAATCAGTTTTTATCAAATCCGCTTTCCATTTAATTAAATATACTCCTTCACTCATTAAAACATCCATAAAAGTATCTATATTTTAAACTTTAAATAATCTAATCTATTCTTTCATTCACATAATGTTTATTCTATTATATAATGGAAATCATATCTTTCATTAAACCCTTATTTCAAATAATATACATATTAAATTATTATTTAAATAAAATACATATTAAATCATTGTTTTTATAATAATAAAACCTATTATATATTTTATTTATTTCAATACAATAAAGTAAATTTTATTTCTTTATTCATTTAAATCATTATTATGATACTATAAAATCTATTCTTTAATTCAATTCTTTCAATACAATAAAGTATGGTGGGGGGCTCTTCAGGAGACTTCCTATGAAAGTCCTATTCCACTTTCCTACAACCCTTACTTGGCCCTGTCCTATGTCCCTGATCCTATCCCAGCTTCACTAGCACTTCCTCTTCCCATACTCCATAGAAGGAAGGTGTTGCAGACGATCTCCTTTGGGGGGAGATCATTGTTCCATTATTTTGCCCCTTTACTTATCCTGTGGTGGTAAGAACACTATTCCATTGTTCTGCCGCATTATTATGCCTCTGTTACTTTGGTTTTTGGGTACTGGGATGGTTTTAGGTTCTTCCCTAGGACTTTTCTTGGGTTTTTTGGATTATTCAAGGTTTTTCCTTGAATTACCTTTTTTTCTCAAGTTTTTTTTGGAAGTCTTCTTGACATTTGCTCTTAGAGGATCTTTAGTGGTGGAATGTTGGGTCTAAGGATTTTTTGGCTTCATGAGAAGTTTTGCACAACATCCTTTTGGTTTGGAGAGGACCATGTGTTTTCTATTATGGCTCTACTCTTTGGGTTCGAGGTGGTGGGTCCAACAAGATTTCAATTCCTTTTGTGGATTGTGGGAGGGCCTCTATTTTTCTTGTTACTATATCCATGTAGGACTTCCTCATCTGTGTCTTTGAATTTATTTGTTGGCGGTGATAAAGGTTGTTTGGTATGCCTGGCTACTTTCTTTTTGTTTGGGCTCTATCATATGCAATATATCTTCCTTGTGACTCCTTCCTTTTGGGTTTATGTCGATCTTTCCCACTTGTTTTCTTTAGATGTGTTGTTCTACTACTGTTGCTTCCTCTTTTGGGCTAGCTTTTTTGAAGGCTTCCTTTTTCTGCTTGAGGAATCCATGGCTTAGGGAGTTCCTCTTGAGGTTGATCCATTGCTGCACCATATTTCAAGCTAATATTCCATTGCATTATGATTTCATGGCCTGCAAAATTCCTAAATATGCTGCTTCATCTTTTAGGCATTCAAGGGATTGGTTCTTTTCCTATTTTCATGATCCTTTGCCATCCCTAGATGTTCCCTATTCCTGTTTTGGTAGGTTTTATATTTTTTTTGTTTCTTTTCTCCAATTTTTTTTTTAGGGTGGGTGTTCTATTTTAGCCTAGTTTTCCCCTTCGTGGGAAGCAATTTTATTTCTGTTTCTAGTTTCCCAAGGGTGGTTTCTAGTTTTCTCGCCCTTGGGAGGATTCAAATTTCAATTTTTGGCACTCGTGTCATTTTATCTCCTGTGGGAAGTTTCAAATTGTTTTTTGGTAGTTTGGATGGTTTGAAGCTTTTTCTCATCCTTGGAATACTTCAAATTTCATGCTTGACACCTAAAATTTCAATTTTGTTGTTCTGGCAGAATTTCCTTTCCTGCACTGTTTCTTGGCTTTCATCCTGATTATGCTTCCTTTGCGATATCCTTTGCGATTTACTAAAATTTGTTCCTCTGGTGCTGTCCTATTTTAGTTCCTTATGACTTTCCTCAAGCCCAACTTGTTGACCATCCTTGGATGTCTTCATTTTGATGTAATCATGTTTCAATGTAATCAGGTTTTGGGATCCTTGATAAAAACCCATATTTAACTAACCAAAAAAGAAAAGTAAAGTATATTTATTTATTAATTTAAATCATTCTTTTGATAATATGAAATCATTATTTTAGTTTCTGGTTTCCCAAGGGTGGTTTCTAGTTTTCCCACCCTTGGGAGGATTCAAATTTCAATTTTTGGCACTCATGTCCTTTTATCTCCTATGGGAAGTTTCAAATTGTTTTTTGGTAGTTTGGATGGTTTGAAGCTTTTTCTCATCCTTGGAATACTTCAAATTTCATGCTTCACACCTAAAATTTCAATTTCGCTATTTTGGCAGAATTTCCTTTCTTGCACTATTTCTTGGCTTTTGTCCTGATTGTGCTTCCTTTGCGCTATCCTTTGCGATTTACTAACTTTTTTCATCTAGCGCAGTTCTATTTTAGTTCCTTATGACTTTCCTCAAGCCCACCTTGTTGACCATCCTTGGATGTCTTCCTTTTGATGTAATCATGTTTCAATGTAATCAGGTTTTGGGATCCTTGATATAAACCCATATTTAACTAACCAAAAAAATAAGTGAAGTATATTTCTTTATTAATTTAAATCATTCTTTTGTTAATATGAAATCTACTTTTTTTTTTTTTTAAGTGAAAAACCCCTTGCGAGGCTGCCTTGGTCTAAGAGACCATGAACAGGGGGTTCTACACCGTCAAAGTCACCTAGGGGTCACACCCAACCTTGCCCGTACCAACATTATCAATTGGATTTTGGGTACCCAATTCAACATTTTGGTAGGGCGGAGATTCAAACCTGGTACCTCGCTTGGAGGATTGCCCTCTCCTCTCCAACTCACCTACAACACCTGGGTAAATCTCATATTTAATTCAATTCTTTCAATTCAATAAAGTAAAGTTTATTTATTTCTTCATTTAAATCATTCTTTTGATAATATGAAATCCATTCTTTAATTCAATTATTTCAATACAATAAAATAAAGTATATTTCTTCATTCTTTTAAGTCATTCTTTTGATAATATGAAATCTATTCTTTAATTCAATTCTTTCAACACAATAAATTGAAGTCCATTTCTTTATTCATTTAAATAATTTTTTGATAATATGAAATTTATTCTTTAATTCAATTCTTTCAATACAATAAAGTAAAGTCTATTTATTTATTCATTTTAATAATTCTTTTGATAATATGAAATATATTATTTAATTCAATTCTTTTAATACAATAAAGTAAATTCCATTTTTTAAATTCATTTTAATCATTCTTTTGATAATATGAAATCTATTCTTTAATTCAATTCTTTCAATACAATAAAGTAAAGTTTATTTCTTTATTCATTTAAATTATTCTTTTGATAATATGAAATCTATTCTTTAATTCAATTCTTTCAATACAATAAAGTGAAGTATATTTCTTTATTCATTTAAATCATTCTTTTGATAATATGAAATCTATTCTTTAATTCAATTCTTTAAATACAATAAAGTGAAGTCTATTTCTTTATTCATTTAAATCATTCTTTTGTTAATATAAAATCTATCTTTTGATTCAATTCTTTCAATACAATAAAGTAAAATCTATTTCTTTATTCATTCAATAATTCTTTTGATAATATGAAATCTATCCTTTAATTCATTTCTTTCAATATAATAAAGTAATGTCTATTTATTTATTCATTTAAAGCTTTATTTTGATAATATGAAATCTATCCTTTAATTCAATTCTTTCAATACAATAAATAAAAATTTATTTTTTTATTTATTAATAATTATTTTAATAATATGAAATATATTCTTTAATTCCAATATAATCATATATTAGCTTCTCCAAAAAATATAAATGGGATTTAATTCATGGCCAACTAGCAATAACAAACGAGACCAATCCACGACAAATTGATATATCCACATGGTACAGAAGAGGGTGATCAATGGAAGTTGAAAGGGATAACTATCTCAAGGGAAAAGCATCAAATAAATGGTGTAGGGTGGCCTCACTCGATGGAACCCTGACGACCGAGTGGTGGTTGACCCTAACTGGGCACCCAATCCTCTTTAAATAGCATGTGGACTCCCCACTTATCCCATGTGGAATATTTATAGGGAGGCCCAAACACCCTCCCCACCTACGCATGCCTCCCTTAGCATGATGTAATCATTCCATGGTGGTGTGCCTTATTGGTGGGACTAAAATTAAATATCTCACCTAAGGTGAAACCTTAGGTAATTTAATGAGGTGGTAGTGATGATATCTCTACCATGACATGCTTAAAAGAAAATTATGGAGTGACTGGTTCAACATAAAATTTGTAAGGGGGATGGTAAGAAAACTTGAACAAGATGGATTCCAATAATGAAATGTAGAAGCATAGATAATATCATAATCCCAAAGATCTAAAAATATTTTAACTCTATCTAAAAATGGTTAGGGTTTTGCTTTACCATATTTCACCTACAATTATTAGGTAAGAAACGTCACTTGATTACAGTGCTTTGATTTTAAACTACTTTAGCCATACAACTAGCATACATGATTTGAAATAAACACTAGAGAAAGAGTATAAGTCCTTGTTGAAGAGTAATGAATATCGATTCTTCTAACCAATGCAAATAAAGAAGCATCTCTAAAAATAAATAGGGGTTTTCATAAATATTAGAGGAGCTAACACCTTTTATTTTCCCTTCATTTATTAAATCGTTGAATCACTAACACAAGGCTAATGATTATAGGATTATACATAAAAAAATAAAATTTGTTAAAGTAAATAAAAATTATTTTTTTAACAAACAATAAATTTCTTTATGACCATATAGACAATGTAGATATCTAGGCAAGCCATTATAAGGGAGGATCCTACTTAATTATCTAGAATAAATAACCTTAGAGTCTTTAGAATTTTCTCTCCCTCTAGTTCGGTCCTTCTTATTCAATCCTTGAGCCATCCCCCTCCTCATGGGTTTTAGACAACAACTATATACTAGGATTTTATCTTGTCACCCCCTTCTCTTTTTTAGCCATGACTCACAATTCAGCCTCTATGACTCCTATCCATCTACCACCATTCACTACCCACCTACATAAGGTGGATTAGGGGTAAGATATTTTGATATTATACTATTCTTCCCAAAATATCTCCTTTCAATATTTTAAAATATTTTTTTCTATTTAAAATAATAATCCTTCCTTATCAAATAAATATATGTTCCTTTACATACCTCTTTAATTTAAAATATTGGTCTTTAATTATAAAAATAAATACACATTCATTTCTATTTAAAATAATGCTCTTTATTTATAAAAATAAATACGCATTCCTTTCTATTTAAAATAATGGTCTTTCATTAAAAATAAATAAATATTCCTTTTTATTTAAAATAATGGTCTTTCATTATTAAAAATAAATAAACATTCCTTTCTATTTAAAATAATGGTCTTTCATTATTAAAAATAGGAACATTCATTTCTATTTAAATAAAAAGTATTCTTTATGTAAATTAGAAATATATTTTTCTTTTAAAATAAAATTTATGCATTATTTAAAATGGAAATAAATTTTTATGTTATTAATAAAAAAGGTAAAAGAATGAATTTAACTAGAACCTTGAAGCATTAATATATATAATAGTTCCTAATTAATTAATTCAATCAATTAAATGCATCATAACTAAGTATTAATCATTATTTATCAATGCATAGTCTGATAGTAAAAAATCTTGCGGAGGTGGGGTATGACAATATGCTTGAGTGACAAATGCACAATTTCCTTAAAATTGCATGCAATCGATTGAATAAACTAGTGTGTATAGGATTATAGGTGAGAAAAAGGGTATTCTTATAATCTAATCAAAGACACCATTTGCATGGGTCAGAGTGATGTTCTAGTAGAAGTTCCATTATCGTTTGAGTGGAAGTACAATTCAAATGAAAGTGTGAGATCTATTCAAGGAGAAGTGCAATTACCATATAATATTTGCAATCACATGACTTAGCTAGTGCCAACAAGGAAAGTCATGATTATTGAGTTACTACTTGCCATAATATAGAATTTTATCACATACTTAGCATATTATATGATGTCATATTATAGTGTGTCGTCAAGCTAAGAGTCATCTAGAAAGGAATCGTAAAGCAAACTAGCATCTACTGCCATATCTTATTGGAGAGTTTCATCATGCCAAGTGCCACCAAGTGGAACTCATAATTTAAAGTGTTGTTTACTATCATGCCTTATAGAAAAGTGCCATTGGGTTGATTGTAGTCTTATATTTCCATTGTGAAGGATATCATCTTATAAATTATCATCTAAAGTTAAGGTAATCTAATAAAAGTGTCATATTGAATTAAACTAATATACAGTGCTAGTTTGAGGTTGATCTTACTGCTAGATGAGGTAGTTTTTCAATTAACCCCTTCCTACTAAAGTACACAATTTTGGTATCAAATCTAAATTTTTAAAGGGTCTATAGTACATGTCGGAGGGGATATAATACAACTAGATAGAGGAAGATAACATGGTCTTATACCCTAGCTAATGGACATATATTAAATATTGAGAAGAATTATGACCATATTAGATGCAATTAAGACTACCCAAATAATAGGTGTTCATTCTTAGGAGGTTAGTGATAATGAAGAGGAGGAGACAGTTCAAGATGAGAAGAAAGGTGAAGAACTAGAGCACTAGTTTATTCAGATAATATCTAGCATGGGAAGTCAACTAAATATGGATACTCTCAATTTTAATGAAAGTTTATGTAGACACTAAAATAGCACCAATCCGATTATGTGACTGCAAACACTGATCGCTTTGACAAACACAGCCCCCAGGGCAGCCCTCAGAGGTCAAATAGTGGTCTTAACCACTTTCATAGCAATTTTGTAAGGTCAAGAAGCAATTTGGCACACTTGGACACTTTGCCCAGTATTCGTCTGACCCAGGGACGATTACTAACTCAAAATCATCTCACCCAGGGATGATTTCTGAAATCGTCTCCGATAAGGACGATTTCCAAGTTTAACGGGCAAAAAGACAAATGGTGCCAAGTGGCAGCCACAAACAGTCAGTTGATGACTCCTGCCTCGCACGCATGTGTGGGTGGGCAGATGGGCCGTTAGAAGACTATCACAAAGACATTTATGAAAACCCAAGTCAATGGAGGACTCCCCTCCCTCATGGGGAGACATGACTGCCACATGGCACCTATGACCAACACATGGAATTTGTGCTTCCATCTCAAAAGAGACCCCATGGGTCTATAAAATGTGGGAGTTTTCTCACCCAAAAGGAGGTGGAAGGATATTTCAAGCAACGAAGTGCTGCCGAGTTGAACACCCACTTGCATCCCTTTTGATTCACCTTCTCACATCCACCAATCTCTTTTGCAAGGGAGGTTGTTGGGTGGCTTTTGGAAGCTTGAATCGGACCCAAATCCAACATATGGACACCTGAATCAACCAATTTTCTGACCCCCCAATCCTAAGAGGTTTTGGGCCCATCCCTAGTGGATTGGCTCCGAAATCAAGTGCCAACGGTGGGAGGCCCACTGGGGCACCCCGCATTTTCCAAGTTTTGTTTCAAAATCATGCTAGATTATTTGTTCATGTTATATTTATGTTATTCTCTCTGGTTAATTCATAGCTGCAATTCCATAACATTTTGATCAGTTTTTATCATGCAATTGGTCGCTTTGTTGTCTCACTAGATTGCAGGTGGCGATATCGAATTCCCGAAGATAGAGGAAAAATTGGGAGAATCCAACCATCTAGTTCATCCCAAAATGGCCCCAATTACATAACCCCTCTGTCTGTAGGTGTTTTGGAGGCCTCGGGAGTCGACATTGGAGCGACAGAACTCGGCTTTCTCAACACAGTAGAAATCGTCTCACCCGAAAACGAATAGCAGTCAAAAATCGTCCTACCTAGGGACGATTTCCAGTTGAAGGTAGATTGACCGACTGTTTTAATGGCAGTAGCCCTCCGGTAATGTCTTCTATCCTTTGTCAGGTTTTCAGGTCAGTTAGATTCACTTTACTTGCAGTTTTAGACAGTTGTTCGTATGCATCTTTTACCAATTTCAAAGCATGAATTATCTTTCTTCTCACAGGTGCTACTAATGCTTTGTATGTATCTTTGATTGCAGGAGGAATAGCAAGAAGTGAGGATTCATCAGCGTAAGCGACGACAGCATTTGGCCCGCCCATTTCAAACATGGGCACGCGGAAGAGGGATCACTGATCAAGATTGTACTTAAATATATTCAATGCTCCTAGCCCCTAAAAGGGGAGGAGGTGATTTTGTAACCGTGGTTGACAAGTTTAATAAAAGGGCTATGACTTCTCTCTAAATTCTTGTAACTGGTTTCGATTCATTTGCCTCTTTTGCTTAATGCATTTCATGTTTTAGGACTTAAGCGTTATTTTGATTTGAATGCAACGAAGTAGTTTTTCCTTTTAAAAGCTTTCGAAATCTCATGCTTTCAGTGGCGATCGGATAATGGGCCATCATTCAAGAACAAAGACGTGCGTGCTTTGACCACAAAGTACAAAATTTAGCACAGCTTTTCAATGCCCTATTATCCGCAAGCAAACGGGCAAGCGAAAGCATCAAACAAAACACTAGTGGCCATCCTTAAAAAGACAGTCACAGATAGTCATAAGGATTGGCACATACAAATCCCACTTTCCCTTTGGGCTTATCACACTAGCATTCGGATGCCAACTGGGGCAACTCCGTTTTTTCTCGTGTATGGCTCAGAGGCAGTAATGCCTCTCGAGTTGGAAATTCCTTCCCTACGCATATCAATGCAGGAGTTCATCGATGATGACACTGCGCGGTAGGCCCGGTTAGACCAACTTACATTGCTTGACGAACGATGCGTGAATGCTCTCGAGCACTTACGTATTTATCAAGAGCGGCTTAAGAAAGCTTACAACATGAAAGTTCACCTAAGGGACTTTCGGGTTGGTGATTTGGTTTTGAAGGAAAACCAACAGAACTCTAATTTTCCGTCCCACCTAAGGGACAAGTTCATGGCAAATTGGTTAGGTACCTATGTCATTGATAGCAAAATAGGACCCGGGACATACCGGCTAGCTTCTCTTGATGGTATCAAGGAAATAGAACCCTTGAATATCAGTCATTTGCGACCATTTTATATCTAAGAGAGCCATATCCCAAAAATGCTCCAAGGATCTGTAAAATCACTTGGTCAAACCAAAAAGCTCCAAGGATCCGTAAAATCACTTGGTCAAACCAAAAAGCTCCAAGGATTATCGCAATCACTTGGTCAAAACCCAAAAATCTCAAAGGATTATCGCAATCACTTGGTCAAAACCCAAAAAGCTCCAAGGATTATCGCAATCACTTGGTCAAAACCCAAAAAGCTCCAAGGATTATCGCAATCACTTGGTCAAAACCCAAAAATCTCCAAGGATTATCGCAATCACTTGGTCACCCAAAAAGCTCCAAGGATTATCACAATCACTTGGTCAAAACCCAAAAAGCTCCAAGGATTATCGCAATCTCTTGGTCACCCAAAAAGCTCCAAGGATTATCGCAATCTCTTGGTCACCCAAAAATCTCCAAGGATTATCACAAATTCTTGGTCACCCAAAAAGCTCCAAGGATTTTCGCAATCTCTTGGTCAAAACCTAAAAATCTCCAAGGATTATCGCAATCAATTGGTCACCAAAAGGCTCCAATGATGTCCACAACCACTTGGTCAAAAATAAAAAACAATCAAAAACAACAAAAATTTGCATCTCATTTCTAGGCATAATCAAATTCATCAATCGAGATCTCTTCTCACACCTCATATTCATATTCATAAAAATCAATCCATCAAAAATACAAAAATATGTAGCTGCATTAACCATTGCATCCATACATTGCATATTTGTGGTCGAACAGGTCAAAGGCACCATAGGTCGTAATTGCTCTGCTAGTCCGTCTTATTCCACACTGTTCCATTGTACAAAAACACCATGCGTTACCTTTACCACACTAGAGTCAGTGGTCTTTTAATGTATCAAGAGTTTTCAGTGATTCAGTCATCATTTTGCTCTTTAGCCATGTAATGTATCAAGTCAGATAGATTTTATGAAGGTAGAGTCATACTTGAAATACACCTTGTTACGTAACATCCCAACACAACTTAAAACACATAAAACAATTCCTAAGTTGTGTGAAAGAAAGATGAAACCTGCACAGTAATCCAGGTCACCAAAAGCGAAATGGTTATCTTGCTCATCCCCCTGTGCGAATGACCCCAAGAATGCTGAGAGTTGGCAAAAGGACAAGCATCCTCCCTACCCAATTCCCTAAGAATCCCTAGTTCTCAATAGTTGCAAAACATCAAAAATTTGCAAAATGTCAAAAATCAAATACTTGACATCTTACAGTGCAAAAATCAAAGGGCACAAACGATAGTGATTTTCATCACTCCATATCCCCAATCCCTTGCTCAAAAGAAAAACAAATCAAAATAAACAGTGATCTTATCACTACAAATGAGCAAGTATCCCAATACAATTGAAGAAAAGAAGGGAGTGGAACTTGAATCCCTGGAACTCTCAGCATTCTAAAAGGTCATAAGGCAAGCCTCAGTATCGATTTGGTTGATAGCCTATCGATAACTGGCGGTAAACCTCTCGCATGACGATATATCTGTCACATTAACTTGCGTACAGATCAATGTTTGCATGTGGATGAGCTAGCTTATGGCATCCTGGATAACACCGCAGACTAATCTAACCGAATACAACAAAGGAGTTAGTGGAGCTAATTAGGTGATCCTCAGTACAGGTTCGGTTGAAAGCCCATCTGGCACTGGCGGTATCCCGATAAATACCACATAAATGAACTCAATTACACACACAA
The DNA here is from genome assembly GCA_028583015.1 of Wollemia nobilis. NCBI lineage: Eukaryota > Viridiplantae > Streptophyta > Pinopsida > Araucariales > Araucariaceae > Wollemia > Wollemia nobilis. The sequence continues at coordinate 1,021,052 of JAQPPZ010016925.1, read as the reverse complement.
GGATGTGAAATAGCTTGGTCAAAAACAAGTCCGATTCATACCTTGTTCAAAAGTCTTGTAAGATAAAGTACAGTCATGGCTAGTGAGTTAAAAACTTTCTGAGTCTCAGAAAACCTTAGCTACATTTCTAAACCAACTGCGCTACTTTTCATCTTTGCAATACCATCAGAAAATACAAAAATAGGAAAACCATGTATACATGTAGAGCGATACATCATAGCAATCGCCTAAAAATGAAATAAAGAGCATCTTAAACAGCCTATGGTGCCATAACCAATCACCACAAATGTCACTCATCCATTTCACTTTGCATATCACATAGAAATAAAAAACATTTGCATTCATCATAACATCTGCATTCATCAAAATAAATAAACATGCCTAACAAAAATCACATCATCACATGTAAATAACCAAAATAAAACCGGTGTATATATATATATATATATCGTCAAAAAGATGCCCGTAGGCTACAAAGCTGGTCCTCAGACCCCGCAATAATATCCAAAAACCAACCTAAGGCGTCGACCACCATGATCACGCAGGATCGGTGCGACGGGAACTACCCCTCGTGGTATGGGTCCTATGGGACCCTGCAGGGCGGCTACTGCCAGCCCCCGCATCATGCCTGCTACCGCCTCCCTCATCTAATCGTCGATGACGAGATGATGCTGACTGCTCAGTCGCACTATCCCTCGTCCGCCATGAAGATCCACTGACCGAGGGCTCAGGTAGCCGCCCACCAAGGCGGATGACCTCCCTCTCCAAGTCTATTCGGTGCCTACACCACTCTACCTCTCGCCGATGATAGTATGACACCGCATCATCGCGTTGTGCCAAAACCCTATCCCGCTCTGCCAGCTGAGCCCGTAGGAGATCCCTCTCCCGCAGTGCATCCCCCAGCTCCCGCCTCGCATCCCCCAACTCCAGATCTCGTATCCATAGCAGCTCTGTCAGTCGTGCATTTTCAGCACGTATCTCAGACTCCACCTCCTCTGTGTCTGCCTGACGAACAGGACCCTCTGGAACAAGCAGCTCGCTCTGGCTCCCACCTGCTCATCCACGTCCTGCATGTCCGGCTGATCCGGAGCACCAAAGTCTACATCCTCATCCCCCACATCCAACATGTCCGCATCATCCAACGGACCTCCCCAATCATCCCCTGCTGCCTCAGCACCCTCCACTGCCACCTCCGCGCCTCCCAGTGGCCCCTCTCCTCTCCATCTCCGTAGTACCCACCACGAGTCATACTCAGTGGTAGTCCCGACGTCATCCACGTCCGGGACGTCAATCACAGCATCTGAATCCTCGCTCAATGGCGCGGTGACCGGTGGATCCAGATCCCTCTCGTCTCCCCACCGTCGATAGACCACGGGCTCACCGGGCAACCCCTGGCGCACCCCAAACTGTCGTGTAACCCGACTGTACGAAAAGAACTCATGCTCCGTCCCGTGCCGCCCAGTCAACCACCGCTCCCTACGTACCCGTCGGAGCCACTCTCCAGCCTTCGACCAGGTTGGACAGTCCCGATAAGGGTGCCAAAACACCTCCCCTGGAGTGAGTCGAGAGAAGGCATCGGTATAGTGCTCTACAACACCTGCCCATCGCCGACTCTGCCCCTGCTCCGTGGACCGCCGCCACAAAACTGCATAACCAATCTCCTGATCCTCCATCATCACCCGAGTCGTCCATGGTAACCCGGTCGGCCTCTCAACTGATATGTGCTGCCAACCCCAGCACTGCAATAGATAACTACAGCTGACTCCCTTCCGCTGTCGACAGCGGACTCCATACAGCTCTCCGTAAAGCTGCGCTAACAATGCCTGTCCCCATCCCAGGATCAATGGTGCCTCTATCGGACACTCTACCAACTGCCATACCAATTCCAGAAGGTTCCACGGGAACCTCGTGCCTGACGAGTCAGGCAATAGCATGTTAGAAATGAGGCCCATCAAGAATGCGTGCCTCACTCCTAACACCCCCCTCTCCTGCCACCATCCAACCAAGATCCCGCCAACCTGGCAGCCCTCCTCGGTCGTATCCACTGGGTTCGCTACACCCAGCCGCACCGCATGCCCAAAACATCTCGTAAGTACAGCAGTCCGCTGATCACGCGGCGATGTCCTAATGGGCAGTCCATCTATCGAAATCCGAAGCAACCGATAGACGTCCTCCAAAGTCACAGTCATCTCCCCTGTCGAAAGATGGAAAGTGTTGGTCCGCGGATCCCAAAGTTTAATCAGGGCCATTAGATAGGCCTGATCCGGGACCACAGGCTCCAGTCGAGCCACCTGCTTGAGCCCAAGGGCATCAAGCCATTCCCAGTCAACATCAGTCAGCGCCAACCGCGCCTCAGCGAAAGCGGCAGGTACACGGTACCGGCTCCTAACCTGCAAAAGAAAACAATTCAACAAAAAAAAAAATTAAAAATCATGGAAAAGAACTGTACAGCAATGACAAAAGCAAAAAAATCAAATAAACAAAACAAAAACAGATCTTCAGTTACAAGATTTCTAATCTTAACTGATTATTACAAAAACAAACACAAAATACAAAAACAAATGTTTCAGTTCTAGGGTTTCTAAACCTTAACTGAATAATTAAGAAAAACAAACACAAAATTCAAAAATAAATTTTTCGGTTTAAGGGTTTCTAACCTTAACTGATTAATTACAAAACAAGCATAAAAAAATTCAAAAATACAAAACACTGAATCTTGAGGTTCACGTTCAGTTTATCCTAAGATTTAGTTAAAACAATAAACATCTTTACCTAAAATTTGCACTAAGTTTAGTGTACAATAAGTCTTAGTTGTTCTAAACTAAGTTGCAAGGTTTAAATTTTAGAAATTTCGAAAAACGTTACACAAAAACAATTAAACAAACAAAAGCTAGAATAAACTCTAGGGAGCACTTACGGGTTTCGCCTCCGCTCCGCCGCTCGAACCAGTTTGTGCACTCATGATGGCAGAGAGAATTCCGGCAGCGCTTCGCTTCGCAGAATTACCTCCTCCTCCCAGAGCTCCCAAATCGCAAGAAAAAAAATGACACAAATGAGCCCAAATTCAAGTTTTGGCCCTTAAATAGGCCTTTGAGCTGGAAATCATCCTTGGCTGGGACGAGCGCTCTGATCAGCGCTCGTCCCACCCAGGGACGATTTCTGCAAATGGAAATCGTCCCACCCAGGGACGATTTCCAGCCAAAAAATTCAAAACATCAAAAAATCAACAAAAATGCACTAAAAACAAAAAAATAAAATTGCCTAATAAGAGTGCTGTTGCACTTGACATCCCGGGCATTCAAAATCGACGTTGGGGTCATATATTGTCATTATCCTACTCCCTAAGAAGGCTATCCTAGCCGGACCGCTCCATGGGACGACATATTTTCGTCAATTTCAGCTCCAAACAACGTCATAAAAAAAGGTCAAAACCCACTCAAAAACAACAAAAATGCAACATCAAAACATAAACAATAAGCATTGCCGGACACAAGTGCTCCTACACTTAATTTCTTGGCATAGAAAATCGATGTCGGGGTTTACATTGTTACTCTCCTACTTCCCCAAGAAGGCTACCAAAAGCCGGACCGCTCCACGGGAACATAGGTTTTTGACGATTTCACCTCATTATGGCATCAACAAAAGGGTTAACACCCACCAAAAATAGGTCCAAATGTTGGAAAAATTGCACGCGCTTAAATAGTAAAACATCTAAAGGCACCCTTGCACAAGTCATCTTGAGTCAAGCGACTCATCGCTTTTCTCACGAAGGTCATTCCCTCATCGATTCGTCGCTTGAGGGGGTAGTCACACTTAGTCACCAATCAACAATCACACACCCAATTAAGGAAAAAGACATGCATTCAAAGAATCATTGACAAACACAATCACGCTCCTGCTTGGGGCGATAAACAAGCAACAATCAAATCAATCAAACACTTGGCATTTCGTGAATCATGAACACAAGGTTCCCCCTGTGGATAAAATGCCCTTCGCCTATTCATGACTGATCAATGTCTAAGTTCAAGTCACACCTCACCAAAATAGGTTAATACTTGAAATCAAATTCCTTAGCTCGTCAGAAGCAAGGATTCAAGAATGCATGCCCTTTCCATACTTGGGGCATCAAAAGTTGGTTAGGTTACCAAGAAACCCTAATCATTAGTGCTTTGGTTATCTATTTTTGCTCAGCACTGCGTCACCCGCAGCGCTTCCCAAAAAGGGGCATCTGTAGACACCAAAACAGCACCAATCCGATTATGTGACTGCAAACACTGATCGCTTTGACAAACACAGCTCCCAGGGCAGCCCTCAGAGGTCAAACAGTGGTCTTAACCACTTTCATAGCAATTTTGTAAGGTCAAGAAGCAATTTGGCACACTTGGACACTTTGCCCAGTATTCGTCTCACCCAGGGACGATTACTAACTTGAAATCGTCTCACCCAGGGACGATTTCTGAAATCGTCTCCGGTAAGGACGATTTCCAAGTTTAACGGGCAAAAAGACAAATGGCGCCAAGTGGCAGCCACAAACAGTCAGTTGATGACTCCTGCCTCGCACGCATGTGTGGGTGGGCAGATGGGCCGTTAGAAGACTATCACAAAGACATTTATGAAAGCCCAAGTCAATGGAGGACTCCCCTCCCTCATGGGGAGACATGACTGCCACATGGCACCTATGACCAACACATGGCATTTGTGCTTCCCTCTCAAAAGAGACCCCATGGGTCTATAAAAGGTGGGAGTTTTCTCACCCAAAAGGAGGTGGAAGGAGATTTCAAGCAACGAAGTGCTGCCGAGTTGAACACCCACTTGCATCCCCTTTGATTCACCTTCTCACATCCACCAATCTCTTTTGCAAGGGAGGTTGTTGGGTGGCTTTTGGAAGCTTGAATCGGACCCAAATCCAACATATGGACACCTGAATCAACCAATTTGCCGACCCCCCAATCCTAAGAGGTTTTGGGCCCATCCCTAGTGGATTGGCTCCGAAATCAAGTGCCAACGGTGGGAGGCCCACTTGGGCACCCCGCATTTTCCAAGTTTTGTTTCAAAAGCATGCTAGATTATTTTTTCATGTTATATTTATGTTATTCTCTCTGGTTAATTCATAGCTGCAATTCCATAACATTTTGATCAGTTTTTATCATGCAATTGTGTCGCTTTGTTGTCTCACTAACTTGCAGGTGGCGATATCAAATTCCCGAGGATAGAGGCCAAATTGGGAGAATCCGACCATCTGGGTCATCCCAAAATGGCCCCAATTACATAACCCCTCTGTCTACAGGTGTTTTGGAGGCCTCGGGAGTCGACATTGGAGCGACAGAACTCGGCTTTCTCAACACAGTAGAAATCGTCTCACCCGGGGACGAATAGCAGTCAGAAATCGTCCTACCCAGGGATGATTTCCAGTTGAAGGTAGATTGACCGACTGTTTCAATGGCAGTAGCCCTCCGGTAATGTCTTCTGTCCTCTATCAGGTTTTCAGGTCAGTTAGATTCACTTTACTTGTAGTTTTAGACAGTTGTTCACATGCATCTTTTGGTGATTTCAAAGAACAAACTCTCCTTCTTGTCACAGGTGCTACTAATGCCTTTATTTGTTTCTCTGATTGCAGGATGAGCAGCAAGAAGTGAGGATTCATCAGCGTAAGCGGCGGCAGCATTTGGCCCGCCCATTTCAAACGTGGGCACGCGGAAGAGGGATCAATGATCAAGATTGTACTTAAATCTATTCAACGCTCCTAGCCCCTAAAAGGGGAGGAGGCGATTTTGTAACCGTGGTTGACAAGTTTAATAAAAGGGCTGTGACTTCTCTCTAAATTCTTGTAACTGGTTCCGATTCATTTGCCTCTTTCGCTTAATGCATTTCATGTTTTAGGACTTAAGCGTTATTTTGATTTGAATGCAACGAAGTAGTTTTTCCTTTTAAAAGCTTCCGGAATCTCGTGCTTTCAGTTTAAACCTATAAGAGTTGATAGACTAGATAATGGATATGGATAGACTCTTTGAAAATCAATCTAAGGAAGATTTAAAGGGAGTCAAATTTACATATTAAAGTATGAATGAATATGCTTCAATTTGGTGGAATCATGTTTAAACAAAGAGGTAGAAAAAGGGAAAGGATAAAAAATGAAATTAGAAACAATCATGTGATTGTATATAAATTAAAATAGAAAATATTTCTTGTTGATTATCAAATTTGATTGTTTAGAAGACTTCAAAACCTTAAGAAAATAAAATTGTAAGAGAAATAATATAGTGAAAATATCCATAAATTGATCATAAGAGGATTTTATATTGAAGACAATGATGAGGTGGAAAAATACATAAATGGGCTAAGAATTTCCATACAAGATGAAATTAGAATGGTCAAAGAGGCATATCAACATGCATTTAAGGTGGAAGAGGTATTTTACCACAAGAAATAAAATACTTTGAGAGGAATATGGTAGTCTTAAATAGGGAGGGGAAAGTTTTATATAGGAAGAGGGTAGCAAGCTTGTGATGTAGAAGAAAATTTCCAAAAAATAGTACCTAAGAAAAGGATGAAACATCAAGAGGATGAGTTGGATTGGATTGAGGTAGAGGATGTGGTTTTACTATCAAGTGTTATAAATAATTGGAAGGACATAGGACATATTAGTTCCCTTAAGCACAACATACTAGTGGTAATGGAAAGCAATATCATAACCATATTATACAAGTATATGAAGAAGGTATTACCTTACTAAAGCACAAGGAATACCTAGAATAGGAATAATCATTTATGATAAAAAGAATAATGTTAAAACTAGCTATGGATGTGCATGAAACTGAGCAAAGAAGGAATCTATTTAAGACAATTTGTAAATCAACAGGTAAATTTTGCAAGGAGGTCATGGATAGTGAAATCAAAGAGAACTTAGTGTCAATAGAGATAGTGGATGAGTTGGATTTGGTTTAGGTAGATGATATGGTTTTACTAGCAAGTGCTATATATGTTTGTGATAAGGACATAAAGCTTATGAGTTTCCTTAAACATAGTGAAATAGTGGGCATGGAAAGGAATCCCATAAACATATTATACAAGGAAATAAATAAAGTATTGCCTAACTGGAGCACATGAAAGAACTCAAACAAGGAGATTCACTTATGATAAAAATGATAATGTTAAAAACAACCAAGGAGGTGCATGAAACTAAGTAAAGAATGAACCTATTTGGTATTTGTATATCATATTATAAATGTTACAAGGTGATCATGGATAGTGTAATTAAAGATAATTTAGTGTCAAAAAAGATGATGAAAAAACTTGGCATAAAGAGAATTGAGAATACAAATCCTTAAAAAGTGTCATGGTTATAAAATGGACATCAAATTTTAGCAATTGAACAATGTATTGTAAATATTTAGATTTATTCTTATAAGGATATAATTCTATTTGACATCATATTAATTAGTGCATGTCATATTATGTTGGGGAGACAATAGCAATTTGATAGGAAAATCATACAATATGGTAGGATTAACACTTACTCAATTATGAAGGAATGTAAACGTTATGCATCAAGTCTGTTGAAGGACAAAGGAAAATAGTTGGACAATCATTGTAAAGTTTACTTGATCTCAAAAAACCAATTTATGAAGGATGCAAAGGAGGAATTATGATTTGATATCACTAAAAACTCCATAGAAGTTAGAGAAGCTAATGAAATGGATGAAATTCCTTGTAAAGTAGGTGATATGTGAGAGGAGTTTTTATATATTGTCTCTAAGAGATTGTCAAATGGATTACCACCTATAAGGAGCATTACTCATAACATAGAATTTGTACCTAGAGCAAGTTTACCAAAAAGGCAGCCTTTAGGATGACACCCATGAGGAATGAAGAAATAAAAATACAATTCCAAGAGAAATTAGACAAGGGGCTAATTAAGGAGAGCTTGATCCCATGTGTAGTAGTAGTTGTACTAGTACCCACAAAAGGTAGATAATGACATATCTACACCAATTACACTATCAATAAGATCACAATAAAATATAGGTTACCATTACCCTTTATGGATGATTTCATGGATTGTTTAAGTGGAATAAAGTGCTTCACAAAGAATGATTTGAAAAGGAATTTTCATTGAATTTGAGTTAGAGAAGGACATGAGTGAAATGCTATGTTTTATACCCAAGAGATATTGTATGAATGGATTATTATGCCATTTATATTAACAAATGCACCTACCATTTTTATGCAAATGATGAATGAAATCTTGAATTATTTTATTATTAAGTTTATGGTGGTTTATTTAGATGATAAGTTCATGTTTAGCAAGTCGAATGATGAAAATATAATGCAATTGGGCTAGTTGTGTAAAGATTGACGTAGGATTAATTACTAATTATTTTTTAGAATTATAGTTTTATGAGGAATAAATTGTTCTATTTGGGTATAGTTATCTCGAAGGATGGTTTTTGGATGGATCTAGCAAAGTTAAAAGCTATTGTAGAACGGCCATCATTGAGAAGAATATATGAAGCAAGAAGTTTCCTTGGTTTGGCAAGTTTTTAGAGAAAAATCAAGTGAAACTTTAGTGGAATTTGCACTCAAATATCAATAAAATAGTAAGTGGTAGATACAATTTTAAATGGATAGACAAATTAGAAAATATATTTTAGATATTGAATAAGAAATTCTCTAAGTAATTGGTTTTAGCATTGTCAAAATTTGACAAAGTTGATATGGCAACATCCATGTAGTAATGACAAGAGATATGACAACTAGAAATAGTTGAAAACTCCATGTGGAATATTGGATATAAAATGCTTAGCATGGGACTGGCAATTTAACCATCATATGTAGTTGGAGATAATATTGGATAAGAATGCTTAGCTAGCATTCTCAGTTCAAACATCAAGAATAATTAGAAAGTCATTATTCTCATGCTTATAAATAAGAAGTGAAATGTATATTATAGAGGGGAGAGGAGAGCAAAGGCATTATTTAACAAAAAAATATGACTTGTAACCTCACAAAGAATTCAATAAATAAAGTTTACTATTTAAATGCCTTGTGTCACCTTTGTTATTGAATTTAATCATTCCATAGGAAATATTGTATCTCTTATTGGTTTCTCATGTGTAGGTCATAGGAGATATATTGAATATTTGAATAATAAATGTTTATTTTTGAGAAAGGTTGCAGGCAATGAGGAGTCATTATCATGGGATATAATTATTATGTCCTTCACATGTGTAATATTTTTTAATTATCGACTAAAGATTTAACTATCATGTGGTATAATTAGTCATACAACTAAGAGATTGTACAATTAAATGGGTGGAGTTCCAAAATAAGAAACCACTAAATAATTTCATTTACTGTATAATAATCAAATTACACATTCAAGCTAGAAATAATCATGTGATTGTTTGGTGAAAATTATTTAATTGTACAATTGTAAAAGTTTATAGATAAAAGTAAGTTGTTGTATGGTGAAGGAATCATACAATACTATGATGGGCATGAGAAAGTGTTGATGGTGAAAGGATCATACAATCATACACTATGAAGAAATCATATAACCGATGGAGATTGTATGAAGGGAGTAGATGTTGCTAGTTGAATCATACATTTGAATGATTGGAAGAGTATAGGCTATGTAGGTTGAACCGTATAGTTATTTGAATGGAAGACTGCATGCTCATAAACAAAGGTATTATTGTACAATAGAGGGTGTCTAGTTTTGTTACTATATCATTTTGTATTGAAGCCAAAATATATATAAGGAAGAGGAAGAGGAATACTAGGAAGAGGAAGACAAAGAAATGATGGTAGAATGGGAAATATGAATACTAGGAGGAACCTAAACCATAGATATAATTGAATGATTTCATCTTGAGGATATTAGTGATAGTGTAGAAGAGGATAATGGTCATGTGGAAGCTCAAGATGAAAAATAAGACAAATAATTGAAGGAAAAATTGATCTAATTGACTTCTAAAATATGTTGGAATTCAAATATAGAAAACCTATCTTATAATGGAAGCTTAAATCTATAATAGCTCATAGACTAGATTATAAAAATGGAGAAGTATTTTTATTTTGAGTCAATTGAAGATCCCAAAATGGTGAAGTTCCCTTGTACAATGCTAAAGGACATGTTTCATTGTGGGGCAATGTATAAAATGAAATAAAATGAAAAGTAAATGAATGGATAAAGATATGACATAAAATAGTCACAAAAATAGAGTCCAAATTCCCGCAATCAGACTATCAATTGGGTCTTTTTAGGGATTTGTAGAAATTATGATAGAAAAATATGATTGTGAAAGACTACACAAATTAATTCTATATGCCTACCATTTGGGTTGGTCATATGGAATACAATGAATATAAATTGTCAAAGTAAATTAATGTACTACAATTGTCCATGCAAGATGAAGTTAGTATGATAAGGATAAGGATGGTAGAGGAAGACTAACAATATTCCTTATAGATAGAAGAGAAGTTGATGTGAAAGCAACCAAATAATTAGAGAAAGATGATGGATCTTGCAAGGATGAAGACAAATAAACAATGGAAGAGAACATCAAAAACAAGGATATGTTAATAGTTCTTGTAGTGATTTCCCTTAGAATACCATAGGAGGTGGACACTCCTCATGAAAAAGATGTGGTTTTGGTAAAGGAAGGGGTAGAGTATTCTACAAAATATGTTATAGATGCATAGAAGATCATAATTAGGCATTTGAATTTCCAACCATGCAACAAAGCAACAACAAGAAAAGGAATTCAAAAACTATATTGCACAAATAGAATAAGAAAGTTATGCTTCCTCAAATCATAGAGAATGTGGGTAAGCATAATCACTCATGATGAAGAGAGTACTATTAAATATAGAAAAGAGAGAATGTAAACCTTTTAGCAAAGTTCCTAGAATATTTATTTTGTTACCCAATGAGTATGATGTAAGAACATCCATGTAGCAATGATAAGATATGTGACAACTATAAATGGTTGGAAACTCCATCTAGAATATTGGATAAGAAATGCTAATTTTGGAACTAGTAGTATAACCATCATACACAGTTGGAGGAAATATTGGATAAGAATATTTAGCTGGCATTGGTAGTTCAACCATCATGTGTAGTTAGCAATTCATCATTAGTATGCTTATAAATAAGAGGTAAAATGTAGAGTGTATTGGGGATAGGAGAGTGAAAGGATTATTTAACACAAAAAATGTCTTGTAACATTACAAATAATTCAATAAATAAATTTTACTATTCAAAAACCCTATGTCACCTTTGTGAGTGATTTATAATCATTACATAGGAAAGATTGTATGTCTTATTATTTTCTCATGTGCATGTCATAAAATGCATATTGAATAATTAAATAATGAATGAAATAATAAATTTTTGTGGTTGAAAAAGGTTGCAAGAATCAAGGAATCATTCTCATAGGAGATAATTGCTATGACCTTCATATGCATAGGATTTTGATTATTTCTAGTTAAAGTTTAGAATGTCATGTGGTGTTTGTTGTACAATAGATAGATCACACAATTAAAGACGTGGAGTTTCTAAAGAAAAACTAATGAATACTTATATTTACCTTATAGTAATAAAATGACACATTGGATATAGAAATGATCATGTGATTGTACAATAATATTAATTTAAGGATAAAATTAAGATTTTGTACGATGTAAGAATTGCACAATTATACAATGGGCTTGAGCAAGTGCTTATTGTAAAAGGATAATATAATATTACAATTGGTGGAGATTGTATGAAGGTCCCATATGTTCTTAGATGAATTGTATAGTTTTATGATTGGAAGAGTGTAGGTTGTGTAGGTTGAATCATACAAGTTATATGATTGGAAGAGGAATCGTATAGTGGTACAATTGGCAGAGTACATGTTGGTAAACAAAGGCATAATCATGCAATAGGGGATGTGTAATTTTATTACTACACCATTTAAACTTTGCATCTCTATCTAACATAAAGATTTTTGGTAAACTACAAAATCTTACAACTTCTTGAAAGAATAGATCAAACTATGGGTAACTTCATTCATTATCATGTAAGGTATAAAATATGACATCTTCAAAAACCCATAAACAATTAGAAAACTAGAATCATTACCCCTTAGCATCCTTACCAATCTAAGAATAATACCCATGCTCACATTCTCCCATAGCCTCTTGAAAAAGTGTTGATCTTAGAAGCTTGTAGCCATAAAATAATCAAAGAGAAAGTGAAATACATAGAAGAAAAGTTATTATGAAAGAAAAAAAATAATTAGAGTGGAAGAGTAAGGTTCTCATGAGAATGAGGACAAAAAAATTATAGAAGAGGATAATAGAAAAATGAAGGAAAAATTAGTACTTCTCACAATGATTTTAGTAAGAACACCAGTGAAGGTGGAGAATTATCATGAGGAAGAAGTGGATATGTTTGAGGAAGGGATAGAGGATTCTTTAGAAGATGTTATAAATGTAGAGAATATGTTAATTGAGAATTTCAATATCCAATTGTACAATAGTGCAATAGTAAAGGAAAGGAGGTTAAAAACCATATTGCAAGAGCATAAGAAGAAAGTGTTGCTTTCCAAAAGCAAATAGATGAGCCTATGTAATAAGAATATCTGATGGTTAAGAGAGTACTATTGAATCCAAAGAAAAGCGAATTTTAACTTGTTCAAAGGATAAGAAATTTTAGAATAGTATGTAAATCAGGGGCCAAATATTACAAGGTCATTATAGATTGTGGGAATATAGATAATCCAATATCTATTTAGATGGTAGAAAATATTAGGTTGAGGAGGATAGCACACTCTAATCCATACAAGGTCTCTTGGTTGTAAAAGGGACACCAAATCTTAGTTAGTAAACAATACAACGTGAATTTTTATATAGGATTATATGATGAGGTCCTATATAATATCATGCATATGAACACTCACCACATGTTGTTGGTAAGACCTTGGCTATTTGATATAAAGGTAGTACATGATGGTAGGGGAAATACCTACAACATTATGAAATATGGTAAGAAGTTTTTACTATGTCTATTGAAGGACAAGGATGAAAAAAAGGATAATAGTAGTAAAAAATGTTTAATTTCAAGAAATATTTTATGGAGATAAAAAAGAAGGCATTTTTTTCCTTGATTTCCAAAGACACAAAGGTTAATATGGTAGAAAATAAGGAAAGAACTCCAAGGGACATAAATTGTTTTCTAGAGGAGTATGGATAAATTTTATATAAAGAATTGTTATATGGATTTTCACTAGTAATAATTATTATCCATCACATTGATTTCATTCCTAGATCAATTCTACCCAATAAGGTAACACATATAATGATGCCAATGGAGAATGAAAAAATAAATAGACAAGTTCAAGAGTTATTGGACAAGGGTTTGATTAGGGAAATCTTAATATCTTGTACAATTCCATTCATACTTACACCATAGAAGGGTGTGTTAGAGAATATATTATATTATTGGGTACATATAAATGTACTACCTTTGGTACATTACTATAGTAGAAGTTTAATTTAGGATAAAGTTAAGTAGTTACTTTAGTATGTAATAAATGCATAAGTTTTATAATGCGCATTGATGTGAATGTTGTCTAGTCCACATGTACATGAGTCAGGATAGAGTCAAAGGTAGAATAAGGGAAAAGGAACTTATCTTCCTATATAAAGGCCTTATAGTGAGTGAAATAGAGAGGTCATAATATAGAGAGTGCATAGTATAGATTGGTATTGTGGTACAATGTTGCTCCTTTATAACAATTTATGGAGTGTTTATGTCGTCCATTATATTACATTGTACTATTTTTGTGACATTTCATTAATGGTATATTTATAAGTTATTGTTGAATTTTATCTCTATATTATAGTATCATTATCATATAGACATCATAGCTTGTTTATATTGCATTTCCTATATCATATACTCATCAAAATCTAATAGTGGTATCAAATCACATGGTAGATCAATAGGAAATAGGGGGAGCCACAAGTGAGATTAAGAGAAAACTAGAAATCTCATTAATAAAATTTTTGAGATTACATTTGGCTAGAGTATTTCCATAGGGTTGCAGAAAAACTAGTGAAGACTAGGACTCAGCATAAATTCCACTAGATTGATAAATCAACTAGTGAAGATTGATTATATCTAGATTTATATTTTCTTCCATTACAGTCCTAATAGCTTATTGTAGGAAATACAAGATTCAAAGAAAGTTGGGAAGCTTCCCACAAAATATCTAGGAAGAATATCTTCTTTGAAATCAATCCAAAACTAGAAGCATCAAATAAAATATAGAATATTTGAAGGCTTGTAGAAAACATATCATTGCTAGGGATTGTATGCTTGCAAATATCTAAAGAAGAAAGGCCATAAAAGCCTTGTTGTAGATTCAAGAAAGAAGAGGCTCCAAGGAAGAGTCTAATAGAAGATTGGATATTGGTGATCTTTATTGAAGACTGTAAATAGAATATTGAATAGAATCCAAAGAAGAATCTTGGTGAAGATAGGAGATTGGTCATATTAATTAAATTTTGAATAATTTACCTTGAAGGAGTAGAAGAAATTAGCTTGAGAAATTGAATAGAACTACAACAGATCCCATTGAATAACTTCCAATTTTGGAAGATATAGAGAAGGACTTGCAAAATTTCTATTTTTGAAGTAGAATATTTTAGATATCTGAGAGGGAGATCTCATTTTCAAACATCCATATTAGAAGGTTGAAGAATATGTCTTGTCGAGAAGACTAGAGAAGCTACGAAGGTGAATACCCTAGATAAGATATCTCAAGGAGAAAGAAGGAGAAGGCTTGGAGAGCCTCATTATAGGAAATTCAGATAAGATCTTTAAAGGAGTTATTAGGAGAACTCATTAGAGAAATATATCACGAAGGATAAGTTCTTGATACATGATAAAATTGAAATAATTATCACCATTCAACAAAAATCCCAAGAGTGAAGGGTTTGACAAGAGGCTTGCCAAATTTTGGAGGATATTGGTGAAGACCTCAAGAATTTTAGTTTCTTAAGAAGAAGACATAGACTAAATTTAGAATTCAAAAACGAGGTTGAAGGAGAAAGTAGCCAAATATTACTACCAAACCTAAGAGTTTTGAAGATTACCTTAGAATTCTAGAAGGCTCATTCATATAAAGGAGACCTATTGGTTTCGATAGTAGAAAACTAAAATGTCATTGAAGGAAAAACATAGTTGCGATCTACAGAAGTTCCCTACCAATATTTTGAGTTTCAAGGAGAGCATTTCAATGGAGAAATTTATTGGAAAAGGGCAGTAATTAGGACAACATTACTAGCTACAAAAAAAATAGATTTACTGAGTGCATTCTAAAGGAGATTTGAAGTCACCTACCATAGTATTAGGATAGCAAGTTATAGGTTTTTAAAAGCTACAAATAGGTGATTTGAAGAGATATTTTGGACAACAAAATAAGAGTTACAATTTCATCCAGTAAAAGGTAGCAATAAATTGAATCTAAGAACCTTGAAATCCTTCATCTACAGATATCGTTAAGGTAAGAAACATGGGTGCAAATATATTCATTAGTTGAAATTTAATTTGGTTTGTTATCAAGTTCCATTAAACACCATATTAGTTTTTTAAGGAGTTACAAAGAAAAATTTTAATATTATAGTCTTCAAGGGAGTGCATAAGATAGTTTCTTTTAAGGTTAATATCTACACATTAAAATAATATTGAGATATATTTTTATATAAAGAAAAATATAATCTTCCTTTTGTTTAATTTGAAGAAAAGAAGACTACATTAAGTTTACATAGTTTATAGTGCATATTTAAAATCACTTTGAGAAGTTATTTTATAGGAGTGATAAGGAGAGATCAATATTGAACTATACTAACTATTCCTAATATTTTTTAAGGTGCACTAAGTATTTTAGTTGTAGTGAAAATTAGTGCAAAGTTAAACCTCTAAAATAGCATATTAGTTGCATGATATAGAGCTTGGATTCATTGTTAATAAGCTATCCAAGAAAATATGTTAGAGGTTAGTGTTGTCTAGTAAGGAAGGCAAAAAAACATTACTACTTTCTCTAAAGGATTAGAGCAGAGAGCCACCATATATAAGAAGCAAGGAATAGCTTTAAAAGGGGATATATAACTTCAATGTAAAATAAGGGACTTAATAATATATATTGCAAAGGTGTTTGCATTACATTAGCATCAGTTTTATACTTTCAAATACAGTAAATAAGGACAAAAGAAATAGTGTCTTAAAGAAACTATAATAGGTAGAAAAGTATAGTCTCCAAGCGGTCACATCACTAAATTTTGAGGAGAAAACATTGATAAGAGTAGATATCTAGCAAAGGGCTCACAAGGTTGGGTTTGATGGTGTCTAAAGACACCATTTTCATCATTACATTCAATGCCTATGAGAGCATCAACCTATAGCACAAAGTTTCTATGTAAAGGAGCTATCATAGAACAAGATATATACATATATAAGTAATTATATCACAAGATATCTATGTAGGAGATAGAATAAACTATCTATGTGAAGAGGCTATCGACATCTACATAAAATATAAAACCAAGGATAGCATATAACAAACATAAAATAATAAGATACAAGGAATAAAATAAAGGTACAATACCAAAGATATGCTATTCGAGTGGAAGCACCAAAAATATGCCATTGAAGCACCATCGAATATCCATTCCAATACCCTAGGATTATTACAACTACATCCAACCTTAATAGACATCATCATAGATAGAACAAATTGCAATAAGGAGAAATTTTTTGCTATCGAAGGAGCCAAGCAATATTACAAATGGTTGGCAAGAATAGGTGTTGATAAAGATTTTAGTTTATTTTGTGGTACGTTGGACAGAGTGTGCATGCAAGGGAGACATGTACATTTGTCCTAAATATAGTGGAAATATTGTGCCACTTGGCACAAAGGGTATCTTTACCCTTTTATCTCCAATTCTCAAGAGAAAGGTGCTCAACTTAGTAACTCCTTCCATCATAGACATAATGCTAGCACTCGAAGATAGGAACTCATTAGAGTAACATTTATCCAAGAGAGTTCTAGCCATTAGAGTAATGCTCATCCATGAGAGTGAAAAACACTACGAGTAATGCTCATTCAAGAGAGAAGAGCACATGCGATTTGAGTAACATTTTATTTACCTAAGAACTTCACACAAGACTTGTGCCACTTGTATCAATATGGTTTTATCTTGTAACATTATAGATTCATGTAAGTTAAATTCCAAAGAAATATAGGCAACATTTATCACATATATCAAAGTAAGATATAGAGTATTATAAATCTAAAATAGAAGGAGAAGTGCATCTTTATCCAACATTGAAGTGTGTATACATAGGGAGGTCAAAGTCCATTATAAAAGAAGCATTGAATGCTCATCATCATTCAACAAATATAGCACTCAAAGTATCCATTAGAAGAGTGAACATAGAGGTATATCACATTCAATATTATAAAGGTAATACTTGAAATTAATCACTTGTTTTTATTAAGGTTAAAAGGAGTTATAAGGTGAACTTTATAAGATAAAATTTACTACTACATTGGAGCAAAACAAATTAACCAAGCATTAGTGAATTCTAAAGCAAGTTTTATCTTCAAGTAATATTTCAAGGTACATTAGCTAAAGTACATATTTATTATAATATTTGCAAATATTTATAGTAGGAGATATAAGTTTTTCAACATTGGATAATTAAATTATTAGTTTTTAAATGCTATTATCATCTAAATTTCTACATTAGGGGGTTATAAGGAATATTAAACCAAACTTTAGAAAATTGAATTATTGAAAAAATAAAGGTTAAAAAGAAGAAATAATATTGTTTTCTTGAGATATTTAGAATCAATTACTTATACTTGTCTCATATACATATTAAAGAGATAAAATAAATCATACCATAGATAAATCCATCAAATTGATAAGTGCATATTTCACTAGAATAAATAAAGTAAAATAGGAGTTTATTATTATAATTTCCAAAAAATTACCAAATGAACTCAAAAGGTAAACTATTACCAATATTAGAATATATTCTAATCACTAGAGAGATATAAGGATCCTCAAAAATCTAAGTCTTAGAAATATTTTATCAAAATAATTTACATACTCAAAAATAGGGAGTCATAAGGTAGTCTACTACAAACGATTTGTCAAAAGTGTTCTTAAAATATAAAGAGATAAAACTAAGGAAGATGTACACCTAAAAGAATATAGTGAACAATGATATAAACAACACTATTAGAAATGAAAGAGCAAGTGTCATAAAAACTCGAATAAAAAAATTACTTATAAACTTTGAAGGAGACATAGACCTTACTTAAATAAGGATTCATAGTGAAGCTTTAAAAGATAACTTTGAAGCCATGAAATATTATCTACATGCTCAACTCACTGAAGCAATTGATAATGGAGACTTTGACATTCAAATTCCTTTAGAATTTGGTATCATATTATATATGGCATTACTTACATTCAAATGTTACAAGGATGAGAATGTAGAATAAAAAGGATTGATATAATTACTTAAAATGAAAATAGAAATGGATGAATCATACCTAGAGAAGATATTTCAATCCTCATGCAGTATTGATACTTTAAGTTCTACTAACATAAAATATTATCATGATGCCTTAAGTGTTTGTTCATAAAATTCTATGCAGAACCTAGAAAATGATAAAAAGGACAAAGGTAAGTAGAATATGCTTTTGCAAGAATCAAATGATAGTACATCCACCTATTAAAGTGTAGCAACTGACCAGATTGGTACGATAGGATGCGGCTGAGTTTTTGCGCTCTGGCGATTTGGCGGGAAAACTTCTGAACCGACGTCGGGCGCTGCTCGTGGGCCTCTGGCCCGACAGATCTTCCCAGAGCCTTTGTTTGATTGTTTCTGCACTACTCTGAAGACTTGTAAGCTGTTCCGGGAGGGCCCGATGGGGTCTCCTCCAGTCTCTTCTGCTGGAAAAAAGAGTTCATACGTTGAGATGTTGAAAGAAAACCCCTCGCCCTCCATTGGTGAAGCGCAGAGGACTGCTTTTCAGACGTTACTCAAGAACGCTGGCAAGGGTGCTTCCACACACCGAGTTAACGGTTGCCTTCCGCAATCAACTTCCAGACCAAAGATTATTATAGAACCGAAACTGGTCGAAGACACAATCTCCTATCGTGCTCATCACGACCTGATTTGCAAATTCATGGGTATCCGTCCCACTCTGAACTTTCTGCACACCTGGGTTAGACAAAATTGGGAGCCACTAGGTGAGTACTCCTTATGGCCTATTAGTAATGGATATTTCATTATTAGTTTCTCTTCTTTAGCAGATAGAAACAGAGCATTTGAATCAGAGAAGAGGAACCATGGCCCGGCTGGGTTATTTGTTCAACCTTGGAGAGTGGGTTTTGACCCTCGTATCGAACCCACGGCAGTCCCGGTCTGGATCCGACTGTATGCTCTCCCGATGGAGTTTTGGGGTGAGCAGGTTTTAGAAATGATTGGTAATTCATTAGGCGGATTTATAGGAGTCTCCGAGAGACACTATAGAGGGAAACACATCTGTCTTTGCTAGGATCTGTGTTGAAATGGACATTAGCCAGCCTCTACCGGTCGAGGTGGAACTTGAGTTGACGGGGCTCTCCTGGATACAACGGTTAGATTATGAGGCACTACCTTTTAGATGCAGAGTCCGCCATAAGCACGGCCATCCGGCGAGGTTACGCCCAAATATTATGAGCACAAAAGTGGAGGCGCCGCTTGGAAATCCAAATCGCCCCGGGAGAGGGCAAGTTTACCCCTGTCCAAGATCCATCTAGTATTCCTCAGGATTCTGATCTCCAGAAAGATGGTTTTGAACAACCGAAGCGAAGGAGAAATAAAAAGAAAAATTCCAAGGAGGAGGCACAACTTAAACCAACCAATCGGTATGAAATCTTTAAATCCCTAGTAGATCAAGAGGACCAAGTTATGGAAGGAGTGGATGGGAATGTTGAGGATATTAACATTCACTCTCAGGCTTCCCCTTCTTCTACTCCGGTCTTAGAACAGGTAATGGAACCCTCTGGGACAAGGCACCCAGAGAACTCAGGGACACTGGTAATCCACTCCCCAGCACAGCCGGTTATTAAGGACGTCAATATGGGAAGCTCTGAAAAGAACAGGGAAAGGCCGGTTCTAGGGATTACCCAGGTGGAGAAGAGGTCTAAAAACAGTAATTCCCAAGGAGCAGGCAGAAAATCCAATAAGGATCTACTAGCAGTACAAGGAGACAAGCTGATCAATGGAGGATCGGTGAGGCCAATTGAGTCTTATTGCTCACAAGGTCCTCAATGATTATTCAATCCTGGAATGTTAGGGGTTTAAACAGCAGAACCCATCAATCTGTTGTTCAAGGACTTTTAGGAAAATGTAAAACAGACTTTTTGCTCATCCAGGAGACAAAAATGTCTGTAGATCTTATGTGCAAGACTGCTAACAGAATATGGCGGGGTGCTTGATTATATGGATGTGGGTGCTCGGGGGTGCCTCGGGGGGGATTGTTACTCTCTGTAACCCTCAAGTATGGACAGCTTTAGAACACATAGCTTGGAGGGGTGTTCTCACTTCTCTGTTTAGAAACAATGCCACAGTTGAACATGTTCTTATTACAAACTTCTATGGGGCTCAATGCTTTGATGGCCAGCGGCTCCAATGGCAAGCTGTACACAACATGAGGTCATCCCGGGAAGTTTTTGACTGGATCATAGGTGGGGATTTTAATGCCAAATTGTATGTTAGGGATCGGGGAAGGTGGTGCCCCAGTTTTGGATCCTGGGGACCGGTTCTTGATTGCCCAAATCCAGGCCTTTAATCTGGTTGATATCAAAGGCCATGGAACCTACTTTACTTGGACAAACAAGAGGAGAGAGCCACACGGCAGGAAGGTTAAGTTAGACCGGTTTTTGGTTTCTGAAGAGGCATTTATTAAATGGAATCTTAAGTTCCAGATTTTGGAAGGTCCAGTCTCGGACCACTATCCCCTTTTGTTGGAGGGAGGGCCGATGACAGGTCAACACCATAAGCCATTCAAATTTGAAAATTTTTGGTTGCAAAAGGAGGATCTCCGAAGGAAAATTCCACAGTGGTGGGAAGAAGGCCGCCTACCCTTGGGGACTGCAATGTTCAAATTCCATAAACAACTCCATTTTGTCAAGTGTAAATTGAAACAGTGGAGACAAAACAATAAGTCGGACTTCCAGCTCCAAAGGGCCCCCTTGATGGCTAGATGGGAGGAGGTGCAAAAACACTTCAGGGAAGGTACCATTACTGAGCACCTTAAAGTTGAGGATGATGCTCTGCGCAAAGCGGTTGAGGACATTGATAATCAAGAGGAAATTTATTGGAAGCGAGAGAGCAAGAATCACTTGGTTACTAGAAGGTGATAGAAATACAAAATTTTTCCACCGCTCGCCTGTGCAAGGAGACAAATGCATAACATGGAAGTCCTTCACGATGAGAATGGACACTCCTTTGATACTCTCCCTGGAATGCATTTCCACTCAATGGATTATTTCTCAAACCTTTTTAAGGAAAGTAGGGAACAAGATGTGGAAGCCCAAAATGAAGTTATTAATGTCATACCTTCTATTATCTCTCACGAAGAGAATCAGACTCTCCTTAGACCCATTGACAGTGATGAACTAAAGAAAGTGGTCTTTGGGATGAGCACGGGAAAATCGCCAGGTCCAGATGGCTTTCCTATAGAATTCTTTCAGGCCTTATGGGATACTGCGGAGAAAGATGTTTTGGCTATCGCAGAGGAGTCCAGAACTAATAAAAGAATGCTTAAGGCTCTCAATCACACCTTCATCACTTTAATTCCAAAAGGGGAGGGGGGGTTCATCTCTACGATTTCAGACCGATTGCCTTATGCAATGTTATTTATAAAATAGTCACGAAGATTATGGCTGAACGGCTAAAACCTTTTCTCCATAAAATAATTTCCTTTGAGCAAGGGGGTTTTGTTGAAGGAAGACAGATCTTGGATGAAGTGGTCCTTGCTCAGGAGGCAATCCATACAATGCAAACTTCAGGCAACAAAGGAATGTTCATAAAGTTGGATATGTCTAAGGCTTATGACCGGGTGGAGTGGGGCTTTCTGGCAAAGATGATGGCAGCCTTTGGCTTCTCTCAGGACTGGATTGACTGGGTCATGAGTTGTATCTCCACACCTTCTTTCTCTGTTCTAATCAATGGGCTCCCCTCGACTCCTTTTGGAGCCTCTCGGGGTCTTCGTCAAGGGGACCCTTGCTCTCCTTACCTCTTCCTCATCTTAGCGAGAAGGATTAGGCGGACTCTTCTGAGAAGACGACGGCTAGGTGTGATAACAGGTATTAAAGTGGGGACAGAAGTTTTGACCCACTTACAGTTTGTGGATGACACGGGATTGGTTGGAGTGGCCAGCCTCAGGGAAGCAAGAGGAATTAGAGATACTTTAAACATCTACCTTCGGGCCTCAAATCAAGTCATTAATGATAAAAAATCCAAAGTGGTCTTCTTCAATCTTGACCGAAGGTTACAGGAAAGAGTTACTGAGATCCTGGGATTTACTAGGACTTCTCTACCTGTTGTTTACTTGGGGGTTCCACTGCATTTCAAAAAACTAAAAATTGATATCTGGAAGGATCTTTTGGATGGCATCAAAGAGAAAATGAATCATTGGTCTCATAAATGGTTAAGCTATGGAGGCCGACTAACTTACTTACAATCAGTTATTCAGGCAATGCCAATATATAAATTCTCCATCTTGGCTGCCCCACATTCTATATGGAAAGAGCTTGACAAAATGGCCAGAAGCTTTTTATGGGAGGGTGCAAAAGGGAAGAAGAAATGGGCCTTGGTTGGATGGGATAAGGTCACCCAGCCCAAGGATAAAGGAGGGCTGGGACTGAGAAGCTCCAAGCTTAATAATCAAGCTTTGGCTGGTAAATTGTACTGGAGGTGGATTTCCCAGCCAACATCCCTCTTTAGCAGAATTCTTTCTAGCAAATACCTAGGCCATGCTCACCCCAATGATCTAGGACGTTTCCCTTTGGAGGGTAATGGATCCTTAGTATGGCAGACTCTCAAGCTGGGAGCTCAAGTTATCAAAGATCAATTGTTTTGGAAAGTGGGGAGAGGGGAGAAGGCCCGTTTACGGGTGACTCCTGGGATCGGCACCCTCCCATCATTCGTTGTGTTTCCAGAATTGCAACCCATTAAATCAGCCATAGAAGACAAGGGCTGGATTCATATTGAGAGTTATTTCAATACCAGCCACATTGGGGAGTACAAGTTCAAAAAGTTCAAGAGGTTGGAAGAGTGGCCAATTCCAATCCCACCGGAGTGGCACCAATCTTAGAAAAAATTTTGAAAGCTAGGTTTCTTATTGGGCGGGATGAAGAGGATGAACTTGCCTAGGGCTTTGGGAACCTTGGGGTTTACACTGTGAAGGCGGGATTTAACCAGATTCTTCCAGAGCCCCTCCCACACTCTTTCCCGGTCCATGTTTGGAAGAAGATATGGCACCCCAAGGGTTGGCCGAAGGTGAATTTTTTTGCCTGGCAACTTATGCACAATGGAATTCTCACCTTTGACAATCTTAGACACAGAGGCATCATCGGTCCTTCTCAGTGTGTTTTATGCCGCAAGCATGAGGAAACTGTTGATCATTTGATGTTTGAATGCCCCTTCACACGGCAGATTTGGATGCGCTGGTTTTCCCACTTCAAAATTCAAGCCAACAGTGAGGTGACTCGGACCAATATTTGGAACCGATGGAAGAGAGGCAGATTTAAATCCAAAGCTCTCCGAATTGGCTGGGAGTTGGGCTTTCTTTTTATTTGGTGGCAGGTGTGGCTGGAGAGAAATGCCCGCATTTTTCGTGAAACATTCTCTTCACTTGATGGAATATGGCAGGTTATATGGAGCAAAGTGGTGGAAACAGTTGCCATCTACGTTGAGGAGGAACATCAGTCTGTTTTTGTGCCATTGGTTGATGGAGTTGTTGCTCTTGAAAGACAGGCTCATGATAGATGGCACCCTCCCCCAGCAGGCTGGATCAAAATCAATGCGATGGAGCTGCAAAAGGAAATCCGGGTAGTCTTTGATGCTTGGAGTTGTGTGCCGTGATCATGGTGGGTCCGTGCTTTCTTGGGAGCTGCACGATGCTGGGTCATGCCACAAACAATGAAGCGGAGGCCTTGGCTGTTAAATTTGCTTCTATATGGGGTTATCAAGCAGGGCCATAGAAAGATAATTCTTGAGTCCGACTCCCAAATTCTGGTGGGCGCTCTCGATTGCATGAGGAACTTTGATTTGCAAGCCTGGAGGTTGCGGAGTCTTGTCTCTCAGATAAAGGATCTCTGGAAAGAATTAGATGATGTGGTTCCCATCTATGTGAGTAGGGATTTCAACAAGGCGGCCGATTTCCTTGCTAAGATAGGTGTTGAGAAGGAAGTTGGAGTGCAGATGCATAGTGATATGCCTGTGGAGGATGTTGGGATTCGGCAAGGCCTTGAATGCTACCTATGATAATGTGCAAAGTTTTTGCTGCTAAGGAAGGTTTTTGTCATGATTTCGTGACATGTAGCGGCGTCGTGGCCTCTTGTTGGAAGTTGTCGCGATATCGCGACAGGTTTTGCCTTCTCAGCCTTAGAAAGGAACATGTCGCGAAATCGCGACATGTCACGAAATCGCGACGTTTTTGGCGCAGGGATGATAAGGAGGATTATCGTCGCGATATCGTGACATTTTTGGTAAACTTGAGCAAAGGGCACATTTCGTCGCGATATCGCGACATTTTTGTCGATTGGAAGCTGCATGGTAAAACTGTCGCGATATCGCGACAGTTGGGGCACACTGGCGTCATCTGGATTTCTTGTCGCGATATCGCGACAATTTTGAAGACTGGCTGCAATGAGGATTATCATCGCGATATCGTGACTTTTTTGGTGAACTTGAGCAAAGGGCACATTTCGTCGCGATTTCGTGACATTTCTGTCGATCGGAAGCTGCATGGTAAAATCGTCGCGATATCGCGACAGTTGGGGCACACTGGCGTCATCTGGATTAATTGTCGCGATATCGCGACAATTTTGAAGACAAGTTGCAATGAGGATAACTTGTCGCGATATCGCGACAGTTTTGAAGATTGGGAACTGAAAGGAAAATTCGTCGCGATTTCGCGACACTTTTGGCACATTCATGGCTTTGGTAAAAATTGTCGCGATATCGCGACACTTTTGCGGATTGGGAGTCAAGATGAGAATATGTCGCGATATCGCGACACTTTTGCTGGCTGGGCGCTTCGGAGAAATTCCGTCGCGATTTCGTGACCCTTTTGGAGATTTGATGCTTCCTGGAGTTCTTGTCGCGATTTCGCGACGCCTGTGATGATAGACCGTCGGAGGGAGTTGCTGTCGCGATTTCGTGACTTTTTTGGCGATCGGACGCGGAGGGCTTTGTCTGTCGCGATATCGTGACATGTCGCGATATCGCGACATGTCGCGTTTTCGTGACTGATGGCGCTGCTGCGGCCGCGACGGGGTTGATTGCCGCGATTTCGTGACATGTCACGATTTCGCGACATGTCGCGTTTTCGTGCCTTGTTGTCTTCTGTGCTCTGTGGGGGTTAGCGTTGCCTTTGTGCTCTCCGCTTGTTGTCTAGTTCTCTGCTGTTGGTTGGGATGAGTTTTCTCCCTTGTGTAATTGCCTTTTGTATTAATACAAGTTTTTCAATTTTTTCAAAAAAAAAAGTGTAGCAACTGACTCGAAATGGAAGAATAAAGAAGGAGAATAGAAAATAGATCAAGGAGGCACAGTACAAGGTGAATTGAAATGTAATACAAAGGACCAGATCAAGCTGAAGAACATATAAATATAAAGATTCATATTGAAGACTGAATTATTCAATACCCAAATAATGTAATATAGGTGGGTGATGGAAAATATATTACGTTATTGGGTACATATCAATGTAGCACCTTTGGTACATTACTAAAGTAGAAGTTTACTTTAAAAATAAATAGTTACTTCATCATGTAATAAATGTACAAGTGTTAGAATGTGTAATTATGTGAATGTGTATGTAGTCCACATGTACATGAGTCATAGGATAGAGTCAAATGTAGAGTAAGGGCCAAGGAATTTATCTTCCTATATAAAGACCTTAGAGTGAGTTAAATAGAGAGGTGATAATATATAGAGTGCATAGTATAGATTGGTAGTGTGGTAGAATTTAGTTATTTTAAAATAGTTTATGGAGTGTTCATGTCCTCCATTATACTGCATTATACTATTTTTGTGAGATTTCATTAAGGGCATATTTTTGAGTTATTGCATAAGTTTATTTCTTTGTTTTCCTACATATTATATTGTTATTATAATATAGATATCATAGATTTCTTATATTTAATCTTGTAGTTGTATTTCCTATATCATATAATCATCAAAAGCTAATAGGATGGAGAATGGTGAATGTGTATAAACATAAAAGCTATCAATAAGATAACTATAAAGTATAGATTTCCATTGTCACAAATGGATGATTTGATGCACTAATATAGTGGATAAAATTACTTAATAAATATATATTTAAAGAGTGTTTGTCATCAAATCTAGATTAGGGAAGAAGATGAGGGGTAAATCATGTCAAAATAAAATATGTATTATATGAGTGGCTAGTTATGTCATAGATTAATAAATGCACCTAGTATATTTATGTGATTGCTAAATGAAATATTAAAGCCATTTCTTGGCAAGTTTGTTGTTATAAATTTGGATGACATTGAAGTTCAATAAGATCAAGGAAGACCATTTGACAAATCTAATATTGGTCTTGCAAATACAAAAGGAATCAAAGTTGTTAGTCAAGTTGACGAGATGTAGTTTTATGAAGGAAGAATTGGTGTACTTGGATTTTGTGATTTCTCAAGAAGTATTAAGGATGGACCCTTAGAAGGTAAAGGCTATTGTAAACTAAACATCACCAAGAAGTAAGTTCGAGACCAGGAGTTTCCATGGTCTAGTAAGTTTTTATAGGAAGTTTATGAAAACATTAAGTGGAATTTTTTCTCCAATCACAAAAATGATGAAGGGAGTAAGACATGAGTTTATGTGGACGAATGTAGTATAAAGGAGTTTCCAAATTCTAAAGGAGAAGATAACAAAGAAACCTTTTCTAGGATTATTAGATTTCAACAAGGTCTTCTAGGTGGATTGTGATGTTAGTTGAACAACAATAGGAGTATTGAGCCAAGAAGTAATCAAGAAATAAAAAAGTACTCAATTCTACAACCAAGAGTTTTATGTCATTGTTCAAGACTTGAAGAATTAGAGGTATTATTTTCTTCAAAAAGAGATTTTCTTGGTCACAAATAATCATGTTTTGTAGTTTATTAACAATTAGGGTAAGTTAAATCAAAGGCATATGAAGTGCTTGTAATTTTTGTAGGGATATTCATTTATCATGAAGCATATAAGTGGTTGTTAGAATCAAGTAGATGATACCTTGACATAAAGAAATATATTGGTGAATAGTATGTAGATTGAAATCATGGTTTTTGATGCTATGAAGGAGTTTTATGCTAATGATATAGACTTCAAGAAATCTTGGAAAACATGCAATAATCTTCCTACATAGGACACAAATTTGTAGTTGGATTACTTCATCCAAGAAGAAATATTGTTCAAGGTGCAATAGTTGTGTATACCATGGAGTTCCCTGAAGGAGAATATGATAAGAAAGAAATGAAGTGGAGGATTATCTAGATATTTTGGTGTGGAAAAAATGATTGGACAACTTTGTGCAAGTTAGAATCATTACCCGTTAGCATCCTTACCAATATAAGAATAAAATCCATGCTCACATCCTCCCATAGCCTCTTGAAAAAGTGTTGATCTCAAAAAATTGTAGTCATAAAATAATAAAAGAAGAAGAGGAAGAGGCAGAAGAAAAGTTATTATGAAAGTAATAAAATAATTAGAGGGTAAGAGTAAGGTTCTCATGAGGATGAGGATAAAAAAATGATAGAAGAGGATAAAAGAAAAGGAAGAAAAAGTTAGTACTTCTCACAATGATTTTAGTAAGAACACCAGTGAAGGTGGAGAATTATCATGAGGAAAAGGTGGATTTTTTTTAGGAAGGGATAGAGGATTCTATAGAAGATGTTATAAATGTAGAGAAGATGTTCATTGAGCATTTGAATATCCAATTGCACAATAGGGCAATAATAAAGGAAAGGAGGTTAAAAACCATTTTGCATGATTACAAGAAGAAAGTGTTGCTTCCCAAAAGCACATAGAAGAGCCTATGTAAGAAGAATCTCTCATGGCTACGAAATTACTATTGAATCCAAAGAAGATGGAATGTGAACTTGTTCAAAGGAGAAGTCTATTTAGAATAGTATATAAATCAGGGCTAAATATTACAAGGTCATTATAGATTGTGGAAATATTTATAATCCAGTATCTATTGAGATGGTATAAAATATTAGGTTGATGAGGATAGCATACCCTAATCCATACAAGGTCTTATAGCTGTAAAATGGATACCAAATCTTAGTTAGCAAACAATGCAACGTGAATATTTAGATAGGATTATACAAGAATGAGGTCATATATAATATCATGCATATGAACACTTGCCACATGTTTTTAGGAAGAACTTGGAAATTTGATAGAAAGGTAGTACACGATGATAGGGATAACACCTACAACATTATGAAATATGGTAAGAAGTTTTTACTAAGTCTATTGAAGGACAAGGATGAAAGAGAGGATAATAGTGCTAAAAAATGTTTGATTTCAAGAAGTAATTTTTGGAAAAAAATGCATGTTTTTCCTTGATTGCCAAAGGCACAAAGGTTAATATGGAAGATAATAAGGAAAGAACTCCAAGGGACATAAATTGGCTTCTAGAGAAGTATGGATAAATGTTATATAAGGAATTGTTAGATGGATTTATGCTAGTAAGAAATATTATCCATCACATTGATTTCATTCCTAGATCAATTCTACCCAATAAGGTAACACATATAATGATGCCAATGAATATTGTAAAAATAAATAGAAAAGTTCAAGAGTTATTGGACAAATGGTTGATTAGGGAAATCTTAATATCTTTGCAATTCCAGTCATACTTACACCAAAGAAGGGTGTGTTAGAGAATATATTATATTATTGAGTACATATAAATGTACCACCTTTGGTACATTGCTATAGTAGAAGTTTAATATAGAGTAAATTTAAGTAGTTACTTTAGTATGTAATAAATTCATAAGTGTTATAATGTGTAATGATGTGAACATTGTCTAGTCCACATGTACATGATTCATGATAGATTCAAAGGTAGAGTAATGGCCAAGGATCTTATATTCCTTTATAAAGGCCTTATAGTGAGTGAAATAGAGAGGTGATAATATAGAGAGTGCATAGTATAGATTATTATTTTTGTATAACGCAGTTCCTATATAACAGTTTATGGAGTTTTTATGTTGTCCATTATACTACAATGAACTAATTTTGTGAGATTTAATTAATGGTATATTTTGGAGTTATTGCAAAAGTTTATATCTTTGTTTTTCTACGTATTATAGTGTCATTACCATATACACATCATATATTGATTATCTTACATTTCCTATATCATATACTCATCAAAAGCTAATAGTGGTATCAAAGCACATGGTAGATCAATAGGAAATAGGGAGAGCCACAAGTGAGATTAAGAGGAATATAGAAATCTCATTAATAGGATTTTTGAGATTGCATTTGGCTAGATTCTTTCGATAGGATTGTAGAAAAACTAGTGAAGACTAGGACTTTGCATAAATTCCACTAGATTGACAAATCAACTAGTGAAGATTGATTATATTTAGATTTAGAGTTTCTTCCATTACAATCCTAATAGTTTCTTGTAGGAAAAATAAAATTCAAATAAAGTTGGGAATCTTCCCAAAAAAATATCTAGGAAGAATATCTCATTTGAAATAAATCCAAAAATAGAAGTAACAAATAAAGGATAGAATATTTGGAGGCTTGTATAAAAGGTACCATTGCTATATATTTTAGTCTTGCAATTATTTGAAGAAGAAAGGACATAAGAGCCTTGTTGCAGATTCAAGAAAGAAGAGACTCCAAGGAAGAGTCTAGGAGAAGATTAGAGATTGGTGATATTTATTGAATACTGCAAATAATATATTGAATAGTATCCAGAGAAGAATATTTGTGAAGATAGGAGATTGATCATATTCATTAAATATTAAAGAATTTACCTTGAAGGAGTAGAAGAAATCAGCTTGAGAAGTTTAAGAGACCTACTAGAAAAATTCCTATTTTTGAAGTAGTAGATTTTAGAGATCTAAGAGGGAGATCTCATTGCCAGACATCCATAGTAGAAGGTTGAAGAAAATATCTTGTTGATAAGACTAGAGAAGCTACGAGGTTGAAGACCCTAGAGAAGAGATCTCAAGGAGAAATAAGGAGAAGGTTTGGAGAGCCTCATTGAAGGAAATTTAGAGAAGGTCATTAAAGAAGTTCCTAGGAGAAATCATTAGAGAAATATACCACCAAGGATAATTTATTGATACATGATAAACTTGGAATAATTATCGTCATTCAACAACAAGCTCAAGAGAGAAGGATTTGACAAGAAGCTTTCCAAATTTTGGAGGATATTGGTGAAGACCTCAATAATTTTAGTTTCTTAAGAAGAAGGCATTGATTGAAGTTAGAATTCAACAACAAGGTTGAAGGATAAAGGAGCCAGACATTACTACCAAACCTAAAAGGTTTGAATATTACCTTTGAAGGCTAGAAGGCTCATTCGGAGAAAGGAGATATGTTAGTTTCTATAGTAGAAAACTAAAGGGTTATTGAAATAAAAACTCATCTACATTCTAGAGGAGTTCCATACCAAATTTTTGAGTTTCAAGGAGAGCATATCAGTGGAGAAATTGATTGGAAAAGAGTAACAATTAGGACAACATTACTAGCTACAATAAAAAATTAGATTTACTAAGTGCATTCTGAAGGAGAGTTGAAGTCACCTACTATAGTATTATGGTAGCAAGATAGAGGGTTTTAAAAGCTGCAAATAGGTGATTTAGAGAGCTGTTTTGGACAACAAAAGAAGAGTTGCAAGTTCATATAGTAAAAGGTAGCAATAAGGTGAATCTAATTACCTTGCAATCCTGCATCTACAAAGATCATTAAGGTAAGCAACATGGGTGCAAATAGGTTCATTAGTTGAACCCTAATTTGGTTTGTTATCAAGTTTCTTTAAGTACCATATTAGGTTTTTAATAAGTTACAAAGATAATTCTTAATATTATAGTCTTCAAGGGAGTGTAGAAGATAGATGCTTTTAATGTTAATACCGACACATTAAAATAAGAGTTAGATATATTTATATAGAAATAAAAATATCATATTCATATTGTTTAAATTGAAGCAAAGAAGACTACATTAAGTTTTCATAGTTTATAGTGCATATTTCAAATCACTTTGAGAAGTTCTTTTATAGGAGTGATAAGGAGAGATCAATATTGCACTACACAAATTGTTCTTAAGAGTTTTTAATGTGCACTAAGTATTTTAGTTGTAGTGAAAATTAATGCAAAGTTAAACCTTAAAATAGCATATTAGTTGCATTATAAAGAGCTTGGATTCACTGTTACTAAGTTATCCAAGAAAATAAGTCAGAGGTTAGTGTTGTCTAGTAAGGAAGATATTAAAATATTACTACTTGCTCTCAAGGATTAGAGCGAAGAGCCATAATATATTAGAAGCGAGGAATGGCTTTAAAATGGAATGTATAACTTCAATGTAAAATAAGATAATTAATCCTATCTATTGCAAAGGTGTTTGCATTACATTAGCACCAGTTTTGTCTTTTCAAATACAGTAAATAAGGACAAAAGAAAGAGTGTATTAAAGATACTACAATATGTAGAAAAGTATAGTCTCCAAGCGATCACATCACTAAATTTTAAGGAGAAAATTTTGAGCAGAGTAGTGAATAAAAAAAGGCTTCACAAAGTTGGGTTTTTGGGTGTCTAAAGACACCATTTTCATCATTACATCCAATGCCTATTATAGCATCAACTTGTAGCACAAGGTTTCTATGTAAAGGAGATATCATAGCACAAGATATCTACATCTACAGGTCATTATATCACAAGGTATCCATGTAGGAGATAGAATAAACTATCTATGTGAAGAGGCTATCGACATCTACATAAAATATAATACCAAGGATTGAATATAGAAACATAAAAGAATAAGGTACAAGGGATAAAACAAACATGCAATACCAAAGATACGTCAGTCAAGTGGAAGCACCAAAAATATACCATTGAAGCATAATTGAATCTCCATTTCAATGACCCTGGATCATCACAACTAAAGCCAAACTTGAAATATATCATCATTGATAGAACAACTTGCAATAAGGAGAAATTTTTCACTATCAAAGGAGCCAAGCAAGCTTGCAAATGGTTGGCAAGGATAGGTATTGAGAAAGCTTTTATTTTACTTATTGGTACATTGGAGAAAGTGTGAATGAAAGGGAGACATCTGCATTTGTACTAAAGATAGTGGGAATATTGTTCCACTTGGAACAAAGGGTATCTTTATCCTTTTATCTCCAATGCTCAAGAGAAATGCGCACAACTTAGTATCTCCTTCCATCGTATATATAATGCTAGCACTTGAAGATAGACACTCATCAGAGTAAGGCTTATCCAAGAGGGTGCTAACCATTAGAGTAATTCTCATCCAAGATAATGCAAACCACTAAGATTAATAATAATTCAAGAGATAAGTGCACATGTGATTGGAGTAACATTTCATTTACCGAAGCACTTCACACAAGACTTGTTCCACTTGTTTTAATATAATTCTAGCTTGTAACATTGTAGATTCATGTAAGTTACATTCCAAATAAAGATAAACAACATTTATCACACATACCAAAGTAAGATACAGAGTATTAAAAATCTAAAATAGAAGTAGAAGCACATCTTTAGCCAACATTGAAGTGTGTATACATAGGGAGGTAAAATTCCATTAAAAAGAGCATTGAATGCTCATCATCGTTCCAAAAATACATCACTCAAAGGATCCAATGGAAGAGTGAATATAGAGGTATATCACGTTCAATATTATAAAGGTAATACTTGAAATTAATTACTTGCTTTTATTAAGGTTAAAAGGAGTTATAAGGTTAACTTTATAAGATTAAATTTACTGTTGCATTGGAGCAATACAAATTAACCAAGGATTAGTGAATTCTAAAGCAAGTTTATAAATTGAAGTAACATTTCAAGGTACATTAGCTAAAGTACATATATATTATAATTTTTGCAAATATTCATAGTAGGAGATATAAGGTATTTAACATTGGATAATTAAATTATTAGTTTTTAAATAATATTATCATCTAAATTTCTACATTAAGGGGTTATAAGGAATACTACACCAAACTTTAGAAAATTGAATTTTTGAAAACTAAAGGTTGAAAAGAAGCAATAATATTGTTTTCTTGAAAGAGTTAGAATTAATTACTTATACTTATCTCATAGATACATTAAAGAGATAAAATAAATCCAACCATAGAGAAATCCATCAAATTGATAAGCACATAGTTCAAGAGAAGAAATGAAGTAAAATAGGAATTGATTATTATCATAAATCAAAAGGTGAACTATTACCAATATTAGAATATATTCTAATCACTACGGAGATATAAGGATACTCCAAAACCTAATTCTTAGAAATATTTTATCAAAATAATTTACGTACTCTAATCTAGGGAGTCATAAGGTAGTCTACTACAAAGGATCTATCAAAAGTGTTCTTAAAATATAAAGATAAAACTAAGGAATATTTCTATCTAAAATAATATAGTGAACAATGATATGAACAACACTATTAGAAAGGAAAGAGCAAGTGTCATAAAAATTGAAATAAATAATTTACATATAAATTTTGAAGGAGAATTAGACCTTACTTAAATAAGGATTCATAGTGAAGATTTAAAAGATAACTTTGAAGCCATGAAATATTATCTACATTCTCAACTCACTGACGCAATTGATAATGGAGACTTTGACATTCAAATTCCTTTAGAATTTGGTATCATATTATATATGGCATTACTTACATTCAAATGTTACAAGGATGAGAATGTAGAATAAAAAGGTTTGATAGAATTACTTAAAATGAAAAAAGAAATGGATGAATCATACCTAGAGAAGATATTTCTATCCTCATGTAGTATTGACATTTTAAGTTCTACTAACATAAAATATTATCATGATGCCTTAAGTGTTTGTTCAGAAGCTTCTATACAGAACCTAGAAAATGATAAAAAAGATAAAGGTAAAGAGAATATGCTTTTGCAAGAATCAAATGATAGTACATCCACCTATTAAAGTGTAGTAACTGACTCCAAACAGAAGAATAAAGATGAAGAAGAATAGAAACTAGATCAAGGAGGCACAATGCAAGGTGAATTGAAATGTAATACGAAGGACTAGATCAAGCTAAAGAACATATAAATATGAAGATCCATATTAAATATTAAATTCTTTAATACCTAAATAATGTAATACAGGTGGGTGTTGGAGAATATATTACATTATTGGATACATATCAATGTACCACCTTTGGTACATTACTAGAGTAGAAGTTTACTTTAAAAGTAAATAGTTACTTCATCATGTAATAAATGTACAAGTGTTGGAATGTGTAATGATGTGAATGTGCATGTAGTCCACATGTACATGAGTCATAGGATAGATTCAAATGTATATTAGGGACCAAGGAATTTATCTTCCTATATAAATACCTTATAGTGAGTGAAATAGAGAGGTGATAATATAGAGAGTGCATAGTATAGATTGGTAGTGTGGTAAAATTTAGTTATTTTAAAATAGTTTATGGAGTGTTCATGTCCTCCATTATACTGCATTATATTATTTTTGTGATCTTTCATTAAGGTTATATTTTTGAGTTATTGCAGAAGTTTATTTCTTTGTTTTCCTACATATTATATTGTTATTATCATATAGATATCATAGTTTTCTTATATTTAATATTTTAGTTGCATTTCCTATATCATATACTCATAAAAAGCTAACAGGATGGAGAATGGTGAATGTGTATAAATTCAAGAGCTATCAATAAGATAACAATAAAGTATATATTCCCATTGTCACAAATGGATGATTTGATGCACTAATATAGTGGAGAAAAGTACTTAATAAATATAGATTTAAAGAGTGTTTGTTATCAAATCTAGATTAGGGAAACAAATGAGGGGTAAATCATGTCAAGATAAAATATGAATTATATGAGTGGATAGTTATGTCATAGATTAATAAAAGCACCTAGTATATTTATGTGATTACTGAACAATATGTTAAAGCCATTTCTAGGAATGTTTGTGGTTGCCAATTTGGATGACATTGATATTTAATAATATCAAGGAAGACCATTTGACACATCTAATATTGGTCTTGCAAATACAAAAGGAAGAAAATTTTTTAGTCAAGTTGAAGAGATGTAGTTTTATGAAGGAAGAATTGGTGTACTTGGGTTTTGTGAATTCTCAAGAAGGATTAAGGATGGACCCTGAGAAGGTAAATACCATTGTAAACTAAACATCTCCAATAAATAAGTTTGATACCAGGAGTTTCCATGGTCTAGTAAGTTTTTATAGGAATTTTATGAAAAACTTTAGTGGAATTTGCTCTCCAATCACAAAAATTATGAATAGAGGAAAGCATGAGTTTATGTGGATGAATGTAGTAGAAAGGAGTTTCCAAATACCAAAGGAGAAGATAAAAAAGAAACCCATTCTATGATTATTATATTTCAACAAGTTCTTCTAGGTGGATTGTGATGTTAGTGGAACAACAATAGGAGTCTTTAGCCAAGATGTACTCAAGCAATGAAGAAGTACTCAAGTCTACAACCAAGAGTTTTATGTCATTGTTCAAGACTTGAAGAATTGGAAGTATTATTTTCTACAAAAAGTGTTTGTCTTGGTCATAGATAATCATGTTTGGTAGTTTTTTAACAATCCCGATAAGTTAAATCAAAGGCATATGAAGTGGATAGAATTTTGTAGGGATATTCATTTATCATGAAGTATATAAGTGGTTGTTAGAATCAAGTAGATAATACCTTGACCAAAATAAATCTATTGGTGAACATTATGTAGATTGAAATAATGTTTTTTTTGATGCTATGAATATGCTTTATGCTAATAATATAGACTTAAAGAAAGCTTGAGAATTTTAAATATAAAATAGGAACATCTTAATAGTAAATTATTTAATTGTTATGTAGAATATCTTAGTGATATGTCATTAAAGAATATCTTAATAATATGTCATTAAAGTGTTATCAAATCATGAGGAAAAAAATCTTACGTTGTACTTCGTCGGTCTCAAAAAAAAAAAAAAAAAATTGTAAATGCCTTTGAACTTCAACCGGGAGGTTTGAAGCATACTCATTTATTGTCCTCTCCAAACGAATATGTTTCCGCTGATCTTTTGCCCGCGTGCGATCGGCTAAATAAACATATATAATTGAAATATTAAAAATATATATAAAATATAAATTTAAAATAAAAATTAAATATTAAATTTTTATTAAAATTTTGGAAAAGAAGCTTAATATTCCTAATTTAGTTTGTGTGCTTATAATTATAATATCGTGGTTCATGTATGAAATCTCGTGGATGAAATCGGGTTGACCATGATATGACTATCCAACCTTTGACCCAAAAAAAAATTAATACTTATATATTAAATTTATAGCACATTGAGTTTAAATATTTTTAGTTCTTAGATTATTCCGTAATACGTTTTATATATAATTAGTTTTCAAATTTATTTAATTTAATTGTTTAAAATTGAATATTATTTTTTATTTACTAATTTATTGTAAGTGTTATATTGATCATAACAAAAATTATTAAAAATTTCGATCAAATTTATGAAGAGTAAATTTTTGATCAATTTAAACTTCAATCTATTGTTTATGTAGTTGTAGCTTTCATACAAATAATCAATTAATAAAAAAATCTAAACTTTTATCATCAAAAGTTTTACATTCTAAAGTACATGTGCAAGCCTTGTCAAGTTTTATTTGGAAATCAATGATGATTCTGATCTTCTTCCAATTCTATTTTTCCAAAGTCATGTAAACCTTTCTCTTCCACACATTCACACCTGGAAAATCCCCAATAAAAAATCATTCCTCCTTTCTTCCATTAAAATGTTTCTAAAGGGAAACGAACGAACTCCATAACTACCCATGCTAACGAATACTCCTTTTTAGAATGATACAGGACTAATTAAGTTTTATTACAAGCATTCCACTTTTCAAGGCATTGATCACTTTGTTTTCTAATAATGGATTCTTTCCTTAAAATCTATTTCTCTAATGCGAACATAAGGGCTCTTTTACTAAGTAAAACTTATCACTAACTTCATAAGCAAATACAATTGAAACCAAGG
Organism: Wollemia nobilis; assembly: GCA_028583015.1. Taxonomy (NCBI): domain Eukaryota; kingdom Viridiplantae; phylum Streptophyta; class Pinopsida; order Araucariales; family Araucariaceae; genus Wollemia; species Wollemia nobilis. Next base: position 983,447 of record JAQPPZ010016925.1, on the reverse strand, counting down.
CTTATTCCATGAAAAATTAGTAATTCATTTGTGACTAAGCATCTTTAGTAAGCATCCCTATGCTACTTTAGTTCTATTTAAAGCAACTTCATTTTTCTTGAAATGTGGACAACACATTTTCAACAAGAAAGATAAAAGTGATGTTCACACAAATATATATTATGTATTTATTACATAACCATAAATTTAGCTATCTAAATTATCAGTTCTTTGTTTACTCGCGAGAACCGCTATTCTTATGGAAGCACAAAATTTTGTTAGTAGCATAGAAAATTAAAAAAACACTACCAATCATCATAAAAATGTATTAGTTATTCATTTGAAATAACAAAAAATTTCATAAGTCTATTTTGATGAAAATATTTTCCAAGAAATGATCATGACATACTACCCCCCTTGGGTTAAACACAATCCTCTATGTTGCATCTATATCTTACAATTAGATAAAAATTACATTATATTTATTCAAATAAATATGGAAAATATTTTTACATTTCTATTTTTTTCCAAGTAGTATTATTTTCTGAGTAGCAGTCCCACTAGAATTTACATTGCTCCAATGTTTGGTTCCTCAGTTTTTGGAATAGATCTCCAAGATTCATACATGTTATAACTTAATTACTACAAGGTTTTTTATCTACAATTTAGATAAATTCCATACATGATTAGGATCACTCACATGCTTCCTAAGTAGTGATATATTGAAAGTATCATGGATCTTGGACAAATTGGATGGTAAGGAGAGACGATAGGCAACTAGACTTACCTTCTCAGTGATCTCAAAGGGTCAAACATACATAGGATCTAGTTTGGTTGATTTGATGGTACACTTCATTGGCTTTACTTTGAGAAATATTTTATCTCCTTTAGAGAATTCTCTAGGTGTGTATTTTCTATCGGTATAACTTTTTTGATGATTAGAGGTTTCTTTTAGGCTTGATCTAATCACTTTTATTTGTTCCTTCATATTTTGAATTAAATCCATTTTTATGGTAATCTAATATTCTAAATTATAACATGAGAGAGGTGTTTGGTATTTTTTTGCATACAATAATTTGAATTGAGCCATTCCCAAAGAAGCATGATACCCATTATTATAGGTAAATTCAACCAAATGTAGAAATTTTTCCTATTTAGATTTTTGATCCATACAGTACATGCAAAGCATATCTTCCAAAACCCCGTTAACTCTCTCAGTATGACCATTGATCTCTGGATGGTAAGTAGAAACAATATTCAATTTTATACCTATAGCCTGATGTAAGGCTTATCATAATGTAGATATAAATCTAGAATCTCTATTTGATATAATTACTTTAAGAAATTCATATAGTCTGAATATTTCCTTAGCAAATTTGTTAGCCACTACAACTCCATTGTCATTTGTACTCGCTAGTATGAAATGTGCAACCTTGGTCAATTTATCCACTATAATAAGAATTGCATCATGTTGGAATCTATTTGTAGGTAATCCCACAATAAAGTCCATGGATATCACTTACCATTTTCAAACATGTATATCATGTAGATATACAAAGCCGACTGAAAGTCAATGTACAACCTTCACTTTCTAACATTCCATACACCTAGCAATAAATTCATTTATCTCCTTCATCCGTGTCCAATAGTAAGTATTTTTCATGTTTTCCCTCATTTTATCCCCTCTTGGATGATTTGAGTAATGATATTTATGAACCTATTACATAATCCACATCCTTAAATCACCTTTTTTGGGTATGATCATCCTGTATTTAAAATACAAGAGTCCATCCTTATTGTTGTAGTCTTTTTTTCTTTAAGAGTTCTTACCATTTTAACGAAAATATCATTGCAGTAAGCATAAGATCAAGAGTCATGTGCATATGAAGATTCTCATGTATGTATCTATTAAAGAGACAAATTTATAATAGAGTATCAAACAAGTATTGTATTTATTCATTGCTTATAGTTGATGTTTATCAATAAAATTTAGTGAGTTTGTTGTGCATTGTTTGAGTGATTTATTCTACTTATTTATTTTTATAGATATTGTGATATCCTATAGAGTTATTCTATGAAAATATTCATAATTTTATAATAATGGTATTAGTGCCATGTTGGAATAAATTGAGAGCTCTAGTGAAGACACAATTAAGCTAAGGCAAAGAGACAATGAAGGGATAAAAGTGGATAGGTAATTAAGTTACAATGAAGATATGACTAATATACGATAGAAATAAGATTAACTAGAAGTTGAATATTTTTTGAGGAGTTTATGGAAGGGACTAAAGGAGAGGTATAGTTGGTGAGAGTCATTTTGTAACATTCCTACCAAAACCAATCAAAATTAGAGAGATTTTTTTTTAAAGTTCTTATCATTGTCATTGATCAATATGTGATTAAGAAGAATTTCCATGTTTTTATCTTATATATGAGTATCCAAGTAAGTCCAAGGCTGCACTTCACACGAATCAACATGATCAATGTCTATCTCGTGGATAGAAGTGGAAAATCCCTATAATGACCTATAGGTATGTTTCTTTACCTTATAATCAGGAATTATCCTATCTAAAATCGAAACACATTTTTCCCTACTATATTAAATCAACATTAAGCTATCCTTATGTTAGGTCTCTTTCAACCTGTACATTAGGCATATGCCTTGAATATTAGCTTATTCTTCTTTAAGGATAGAACATCAATCATTTCAATGCTTAACTCTCCCTATATCAACAATGGGTAGCTATGGGGGTTATCAAAAAAAACCTCATAGACTTGTTAATGTCTACCATTATACCTTAATTGCTTTATTCAACTATAAATTCCATGAAATGAGATAATATTCAAATTCTCCCTTTTGATCATTTTCATATTTATCCACTAGAGAAAAATATTTAAGTATCATGCACAATTTATCCATTCTTTTTAATTTACGGTTCCTCTATATCATATAGATACCATATTTAATTCTAATTTAAAAATCTAAGTCCTAACATATCATAACTTCATGTCATGACATAAATCTACATATTTTTTCATAATTGCTTGAAATTGAGAATTACATTGTTTAAACATCCTCTTAAAGAGTGATATAATCAATTTACAAATCATTCTCAATAGAGTTATTTTTACAATAAGGCATACCTTAAATTAAAGAGGCTTGGTTACAACATATGTACAGATTCAATTGAAGTCGAATAGATCCAATCTTCACTCAGTTCTAATCAAACCACCAGTACTAGATTGTAGGTATTTTGGGATCATGACAACCCATTACATGTAAATAAAAATGCATTCTAAGCAAGCAATAGAATATCATAATTTCCAATTGAATGCAACTAAACACAATACATTTCTCATAATGTAATTTTATACAACATTACATAGATTTAAAGGAAGGAAGTACCATACTTTCCTAAGAATGTAATCCACACATTCATCCTATATGATTTTACCACAAAGATATGCCTTTGAAATAAATAATATTATAATAAACTATTACTAATCTCTATCAAATAGAATACCATAAATTCATTTACTAATTGAATTTATGCATGCATAAAATAGACATCACTTTCAAAATTATCTCATATTTATTTCACTATTAAATAGCATTTAAACCAATGGATTTAATTATAGATTCAAAAATTGTATCATAGATTTATTTCATAGTCTATCATGACATTATATACCATATTTATTTTATAATCTACCATTATGGTTTTACTATATCCTTATACAAATATATCTACTAATTTTTCATGTATTCTATAGTTTTTTACATATTTAGCTATCATGTTATCTCAAGGTCTATCAACAAGATTGTACTATAGTTACCCAAATTTAGCTACAAATTTTTTTACAATCTAATACGAATATTACTCAAGTTTAGCTATAATTTATCTCATTATATACTCGCAATATTACACTATATATTTGAAAACTTGACCCTTAATTTATTTTAGGAACACGTTATAGATTCACAAAATTAGCAATTAGATTTTGTTAACTAATATTACATCAAAGTTAAACTATAGTTTCCTGGTAAAGTGAATCAATACTATTGACAATATTTTCTCATAATTGTCATCATATTATTAGACAATAATCCATCATGGTTAACACAAATTTTTACCATAATATTACCTCTATTCATATTATAAAATGCCCAACTAGAATTTGAACAACTTTTTTTTTACACAATAATCCAAAGATTCGTCCTTCTGGTTTATAGTGTTCTTCACAATTTTTTCAATTTTTTAATAATCTTCTACAAAGGTTCAATAAGAGGTTAAGTAAAGAGATTTCCATAATTTTTCCCTAGTTAGATAAAATATTATTTTTCCAACCATTAATATATCGACTAACATCCAAACACATAAGATATAGAGGAATCAATTATTAATAGGAAAATATTTTCCAAATAAGGGATGCCTTTGTATAACTGAATATCAATACAATTCATGGTAAGATACAACTATCAAAACAAACCATTCAATCACTATCAAGTAGTCAAACCTACTAACATTCATGCTCATTTATCAGGTGGCTAATTATTATTCAATCCCCAAATGATGTATGGTAACCATATTTTGATGATCATGCTAATTAAAGGAGCTTACTATTTTTAAATAAGCCTTATATTTTGACACCATTGGTGTGGGATAATTTCTAATTTGTATAATATAAAGTCCATATCATCCACATGGATTAAATATATTTAAATACCTTGAGTCCTCTATGGGATTGGATGATCTGTTGGTAGATAGATCTATCATCAACTAACTATATGTTAAAGTGGTTACGCCATCAACTAGCGATTGAACGACCATAATGGTAGAATTGATTATCAAGAATAGTAGAGATATTTATCATATCAGGTGTCAATATTAAAAGGAATGGCACCCCCAACTAGTATAATATCAATTACAGCTTGCTAGCTTTCCAGAACACCAAGTGTGGTAAGATAAGAAGGGAAGTTGTCCAATAACAAGTGGTCCTAGATCCACTACATGCCCCATATGGGATGTTGAGAATGTGGCCCTTCTCACAATGATCACACTTGAATGACTATAATGACGACCAAATGAAGGTTTCCATGTATAGAAGGGGGCTTTGATTGATCCAATGATTTATAAATATATTTAATCATTTATGCAAGCAATAATGTGCATATTCGCCTGCCATGGACACTCTTATAGGTTGACCTTGTAGACATAGTCATGCTACAATACTCAATTCTTGTGATGATGGACATATCATATAGGATTCTTAAAGGTGTCTAGTCCTCGAATAAGCTTCAAAGAGATGCAATAAAAGGTATCTCGACATCATCATCATAATGTATTATAGACTAGATAACCTATGGGTTTTAGTAGGGGTAAAAATATATCATTTTCATTATGATACAACAATGTTAAACAAGGTAAGGTTTTAGGAATCATTATAAAACTCTTAGACATATACAACTACTCTAGAGACCAATATAATCTATTACAATTAACTATGCCAAGATGCATATCACATAGGACCAATTCTTATGCTATGGACTACGACATATCCTCTGATTTGTGGATCTAATATGACACAGGGTAAGAGAAATAAATTCTAATTTGGCTTGTTTCACTAAATGACATTGGATAAGAAGCATTATACCAACATTTAACATAGTAGATATTAGTATGGGTGTCAATCGCTATATGAATAGTAAAGAACATTATTTTTAAATTAGATAGTCCAAAAAATATAAAATTATAATAACATCATTCTACTATAAGAATTACATCAATTATTATTTTATCATAGATAAGACAAAGAGCAAAATATCAATATGATTTGATGGAAATCAAAGACATTCAGTTATAAAGAAACTTGACCTAAATTTTCAAAGGGTTATTCTTATTTATTATTTATTCCCTCAAAGTGATTCCTCCCACCTCCTATCAATATCAAAATGGTGGTTTTTTATAACATTTTTGAGGTGTATCTTAAAATGGTGAAGGTGAAAGCACGAGATTCTGGGCGAAGGAAACACTAATTGCGATGCAACCAAAATCAAATGCGCTTAAGTCCTAGAAATGTAAAATGCATGAAACGAAAGAGACACATTAAAACGAGATACAAGCGAATGGAGAAAACATAGCCCTTTCATTAAAATTTCTTGATCTCTGTTACAATGATGCCTCCTCCCTTTTCAGGGGCTAGGAGCGCTAAAAGAATTTGATTACAATCACTTAATGTTCCTCTTTTCACGTGCCCACGATTGAAATGGACGGGCCAAGATGATGACGTCGCTGATGTCGATGAGTTCTTCACCTCTGCTGCTTCTCCTGCGAACAAAGAAACAACTAAGATGTCAGTAGCACCTGCTGCAAATGGAAAGTGTTCGTTCTCTAAAATTAACGAAAAATGAATGTAAACATTTGCCTGAAATGGTAAATACAGTGAGTCCAAATGGCTTGAAATCTTGACAGAAGACATAAAAAGTTACCAGAAGGCCATTGCCACTGAGACAACTGGCCAATATACCTTCAACTGGAATTCGTCCCTGGGCAGGACTAATTCTGACTGCAATGCGTCCCTGGGTGGGACGAATTCTTCTATGTTGAAAAAGCCGACTTGCTACTGCTCCAATTTCGAATCCTGGGACCTGCAAAAAACCTACAGACAGAGGGGTTATGTAATTGGGGCCATTTTGGGACGACCCAGATGGTCGGATTCTCCCAATTTGGCCTCTACCCTCGGGAATTTTATCTCGCCACCTGCAAGTTAGTGAAACAACAAAGCGACACAAAACATACTAGAATCTGATCAAAAGTTATGAACTTGCAGCTATGAGTTAACCAAACATGATAACACAAAATGCAACCTAAAAAAATAATCTAGAATGCTTAAAACTTAGAAAGTGCGGGGGTGCCCAAGTGGGCCTCCCACCGTTGGAACTTGATTCCGGTGCCAATCCACTAGGGATGGGCCCAAAACCTCTTAGGATTGGGGGGTCGGCGAATTGGTTGGTTCAGGTGTCCATGTGTTGGATTTGGGTCAGGTTCAAGCTTCCAAAAGCCACCCAACAACCTCCCTTGCAAAAGAGATTGGTGGATGCGAGAAGGTGAACCAAAAGGGATGCAAGTGGGTCTTCAACTCGGCAGCACTTCGTTGCTTGAAATCTCCTTCAACTCGTCCTTTTTGGGTGAGAAAAGTCCCACCTTTTATAGACCCATGGGGTCTCTTTTGAGAGGGAAGCACAAATGCCATGTGTTGGTCATAGGTGCCATGTGGCGATCATGTCTTCCCATGAGGGAGGGGAGTCCTCCATTGACTTGGGCTTTCATAATCGCCCTTGTGACAGTCCTCTAATGGCCTATTTGTCCACCCACACATGCGTGCGAGGTAGGAGTCATCAACTGACTGTCCTGGGCTGCCACTTGGCACCATTCTTCTTTTTTCTCGTTAAACTTAGAACTTGTCCCTGGGTGAGACGAATTTAGAATTCGTCCCTGGGTGAGACGAATTCCAATTAGTATTTGTCCCTGGGTGAGACGAATACTGAGCAAAGTGTCTAAATGTGCCAAATTGCTTCTTGACCTTACAAAATTGCTATGAAAGTGGTTAGGACCACTGTTTGACCTCTGAGGGCTGCCCTGGGGGCTGTGTTTGTCAAAGCGATCAGTGTTTGCAGTCACATAATCGGATTGGTGTTATTTTGGTGTCTATAGATGCCCCTTTTTGGGATGCGTTGTGCATGGCGCAACGCCGAGCAAAAATAGATAACCAAAGCACTAATGATTAGGGTTTCTTGGTAACCTAACCAACTTTTGATGCCCCAAGCATGGAAAGGGCATGCATTCTTGAATCCTTGCTTCTGACGAGCTAAGGAGTTTGATTTCAAGTGTTAACCTGTTTTGGTGAGGTGTGACTTGAACTTAGACATTGATCAGTCATGAATAGGCGAAGGGCGTTTTATCCACAGGGGAACCTTGTGTTCATGATTCATGAAATGCCAAGTGTTTGATTGATTTGATTGTTGCTTGTTTACTGCCCCAAGCAGGAGCGTGATTATCTTTGTCAATGATTCTTTGAATGCATGTCGTTTTCCTTAATTGGGTGTGTGATTGTTGATTGGTGACTAAGTGTGACTACCCCCTCAAGCGACGAATCGATGAGGGAATGACCTTCGTGAGCAAAGCGACGAGTCGCTTGACCCAAGATGACTTGTGCAAGGGTGCGTTTAGAGGGTTTACCGTTAAGCATGTGCAATTTTTCCAACATTTGGACCTATTTTTGGTGGGTGTTAACCCTTTTGGTGATGCCGTAATGGGGTGAAATCATCAAAAACCTATCTTCCCGTGGAGCGGTCCGGCTATGATAGCCTTCTTGGGGAAGTAGGAGAGTGATAATTTGAACCTCGACATCAATTTTGTTTGCCCAGAGGTTAAGTGCAAGAGCACTTGTGTCCGGCAATGTTTATTGTTGTTTGTTTTTGTTGAATTTTGTATTGTTTTTTGTTGTTTTTTGTGACGCATTTGGAGATGCAATTGTCGAAAATCCGTCTTCCGTGGAGCGGTCCGGATATGGTAGCCTTCTTAGGGAGTATGATAGTGAAAATTTGTGACTCCAATGTCTATTTTGTATGGCTTGGATGTCAAGTGCAGCAGCACTCTTATCGGGCAAATTTATTGTCTGTTTTTAGTGCATTTTTGATCATTTTTTGATGTTTTTGAAGTGCTGGTTTGAATTCGTCCCTGGGTGGGACGAATTCCAGCTGTAGAATTCATCCCTAGGTGGGACGAGCGCTAACCTGAGCGTTCATCCCAGTCAAGGATGAATTCCAGCTCAAAAGGCCTATTTAAGGGCCAAAACTTGCATTTGGGCTCATTTGTGTCATTTTTTTCTTTCGATTTTGGAGCTCGGGAGGAGGAGGTAATTCTCGAAGCAAAGCGCTGCTAGAATTCTCTCTCGCCATCATGAGTGCACAAACCGGTTCGAGTGGCGGAGCCGAGGCGAAACCTCGTAAGTGTCTTCTAGAGCTTATTTTTGTTTAAAATTGCACTTGTTTTATTTACTTGTTTTTGCGATGCTGTTTTTGAAAATGTGTTTTAAAACTTAAATCTTGATACTGGATTTGAATTTTATTTTTATTCTGTACAGTTATTTTCCATGATTTTTTTTTTTTTTTGTTGAATTGTTTTCTTTTGCAGGTTCGGAGCCGGTACCGTGTACCCACCGCCTTTGCTGAGGCGCGGGGTGCACTGACTGATGGTGATTGGGAATGGCTTGATGCCCTTGGGCTCAAGCAGGTGTCTCGACTGGAGCTCGTGGTACCGGATCGGGCCTATCCGAGGTAGCAGGGTCAGACTTGGGGATCCTCGGACGAACACGTGCCATAGTTCGACGTGGGAGATGACGATAGACTTTGGAGGATGTCTATCGGTTGCTTCGGACATCCGATAGATGGACGCGCCTAGTAGGACATCGCCGCGTGATCAGTGGACTGCTATACTTACGAGATGCTTTGGGCATGGGGAGCGGCTGGGTGTAACGAACCCAGTGGATACCGCTGAGGTGGACTGCCAGACTGGCGGGATTTTGGTTGGTTGGTGGCAGGAGAGGGATATCCTACGGTCTGAGCTGGCAGAGCGGGATAGGGTTTTGGCACAGCGCAACGATGCGGTGTCATACTATCATCGGTGAGAGGCAGAGTGGTGTCGTCACTAGATAGATTTGGAGAGGGAGGTCATCCACCTTGGTGGGCGACTTCCTGAGCCCTCGGTCAGTGGATCTTCTCGTCGAACGAGGGATAGTGCGGCCGAGCGATCGAGCATCATCTCGTCGTCGACGATTAGATGAGGAAGGTGGTAGCGAGCATGATGCGGGGGCTGGCGATAGCCGCCCTCGCAAGGTCCCATAGGACCCACACCACGAGGGTAGTTCCCGTCGCACCGATCCTACGTGATTATGGTGGTCGACGCTTTAGGTTGGGTTTTTGGATATGATTGCGGGGTCTGAGGACCGATTTTGTAGCCTGCGGGCATATTTTTGGCGATATATATATACCTATTTTATTTGGTTTTGTACGTGTGATGTTTTATTTTTGTTATGCGTGATGGCTAATTACTATGGATGTATGTATGATTATCTTTTTTTGATGGATTCAGATGTTATGATGAGTGCAAGTGTTTTTGATTTTTTTATGTGATATGCAAAGTGAATGAATGGAATTTTGTGATGATTGGTTATGGCACCATAGGCTGTTTAAGATGCTTTTTATTGTTATGGTGTATGACTCTTGTATGGATATATGTGGTTTTTTGTTTTTGTATTTTCTGATGGTATTATAAGGATGATAAGCAGCGCAGATGGTTTAGGAATGTATGTAATGTTTTTTGAGATTCAGATAGTTTTAACTCACTATCCATGACTGTACTTTATCTTACAAGACTTTTGGACAAGGTATGAATCGGACTTGTTTTTGACCAAGTTATTTTACATCCCTGTGTGTGCAATTGAGTTCATTTAGTGGTATTTGTTAGGATACCACCAGTGCCAGATGGGCTTTCAACCGAACCTGTATTGAGGATCACCTAATTAGCTCCATGAATTCCTTTGTTGTATGTACTAAGATTAATCTGCAGTGTAATCCAGGATGCCATAAGCTAGCTCATCCACATGCAAACATTGATCTATACGCAAGTTAATGTGACAGATATATCGTCATGCGGGAGGTTTACTTCTGTTACCGATAGGCTATCAACCAAATTGGTACTGAAGCTTGCCTTATGACCTATAGAATGCTGAGAGTTCCAGGGATTCAAGGTCAACTCCCTTCTTTTCTTCAATTGTATTGGGATACTTGCTCATTTGTAGTGATGAGATCACTGTTTATTTTGATTTGTTTTTCTTTCGAGCAAGGGACTGGGGATATGGAGTGACGAAAATCACTGTTGTTTTTGCCTTTTGATGTGTGCACTGTAGGTTGTCAAATTTTGGAGTTTTGACATTTTGCAAATTTTTGGTGTTTTGCAACTATTGAGAACTTTAGGGATTCTTAGGGAATTGGGTAGGGAGGATGCTTGTCCTTTTGCCAACTCTCAGCATTCTAGGGGTCATTCGCATAGGGGGATGATCAAGATAACCGTTTCGCTTGTGGTGACCTAGATTACTTTGCAGGTTTCATCTTTCGTTCACACAACTTGGGAATTTTTAGTGTTTTAATTTGTGTTGGGATGTTATGTAACAAGGTGTATTTCAAGTATGACTCTACCTTCATAAAATCTATTCGATTTGATACATTACATGGTTAAAGAGGAAAATGATGACTGAATCACTAAAACTCTTGGTACATTTACAGACCACTGACTGTAGTGTGGTAAAAGTTATGCATGGTGTTTTTGTTGTTTTTGTAAAATGGAACTATGCGAAACTAGATGGACTAGCAAAGCAATTGCAGCCTATGGTGCCTTTGACCTATACAACCACAAATATGCAATGTATGGATGCAATGCTTAATGCAGCTACATATTTTTGTACTTTTGATGGATTGATTTTGTGAATGTGAATATGCGGTGCTAGAGGAACTCTCTATTGATGAATTTGACCAAGCAATTGCGATAATCGTTGGAGCTTTTTAGGTTTGACCAAGTTATTGCGATAATCCTTGGAGCTTTTTGGTGTGACCAAGTGATTGCGATAATCCTTGGAGCTTTTTGGGTTTTGCCCAAGTGATTGCGATAATCCTTGGAGCTTTTTGTTTTGACCAAGTGATTGCGATAATCCTTGGAGCTTTTGGATTGACCAAGTGATTGTGATAATCCTTGGAGCTTTTTGTGGTGACCAAGTGATTGCGATAATCCTTGGAGCTTTTTGTTTTGACCAAGTGATTGCGATAATCCTTGGAGCTTTTTGTTTTGACCAAGTGATTGCGATAATCCTTGGAGCTTTTTGTGGTGACCAAGTGATTGTGATAATCCTTGGAGCTTTTTGTGGTGACCAAGTGATTGCGATAATCCTTGGAGCTTTTTGTTTTGACCAAGTGATTGCGATAATCCTTGGAGCTTTTTGGATTGACCAAGTGATTGTGATAATCCTTGGAGCTTTTTGTTGTGACCAAGTGATTGCGATAATCCTTGGAGCTTTTTGTGGTGACCAAGTGATTGCGATAATCCTTGGAGCTTTTGGATTGACCAAGTGATTACGATAATCCTTGGAGCTTTTTGAGGATATGGCTTTCTTAGATGTGGAATGGTCGCAAATGACTGATATTCAAGGGTTCTGTTTCCTTGATACCATCAAGAGAAGCTAGCCGATATGTCCCGGGTCCTATTATGCTATCAATGACATATGGACCTAACCAATTTGCCATGAATTTGTCCCTCATGTGGGATGGCAAATTAGAGTTTTGTTGGTTTTCCTTTAGAACCAAATCACCAACCCGAAAGTCTCTTAGGTGAACTTTCATGTTGTATGCTTTCTTAAGCCGCTCTTGATAGATACGTAAGTGCTCTAGAGCATTAACGCGTCGTTCGTCAAGCAACGTAAGTTGGTCTAACCGGGCCTGCCGTGCAGTGTTATCATCGATGAACTCCTGCATTGATATGCGGAGGGAAGGAATTTCCAACTCGAGAGGCATTACTGCCTCTGAGCCATACACGAGCGAAAATCGGAGTTGCCCTAGTGGGCGTCCGAATGCTAGTGCGATAAGCCCAAAGGGCAAGTGGGATTTGTATGTGCCAATCCTTATGACTGTCTGTGACTGTCTTTTTAAGGATGGTGACTAGTGTTTTGTTTGATGCCTCTGCTTGCCCGTTTGCTTGCAGATAATAGGGCGTTGAAAAGCTGTGCTGAATTTTGTACTTTGTGGTCAAAGCACGCACGTCTTTGTTCTTGAATGATGGCCCATTATCCGATATTATTTTGGATGGAATACCAAAATGACATATGATGTTATGCAAGATGAACTCCATAATGCGGGGTCCTTTCGTTGAGGTTAACGGAATTGCTTCCACCCATTTGGTAAAATACTCTGTGGCCGTTATGATAAACGTGTGACGGCTTGACGATGCAGGGGAGATATTTCCGATTAGATCGAGGCCCCACTGCAAAAATGGCCAAGCAGACTGGACTGTCTATAGGGCCTGGGAAGGTACGTGCATCAAATTGGCATGATGTTGACACTTCACGCACTTCTTGACATATTCGCAACAATCTCGCTCTAAATATGGCCAATAATAGCCCATGCGAAGAATCTCTTTGCGATGGCCATACCACTAAGTGACCACCACATGTACCGTCGTGCGCTTGGGCGACTGCCCAAGTGGACTCTTGCTGGTCCAAACAACGAAGAAGAATTCCGTCATAACTGCGACGATACAAAATGTCTCCTATCAAGACATACTTAGCCGCTTTCTGCTTGAATGTTCGTTTTGCGGTGTGCGTCAATCCAAAGGGAAGATTACCTAACTTGAGGTAATCTCTTATGGGTAAATACCAGTCCTGTTGATCGAAACCTCGACGAGTATGAACCGCCAATCCCTTTTGAAGTTCTTCCCCTAACGAATGCTGAATGGGATAGAACTTGTAAAAATAGCGTTGTGTTGCTATTAATGGGAGTAGGGGAGAACAAGGACCCCCAGTTGGCATGTTCAGACGATCTCGGATTTGAAAGAACTTATCCGAGGATGGTTCAATCTGGATCATGTGGATTCCTTGCGTCAAGTCTGAGCTTGCACGCTCCATCGTGGATTGCGATAAGGTTTTGACTTGAATGGTTGTCATATCACCGGAAAGGTCTTGCGGAATTAGTGACCCCAAGGAGGCCATTGTGTTCGCAAAATGATTCGATGATCGAGGGAGTGCCTCGATGTCATACCACTCAAGTTTTGCCAGGAATTTGTCCACGAGGGCTTTATAGGCCTTCAAAACTAGGCATTTGCATTGATATACCCCTTTGAATTGATTGACTATTAATAGCGAATCACCAAAGATATTCAATCGTTTGATGTTCATGGCGATTGTTGTTTGAAGACCTAGGAGCAAGGCTTCATATTCTGCATTATTGTTGGTGCATTGGAAGTTTAATTTAAATGACAAGGGGCATTGGAGCGCCCTGCGGTGTGAAGAATACAATTCTGCGCCACCACCTTGCTCACATTTAGAACCATCGAAGAACAGGGGTTATGTCGGCTCGTGACTCGGGCTCATCGAGATCTGGAGATTCTGAGACATGGAAGACCCCATCATCGGGTAGTTCTATGACCATAGGCTGATCGTCTTCAAGAGGAGCCTCTGCTAGTTGATCGGCTATGACTTGTCCTTTGATAGATTTTTGCCCAATGAACTCAATGTCAAATTTCGTCAACAATATGATCCATTTCGCCATGTGACTACTATGATAAGTACAACTCATCATGTATCGCAATGGATTCTCCTTGGACACAACATACGTAGTGTTTCTCAGCATGTAGTGGCGTAGCTTTTTGGTAGCAAACACCATCGCTCAGCGGAGTTTCTCAACGTATGCATAGTTAAGTTCATAATTGACCAGGGTGCGGCTAAGATAGTAAGTAGCCTGTTCTTTGTGAAGTTCATTCTTTTGGGCTAGCATGGCACCCAATGCCACCTCAATAGCTGAGATGTATAAGTAGAACGACACTCCTGGTCTAGGTGGTGCCAATATCGACGGCGAAGCCAAGTATTGTTTGATTTCATCAAAGGTCGATTGGCACTCGTCATCCCAATGAAATGTGACCCCCTTGTGCAATAATTTGTTCATGGGTCGGCATTTGTCAGATAATTGCGCTATGAAGCATTTAATCGACGCGACATTTCCTTGCAGACTTCTGAGTTGCTTGATAGTAGTTGGGGGAGCCATTTCAAGGATTGCCTTGAATTTCTTTGGGTCCACTTCAATGCCTCGTTTTCAGACTATAAAACCCAAGAGTTTTCCAGATGTGACACAAAATACGCACTTCTTGGGATTCAGTATGACCTTATGCTCTATGAGGTGATCGAGGATCTTGCTTAAGTCACCGAGATGATCTGAGTGCAAAATAGACTTGGCTAACAAATCATCCATGTAATCTTCCATAGTTTTGTGCATGTAATCATGGAAGATATATGTCATTGCACGTTGGTAGGTAGCGCCAACATTTTTAAGGCCAAAAGGCATGACCTTATAACAAAATGTCCCCCAAGGCATTGTGAACGCCGTTTTAAGTTGGTCTTCAAGATTGATACGAATTTGGTTGTATCTTGAGAAGCCATCCATTAGGGAGAGCATTTCATGACCTGCTGTAGCGTCTACTAGCGCGTCGATGCTTGGCAAGGGGAAATCATCCTTAGGACTCACTTTGTTTAGGTCTCAAAAATCGGTGCATATGCAAATCCTCCCGTTGGGCTTCTTGACAGGAACCATGTTGGACAACCATGGTGGATAATCCATGCAGATGACAAACTGTGCATCCAACAACTTTTGTAATTCGTCTTTGACCATCAAGGCCATTGTTGGGTGCATCTTGCATAGTTTTTGCTTTACAGGCTTGATTGTCGGATCAAGCGTTAAATTATGCGTGACTAGTTGCGAGTCTAGTCCCGACATGTCTCTGTATGACCATGCAAAAACATCCTTCTTCGCTTTGAGAAGGGTAATGTAATCGGCTTGCTCTTCGGGGGAAAGACTTACCCCCAGTTTGATAATCTTTGGATTCGTTGGGTCTGTGCCGATATCCACGTCAGTCGTCTCCTCGACTAACATGTGGGATCCGTCCTCTAACTGATGTGGAGTTGGGATCAAATGGATATCATTAGCTGAGTTTAGATCTACGTTTGGAACCTCGGGTCCCTCTTCAACTTGAAAAATATCTTGAGTTGTCCTTGGGGTAAAATGAAGTATTTCACCGAAAGGCCAGTACTCTGATGGTGATAATGGTGAATTGACGCGATCCCAATCGATGGCATCTATGTCTAGATGCAATGACCGTGATGGATCGGCCGAATTGCGGATGGGTGCGGTCAAATCAATGGAGATCATGTGGATGGAATGAATTTGGTCTCCAGAACCGCGGGTGTGATTACTTGATTCTTCTAGATTCTCCCTATACTCTGGATCTGGCTCTATGGGAATGGGCACGAATGGATCTTCCCTAGGTGTGAATTCGTCCCTATTTGCGAAAAGGATGGCAGGGTCTTTTCTCAGCACTGGTGTCATGATGGGATCTCGAGGTGGACGATGCTCATCTTGAATTTGGAGCCATGGATCCAATACTTGGTCCCACCTTGCAGGGTCTACCCACCATTCATGCCCTAACCGTATGCCCATATATACCATTAGATCTTCATGGGTTAAAGCATGGTGATTTCGTCGTGCATGTATGAGATAGTCCATTTCAGTCTCATCTTCTGAATCACTTTCGAAGACCCAAAAATGTTCATCCTCTTCAGCAACTATTGCTTGCGGCGTTGAGGATCCTCCTTGTTCCAGCAAGTTAATCTGGTCCCATTGTGGTTGTTCCACTCTTGGTGGAGGGACCTGATTCTCTTGATGTTGTGTTGTTTCATCTGGAATCTCTAAGGGGAACAACTTCAGAAAGATGTCCGGCAGCCGTTGGTTTTCTCTTTGAGGACCACTGTCCAAACTTTCGCCTCTCTCTAGCAAAGGAGAGGGATTACTGCTATTTCAAGGGGTGTTTGTTGACCATGGGAGGTAGTCTCCCAATGTGTATTCTGTATTTGGATTGGCATAAGGGTCTAATGCCAATCCCCCCATTGTTGCCTATTTCTAGGCCTTGCATATTTTCAACCAAGATGTCTAATGGCAGGGGATGGTTGAACCCTACCCCCGACTTGTCATATGGCATCTGATATCTTGGTTGGCAAAGGATCCGCATCCCTTGCTCATATCTTCCTAGCCCGTATCCATGCCAATTGCATTGGCCGAGATATTTTAGGGCAAAATATGGGTTTGACAGATAGTTGATGTTTTCAACAAAAGGCTCTTCGTCTGCTTCCTTTTGTTGGCATGGTTCAAGACCATGATCAAGGCCCCCATACACAAAATTTTTCTGGTTTGGAGGGTAGCCTAGAGGAACAATTGTCCCTATGGGAAGGCGAGGTCTTCCCATGTCTTGTACTGACTCCAATGCTGGCGTTGCCACAACATTTTGTACCAAATATTCCCCCAAGCCCGTACTGGCCATTTCAACAGTGATTGTTGATGATTGGGTGGGAGGAAATGGTAGTCCTTCTTGACTCCATTCCATGTTTGGTGTTTCAGGAGTCTTAGTTTCTTTTGTGTTGGGTGTTTTCTCCGTTGATACCGTTGAGATTGTGGGCAACCTTTCTTCCAAGGGTTTAACCTCTTCCACGATCTGTTTTCCCTTGTCCTTCTATTGGGCCATGATAGGTGGCATTGATGATGAAGGAGCAGGTGATGAGGTCTCACCTGGCTGGGATTTTGCCTTGTTGGCCACCAGTGGTGCCTGCGGTATCGGACCCTATTTAGATGGATTTAATTGAAAATCCAAATGTGTTGAAGGGAGGGTCGATTGAGGCATGAATTGTACCACATTGCAATACTTGAAGGGCTCTAAGTCCATTGGGACTACATGTATTTCTCCCTCATAAGCATACTTTAAGCATTGGTGGGCGATCGAAGGGACACACTTCATGTCCCTGATCCAAGGCCGCCCTAGTAGTATATTATAAGCCATTTCGCCTTCCAACACATGGCACAGTGTAGGTATTGTCTTTTGTCCTACCTAGATAGGCAGAACAACTGTGCCGACTGTCGAGCATATTGCATCGTTGAAAGCTCGTAGTGTGTACGTGGAGGCTGTGATGTGAGAGGCTGGCGACTTCAAATGTTTTAAGGCTGCAGGTGGTAATGATGTTACTAGATGAGAGAGTATCTATCAGCACTCTCTTGTACGAAATCTCGTTGACCCGCGCGATAACGTGCAGGGGTGGATCTGCCATGTCATTCGATATCGTTTTGACCTCATCTTCTCTGAATGTGATGACCGGATCCGTACATCGTTTCACATGTCCTACGAAGTTGTTGAAAGAATTTTCTTCATGGGGCTGTAATTCAATGGCTTTTAAAATGTCCATAAGAGCTTCCCTATGGGGTGCTGACTGTTGAATAAGCTCGTAAATGGATAGCCTAGCCGATGTGGTCTGCAAACTCTGCATGAGTTTGGTTCGTATTGTGACCTCGGGTCTAGGCGGAGGCAACTGCGTTGGGCGTTGTTGAGGCTGCGATGTTGTCAAAACTTCCCTCGTAGCTACCTCGGGGGCAACTGCTGGGTACCTTTTGTTCCTTGTTACTATGCTAATCATTCCCACAAATCCTTGCGTGGGAAGATCCTGTCGCACCTCATTAATCTGGAGTGGTTTTGTCTGTGCCTCGTGGGTAGGCAAGGGGTCCTTGAATACCCCCATTTGTTGGTTTTTTGGCACGATGGGGTTGTCCACGACCAATGTTCTATTGTCGATCAAATCCTCTGCGCCTATGGAATCTACAATACAATTCTTCTCTGTACCCCCTAGGCTTGGGAATGTTAGGGTCTATAGTTTGAATTTCTGGGAGTGACTAAATTTGCCATTGACAAGCGGTCAAATAAGGAATCCCTAGACTCCGCATATGGGGTGAAATGTCGTCTAGGGCGACGTGGGTAATTTTGCTCCTGTCTTCTATTATCTCTTTCATAAGCAGGAGGCACTGCCTGGTAATTAGCCTTTTGGGGCTACGTTTCTTGCACAGGTGCGGGAACATTTATCGCAACTTGGTTGACTGCAACGTGTTGTGGTTGCGTTGTCCCGGTTTTAGTGGTTTTATTCCACTCTTTCTTTTTAGGCTTAGCGATTGCGCCTTCACCTATTTTAATATATTCTATGACTCTGGCTTGCGCCAAAGCTTCTTCTAAGCTATCGTATTGCCGCAGCAAAAATAGACCAGAGATTGATTTTAAGCAACTTTTTGCGAACATCTACGTGAGATCAAACATAGGAGGATGGTGGGGTAACTTAGAAAGCAAAGCTCTCCATTGATTCCCATATGCTATCATTGTTTCCTCCTCAAATTGTTTGAGGCTCGCCAGATCACTCAGTGATGCCTTCTTCCTTGTGTTGAAGGCAAAGCATTCAAGAAACGCATCTACTAATTGATCTAAGTTGCTTATGTTGTGTTTGGGTAGTTGTGTGAACCAATCCGAGGCAGGGCCTACGAATGTGGTTATGAATGTTCTAAGAAACAATGCGTCATTATCTTGGATGCCGAAGCATTGGCTTAAAAATCTTGTAACGTGTTCTTGTGCGTCCTCTTCACCTTTAAAAACTGCCAATTGAGGCAACTTGAAGTGCTCGGGGTAAAGAGTTGTAGGCACTGAGGGATGCACTAGATTACTGCGGAGTTGACGTAATGTGGGTTTTTGATGCCCAACAACTTTTGTTTCCACAGACTCCAAACGCTCCAATAGCGCTTGGTATGCATCGAAAGATTTTATTTCTTCCTCTCTTGTTCTCTCTCGTTGTAAGTTATGATAAATTGGAGGCCTATGGAGGGGTGGCCGAATGGCATCCCTCCTGCCTTGATGGGGACTTTCAACATATTCCTCTTCTGGTTCATACTCCTCGTAAAATTCTTGAGGAGTCTCTGGGCGAAACCTATGACCCTGATCAAGCCCTCGCTGAAGGTACCCATCATTATTTCGGAGAGTTGCCTCCCTCTCGAATCCATGAGGTCTTGGAGGCAAAGCTTGACTATGTCATGGAGACCTGTCCTGCACCAACGGATTATGTCTCACATATTGTTTGGCTCTTTGAATGCGAGGGGTTGGCTCCCTCTCAGGTAGTTTATAGCGTAGCTCATCCGCTTCACGTTGCATGCGCTCTCTATCCAAGCGGTGTTGATACTCTATCTCCTGATGACTTTGTTTAAGCCACATGATTTGGGCTTGATGGGTGGCATGTTGGGCGACTATCGTGTCAATTTGGTCTACCCTATTTTTCTCAGGAGGTTTGAATGTTCCTCCTATGTGTTTGCCTTGATTTTGATGATCTACAACTTCAAGGGGTCGCTTCCCTCTGTCGAGGTAGGTGGCCTGTACTCGAGGTTCTGGCCTCAAGGGGTGATCATGATGTCTAGCTGGTGCGAAAGCACAAGGTTCCCACGTTGTATGTTGCTGTCTTTGAGGAATGCGATGATCTTCCTCGCACTCCCTCTCATAGGTGTGAAGGGGACAGGCGGAGTTAGGTCATTTTGTGTAAAGAACCCTACGCTCTAGATTTTGTCTCTCTGTACTGATGTGAGGTAAAGAAGGGATACCATATCCACGTTGTCCCTCCAAATGGATGGTTTTCCTGTCTAGCGCTTCGTCGCACCGTGGCCACTCATGTCTAACCTGAGAGGGCGATTCTCTATTTACCTCAAGGTCTACATGTAAGGCGTCCTCTCGAAAGGGGATGCTTTGAATAGGCATACCCCATCGAGGATTCTGAATTGGATTCTTTTGTAGGTTAGACCGATAAGGCGGTATGACCAATTCCTCAGGACTGAAGCGAAGGCGACTTGTGCTTGCTTCTTGTGTACCTTCCGGAGCTTCTGCCCTTGATTGGGCTTGGCTACGGGTGTACACCATTGCGGTGCTTCTATACTATCTAAGTAGATTTTTTATCTCGTTTATGATGATTTTTTTTTTTGTCTACACTAAGCAGAAATAAACACACACATGCGCAAACCGTGATTATCTCTTTTAAGGATTATTGGTGTGTCCTAAACTGGTTTAGTGTATTTTGATATTTTGTTTTGTTTTTGTAGGTTTTGAAGATCGTTTAAATGCATAATGAAGGCTCATATAACTCCCAAAATGGTAGCCCCTTCAATATACCAACCAGGCCGATATACCAACCTCTCTATATACCCGCCCTTACGAGAGGGAGACTATAGGTACGTGAGAGCAGCAGGTACGTGGTACGTAGGCGGTATGGAAGGGGGATTGTCCTGTTAATGGCACCTACCATAGAAAAATTATCCTCACGCGCATGGGAATCACCCCAGCGACACTCGGTCAGCTTTCGTCAGGATTTACGCCTAACAACAGTTGAAAATCAGGAAATGGATGCAAAGCTAAGCCAAGGTGGTGATGAACCCACCGTTGGACTTGCTCAAGGGCTGGGGTCTTACGACCAGCTCCTTAGTTTAAAATTATTGCGTGAAGTGTGTGGGATTCATTTTATTTAACGAAAATGAAACAAGCATAAATGACTTTTCCTATGCAATGCAGGATTAAATGAAAACAATTAAAGAAACAGAAACAAAAACAGAAAATTTAATAGAGATTATAAAAATCCCTACCTCTTCTCTGCCTGGACCGGTTGCTTCTGAATTTCTGCTCTAAAAAGTTGCAGATAGAAATTCGTCCCTCGGTGAGACGAATAACAGAACAGAATTCATCCCTCCCAGAGACGAATTTGAATTCGTCCCAGGGTCAGACGAATTGCAGAACAAAATTCGTCCCTGCTAGAGATGAATAGCAATCTGCAACAAAAAAATGTACCTGTCAAGCACAAAACACAAAAATTTAATCAGTTTCTGTGATTTTAAAAACCAGGGAACAGGGTCCCACCGTGATCGCCACTGAAATCACGAGATTTCGGGTGAAGGAAACACTAATTGCGATGCAACCAAAATCAAATGCGCTTAAGTCCTAGAAATGTAAAATACATGAAACGAAAGAGACGCATTAAAATGAGATACAAGCGAATGGAGAAAACACAGCCCTTTCATTAAAATTTCTTGATCTCTGTTACAATGACGCCTCCTCCCTTTTCAGGGGCTAGGAGCGCTAAAAGAATTTGATTACAATCACTTAATGTTCCTCTTTCTGCGTGCCCACGATTGAAATGGATGGGCCAAGATGATGCCGCCGATGATGTCGATGAGTCCTTGACCTCTGCTGCTTCTCCTACGAACAAAGAAACAACTAAGATGTCAGTAGCACCTGTCGCACATGGAAAGTGTTCGTTCTCTAAAATTAACAAAATATGCATGTAAACATTTTCCTGAAACGGTAAATACAATGAGTCCAAATGGCTTGAAATCTTGACAGAAGATAGAAAAAGTTACCAGAAGGCCATTTCCACTAAGACAGCTGGCCAATCTACCTTCAACTGGAATTCGTCCCTGGGCAGGACGAATTCTGACTGCAATTTGTCCCTGGGTGGGACGAATTCTTCTGTGTTGAAAAAGCCAACTTGCTGCTGCTCCAATGTCGAATCCTGGGACCTGCAAAACACCTGCAGATAGAGGGGTTATGTAATTGGGGCCATTTTGGGACGACCCAGATGGTCGGATTCTCCCAATTTGGCCTCTACCCTCGGGAATTTGATCTCGCCACCTGCAAGTTAGTGAAACAACAAAGCAACACAAAACATACTAGAATCTGATCAAAATTTATGAACTTGCAGCTATGAGTTAACCAAACATGATAACACAAAATGCAACCTGAAAAAGTAATCTAGAATGCTCAAATAAAACTTAGAAAGTGCGGGGGTGCCCATGTGGGCCTCCCACCGTTGGCACTTGATTCCGGCGCCAATCCACTAGGGATGGGCCCAAAACATCTTAGGATTGGGGGTCGGCGAATTGGTTGGTTCAGGTGTCCATGTGTTGGATTTGGGTCAAGTTCAAGCTTCCAAAAGCCACCCAACAACCTCCCTTGCAAAAGAGATTGGTGGATGCGAGAAGGTGAACCAAAAGGGATGCAAGTGGGTCTTCAACTCGGTAGCACTTCGTTGCTTGAAATCTCCTTCAACCTATCCTTTTTGGGTGAGAAAAGTCCCACATTTTATAGACCCATGGGGTCTCTTTTGAGAGGGAAGCACAAATGCCATGTGTTGGTCATAGGTGCCATGTGGCAGTCATGTCTTCCCATGAGGGAGGGGAGTCCTCCATTGACTTGGGCTTTCATAACTACCCTTGTGACAGTCCTCTAATGGCCTATCTGTCCACCCACACATGCGTGCGAGGTAGGAGTCATCAACTGACTGTCCTGGGCTGCCACTTGGCACCATTCTTCTTTTTGCCCGTTAAACTCAGAATTCGTCCCTGGGTGAGACGAATTTAGAATTCATCCCTGGGTGAGACGAATTCCAGTTAGTATTCGTCCCTGGGTGAGACGAATAGTGAGCAAAGTGTCTAAATGTGCCAAATTGCTTCCTGACCTTACAAAATTGCTGTAAAAGTGGTTAGGACCACTGTTTGACCTCTGAGGGCTGCCTTGGGGGCTATGTTTGTCAAAGCAATCAGTGTTTGCAGTCACATAATCGGATTGGTACTATTTTGGTGTCTACAGAAGGGTAATCCAAGAAATGATATATTGGAGGGGTTATTTGGTAAGTACAGACCCACTAACATGATGATGTGTATAAGGTGGAGAAACAATATTTTAGAAGATCTAAGAACATGATGATGTATATAATATGGAGTAATAGTGACTTAGATGACTTAAGGTGACTGTATTATAATTTTTAAATTCCTTCTAAAGCCTTATAAGTACTGATTCTCTTCCCATTGTACTTAGAGACACAATGTTCCTCCCTAAAATTTTAACTCCTTATTAATATAAAAAACATACTAATAATTTACTTCATAATTATTGGGAAGAACCTTTTATCTTGTTTTAATTTTCCCTAGTCAATTCTTTATGAGATTTAAAGTTATGGGGTTGAGCAATATTATCCAGTGAATGCTTTTGTATTCTCTACTTTGCACTATGTGCTTGTGACTCTAAATAACACATGATAAAGGAGAAGAAGTTGATCTAGTGGCTACAAGAAGAAGCAAGAAAGAAATTTACCTCAAACTTATAGATCCATAGGTACTTTTCAAGCTACATACCATCCAAAAGAGCCTTTGCTTTCTATCACACTAGATAATCATGACAATAATAGTAATTCTATTTTTCTAATAGTTCTCATATGTTAAGTATTGCAACCCCAACTATCCAACCTGTATTCATGACCTCATTAATATAAATGGTAAATTCTCTTTTAAAAATTTGGAAAAAAAAGGTATAGACATTTTATTACCTCTTTCCTTGAACGTGTTACCCCCTAAGTCCCACAAATACCTATCAAAATTCCTAGGGGATAACACCATAATAGGAAAAGACCATATTAAATATTTCTTGTATGCCATGGAAAGTATGGAGGTAGAGGACAAGGATGTTGTTCTCAAGCTATTTTTACAAATATTGGTGAAGGATGTGAGAGAATAGTTCAATTGTCTTGCAATGAGTACCATAGGAACCTTCCAAGAGTTAGAAATTGTATTCCTCAAGAAATATGAAAAAAAGAAAAATAAATAATCTTTTTGAACTGAGTTGGCCACAATGAAAAAGAAATATATTAAAAATGTAGATGAATTCAATATATGGTTCAATAAACTGAGGAATAGAATCCCCACGGGTCTAAGGCCCAATGATCACTAGTCTATTTTCTTTTATAAAAATGCATTCACCGAATATTTCAACTACGAACTCAAACAACAACCCATGCTTACTATTAATTCTAGTATGGAAAGGGACATCATAATCAAAAGAAAAATTATAGACAATGGGAATATGAAGCCATACTTAGGGGATCCTAATCAAAGCCAAATTGAGAAGAAAGTAAGATATTTAGTTTCACCATACTAAAAAATTAGAACATGTTCCTATTAAAAAAATTTCAAATCAACTAATATATATGTTTCATTCAATGAATAATAGGTAGTCTAAAATTAAGAGAGATAAAGTAAATAGTGGGAAATATTCTCAGAATTAGAATGAAACCAGACAACCCTTTAGTAGAAATTTTAATATAAACTAGAATAATGAGGGAGGAAGAAATGCAAATAACAACTATAAATTAAGAAAGGTAAAAAAATATCAATATGCGATCCCAAATCCCATGGCTTTGGCTAATGTTTCTTTTGATTTTTCTTTATTTTTTCCTACATGTGATACCCCTCATAATTTGGTTTATTATGGTGTATACTTAAACATGTATACGAGTGTTAACCTTGATGAAGGATCAGATAAATAAATAAGGATGAATGCATGCTCTAATTGGGATTAAAACATCAAGGACTCACAATCTAAAAAGAAATATGATAAATTACTTGCATATAAAAACAAACCCACAACCTTAACCATCAATAGTATAAAAATCATACATAGACCATGAAATGGTCAATCTAAATAAATAAAATAAGACAAGTTGACATCCTCAATAGAAGAGGTAGAAGGCCAAGATAACATTCATGCCATCCACCTTAGAAATACAACCATACCATATAAATCTAATAAAAGAGTACAACCAAGAATAAGGGATAACATAATGTGAAGAAGCGAAATAGTAATCACAAATTTGTACCCCTTGAAATAGTAGAGTCAACAAATAATTTTAAAAAACAACAAGAAGCTAGCATGGTAATGGAGAATAATAAGTCTAAATTTGATGTGGGCCTTGAGTTATCCAAGCAAAAGATAAACATAATATTTGGGGAGTTGTTGATGTTGCCCAAATATAAAGATCATGTGTTAATACTTTCAGATTAGTTGATCAATGTGACAACCATATACTCAAAGTTTCATCCTCTAACCATTCAAACATGAATCCCTCCTCAATAAGGTTCTTCTATATATCCCTTATCTATACATCAGTCTATGAAGATCAGTATGTCATTCACAACTACATGCTCGATAGTGGAGCATCCCATAACATCATGCCAAAATAAGTTGTTGACCAATTTGGATTTATGTATGCTAAATATTCTCCCCCTATATCGATCATGGATAGCAAGCAATTACCTTGTATGGGGTAATCATAGGCCTATTCGTGTTCTTAGACCAATACCATAAAAAAGGGATCTTAATGGATGTAGTCGTAGTGGATGTAAATCCCTTCTTCTCCCTGCTACTATCCAGGCACTGGGTAGAGTAGCTAGGTGGTTCAATCTAGTTGGACTGGTTGTATACCACCATACCTACCTCGGCTAAAGAATAGGCCATCTTGAGAAGATATCCTTTCAATAAAAAATTGGTCGAGCTAAGGAGGTTGGATAACACCACAATCAATCTAGTTAGATCCATTGCGGAAAATGAATTGGGTGTATATTATGTATGGCACACACCTTTCTTGAAATAGAGTTTTAGATGTAGAAAAAATGGATACCAAAATAAAGGTAAAAGTAGATGTAGAATCAAATAGGTTTTTGACCACTAAAATGTGGACGATGACTTTTGATGGTGCTAAGTCATAAAGTGGGGCTGGTTTGGGAATAAATTTGATCGATATATAAGGTAAATATTTAGGCATACCCTACCAACTAGAGTTTTCCTATACAAATAATATGTCATAGTACGGATAAATACTACTTGGATTGAGAAAATCCAAAGAACTTGGCATAAATTACCTCACTGTCTACAAGGATGCTAAACTCATTATCTAGTAAGTTAAATAAAAATACAAAAGTAAACACCCCAGGCTAAAATTATATAGTAGGTAGTATAGGATGAGATAGATAAGTTTATGGCCTTCAACCTATCTTACATTTCCAAGGATAAAAACCATATTAGAAATATTTTGGCTATATATACTTTTGGAGTAGACAATTCTGAAATCGACACTGAGTATATGGACAAATTTCCCATCATTTTCATGTACCATCCCTATGTCCTAGACAATTTAGTGTACTTACAAGTGTTTCAAGATGATTTTGACATCAGAGACTTTATGACTATACAAAACTATTTTACTGGTGTGATATGTTAAAAAGAGGACAAGGGCAAATTGGAAAGCATCATAGGTAAACCCACTAAAGTAACATAGTTGAAAATAAATAGAATACCCAAGGGATTAGTATCCTTGAACATCTTATTCGATGATTTGGATAGATGACACAAACCTTCATTTCATGAGTTCGAAGCCAAAGAGGTTAATATTTAGATGACAAGGGAGCCCAACATGGTCAGAATAGATAGAGCTGTAAGAATTTCACAATAATAGATATGCACAACATTACAAAATATGAAGAGAAGAGTGGAATTGATTTATTTAATATTGAGGTTCTACTATAGGAGAAGGCTCAATGGAGGAAGAGGTATTTTAAGGATCTTTTTGAGGGAATGTTTCATCAAATTGGACATTTCTATGAAAGAATACCTCATGAGTTGAAGGATAAAGAAGCTTGTATGCTTTCAATTATTCACAATAATCGATAAATATAATAAATTTTCTTTTCTTATCAAGAGCCTTCCTTTTTTTATTTGGGATGTGAGCCCAAGTAGTACACCCAAAAATATTGAAATAGGAAACATCTAGTTTTAAGCTAGACCATGCTTCTTTAGGAGTTAAATGGTCAAGATATTTATGAGGTGTGTGATTTTGAATATAATTTGCACAGTTAATAGTTTATGCCCAAAAAGAGGTTGGGAGATCTCTTGAATGGAGCATACAATTAGCCATCTCTTTTAATGTCTATTTTTTCCTTTCTGCAATACCATTTTTTTGAGTATTATGGGAGACAGAATGTTGATGTATTATACCATGACTTGAAAGAAATATGGAGAACTCATTACTACAATATTCCCCCATGTATTTACATAGGTTTCTATGGTAGTCACTTCACTCCAAAAGCAATAGCTAACACTATAATTAGGGCTTGGTATTATTGGTCTTCTATATTCAAGGATTTATATCAATTCATCAAGGGGTGCTATGAATACCAAGTGTTCACATACAAGAAGAGTCTATCTACCATGCCCCTAAAACTAGTCATGATTGAAGTTCCATTTACTCAGTAGGAAATATACCTGATAGGAGAAACCAACCCAAATTCCTTGGGAGACCATATATGGATAATCATAGAAAAAAATAACTCACAAAGTGGGTTGAAGAAGCCCCCCTAAAGAGGTCAAAAAACAAATTTATTATCAGGTTCTTGGAGTAAAACATCTTGATCAAGTTTGGGGTGCCCAAGATGCTCATTACATATAATGCTAAGTATTCTACTTCTTTCAAAATGATTGATTTTTATGCTAGATACAGTATAGAGTTGGTTCATTATGTGAAATAATACCCCTAGGGAAGTGGTCTATCCAAATCCTTAAATAAAAACCTCATCACTCGGATTAAGAGATCACATGGAAAGACCAAAAGAAACAAGGATAGTGGATTGAAATACACCTTGTGGGCAGATAAATTATTGGTTAAGTGGGGCATGAGTAAATCACCATACGATATGGTCTATGGGGAAAGTGCACTTCTACAACCATAGTTAAAATGAATGGCCCTATCTTTACTCCTCCAATATCAAAAAGTTTGATGCATTACAGAGGAGAATGGACAAGGTCATTAAATTATAAAAATATAGAAGAGAGGTAGTCATGAAGATGGATTTGTAGGTACAACGACAACTATTTTTTTTGATAAGAAATCAAGAGAGAAGCCCTTTTCAGAAGGTGAAGTAGTGCTTTACTAGGATACAAAAAGTGATAATCAAGGTGATAAAGTAAAATTTGAGCCTAAATGGTTGGGCTTGTATCATATCATTTAGGTAATTGGCAAGCACACTTACAGGTTACAATACTTGGAACGAGAAGAAGTTCTTGTACCATTTAATGGCCAACACATACAACTATTTTGCCCTCTTTATGAGGGTATAAAGGGCTAAAAAAAAATTCCCTTTTGATTTAAAAAAAAAATGTAATTATTAAGGATTCTTTTACTTTGGGTTATTTTTAGTGTATAGTAGTTAGAGGTTGTGCTCAGTCAACATAGAGAGTCTGGTGTCCTCAAGTGAACTCATTTTAGCTCATAGTATCATTTGTTTCCCTATCCTAGTAAGAGCCTATGATGGACCTATAAATAGCCCCAAATTAGGTTTTATTTTTTATTTTTTTTTAAGGGTAAGAAAAGCTAGGAGTCTTTCGCCCTCCCTCATTTATTTTTGTATTTTCTCTTTATTTTACTTATGTATTTTAAGTTCAAGTCCTTTAATCCATGCCTTGTTGTTTTGAAGCGTACAAAAATGCTAAGGGCATGCAAAGCTACCGTACCCCATTTATGTTTGTGTTCTCTATTCCTTTGGATCACATGAAAGTGTTAAGGGTGTGTGAAGTTCACACACCCCATTTTGATTCATGCGCTTCATTTATTTCAAGTGCATGAAAGTATTAAGAGTGCATGAAGCTCGTGCACCCCCTTTTGGTCCATGCGCTCCATTCCTTTAGAGCACACAAAAGTGTTAAGGGTGAATGAAGCTTGCACACCCTCTTTGGTCTGTGCACTTCATTCCTTTAAGGGTGCACGAAGCTCGAGCAAGCAACAATTGTAAATTGAATATGATCTAATGATAGACAGGATGGAAACCAAACTAGAAGGAAAGGTCCACAAATCATGATTTCATCCTAGTTTGATTTTTGTAAACTAATGGCTTTCATAAGTGCTACATTGAAAAATGAGTCCTGACAACAAGGCTTGATTAGGTACTCATAAAATATATATAGTTGGTGAAAAAATCCCTATGGGAAAAACCAACTATCACCTCTTCTTTTTGAAGTGATGGTAAAAACCCAATGGGAAAAACCATCAATAAAATAAAAGAAGTAAGAAAGAGGTTTGTCTTCAAATGGCGAAGATTGTCCTCTTATACAATAAGAATGATGAGTCCCAAGAACAAGGCCTGATGAGGTACTCATTTACAATATAATAAGAGGTGGAAGACCTCTGTGTCAATGCAGCTATAATACTCCAATATTATCTCACAACTGAAGGTAATGCAAAGAAGAAAATGACTTGGTGAAGATATCTACAATTTGATTCTCAATAAAAATATAGTCCAAGTGTATATCCCTATTTTGAATATGTTACCTAATGAAGTGCATGTGTATCTCAATGTTTTTGGTGTGCTGATGCTCAACCGGATTGCATGTAATATGAATTGTGCTCTGATTTTCACACCAAAGAGTTATAGACTCTTTATGGAAGAAACCAAAGATCTTCCTTACTAGCTGAAACTACTGCCCTGTAGTCTACCTCTATAAAATATAATGCTACTACTTGTTATTTCTTGCATAACCAGGATACTAGTGAAGAGCCAAGACAAAAAACGTAGCCAAAGGTTAAACATATATCTTCTACTAAACCCGCCCAATATGAATCTATGTAGCCAATGATATCCATGGATTCTCTCTTATAAATGAGCCCAAAGTACGTAGTGCCCTACAAATAACAAAGAATTATTTTAGCTGCTTTCCAATGACTAAAGTGATATTCATGAGATAATCTAGAAATCAGGCCAACAACAAATGAGATATCTAGGATATTATGAGTAAGGTATAACAGACTTCCTACAAGCTAACGGTATAGAGTAGCATCACAAAGAGGGGATGAGCAGGAAGTACTAATATTTATACTAGATTGGAAAGGGGTAGAAGATGGTTTACAATATGTCATTTTAAACCTTTGAAGAATATCAAGTGTGTACTTTTTTGACACAATGAAATTCCTACATTTGTTTGACTTATTTAAATCCTAAGGAAGTAGTGAGCTAAACCCATATTAGCCATCTCAAATTTTTTAGATAGGGAGTCTTTTATGGTCTGAATGTGAGTGAAGTTACTAATAGTGAGGAGAAGATCATCAATATATAGAACAAGAATGGTGATATTACTTTTATCTCTCCAAATGTAGATTGTATTATCAGACTCACAATGATAAAATCATGTTGAAAGAAGGAAGGAGTCCATAATTTGATACCAATCTCTAGGGGCTTTTTTGAGGCCATAGAGATATTTTTTTAGTATACAAACAAGAGAGGAGTCTTGAGTGAATCCAACAGGTTGTTCCAT
Organism: Wollemia nobilis; assembly: GCA_028583015.1. Classification (NCBI taxonomy): domain Eukaryota; kingdom Viridiplantae; phylum Streptophyta; class Pinopsida; order Araucariales; family Araucariaceae; genus Wollemia; species Wollemia nobilis. The sequence goes on along the minus strand of JAQPPZ010016925.1, from coordinate 952,581 downwards.
ATATATTTCTTCTTTTAAGTCCCCATGTAATAAAGCATTTTTTACATCCATTTGATAGACATACCACTTTTGGGAAATAGCCAAAGCAAGAACTAGTATAACAGAATCCATTTTAGCAACTGGAGCAAAGGTTTCTACATAGTCTATACCTTCAATTTGAGAAAAACCTTTTGCTACTAGGCATAATTTATGTTTATCTATTTCTCTATTAATACCATATTTTGTTTTGTAGATCCATTTATATTGAAATAACTTACTTCCTTTAGGTAAGGGAACTAAATCCCAAGTTTTGTTTTTAATTAAGGAAGAAAATTTGTTTTCCATGGCATCATCTCATTATTTGATACCTATTGCTTCTTTGAAGGATGGAGGATCAAAGTAAATATACTGACAATAAATACTAGTGCCAATGGGGTTGGATGATCTAGTAGATGGAAGATTTTAGATGTAAGGAGTAGCTTCTTTAAAAATGGTGTGGGCCCATTTTGTCATAGTGGAAGGAGTGGAAGGAGTTCAAATATATTGAGTTGGAGTTATAAGTGCTTCATATTTATTATCAATTTCTAAGTTAACCTCAAGAGTTAGCTCTTCATAATATTGAGGTTCTACTATAGGAGAAGGCTCAATGGAGGAAGAGGGTAATTGACGATATTTTTGAGGGAATGTTTCATAAAAATAGACATTCCTATTAAAGAATACCTCATGATTTGAGGGATAAAGAAGCCTGTATGCTTTCAATTCTTCACAATAACCAACAAAGATGAGATTTTTGATTTTATTATCAAGAGCCTTCATTTTCTTCTTTGGGATGTGAGCCCAAGTAGTACACCCACAAATATTGAAGTAGGAAACATTTGGTTTTGAGCCAGACCATGATTCTTTAGGATTTAAATGGTCAAGATCTTTATGAGGTGTGTGATTTTAAATATAATTAGCATACTTAATAACTTCTGCCCAAAAAAAAAATTGGAAGATATCTTGAATGGAGCATGCAATTTGCCATTTCTTTTAATGTCTGGTTTTTTCTTTCTGGAATATGATTTTGTTGAGGATTATGGGATACATAATGTTTATGAATGATGCCATGACTTGATAGAAATATGGATAACTCATTACTACAATATTCCCCCCATTATCTATGTGAATTTTATTTATCTTGCAAGAGGCCTGATTTTCAACTAAGACTTTGAAAAATTTAAAGTGGGATAGAACATCACTTTTATATTTTATGAAATAGACCCATGATCTTGTAGAAAAGTCATCAATAAATATTAGAGCATACTTTTCTCCTTTAGAATAAGGTTCTAGAAAAGACATCAAGTCACTATGGATTAATTCTAGAGGGGATGAGGATTTTATAGAACTTCTAGGGTGGAAAGGATCTTGATGTTGCTTCCCAAGAGCACATCTAGGACAAAATCCATCACTAGAATATACTCGGGGTAAAATTGTTACCATATCATGGGTGCTCAAATCCTTTAGATAATTGTAACTAAGATGACCAAACATTTCATGCCATAGTTTGCTTTCAATATCTCCATGAGAAACAAAACATGATGTCCCTTCAAGGTCTTGGAATACTTTGAATTGAAATAGGTGAGAGTTATGATCAATATTTCCTTTGGCTATAAGAGAATTGGGATATTTCCATTAGTAGAAGAGAACTATTTTCTCCTTTCCAAAGGTAAAAATTTGATAGACAGAGAGGATATTTGCGGTAATATTTGGAACATAGAGTATATTATTTATAGAGCCACCATCAATGATTATGTCCCCTTTTTCTTTGACATGGATAAAAGAAGAGTCACCCACTTCTATGATATATGTAGAGTTGGAGGAGATAGAAGAGGACTCATTTGAAGCAGTCATGTGATGAGTAGCTCCAGAATGTAGGACCCAATAATTAGAGCAAGACTTGGAGGTTTTTCCTTGAACATTAAGGGTTTTTCATATTTGTTTTTTATTGTCTATCTTTTGATCCTTCATAGCTGCCTCTAGTTGTTGTAATATTTTCCAACATTTATTTGTAGAGTGACCATTATTTTTGTAGTGAGTACAAGTTATGGGGTTATTTTCCTTCTTTTTGAACTTTTATTTAGAAGAGGTGGAGGCTACTAAGGATTTTGAGGAAGAGGAAGAAGAAGAGATTTCATATCTAGCAAGTTTTATTTCTTCCCTAGTTAATCTATCACAAAAATCTTCCAAAGAGGACATTTCAAAGGTTGCACCAAGAGCATATTTGGTAGATATAAAGGTGGTAGCAAAGATTTGAAAAATACCATTTAGATTAGAAAGGATTAGATAAATGTATTCTTCTTCAGTCATAGTCTTCCCACTACCTTTGTATTGAGTGAGGACTTCTTTGAACTTGGTGAGGAAGTAAAAAATACTACTAAAATCATCAAGAGATAAAGTTGTTAGTTCTTATTCTAGTTGCATTGATCTTATTTGATCTACTTTCTCAAACAATGTCTTTAGTTTCTTCTAGATTTCATGAGGATTTTTACAATCTGTAATGTGAAACCACAAACTTTCATGAACATTAAAGCTAATAATAACCATTGTTTCATGCATATTTCCTTTAAGAACAAAAATTTCATACTCTTTCTCAAATTCTGGTTGCTTTTCTTCTAAAAAATGAATAAGACCTTTTTGAGAGATAAGATTTAAAATTTTAGGTTTCCAAGGAGGGTTATGCATAGTGGCTATTTTTGCAAAATTGGCTAAAATTAAGATTTTTAAAATTTGGAATTGGCTAATATTTGAGACCCTTGACCAGGGTCCATTAGCCCAAAATTTATGGGTGCAAAATTTTTTTGGGATTGATTCACCCTAATTTTATAATAATTTGACCATTTCAAGTTTAAATTTCCAACATTACCCCTAATAATAGTGAACCTTCTACATGTGTTTTGATACTATTCGCTTGGATTTTAAAACTGATTCACCAAATTTTTATAAATACATTTTGGGGTCGATCCCTTATGCATAACCCTGTTCCAAGTGTGAAAGTTGTGAGGGGTGAGAGGTTCAATTGAATTCATCATTTTTAATACAAAAGAAAAAGTTGAAGTTTTAACCAATATTCCTCCCATAGAACTTTATATTTTTTATTAATGTAAATGGAGAATTTTATGAAGCTTTTCAATATATTAAATCTTAAAATACCTACCCTAAAAAGAGGGGAACTATAAGTATATGAGGTTTGTTATATTTTTGCTTTTTGGAATGTCAAATCCTTTATATTTTCTCAATACCTACCCTTACTTGAGGGAAACTATAAGTACAAAGAATAATTTTCAAGGATTTTAGGCTTGAAATGCAGGTATATCAACCATATTTTAATTTGGAATCTCAATACTCACACTTACGAGAGGAAAACTATTAGTAAGAGAGATATCCAATGTTTAAAATAGGTTGATGGAAAAATATATACCAGGCCTTTATACCTCTTGTTTCCAAAACCCACCCTTACATGAGGGAAACTATAAGTTTTAGAGGCAATGATACACGAAACATAAGCAAATATATTTTGAGGAATAAATTATAAAAAAAAATTTGAAATATTTTCCTTTGAAAGAGAAATTTTTAGAACAGTTTTAGTGAAAAAGATAACACTCCTAAATTTTTTTTATTTATATTTGTTTACATATAAAAAATTTAATAAACAAAATATGAATTTGAAGAGGTAAATTATGATTATCTTCTTTATGGAATATATCAAAAAGAACATATGTTCATTATATTTAAAATAACAAATTAATATATGAAGAATATAGACAAGATTTATATAACCTTTCTTTAAATATGATTATGAACAAATTTGTTTATTTTGAGAATCTTCTCTATGAAATATAGTAAAAAATATTTCTATAGTAATACTTTTTAATTAAATATGATTTGAAAGGAACTATATAAATTGACGAAGACAGGAAAAAATTGTACAACCCCCAAAAGAACACAATAGTGCAATAAATTGAACTAAGAATCCCTCCAAATACTTTTTTATTATAAAGGTTACAAGTTTGACTTACGGCTTTGAAGAGAGCCTTTTGTGAAAAAAGTACTCTTTGAAAAGGGAGTGAAAATATATTACCTTCGAAATCAAAGGATCAAAAAACCCATACAAATAAATATGGAGGATAATAAATAATAAATTAAAACAACTTCGCGACTCTGAAAAAGAGTGGCACTCAGAAGCGAAGGAGAAAAATTCGGTGTTGAAGCACTCAAAAAAATGGAGATGCTCGTTGAATAGCCTGCACCCATAAATTAATGAAATCTGGTTCTTATTTTGAAGTTGCATCGTAGTTTGTTAGTGGTAGAGGCAATCATAGGAGAAAAATCTCCCCAAAATGTCCTTATAGCCTCTGAAACTCTATTTGTGTAGACAGGTTAAATGAACTAGAGTATATATTTTTTAAATATAGAAATAATAAATAAAAATATTATACCTAAATTTTTGAGTGGGTCTCTTTCAGATGTGAGCTCAAGAGAGGTCATAGAGATGAACACCCTACCAAAGTAAAGACATATTATTTTCCAACCAGTAGGATACTGCATTAACCAACTTCTCATAGTGCATCAAGTTTCTTATGCAGATGAAATGACCGGATGTAGATGCTAATCGAGGAATGACTCTAGGTGCACCAACCAGCAGGATACTGTGTTACAAAGTATGTTGAGCTTCATCACGTAGAGGAAATTATCAAGAGTGACATACTACACTAGCAATAAACTACAGTGTTGGATTGGAAGGTGCTTCAAATCTAAAAAAGGAAGAGACCTGCAACCAAATATAATAACTTGTTGAGACCTTCACAAAGGGATAAATATATAAATAAAGTAGAGGAATAAGACCACGGTTATCTTAAAAATTTAAACTTATGACAAAGTAGAGGTATAAGCTAAATGTATATAAAGAAAAAAATCAATGACTTACTCATAGAATGCCAAAGACATCAAACAAGAGGCAAATCGTGATGGTATCACAAGATCTTTGATACAATATAATTAGTGGATATTATCTCTTAAAGGTGAAGCTTTAGGAATGCCAAAAGAATATCACGATTCACTTTTAAAGAAATCATTAATGTAAGACTAAGGAACTCATGTCTATTAAATATAGATGATGAGTCTTGATTTTGACTTAAAGAACGATATCCACTTAAATTAATTGTATGAAGATAAATAGGAATACAAACTAAAAGGAGGATTTTTCTAGAATTTTTCTAGTGAAGTAAATGTTTTGAATATTACTCCAAGGTAGTGACGATAAAATTAATTTTTTTTTTTTTTTTATTGGTGGTGGCCACAAGGGGTAAACAGACTGTGACCACGAGGGAACCATTACATAACATATCCGCAACATGTGAGGCGAGAGATTTGAACCTGGGCCTCTCAGCAACTAGAGAGGTTTAACTACCCACTTGCTCTCCAACTCCTCAACATGGGCGGATCAATATATTAACTACGAATAGTGTGGAGTTAAAAAAATGAAAACTTAGACGATTGGAGAAAATGTCCTCTAAATGATAATGCAATATATTTAAAGTCTTTGTTTTGCATGTAGGGATCACTTTTTGGGCCAAATGAACTATGTGTATTAGAAGGATAGAAATAAAATATATGTGTAAGCAGAGGTTTTCTAAAAAATCATAGGGATTAGGAAGCAAGATTTTTGGAAGGGAAAAAAATTTAGCTATGGTAAAAAGAAATTAGATAAACTAAAATAAAACCATAAGAAAAATATCGTCCAAAATAAATTACAACTATTAATCTATAATATATAAAAAATCTCTTTCCTCTAAAAAATTAAGAAAATGAGATTAAAAACCAACTCATAAAAAAATTCTTTAAGAGGGAATGCTAGAATATTCTATCCTACTCTGGTATCATGTTATCATTCCCAAGTGTATATTTATAAAGCATTACAATATTTTGAATAAATAAAGTAGAATTGATTGATTATTCCAAGGATCAATTTTGTATAAATAGCAAAGTTGATCATTGAGAGTCATTGGATTACAAAAACTCATCAAACCTAATGAAGACACCACTGAGATTTCTCTTGACACATGGAGGAGTGGAAAATCAAGTGTGTCTATCCTAGTAGAACTTAAGATAATATTCACTTATTCTAATAGGAAGTGAGTGAGAGGGTGGTTACGTTAGGAGATGGTTCTATATGTTTTTGTGCTGAATAATTTTTAAATATCTCTATATTCCTATATAATAGATCAAAGTGGCACCAATGGAAGAATGAAATAATTCACTCAGAAGAGGAATTGTAAAGTGAGCTCAATGAGTATAGGTTTACACTAGAGGAATTTTTTTAGGCAACCAACATCAAGGATCTGATTTTTAGTAGAATCTAAGAGTTAAACTTTGGTAAAAACACAAATATGGCTAGGTAGTTTAATTCCTTAGGAGAGATAGTAAATCGCCTATATATGTTGTCTAATAGCACTGTGGGATGGTCTAAGGACCAATTGAATAAAATTACATAGGATGCAAATATGTTAAAATTCACTTTGACTTTCCATGAAGAGGCTTGGACCTGGATTGACCAAAAAATACAAAACTTTAGGAAAGAGGAAGTAGTGGGGGGCCTAGGACAAGAGAAAGCAACTGATAATAAAAAAGCAGAGTGGGACCCAATACAACATAGGATAAAATAGATCAAGATAAAATTAAGCCACCCACCTAGTAAGATAAATATGTTAGTGCACTAGGAGTATGATCATAAGAAAAAAGCATGGGTCATATGTTCCTTTTTGCCTCTGTCATGTCTAATTTGTATGAGATAGGTGATCATGCCAGATGGAGGGCCCATAAAAAATAGTTACAATACAACCTGATAGCCCAACATTATTAATTGGAGAAGGTTTCTAGAGAATATATTATCAAGCCTTAGGTAGAAAAAACTTTGGTTTAGGTATAGTTGTGTATCTTTAGGTTAGTTGTATTTTCTTTGTTAGTGATTTTTTCTCTATTTCTCATCTTCCCTCTATTATTATCCGAGGATTACCTAGGAAGCATGACCAACTGAGATCATTTTTAGAATATAAATGACGAGTTAGAATCTTTCTTACCATTGCATTAAGGGTAGAGATATATAGCCCTCTATTATGATATTCAAATAAATATGCCATTGTAATCACTATTACAAAGACCCAAGCACCTTGTTGGGCTATGCTTATGTAAACTTTTGTCAAATATAATTTCAATCCCTTCTTGGCATTCTCATGTCAATTACTTTTGTGTTTCTTGTTTTCATAATACAGTATCTGAATGTGTGAATGATGATTTATCCCATTGGTTAAGTTGTTTATGTTTATTACATAATCTAAATGAATTTAAGCAAACAAATTCTTATTTCTCTTTCCACTTTAAATTCATGAGATATTTTAAATCTGCTACAACTACCCAATGGATAAGGTATTGGTTTTATTTTAAACTAATAATGCTATTAGTTTTGGCTAAAAATGAATCAAAAAATATAATTTTTTAATTTGGTTGAGCACAAGATAAAGTATTTAATATTAAATGTTTCATCTTATCACCCGAGGTATCTTTACCCAACCTGGTATATCTAGAGTCATAATGACAATCTTTTCCTAGTTCAAAGAGGTAGATCCAACAGAATCTACAGACTACTTATGAATTCGGGATGTAATGTGGCATATTTTGAGAAGGAAAGAAAAAATTCCCCACAATAGAAAGGCATAATATCTTTATAAAAAATAACATAATTAATACAAGGGTTTTGGAGCTATTACATTATTTGACACCTTACATGATAAATACAAGTACCATTTAAATATTTTAAAATTAATTAGCAATATGAAAAATAGTTTAGGATGTGTGTTTAATATTTGGGTATGTATTATATTTAAAGTTTAAAATTTTAGTATATAGTATATGTTATGTAAATAAGTGTGGAGTTTTTATGTGAGGTATAAAGTTAGTAAGTGTGTGTTATGTGAGTGAAGTATCATGTGTAGAGGTGAGGCATTATAAGCAAGAATGAGAGGCTTTATATTTATGTAATTATGTGATATTTATTACTATTTAAGAGAGAAATGTGGAGAGAAATATCTCTCTTGTGTATGAAGAGTCCCATGAATGTATATATTGAAGATATTTTGTAATAGAGTATCAAACAAGCATTGTATTTAGGTATTTCTTATTGTAGATGGTTATCAAAAAAATTATGTGAGTTTATTATGCATTGTTTGAGTTATTTATTATATATAGTTGTCCATGTAAATATTGTGAGATCTTATGGAATTATCCTATGAGCGTAATGATAATTTGTTAAAAGAGACATATTGTCTTTAAGCTTAACATTATTCTCACCAAAATTAGTAGTCATTTTTCTAAGATAATAAGGAATACCTTAAAAACGCTAGAGGCATACCTCAAAATTATCATGTACTTGAATAATGTTTTTGACAACTCTCAAAAAAATCATGAGAAACATTCATAACTGATGGGATTTCATAAATATTAGTTAAAAAAAATTCAGGAGAAAATATCTCATATTTCAAAAGAATGTCTAGTCTTCTACAGAAAATTTCATTCTTTGCAACATCTACTTTTATACATATTTTCATTTTGAAGAAAAATTTGAGATATTTAAAACTTGTATGTGCATGTCTACAAAAAGTTTCCTAAAAATTAAATAATTTTGTAAAATGAAGACCCTCATAAATTGTTATACTTTCTTACATGTTTTTGTTATTTATTTTATATCTTGCAATTACTAATGATACTGTTGATAATCAATGTTTTCCATTTAGTGAGAGGTATGCCCTTATATAAAGTGTTTGTTTTTCTCAAATCCTTCTAGAAAATTATGTTATAAATATATTGTGTTGCCCACTAACTAATAAGTAAACATTCACTAATTATTTGAAAATATTTTCATTATTATATTAAAAAAATTATTATAAATATAAATTACCAACAATATATTTTACAACTGTTTAAAAAACCATTAACAAAGACTATCTATCATATATACACATTAAAAATCATTAAATTAAAGTTTTATTTAAATTATTTTTTCAATTTGTCATACACCTTTATAGATGACAGTGTCCCTCTACCTGCATGTGTTGGGTATGTATGTATATATAATTCTAATTCTAATGCTAATGCTAATGGAGTCTCCATTATTTTTTTAAATTATAAATTTATTTATATAAATATTTTATTATTATTTAAAATTAAACTTTTATTAAAAAATTTAAAACACATTAGATAACCCAAAACAAACCATATATAACTTTTAAAGGTAAACTCAAGAAAAAAAAGCTGTCTTTGGATGGTTGCTTACGAACTATTCATATAAAATCCTACAATATAAGTGCGAGCTGTAATTTTGTCAAAATTGCTTACGAACTATTCATATAAAATCCTACAATATAAGTGCGAGCTGTAATTTTGTCAAAAGACAATGTTTGTAGGAAAATGTTTGTGTGATTTTGAAAACTATAATTGGATACAAATTAGAAGTCCGTCATTTGGCACACAAGACAGGCTCAAAGAACCACTTTCGGGCCCAATAAAATACAGACAAAAGAGGGAAAAAAGAACATAACAAAATTGAAAAATGGACAATTTATTTATAGAATATAAATAGTCTTCGTTGAAACAACAAATCGAAGAAGATATAAAACCTATTTATTTATTTCGGGAATCCCCATATGGGTATCCATTATTGTCCATGCAAGTACAACATAATACCTGCCTCTCATACCCTGCAGAGCCATATTACCAAGTGGTTACAAGAAATTGAAATGGAATTAAATAAGCTAAGGTATGCGTTATGGTAGGATGAAAGACTCACTGCTCATAATCGATGTTGATTTTGCCTTCGTCCGGATCGGCAATATCGGCGAAGGCGTCTGCAGATAAATCGAAAGTGCCTTGACAGCCAGCAGGACAGTAGTCGACAATTTTGACGACAATGGATCCGCTTTTGCAAGGCACTGCAACGCCCTGGTTTGTTCCGCTGGTGCAGGTGATTCTGTATTGTCTTCCGCAAGCGCCTCCGTTGTCCCAGATTGCATCGCTTGCTGCCGCGAACAGATTGCCTGCTGGAAACTGTGACTGATCGTTTCCATAACAAGCCGATGCTGCCAATGCCATTGCCATTACAATCATCATCACCATAGTCGACACATCTTTATAGGTAACAACCCATGTTTTGAACAAAAATATTATAATTAAAATTATGATGAAACAGCAAGTTAAGTCAATCATTGCTACTTACGGACATATGGAGGAGTGTAAAATGTGGCCGTTCCCTGGTCACCCATACAACAATACAAACCCCACAGAAAACTCATCACAAATAAAATTCTACTAACAATCATCCCACCCGCCATTTTTTAGTTAACTCTTCTTAACAGAAAAAACCTGAAGCCCGACCTCTGCAATTGCTGTGCTCAACTCAATTTGCAAATTGAAAGAAAGGTTCGCGGGTTTATATAGACTGGCGCTTCAATCCTTCCATGAACCTGCACATATTTGCAGTCACCGGTGGGTGAAAAAGTCTTTGAAGACCTTGACCCAATATCAACAATGAGAGCAAGGCGGCGATATCTCTAGTTGCTGACTCCGTCCATAAAAGACGATAAGATCAGGACAGGAAGGGGATTGACTATAATTTTATTTGCCCATTTTACAACACCCGTGTTTTACACGTAATTTGACTAGTCGCAACCTGAAGTGAATTTATTGAACGTTCCCTATTTTACCGGGTTATTGAAAGACACTCCTGAAAAATGATAAAAAAATAAAAATATTTTCTACAAGCTTGGGTCATTGACAAAAGGCAGCCGTGTAACAGATTGTATCGGATATCAACTGCTGGTTCACGCTGTCTCTATAATTTTTAACGTCCATATACCAGAAAACGATATGCTGGAACTAAATAAGTTTTTGGGCTTGAAGGTACGGCGTTAAGTGGGAATTTGCCGGTTTCAATAATATTTGTTAAAGAAAGACTTAATAAATTATAATTATGTGGATAAGTTAGATCCTATGTCTTTTGGTTTCCTACGTTTAACCAAAGCTTCAAGGGAAAAGATTGGTTGAGAAGGATGATTCAATTTTAAGGGGATGCCCATGGATTCAGATGCGTCTAGCAGAATTTTTTTGTATGAAATGTCAAGGAATTACATGAACTATAATAAATAATATTGAAATACATTATTCAAAGCAACTTACCACTAGACTCTCAAGGTATTTTGAATATAGAGCAGTATCAATTTGTTTATGTGAGTTTCTAAACTGTTTATGTTAGTTTTATTTTTTAGCTGTCTCAAAATTTGATTTATTTTTATGTTGATATAATAAGTATTGACGTATATTATTATAACAAAATATTTTCATTATAAAAGTTAGTTTTAAAAAAATAACCTACATAATAATAATGTCTTATTTTTTTAAATAAGAAAGTATATATTTATTATATTAAAAATTTAAAAATAAATATTATAATAAATAAATTGTTTTTTTATTAGTACAAAATAATTTATAAGTTACAACAAGTAATATTATTTATATAATAATTTTTTATTTTATTTTATTTAAATATAATAATAAAATAAATAAGAATATATTAGAATATTTGTATGTAAAAGCTTAACTAAAAATATAGATTTAATTAGTTTTTTTTTAATAAAAAATTATTCTATAGTAAAATATTAAATAGAGATCACTGAAATATATATTTTTACAAAATAAACCACTATAACCTTTTATTTTATAATTAATTAAATTTAATTTTTTTGAGATTTTTGTTAATTTTACATTGAATACAATCCAAACATTAAAATATGAATTTGTGGTGTATTTACAACATTTCATATTTTTGTTTGAAACTCCTGTTTATTTTTAGGAGTTAAAGGTAACTTTTATAGTAATTCAAATTTTTATATATAGTATCACAACATTAATAGGACTAATGTTAGTGTTAAACCCTTGAAGAATCCCAAGGCTTTGGGTTAGATATTGACTTGCACGTAATATAAACATGAATATTTATTCAATCTTTTTTTATTCATTTATTTTTTTTTATTTATAAAATTTTAAGAATAAAATTAAAAATATTTAATTAATTTATTTTGAAAGAGTTTCACATAGCATGTTTTTTTTTCAAATTTCTTCCTATAAGTTTCACATCTACATCTTTTCAAACATCTTCCTATAGGTTTCACACCTACACATTTTAAATCATAGAAACTATATATTAAGGAATTTAGCAAACATTTTTAATTAAGAGAATATTTTTCACATTTTAAATTTATTAAAATTTAACTGAAATTTAAACCTTTCATTCATTTCATAATATTCTTGTGATAACCTTTCTATTAATACTTGTATTGTATATAATATAATAAAATATAATCCCAAACATATTTTTATTTTTACATAAAGAATTTTTGCTTCATAACATGATTATATATTACATAATTTGAATGAATTTAAATAGACTAGTTATTCTTTCTCTTTCCTCTTTATATTCATGAGATATTTTAAATCTTCTACAACTACCTAATAGATAAGGTATTGGTCTTATTTTAAACTAATAATTTTGTCAGGTTTAGTAAAAAATAATTAATAAATATAACAATGTTTTAATATAGTTGAGCATGGGTTAAATTATTATAATATTAAATTTTTTAGATCACCACCCAAGATATCCTTACCCGACCTGGTCTATCTAGAGTCAGTGATATGAAAATTAGATCAAAGAGGTAGATCACTTTGTGGATCTAGATATTTTTGTAACTTGACACATAAGGAAAGCCGAAATTCTCCACAACACGAAGGTAAAAGGTATTTATAATAAATAATTTTATACAAGGGTTTTCAAGCTATTACATTATTTGACACCTTACATGATTAATATAAGTACCATATAAATATTTTAAAATTATTTTAAAATATAAAAAATAGTTTAGGGTGTGTGTTTTATATTTGGGTATGTATTAGAATGAGAGACTAATATTTTAGTATATGGTATGTGTCATGTAAATAAGCATAGAGTTTTTATGTTTTGAACAAAAAAAAATTATAATTAAAATTACGATGAAACAGCAAGTTAAGTCAATCAATGCTACTTACGGACATATGGAGGAGTGTAAAATGTGGCCGTTCCCTGGTCACCCATACAACAATACAAACCCCACAGAAAACTCATCACAAATAAAATTCTACTAACAATCATCCCACCCGCCATTTTTTAGTTAACTCTTCTCAAAAAAAAAAAAACGTGAAGCCCGACCTCTGCAATTGCTGTGCTCAAGTCAATTTGCAAATGGAAAGAAAGGTTCGCGGGTTTATATAGACCGGCGCTTCATTCATTCCATGAACCTGCACGTATTTGTAGTCACCGGTGGATGAAAAAGTCTTTGAAGACCTTGACCCAATATAAAATATAGAGGGGAAACGTAATATTAATGGAATGCTTCGACTTAACTGATCTAAATTATCAACAATGAGAGCAAGGCGCCGATATCTCTAGTTGCTGGCTCCGTCCATAGACGATAAGATCGGGACAGGAAGGAGATTGACTATAATTTTATTTACCCATTTTACAACACCCGTGTTTTACACGTAATTTGACTAGTAGCAACCTCAAATTAATTTATCGAACGTGCCCTATTTTACCGGGTTATTAAAAGACACTCCTGAAGAAGGATAAAAAATAAAAATAAATTCTAGAAGCGTTGGTCATTGACAAAAGGCAGCCGTGTAACAGAATGTATCGTAATCTATCTGCTGTTTCAAATAACAATACCATATTAATAAAGGTTTCCAGAAATGTCCATGGTTATCAACTCCTGCTTCACGCTGTCTCTATAATTTTTAACGTTCATATACCAGAAAACGATATTTGGAACTAAAAACGCTTTTGGGCTTGAAGGTAGGGCGTTAAGTGGGAATTTGCGGGTTTCAATAATTTTTTTTTGATAAAGTGAAAAAAATTTTGTGGGGCCGTTTTGGTGTTAGAGACTACGAACAGAGGGTTTTACATCGTCAAAGTTATCCGGGAGTCATCCAGCCACACCAACATTATCAATTGGATTTTGGGTACCCAATTCAACTTTTTGGTAGGGTGGAGATTCGATTCTGGGATCTCCCTTGTAGGATTGCCCTTTCCTCTCCAACTCACCTACAACACCTGAATGTTTCAATAATATTTATTAAAAAAAAAATTAATTAATTATAATCATGGATAAGTTATACTTAAAGTCGTTTGGTTTCCTACGTCTAACCAAAGCTTCAAGGGAAAAGATTGGTAGAGAAGGATGATTCAATTTTAAAGGGATGGCCATGGAATCAATGCGTCTAGCAGGATATCTTTTTTGTATGAAATGTTAAGGAATTACATGAACTATCTTAAAATGGTTAAAATATTTAAATAAATAATATTTTATAATTAAATTTATATGTTTAATTTACATGTATTTGCCCATAAATTATTTCATTGTATTAATAATTAATTGTTGCGATAGATTTTCTGCTATAAAATTTTATACTTTACTGCATTTTAAGGACTTATTCATTAAAATAATAGTTAAGAATAGTTTTCATTGGAAAGACATTATTTAAAGCAACTTACCACTAGACTATCAAGGTATTTTGAATATAGAGCAGTAAATTTATTTAGGTGGTTTCTAAACTGCTTATGTTTTCATGTTTTTTTTTTTTTAAATTATCTTAAAATTTGATTTATTTGTTTGTTGATATAATAAGTAGTAATGCATATTACCATAACAAAATATTTTCATTATAGAAGTTACTTTTATTTTTTAAATCTACATAATAATACTTATTTTGTGTTTTTCTTTTAAATAAAAAGTATGTATTTATTCTATAAAAAATTTAAAAATAAATATTATAATAAATAAATTGTTTTCTTCTTTTTATTAGTATATAAATAATTTATAAGTTACAAGTAGTAATATATTTTTATACAATAATTTTTTTTATTATTTTTTTGAAATATAATAATAAAATAAATGAGAAGATAAAAATTAAGAATATTTGTATGCAAAAACTGAATTAAAAGTATTGATTTAATGAAGTTTTATTTTTAATAAAAATATATTTTATAATAAAATATTAAATAGAAAAATAATTTAAATATACTTTTACAAAATAAATCACTATACCTTTTTATTTTATAATTAAATAAATTAAAAAAAAAAAAAATTATGTTATTTTTACATTCAATACAATCCAAATATTAAAATATGAATTTGTAGTGTCTTTACAACACTTCATAAAGTTTCTTTTTGTTTGAAACTA
Source organism: Wollemia nobilis (assembly GCA_028583015.1). NCBI lineage: Eukaryota > Viridiplantae > Streptophyta > Pinopsida > Araucariales > Araucariaceae > Wollemia > Wollemia nobilis. The sequence continues at coordinate 937,248 of JAQPPZ010016925.1, read as the reverse complement.
TTTTCAGGAGTAAAAGTAATTTTGTTTATTATTAAAAGTAACTTTTATAACAATTCAAATTTGTATACATAGTATCCCAACATTAACAGGTTCCCCGTGAATTAAGAATTATAGTTAACTCTCACCACTATGGTTGTATAAAATTAATTGTTTTTTAGTACATTAAATGGACTTTGAAACCCTTAAAGAACCCCAAACAATCACAACATAAACATATTCTCCATGGATTTGGGTTAGATATGGACGTGCATGCAATATAAACATTAATCTTTATCCAGTATTTTTTTTCATAACATTTTAAGAATATAATTAATAACATTTAATGAAATATAACACAATTTTCCTTTTTGTTCGAAGAGTTTCTATAGCACATTTGTTTTTTCAAACTTCTTCCTATAGGTCCCACACCTACACTTTCGAAATTTAACATAGAAAATTTAGCAAACATTTTCAAAAATAGTTTTATAAAATTTATAAAATAAAAAACTTATATACATTTTTTCCTTAATGTTTTTATAGTTTAACCTTATTAAAGTTTAACTTATTTTTAAACCTTTTATTCATTTAACCCTTCTTTTACTACTCATATATTCTTGCTTCATCACATGATTATATCTTCCTTAATTCTTGCTTCATCACATGATTATATCTTCCTTAATTGTTCTTATCTGAACTCTATTGCTACTATAATTATTATTACCATAGTCAACACATGAAAGGAAGGTGTGTTGGTTTTGATAACGGTTGTTTCTTCGGTTGGATGGTGGTGCATCACTTGTCAGAATACGCGAGTCTTTCAACGATGTGACTAAACATAAAGTACAAAGGAGGAAAACGTAATGCTAACGGAGGTGAAGTTAATGTGTGTATTGCATTGATTGTTTCCTCAAAAATGACCGAACTCACCTCCTCTCAAAGTCCCAAATGAAAGGAATGTCTCTGTTCCCCTATTTTGTATTCCTTACATGCCTTCCGGGATATAAGGTGATATGTTCGGGAGAGGATAAAGATGTATCTGGCTTCATATATCTGTTTTCAACGCCACTCTCTGCGGGACGTAACTATATTTCCAAAGACTTATTTTCGTGCTTTCCGCTACACCAATCCAAAGACCTTGACTGTATCAGAGCAGCTAATTCAGACATAATTTTATAGAGGTATTGCGGTTCGACTGAAAGTCTGACCTATGAATCCGGAGAGGATAAAGATGTATTGTATTTCATGTATCTGTTTTCAACGCCTCTCTGCGGGACTTAACTATATTGCCAAAAACTTCTCATTGTGCTTTCTTCTACACCAATCCAAAGACCAAGACCATGACTGTTTCAGAGCAGCTAATTTGGACATAATTTTATAGAGGTATTGTGCTTCGACTGAAAGTCTGACCTATGAGTCCCATATTGTATACGAGTCTAAAAATGATAATGACTCTGACTAGTATAAGCTATATAAATAAGTTTCAAATGCAAAATCTTATTTGTAAAGGTTTTTTAAGATATTTTAGTAATATATTGTTGAAATATTATTTATATTATCCATGTTTAAATCATAAAAGAAGCTCTCTATGTTGTATCAGTAAAAGATTATGATATTATATCTAAATTCAAATTATAAAACACCCTTAAAAATATAACTTTTAATTATATAACTTATTATCCTTAACCTCTTTTAGAAGAAATTGCAAATAACCGCGAGGCTTGAAGTATACTCGTTTATTGTCATCTCCAAAGGTATATGTTTCCGCTTATCTTTTGCCCTCGTGTGGTCGGTTGCATATCCGTATAAACTCAAACATTAAAAATAAATTTAAAAATAAATTAAGAACCAAAAATTAAAATATTGATTTTTATTAGATTTCTATAAAAGATGCTTAATTACAACGATTTAGATAAATTTATAGAAAACTAACAAAATAGTTCAATATAATAACCTAAGTTAGTTGGTGTGCTCATAAACATAATATCGTGGTTCATGAATGAAATCGGGTTGACGATGACATGCCAATCCAACATTGTGAACCAAAAAATAATACTTAGTATATTAAATTTAAAGAATATTAAGTTTAAATTTTTTTATAATATTATTTAATAATTATATAAGAATATTTTATATATAATTAGTTTTCAAAAATTTTAAATGAATTATTTAAAAGTGAATATCATTTTTATTTGTTAATTTATTATGTATTGTTAAGTGTTACATTAACCACAACAAAAATCATAAAATATTTTGATTAAATTTATGAAGAGTAAATTTACCATCAATTCAAACTTCAATCTATTGTGTATGTAGTTGTAGTTTTCATAAAAGTAATCAATTAATAGAAAATTCAAACCTTAATCACTAAAATTTTTACATTTTAACATACATATGTAAGCCTTGTCATGTTTTATTTGGAAATCAATAACTTTTTTTTTTTTATAAAATCAGGATAATATTATAACTTAATATCTAGATTTAATTAAAAAAAATTATCATTGAGAATTCCTGCAAAATTTTGTGAAAAATATTATGATCTCCATAAGATTTTTAACTATGGTTCTTATTATGAAGACTCATCCTATAATAGAAAGGGTAAAGGATAAAACAGATTTCAATGTTTACAATGCGATAGGTCATATGAGATGAATATTTCTTACCTAATATATAGTTATCCCTAACCATACTCTAGTTAACAAAGCATAGTGTACAATCATATCCCCCTCAAGATTCAAACCTTGGACCCCTATTCATTGTTCCAAAGCCTTCATTGTTAGACTGCTAAACCAAAGAAGCCAATAAATATAGATCTCATATATGAGATGAATATTGCTTACCTAATATATGGTTATCCTCGACCATACTCTAGTTAATAAAGCATATTGTATAATCATATATCCCTCAAGATTCAAACTTTGAATCCCTATTCATTGTTCCAAATCCTTTATTGTTAGACTACTAAACAAAAAAAACAATAACTATAGATCTCACAGTTTTTGCAAATAAAAACACCTAAGCTTCCAAATTTTACAATAAAATAATATCATTAACATCATTAACATTAAAAATATTTAGAAATTATAGTATTTTTACTTCTAATACTTGTAAAAGTATTGAAATAAGATTGACTATTACAATGTCTTTACAATAGTCAAAGATGTTATCTAAGATTGACTATTACAATGTCTTTACAATAGTCTAAGATATTATCTTTTTGTTTCACTTTCTACTTTATTTATTGAAGAACAAAATCAATATTTATAATATTTCAAATTTCTACATACATAGTATCCTAATGTTAAGGGGAATAATGGTGGTTCCAAACCTGGAGGATCCTCATGATATTTGATTGTGAATTGTCCAAGAGGTAGTCAATACATCATCTTTGCACCTTATACTAGGCCATCTACCTCTTATATGTGGGACAATAAAAATAAAATTAATGGTAAGAACTTCGCCCATCGTGCAAACCCTAGATCATGACCCATTACTCGCCATGTGGTAGACCATAATTTAAACACTAAATCCATTCACCTAGGCCTATGCTATTGGATTAACAAACTTCCATGCGCCCTGTCGGTTAGACTAAACCAATCAAACACTACCACTTGCCACTGTTCCACCATTGAATCATGTTTGCGGAGGTTCGCTTCATCTAATCATCAAGTAGAAATATGTGTCATAGATCACATTGGTCAAGTTGAAACCTACCACCTATTGCTATCTCGTGGGGGTGCTTGAGTCTTCCTCATTCACTCATCGAGACCCGTATCGTTGGACTAAATAAACCTAAAAGTAGATCGTTGATTAGACCAACCCAATCAAATGCTGCCACCAGTTGTTTTCTTATAGGAGCGCATGGTGACTTCCCTATTCATTTGCCAAGCCTATGCCATAAAATACCCTAACCTATCACACATACCATTAATTATTTTGAACAATAGATCTCTGCCATCTATCACTGGTCATGGAAGCACTAAAAATTCCTCCTTGCTCGTTCATCGAGGCCTGCATTATCAGATCACCAATCCTTCATGCGTGCCATTGATTGCCACAATCCAAAAAAATATTACCACTTGTTGCTGCCCTAAAGAAGTATTGAAACCATTCTCTTATGCTCGCATCATCGACTCATATGCACATCATTGATTGCATGGCCCAATTAGATGAGTTTCCTTTGTTTTGACTTCCTGTAAGATATCAGGATTAATTTATGCATGGCAACTTAAGGAAGCATTGACCAAGGTGGGAGAGTGTGAGATGGTGTAGCTAGGACTTATAAAAAATAAAATATTTAAATTCCTAAGGGATTAGGGGGAAGCGATGGAATGAAGGGCGACATGCAGACTAAGGAGTGGGATAGGGGAAGAAGGTGGCTAGGAAAGGAAAGGGAAATAAAAAGGGCATGGGGTGTAAAGGGAAATGGGATTTAGGTTTAGATGGCAATATAGTGGGAGTAAGGGATGGAAAGAGAAAGGGGAGTGATAGGTGATAAGGGGGTGAGGGAAATAATAAGGGATGGAGGAACTTAGTATCTTGTATATATATAATTTAATTAATTATTAAATTAAATATAAAATTTGATTTAATTAAATATTTAATCAAATTTTATAAAAAAAAAAATTAATTAGTTATTTAGACTTTTGGAGGTCGAAAAAAATTAATCAAATCTTACTTAAGTTAAAAAAAATGATATAAAAGGATTTGATAAAGAAAAAATTATTTTGGATCATTCATAATGGTCAACATGCAAATTTTTGGACATATTCTTGGGATGGTTACAAGCCTTTGATAACTTAGTTTCCCGATTGAAGGCCTTGGATGGAGGAGCTTCACCGAGCTAATTGGATAAAGGTGGCTAATTACTATCGGTATCATACTGGTAGTTCAAAGGTTGGTAGATATTGGATCTCTATTGAGGATTGGCCTATTCAAATCCTAGAAAGGCAAAGACAAGATATCCAAGGCATCCTTCATATGAGATCCCTCTCTTGGTCCCATGAAAAATATTGTTTTGGATGTAACAACACTACTAAGGGTGAGTATTCAGTTGCTCAAGGTTATTTGACCTTATGCCATAATAATACCAACCATTCTTCTAACATCTTTTCTCAATTTTGGGCTCAAAAGCTCTGGCCTAAGGTGAGGTTCTTTAATTGGATTTTATTGCATCGTAGGGTGCTTACTGGTAAGCAACTTATGAAGCGTGGTTTTCATGGCCCTTTTAGATGTGAAATATGTGAAGAGAATGTAGAAAATATCAACCATATTTTTATTGAGTGTACTTTAGCCTCTGAGCTATGGAGGAGAATGGCCACTTTACTTGGCTTACGAGTGGTCCAATTTTTTTACTTTTGAACAACTTTGGAGGGATTGGCCTAATCAAGAGGGTGTTGATCATTTTATTAGGCGATTAGTTTGGATGGGTTCTACCATTCTTCTTTGGAATATTTGGAATGAAAGGAACAACCAAATTTTTAATCAAGATAGGAAGGATATTCACTATATTTTGCAAAAGACCATAGTCAACTTAGTTGAATCAGTCCATCATCTCCTTAATCACCCTCAAAACTCCCACCAAATATGGGATCAAGTGATGCAAAGATTGAAGATTAAACCTTCTAAGGGCAACCAACTTAAAGAGAATGTGAGTATTAGTAATAAGGATAGGAATAGAAATTGGCAACCTCCTCCTAAGGATTTTGGAAAAGTCAATACTGATGGAGCCTCTAGAGGGAACCCCCGGAAAAGCCGAGTGTGGGAGGAATTGGTAGACTTTCAGATGGCTCCCTGGTTTTTAATTTTGCTGAGAATTTGGGTATTCTTTCCAATAACCTTGTTGAGGGGTATGGTATCCTCAGAGGCCTTCAGGAGGCTACTAAGGTTGGATGGGAAAAGGTGTTAGTTGAGTCTGATTCTCAACTTATGATTAATCTCTTGAAGAATCCTTATAAGAATCATAAGGTGGATTAGAGAATAAAAAGAATTAATGAGAAGATTCAATTAATCTAGATGAGATTTTTTTAAGTTGATTACAATCATGTGGTCAGAGATCAAAACAAGAGTGTCGATGCTTTAGCTAATTGGGCTTTGGACAAAGGTGATCTTACTTGTTATGGCCACCCTCCTATATGGTGGGCTTCTCAAATTAGGGAAGCTCTTCTTTCTATCATTTCTTTGGATGGCTCCAGTTTTGAAGGTACCTAGTTTCTTCTTGTTTTTTTTTTTATGCTTCTCTTTGGTTCATTAAGTTTTTTTTAGTTCCCTAGCTCATTCTATTCTTTATTTTTTTTCCTCTATTGAATCTTGCCTTAACAGTCTTCTGGTCTAGATAGGTCATTGTTTTGTTCATTTTTTATTTTATTTTTGTTATTTTTTGTTTAGTTTTTAAGGTGGGTGGTTTTTTTTATTTTGTTTTGTTTTTGTGTTCTTTGTGTTGTTTTTTTTTGTTCTTGTGTTTTTGGTGTTTTGTTTTTTTTTTTTAATGTTTTTTGTTATTGTTCTTGTGTTTTTTTCGTTCTTGTTCTTGGGTTTCTCTTTGTTTGTGTTATTTTGTGTTTTTATGTGTGACTATTTTCTATGTTTTTTATTTTTGTTTATTTTTTGATGTTGGTTGTTTTTTATTTTTATTTTTATTTATTTTTTAATTTTTTAGGTTTTGGTTGTTTTTATTTTTCATGTTTTTTTTTAGTTATGTCTTTGTAGTGTTCTGTTGTTTTTGTCTTGTTTGTGTTTTGTTATGTGGTTTTTGTGTTTTTCTATGTGGTTTGTGTTGTGGTTTTTTTATCTTATTGTGCGTGTTTCGTTGTGCTTTTTTTTTGACACACTCAAGGAGCATGTTTTTTATTTTATTTTATTATTTTTGTTGTTATTTACTTATTTTTAAATTGGTTTTGTGTGTGTTTGCTCTTTGAGTATGTCAAAGGTGGTAGGCCAAGTCTGAGTCCTGGGAAATTTTGACGGAATGGATACCCCTGTCTCCTTGGGTCTTACCCGAAAGTGGCATCCCTTTTGGGATGTTTTCTACAAATAAAAAAAAATGATATAAAACCCAAAAAAAAACTCAAACATGGTGACATGAAATTTTTAAAAATATTTTCGAAGTGTGAGACAGGATTATAAAATATCCAAGGAACCAAAATTTATTGAATACTAACAGACCAAGGCAAATATAAACAGACTCATAGGATACCAAATTTATAACTTGGGTGAAGTAAGTTCGATTTTGAGGATCCAACATCGACTTCTACTAGGACAAGTTATGAAAAATACTTTTGGTCAATGAATCACCTAAGAACACTAGAATCTCTAGGATACCAAAATGACAAAACTTGTCTAATAATGTACAATAACTCCTTAATAACCTCAAAACTAAAACACAACATTTTTATGTGTGTGTGGCTTCTCAAGCCCTTTGTATAGAATGATACAATTTCAAATGTTGGTCATTGATAGAAATTGAAAAATCCTTGCCATCCAGATTTTATAACATGTAAGTATACTAGCTTACCATTTGAAGAATTTAATAGGGACCAAGTCATTTTGGTTCCCACTTCCCTTTTTTCCTATGCTTGTTATTCTTAGGATCCCAATACAACACTATTTCTTCTTCCTAAAAATGTTTGCCTATGGCATTATTATTAAATAACTATGATATTTTATGAGCCTGTTCAGTTATCTTCATTAATGCATATTTTTTGTCTTCTTGCAACTTCATAATTTGATCAAGTATTCTCTGCAAGACATTTGGATTTTCATGATCATGTAGAAGTAAATATAAAGTATGACTTTCTACCTTAAGAGGCAATAGAGCATTCTCATTATAAAATAGCTCATAAGGAGATTTTCTTCTACTCCTTTTGATAGATATTCTATCAACCCACAAAGTAAAATTTGATTCATTATCCCAACTTATCTTGTTCTTACCTAATGCTCTTTTGATTCTTGTGATTAAATTCTTCTTTGACAATTTAGCTAATCCATTTCCTTGAGGGTAGTAGTTTATAGAATAATAAAGTTATATGCTATACTTAGCATAAAATTTAATCATTTCAAAATAAGTGAAGTAGTTACCATTGTCTATGACTAACTTTTTAGGGATGCCAAATCTTGTCAATATTTTTTTTCCAAAAATATGATGACCACTCTAGTAGTGGATTTATTAAAAGGTGCTACTTCTACCCACTTCATAGAATAATTTGTTGGTGTGATGATCCACCTATAACCTCTAGAATAATTTGGGTTAATCTCACCAACTAGATCTATTCCCCATTGAGCAAAAGGAGCTTCCACAATCACTGGCTTGAGGGGTATGGTAGGCATATTCTTCTTCCATACAAAAATTTGATATTTATGACAACTTATAACAAAATTATAGACATATTTAAATAAGTAGGGCCAATAATAACTAGCTCTCATTATTTTATGAGTAGTGGCATTTGGAGCAAAGTGACCTCCACAAAAGCTAAAATGATATTCTTTCAACACTTTAGGGACTTATTTCTCAAATAAATAGAGAAGCAACACTCCATATGGATACCTCTAATACAATATACCTTCCCAAATGTAATACCTTTGATCTAATTACTTGATAGATCTTATTTTATATTGGGATATGTCTGCTAAAAATGATAAGTTTTGAAGATAAAAATATACCATCTACAGTCATAATTATCAATTACTATTTCTTATTATTGCTCATCTACTACAATGGTGTTATTCATATCATCTCCCTCTTTGTTAGCCACGTACTTTTCTAGTACTTGTCCTATAACACTTTACAATGATTTTAACTCCACATCATACTGTAGTAATTTGGCCATCCACCTTGCAAGACTGCCTAAGGGTTTAGGTTGAGTGAAAATGTATTTAATAGTAATGTACATGTGAAATGATCCAAGACTGCCTAAGGGATACATGTTATTACCTTATTGGACCCAAAAGTACATGTGAAATGATCCAATTCTGTAATTAATGCATAAGCCTATTTTTCCAAAATGAAAAATTTTAGTTGAGCACCCTTCAATATTGTACTTATAAAGGCTATGGGTATTTCATTTTTCTCTTCATCTTGTTGAGCTATAACTACAAAAATAGTGTATTTTGAAGTAAATGAGTAGATTTTGAAATCTTTGGAGCAGTCAGGGCAGTTGAATACTAGAGTCTTAGTAATTGAATCTTTGACATTCTAAACATTTGTAGTATTTTTCTCTATCCAACTTATTTCTTCATTTTTATTGATCATGGAATTTATTGGCTTGGCAATATAAGAAAAAATTAGGAATAAACCTCTTAATAAAGTTATTTTTCTGAAGAATGATATAACTCCCTTAAGATTATTAGGAGGGAGAATTTTAGCAATGGCTTCTACTCTTTGTGGATCAATGTTAATTCCATATTTTGAAACAACATGCCCAAGTAGTTTACCTTGTGTGGACCCAAACACACATTTTCTAGGATTTAAAGATATGTCAAACTCTTTACAGCTATCAAATACTTGATTTAGATGTACAAAGTGATATTCTAGATTTTTCAAAAATATTATAATATCATCAAGATATACTACTGTTAGAATTTCCCAAATAAATATGTAAAACATTACAAGATATTGAAGAAGAGAAATAGAACTGATTGATTTATTCCATGGATAAAATTTGTATAAATAGCAATGTTCATCATTGAGAGCCGTTGGATTAAAACAACTCATAAGACCTAACAAATATACTAGTGAGAATTATCCTAACACATGGAGAAGTGGAGAATCAAGTGTTTCTATCTTAGTGGAACTTAAGAGAGTATTTTCTTATTCTAACACCCCCTTTAAGTGATACTAGGGGAGATTCATACAAATGAGTCCCGACAACAAGGTGCTCATGTACATTGACTTCTTTTTGAAGATATGGTAAAAACCCAATGGGAAAAACCATCAATCAAAAGGAAGTAAGAGGCCTATCTTTGTGTGGCAAAGATTGTCCTCTTTATACAAAAAATAAGAATGATTCCCAGCAACTTGGCCTAATTAGTTACTCATTTACATTTTATAGTTGATGAAAAACCTTGTGGGGAAAAACCAACTATGAGAATAAGAGAGGCTTTTCTTCATATGGTGGATATTGTCCTCTTTATACAAAAAGAAATATGAGTCCTCACAACTTCACCTAATTAGGTACTCATATACAACATATAGTTGGTGAAAAAACCCTTTGGAGAAAAACCAACTATGATAATAAGAGAGGCTTGTTTTCGTATGGTGAATATTGTCCTCATAAAAACAATCAATGTAGTTGTATTACTCCAAGCTTAGCTCGCAATCGAAGGTAACACAAAGAAGGAAATTACTTGGTGAAATCTACAATTTGATTCTCGGTTGGAATATATTCCAAGTATATATCCCCATTTTGAATATGCTACTATATGAAGTGCATGTATATCTTAATGTGATTGGTTTGCTGGTGCTCAACGGGATTGTGTGCAATATGAATTGTGCTCTGATTGTCACACCAAAGAGTTATAGGATTTTCATGGGTGAAACCAAATTCTCTCAGAATTTGTGGAAGCCAAAGAGCTTCCTGACTATCTAGAATTGTTGCCCTATATTCTACCTCTCTAGAATATAAGGCTACTATTGGTATTTCTTGCATAACTAGGATATTGGTGAAGAACCAAGGAAAAATACATATCCTGAGGTTGAACATTTATCTTCTATTGAACCTGCCCAATCTGAATCTATGTATCCAATGATATCCTTGGAATTTCCCTTATAAAATAGCCCAAAGTGCATAGTGCCTTGCATGTAACAGAAGATTATTTTTTCTACTTTCCAATGACTGAAATGAGGTTGGTGAGAGAATCTGGATATGAGTCCAACAACATATGAGATATCTAGGTGAGTATGAGTAAGTTATAATAGAATTCCTACAAGATGATGGTATAGAGTTGCATCACATAGAGGGGATGAGCATGAAGTACAGAGATGAATGCCAGATTGAAAATGGGTTGGATAAGGTTTACAATATGTTATTTTAATCTTTTGAAGAAGATATAGAGTGTACTTTTGTTGAAACAAGGAAATTCCTATTTTTGTTTGACTTATTTGAATCTCAAGGAAGTAATGAGCTAGACCTAAATAAGCCATTTCAAAAAAAAATTATATGAAGTCATTTATGGTCTAAATATGAGAGAAGTTACTACTGGTGAGAAGAATATCATCAACATATAGAACAAGAATGGTGATTTTGTCTTCATTTCTCCAAATGTAGACTTTGTTATTAGACTCACAATGAGAAAATACTATAGAAAGAAGGAGTCCATCTTTCCATACCAAGCTCTAGGGTATTATTTTAGGTCATATAGAGACTTTTTTAGCTAACAAACAAGAGAGGAGTATTGAGTGAAGCCAGTAGGTTGTTCCATGTATATTTATTATTTTAAGTCCCCATGTAAGAAAGCACTTTTTACATCCATTTGACAGACATGCCACCTTTGTGAAGCAACCAGAGTAAGAACCAGTATAACAGAATTCATTTTCGTAATTGGAGTAAAGGTTTTTGCATAGTCAATACCTTAAATTTGAGAAAAACCTTTTGCTACTAGGCGAGATTTGTGTTTGTCTATTTGTTTAGTAGGCCCATATTTGCTTTTATAGATCCATTTACAACGAACTAACTTCCTTCCTTTGGGCAACGGAACTAAATCCCAAGTTTTATTTTTGATTAAGGAAGAAAATTCATTTTCCATAGCATCATCCCAGTATTTGATACCAGTTGCTTCTTTGAAGGATTAAGGATCAGAGGAAATAGAATGATAGATAAGACCAGTTCCTATGGGGTTGGATGATCTGGTAGATGAAAGATTTTGGATGTAAAGAGTAGCTTCTTTAACAATGGTACGAGCCCATTTTGGCATAGTGGAAGGAGTAGATATTTAAGGATTGAAGATCTCACTGAGGGAATGTTTCATCAAATTGGACATTCCTATGAAAATATACCTTATGAGTTGAGGGATAAAGGAGCCTGTATGCATTCATTTCTTCACAATAACCAATAAAGATGAAATTTTTGCTTTTTTTATCAAGAGTCTTACTTTTCTTATTTGGGATGTGATCCCAAGTAGTACACCCAAAAATATTGAAGAAAGAAACATATGGTTTTGATCCAGACTATAATTCTTCAAGAGTTAAATGGTCAAGAGCTTTATGAGGTGTGAGATTTTAAATATAATTGGCACAATTAATAGCTTCAGCCCAAAAAACTTTTGGAATATCTCTTGAATGAAGCATGCAATTAGCCATCTATTTTAATGTCCTATTTTTTATCTTTGCAATACCATTTTGCTGAGGATTATGGGAGAGATAATGTTGATGAATGATGCCTTGACTTGATAGAAATATGAAGAACTCATTACTATAGTATTCGCCCCCATTATCAGTTCACATTTGCTTGATTTTACAAGAGGCCTAATTTTCAACTAAGGATTTGAAGACTTTAAAGTGGGATAGAACATCACTTTTTTATTTTAATAAGTAAACCCAAGTTCTTCTAGAAAATTCATCAATAAAGGTTAGAGCATATTTTGCTCCTTTGAAAAAAGGTTCAGGAAAAGTCATCAAGTCACTATGGATTAGTTCTAGAGGGGATGAGGCTTTTAGGGAGCTACTTGAGTGGAAAGGGTCTTGATGTTGCTTTCCAAGAGTACATCCAGGAAAAACTCCATAAATAGAAGATACTTGGGGTAAACCTGTTACCATATCATGGGTGCTCAGTTTCTTTAGGTAGTTATAACTAAGATGTCCAAACCTTTCATGATAAATTTTTCTTTCAAGATCTCCATGAGCCACAAAACAGGAGGTCCCTTCTATATTTTTGAATTGTTTGAAGTGAAATAGGTGAGTGTTGTGATAAATATATTCTTTAGATATGAGAGAATAGGAATATTGAAAGTCTCTTATCTCAACTCCTATTGGAGAGAAGAGAAATGTTTTCCCCTTTCCATAAGTACAAATTTGATATATGGAGAGGAGATTTGTGGTAATGTTTGGAACATAGAGAACATTATTTATAGAGCCACCATCAATTATTATGTCCCCATTTCCTTTGTCTAGGATAAATGAAGATTCATCCACTTCTATGCTACATCTAGAACTAGAGGAGATAGAAGAGAATGACTCATCTAAAGCAGACATGTGATGAGTAGCTCTAGAATCTAGAACCCAGTAATTAAATGAATAATTGGAGGTTTTTCCTTGAAAATTTAGAGCTTTCCCTATTTGCTTTTTATTTTATATATTTTGATCCTTCATAGCTTCCTCTAGTTGTAATATTTTCTAGCATTTGTTTGCAGAATGACCATTCTTTTTATAGTGAGTACAAGTTATAGGATTCCTTTCCTTCTTTTTGAATTTTTATTTAGTAGAGGTGGAGGCTACTAAGGCTTTGGAGGAATATGAAGAGGAATATATCTCATATCTTGCAAGTTTTGTTTCCTCCCTAGTTAGTCAAACACAATTCTTCTAAGGAGGGTATTTTAAAGGTTGCACAAAGAGCATCTTGAGTAGATATAAAGGTGGTTGCAAAGATTTGAAATACATCATTTAGTTTAGAAAAAATTAGATAAGTTTATTCTTCATTAGTATTTTTATTCCCACTACATTTGTATTGAGTGAGGACTTCTTTGAATTTGGTGAGGAAGTCAACAATACTGCTAAAATATTTAGGAGATAAAGTTGTTAGTTCTGCTTCTAGTTGCATTGATCTAATTTGATCTACTTTCCCAAAAAATATTTTTAGTTTCTCCCAAATTTCATGAGGATTTTTACAATCTATAATGTGAAACCACAAACTTTCATGAACATTAGAGCTAATAATACCCATAGTTTCATGCATTTTCTCTTTGTGAACAAATTTTTCATATTTTTTATCAAACTCAGGTTGCTTTTCTTCTAATAGATGAGCGAACCCTTTTTGAGAGATAAGATTTAAAATTTAGGTTTCCAAGTGTAAAATTTATGATGGGTGAGAGGTTCAATTCAATTCATCATTTTGACACAAAAGAAAAGTTGAAGTTTTAACCAATATATTCCCCCTTAGAACTTCAATCTTTGGATTAATGCAATTGTTTTAGAGAAAAATGAAGCTTTTCAATATATTAATCCTCAAAATACCCCCCCTAACAAGAGGGAAACTATAAGCATTTGAGTCTATTTTTATATTGTTGCTTTTGAAATGCCAAAGCCTCTATATATTCTTCTTAATACCCACCCTTACTTGAGGGAAAATTGTAAGTATAGAGAAGAACATTCAAGGTTGTTTGGCTTAAAATGCAATGTTATCAACCAAATTTTAGTTGGAAAATCTCAGTACTTGCCCTTACAAGAGGGAAACTATAAGTAAGAGAGATATCCTTTTTAAAAATGGTTGATTGAGAAAAATATATGCCAGGACTTTATACCAATTGCCTCTATAATCCGCTCTTACGTGAGGGAAACTATAAGTGTATAGAGGCAAGGATACATGGAACATAGGCAAATATATTTTGAGGAAAAAAATTATTAGAATTTTTTGGATATTTTAATTATAAAATTTGAAAAATATTTTATAAATTTTCAAAAAAGAATAATGCTTTCGCTAAAAAATAAAAAAACATGTGATAATGTAGAGATATTAGAACAAATTTCAAATTTAGAAAGTCAAATAAACAATTATTTGTTCACTATAGAATTTGAACTAAAAAAAATTGTTTATATAATAAAATAAATTTCAAATATAAGCAAGATTGATATCACAATTGAGAGTTTATTTTAAATAAAAAAAATTTCAATTATAGTGCTTATGAAAATGAAAGAATTAATAGAATATTTTTTATTTTAATTTTTATGAAAAGCAAATAGATATTGAAAGTATAAAAATTAAAAATTTATTAAGTTGTTAATTAAAATTTTCATGAATGATTTATACATTAAGTATTTATGTTGAGCAAAGCATATGGGAAGAGAAATATAGGAGGATAAAAGATGACGCATAGATAAAACCCCCCCTCAAGATTATGATAGGTGCAAAATGGCAGAGGGTAGTGAGGACACTAGAGAAGGTGAGAAGATGATGCCGATTGACTAGTGTTTCAAAGAGGAAGGCTCTAGAGGGGATGAAAACCAATAATTTGACTAGGACCCGATGACCTCCACTTGAAGTTACTTCCACATGGTATTTATGCACTCAAATTTTTTTTCGAACTCAAAGTTACTATCGAAGGCAAAAATTATGTTTTCCAGAACATCGATCTTCACGATGGTGCCACAACTTATACAATGTGTTCAAATGAATGTCAATTTTAACCATGGAGTTGAGTGGTTCTCAAATTAACATTGAGGCTAATGAATTTGCCTTGAAAAATCTGTAGAACAAAAACTTTTACAAAAAAAATACAACAATGGGCCTTCTAAACTTTATCAACAATTCTCATAGCAAAAGGATATATGTTTTCATTCTAATGAAGTTCTTATAAATTAAAAAAATCTTTATGGATTCCTAGAGCACCAAAGGACATAACGGGAAGAAGATCGAGAAAAAATCACTAAATATATTGAAAATTTTAAGATTTGGATATGTCGTTAAGCGAAGTTTCAATCACGCCAAAGCTTAATGGTCGTAAACAAGGCCACGTGCTTATAGAGGATATAGAACTTAGGTTTAATAATTAAACCAATATCTTTTTCCTTGACGTGAAGAGGGAAATCCAAATATAAATTTTGATGAAGACTTAACAATTTTTCAAAAAAAATATTATAAGATTTCCCACAAAGGCTATGTTTTCTTCACTATAGTTGCAGTGAAGGTTACGGAAGCTGAATTGGCTGAAATATTATGGTGAATAAAAGTGTAGGTAATGTTTTATTGGAATATAATAAAATAACATCGTAAAGGATTTCTAGATTTATATGAATCTCCTTTGAAATTACGTAGGTAAGGCAATGAAACCATATGAAATGCGAAAGAAGGAGAATAAAATATAAATTAATGCAATAGAGGAAGGAATTTAAAACAAATATTTTAAAATGGTAAATGAGAATTTAAAATAACTAAAAAAATAATTACCATAAGGAAATATCTAAAAAAAATTGCATCTAAGATAAACTGTAAAAGATTTTCCTCTTAAAAAAATAGAGAAGAAGAAGATTAAGAACCATTTTGGAAGACTTTCTTTAAGAGAGAATGCTAGTAGAATATATCCTACTTTGGTACCATGTTAGAATTTCTCAAATAGATATGCAAAGAATTACAAGAGATTGAAGAAGTAAAATAGAACTGATTGATTTATTCCAAGGATCAACTTTGTATAAATAGCAAAGTTGATCATTAAGAGTCATTGGATTACAAAAACTCATCAGACCTAATGAAGACACCACTAAGAGTTCTCCTGATACATGGAGGAGTGGAGACTCAAGAGTGTCTATCCTAGTGGAACTTAAGAGAATATTCTCTTATTTTAACAACTACCACTATCCTGAACATCAATCTCTTAAATGCAACATTCATTGCTCTCTAAAATGTTTCTCCTACATTCAACAATCCAAAGGGAATCCTAAGATATTCAAATGTTCAACAAGGTGTAGTGAAATTAACTTTGTGTCTATCTTTTGGATTCACTACAATCTGATTGTAACCTAAAAAGTCATCCAGTAAAGATATTCTTGATGATCCAACCACTGCTTGATGCAACTACTCCATATTAGAAAATGGATAATTGTCTTTAAGAGAGCTCTTATTTAGATTCCTGAAATATACATAAAGTCTAATGTCACCATTATTTTTTCTATCTAGAACTAGGTTTGCCAACCATGTAGAAAATATCACCTTTTTTATTATCTTGGTATCCAATTATTTTTACATTTATTTTTACAAAATTGGATGCAAAGTGGAATTGAAATTCCTTTTTTCTATCTAGAAGGTTGTTAGAATAAGTGATTATTCTCTTAAGTTCCACTAGGATAGACACACTTGAGTTTCCACTCCTCCATGAGTCAGGTGAACTCTCAGTGTTGTCAAGATCAGATTTGATGAGTTGTTGTAATCCAACGGCTCTCAATGATCAACTTTGCTATTTATACAAAGTTGATCCATGGAATAAATCAATCAGTTCTACTCTTCTCTTCATATTTTGTGTAATGCTTTGCATGTCTATTTTGGGAAATTCTAACATGGTACCAGAGCAGGATAGATTTTGCTAGCATTCTCTCTTGAAGATTCTAGGAGCTGGTTCTTTGTATCCTTTGTTGGCTTCTCCTTTTTTTGTTTAAGCCTTCAAAATATTTTATATATAGTTTTTATTTCAGCTATATTTTTTTGAAATATATGTATGTGGGTTTTTCTGGAAAATATTTGTCTCCTTCAGGAAGGGAAGATTCATTGTCTTCTAGTATAAATTTTTTCAGAAATATTGCCCATTTTTTTCCATAGATCTATTTTTTTAAGAAAAAAAAATCTCTTCTATGAAAATATTCATACATAATTTTTTATAAGGAAAAAAAAACTCTCCTCTTCAAGCGATTATATTTTTCAAAAATCTATATTTGAAATTTTTTAAGCTTGATATAATAGGAAAATTCTTTCCTATCATTAGTTTTTTTCCTTGCAGGAAAACTTCCGCTTCGCTGCTCACGGAGACCAAATTCAGGCTCGCGAATCGTCCACAGGGCACCTTTTTTTTGGGCATCATCGTCATTCTCGTGTCACCTCTCTTCCACCTCTCCATCCGAGTTTCAAATCTCCATTGGTGCAACTATCGATTGGCGCATTATCAAACGAATGTTGTTGAGATTTTCTAATTTTTTAGTTTACCTTCGTGTGCTTGAGAAGACATCTTCTACAGTTGCATTAATACATTTTTTTTAAATATTTCATAAAGAACTATTCTTTTTACACGTCTCTCACTTCAGCATCGATGAACGTCGTGAAGCCCGCTAAAGTCGGAAGTTATTTCTTTTGGCGATGGCTAACGGATATCTTTAGAATCCTTTAAATCTCATTCGACACCTCTTTCTTTCGCATTGCAATCATTTTTTCTCTTATGCTCAAAAATATTGTTTTAAATCTCTACAAGTTTAAAGCTCATTCGATTTGCATATGTTTTTCATATTGTTATAATTTTTTGCAAGATAGTAGGCAAAACTTTTCTCTATTACGCCTTCCCTGTTGTCTTATCATCTACAGGTTTATCCATTCTCAAGGGGGCAAGGATCTTGGACTATGATTTACAAGTGAGAGATAGCCTTGTTCGAAGGCCTCTGTTTCTTCTACGAATCGTTGGGTCTGCATCTTCATTTCGAAACAATCCAGCCTCAGTCGAAGACTCTCGTTTCAAAGCATCTCAAAGAAAATCTAGCCTTCTACGAAGGCAGCCACCCAACTTCTCATTCTTCAGTGATGCACTGGGTCTACGACATTGAAAATATTCATCTTCGCTTGAGGCAGCTCTATTCTTTCGTTACCTATCATTTTTTTTGTAGGGTGTCCAAATCGTATACAGAGGAGTATTATTCTTTTGCCTTGTTCTAGCTTTCCGTAGGTGCCTTGGTTGCCATGAATAAATTGTCCTTCTTTTAGGCTATTTTGTATTGCTTTCTAAAATACCTTCAATATCGAAGGTTTTTTATTTTTTTGACTCCCTTTTTCACTAAGCCTTTATTTTTCCAAAGGCTATATTCAAAAGTGAAAAGCGTCTTTTGTAATCAAAGTAATACAAAGTCTATTTGCGAGGGGGGTTAGAGGTGCTAATTATTGCACCATTGTCTATTTTGTCTTTTGAGGGGGGTCCTTTTATCTTTCCTGTGTCCTTTATCTTTATTCTAGTTCCTTTTTTAAGTAACTATAATAATAATTTAAGTGCATAATTTTTTAATATATGATAAAAGTACTCACTAAAATTAAAAAGGGAAATCTCAAGTTGTAAAACCTTTTTTTCTCTCTAAATATTCCCCTTTAAATGCAATTTTTTTATCATAATCTTGTTGGTTTTTAAATACACTTCTTTTCAGGTTAATTCATAAGATATAGATAGAAAAAAATTAAAACTTTTTTCAAGCCCTCAAAACTAATATAGTTTTTTTTGGCTTGTTGCTTGTTCTTAAAATTAAATTCTTTTCTATCTATTCTTTTTTTTTAATACTAAAAAATTCTATTTCTAATTAAGCAATCCTATTCAAAAACTTATAGTTTCTTAATTTTTTCAAGATATTTTGCCTACGTTCCACGTACCAATATCTTCCATAAACTTATAGTTTCCCTCAAGTTAGGGTGGGTTTTTGAAAGACTTGGTATACAGGCCTGGCATATATTTTTTGATCACCTTATTTCCAATATTGGATATCTCTATTACTTATAGTTTCCCTCTCGTAAGGGTGAGTCATTGAGATATTCCAATATCTATATCTGGCTGATCCTACTTGCATTTCAAGCCAATCTTCCAAATATTTTTTCTACTCATTACTTACAGTTTCCCTCAAGTAAGGGCGGGTAATTGAGAAGAACGATATTGGGCCTGGAAATTGTTTCTAAGCTAATTTTAATATAACAACACTCTATTACTTATAGTTTCCCTCTCGTTAGGGTGGGTAATCTGAGGGTTGTGACATTAAAATAAAATCTTGCATTCTTCTTTCAATTGCACTAATATAAACTTGAAGTTGTAAGGGGGGGTATATTGGTTAAAACTTCAACTTTCTTCACAAAATGAATACAATTGATCTTCTCACCCCTCATAACTATCACACTTGGAAACCCAAAATTTTAAATCTTATATCTCAAAAAGGGCTCACTCATTTGCTAGAAGAAAAGCAACCTGAATTTGAGAAAGAATATGAAAAATTTGTTCATAAAGGAAAGATGTGTGAAACAATGGGTATTATAAGCACTAATGTTCATGAAAGCTTATGGTTTCACATTACAGATTGTAAAACTCCTTATGAAAGTTGGGAAAAATTAAAGAATTTGTTTGGGAAAGTAGATCAAATAAGATCAATGCAATTAGAGGCAGAATTAACAACTTTATCTCCTGAAGACTTCAACAATATTGTTGACTTTCTCACCAAATTCAAAGAAGTCCTCACTCAATACAAAGGTAGTGGGAAGACTAAGACTGAAGAAGAATGCATTTATCTAATTCTTTCTAAACTAAATGGTGTATTTCAAATATTTGCAACCACCTTTCTATCTACAAAATATGCTCTTGGTGCAACCTTTAAAATGCCCTCTTTAGAAGAATTTTGTGATAGACTAACTAGGGAAGAAACAAAACTTGCAAGATATGAAATCTCTTCTTCTTCCTCTTCCTCAAAAGCCTTAGTAGCCTCCACCTCTTCTAAAGAAAAATTCAAAAAGAAATAAAGGAATCCCATAACTTGTACTCACTGCAAAAAGAATGGTCATTCGACAAACAAATGCTGGAAAATATTACAACAACTAGAGGCAGCTATGAAGGATCAAAATATAGACAATAAAAAGTAGATAGGAAAAGCCCTAAATGTTCAAGGGAAAACCACCAATTCCTCTTCTAATTACTGGGTCCTAGATTCTGGAGCAACTCATCACATGACTGCTTCAGATGAGTCCTTCTCTTCTATCTCCTCAAGTTCAACATGTAGCATAGAAGTTGGTGACTCTTCCTTTATCCCAGTCAAAGGAAAGGGTGACATATCCATTGATGGTGGCTCTATCAATAATGTTCTCTATGTTCCAAACATTGCCACAAATCTCCTCTCCATCTATCATATTTGCACTTTTGGAAAAGGAAAAATAGTTCTCTTCTCACCAACAGGAGTTGAGATAAGAGACTTTCAAGATCCAAACTCTCTCATAGCCAAAGGAGATATTGATCACAACACTCACCTATTTCACTTCAAAGGATTCAAAAATTCTGAAGGGGCCTCCTATTTTGTTGCTCATGGAGATCTTGAAAGCAAAATTTGGCATGAAAGGTTTGGGCATCTCAGTTACAACTACCTAAAAGAATTGAACAACCATGATATGGTAACAGGATTACCTCAAGTCTCTTCTATTGATGGAGTATGTCCTGGATGTGCTCTTGGAAAGCAACATCAAGATCCTTTCCACCCTAGTGGTTCTCTAAAGGCCTCATCCCCTCTAGAGTTAATCCATAGTGACTTGATGGTCTTCCCAGAGCCTTCTTTCAAAGGAGAAAAATATGCACTAACCTTCATTGATGATTTTTTCTAGAAGAACTTGGGTATACTTCCTAAAATACAAGAGTGATGTTCTATCCCACTTCAAAATCTTCAAAGCCTTGGTTGAAAATCAGGCCTCTTGCAAAATCAAGCAAATTCGCACAGATAATGGGGGGGAATACTTCAGTAATGAGTTCTCAAATTTTCTATCTAATCATGGAATAATTCATCAACATTCTGTCTCCCATAATCCATAGCAAAATGGTATTGCAGAGAGGAAGAATAGAACTTTAAAGGAAATGGCCAACTGTATGCTCCACTCAAGGGATCTTCCAAAAGTTTTTTGGGCAGAAGCAATTAACTGTGCAAACTATATTCAAAACCACACACCTCATAAAGCTCTTGGCCATTTAACACCTGAGGAAGCATGGACTGGCTCAAAACTTGATGTCTCCTTCTTCAAAATTTTTGGGTGTACTGCTTGGGTGCACATCCCAAAGAAGAAAAGGAAGGCTCTAGATAAGAAAAGCAAAAAGCTCATCTTTGTTGGTTACTGTGAGGAAATGAAAGCATACAGGCTCCTTGATCCCTCAACTCATGAGGTATTTTTTCATAGGAATGTCCAATTTGATGAAACATTCACTCATAAAGATCCTCAACCATCCTCTTCCTTCATTGAGCCTTCTCCTATAGCAGAACCTCAATATAATGAAGAACCAACTTTAGAGGTCAATTTAGAGATTGATGATCAAGATGAGGAACCTATAACTCCAACTCAAAGTCTTTCCATTCCTTCTACTCCTTCCTCTATGCCAAAATGGGCCCGCACCATTGTTAAAGAAGCTACTCCTTACATCCAAAATCTTCCATCATCCAGATTAACCAACTCCATAGGCACTGGTCTTGTCTGTCAGTCTATTTCCTCTGATCCTCAATCCTTCAAAGAAGCAACTGGTATTAAAGAATGGGATGATGCCATGGAAAATGAATTCTCTTCCTTAATAAAAAATGAAACTTGGGATTTAGTTCCCCTACCTAAAGGAAGGAAATTAGTTCATTGTAAATGGATTTACAGAACAAAATATGGACCTAATGGAGAAATTGACAAACACAAAGCTCGCCTAGTAGCCAAAGGTTTCTCTCAAATTGAAGGAATTGATTATGTTGAAACCTTTGCACCAGTTGCCAAAATGGATTCTGTTAGACTGGTTCTTGCTCTAGTTGCTTCCCAAAAGTGGCCTGTCTTTCAAATGGATGTAAAAAGTGCTTTCTTACATGGGGACTTAAAGGAAGAGATATTCATGGAACAACCTGTTGGTTTCACTCAAGACTCCTCTCTTGTTTGTAGGCTAAAGAAGTCTCTCTATGGCCTCAAACAAGCTCCTAGAGCTTGGTATGAAAAAATGGACTCCTTCCTTCTTTCCTCAGGTTTTTCTCATTGTGAGTCTGATAACACAGTCTACATTTGGAGAGATGAAGGAAAAATCACCATACTTGTTCTATATGTTGATGATCTGCTACTCACTGGTAGTGACTTCGCTCACATTCAGACTATAAAAGACTCCCTCTCTAAAAAATTTGATATGGCTGATCTGGGTCTAGCACATTACTTCCTTGGGATCCAAATAAATCAAAAAAATGCAGGAATTTCATTGTGTCAACAAAAATACACTCTAGATCTTCTTCAAAGGTTTAAAATGATAGATTGCAAACCGTCTCCTACACCTTTCCAGTCTGGAGTCAATCTAAGTACTTCTTGCACATCCCCTCTATGTGATGCAACTCTATACCATCAGCTTGTAGGGAGTCTGTTATACCTTACTCATACTCATCCAGATATCTCATATGTTGTGGGCTTAATATCCAGATTCTCACATCAACCTCATTTCAGTCACTGGCAAGCAACAAAAAGGATCCTCCGCTACTTGCAAGGAACTACTCACTTTGGGCTCTTATATGAGGGAAAATCCATGGATATCATTGGCTACACGGATTCAGATTGGGCAGGTTCAGTAGAAGATATATGTTCAACTTCTGGCTATGTCTTTTGTCTTGGTTCTTCGCCAATTGCTTGGTTATGCAAAAAACAACAAGCAGTGGCCTTATCATCTACAGAGGCAGAATATAGGGCAATAGTTTTAGCAAGTCAGGAAGCTCTTTGGCTTCATCAAATTCTAAAAGAATTTGGGTTTTCCAATGAAAAACCTATTACACTTTGGTGTGACAATCAGAGCACAATTCATATTGCACGCAATCCAGTTGAGCATCAACGCACCAAGCACATTGAGATACACATGCACTTCATTCGACAACATATTCAGAATGGGGACATATACTTGGACTATATTCCAACTAAAAATCAAGTTGCAGACATCTTCACCAAGTCATTTCCTTCTCCGCGTTACATACAGTTGTGAGAGAAACTTGGAGTATTACAGCTACATTGAAACAGAGGTCTTTCACCTCTCCTTTTATTATTGTATTCTTTGGAGGATGGTTTTTTCCCATGTGGTTTTTTTACCATCTCTCCCTTACATAATGTACATGAGTACCTCATCAGGCCATGTTGTTGGGACTCATCCTTTTTTTGTGTATTAAGAGGACAATCTTCGCCATCCGAAGACATGCCTCGTTATTTCATGAAAGATGGTTTTTCCCATGTGGTTTTTTCACCATCTCTCATATATATTGTAAATGAGTACCTCATCAGGCCATGTTGTCGGGACTCATCCTTTTTTTTGTATTAAGAGGACAATCTTTGCAAACCGAAGACAAGCCTCTTCCTCTTTTTTTTTGTTAGAATAAGTGAATATGATACACAGTTGATTTTCCACTCCTCTGTGTGTCAGGAGAACTCCAAGTTGTGTCTTCATTAGGTTTGATGAAGTTGTTGTAATCTAACGACTCTCAATGATCAACTCTACTATTTATATAGATTTGATCCTAGAGATAAATCAATCAGTTCCACTCTTCTCTTCATCTTTTGTGTAATACTTTGCATATCTATTATTGTGAAATTCTAACATGGTACCAGAGCAAGATAGATTTTTCTAGTATTCTCTCTTGAAGGTTCTAGGATCTGATTCAGTTACTTTGGATATTTTTTTTGGCTATCTAACTTCAAAAGTTTGCTTTAGTCTACTTTTATCCATTGTTCAACATATTTTTTTCCTATATTGAAATTGTGTTAGAGGAAACTTTTAAGAAAATATAGCTATTTTTTTCCTGTGTGAAGGCGTTGGTTTCGTGCCCTTCTCTTCAAAGGAAATAGCCTATTTTTTAAAATTTTCTTATATTTATTCCTCAACGTTTTTCATTTATATCTAGCACTTGGTAATTTTTTTTCCCCGGCTATTCTCCGAGCGGAATCTCCAAATACACCAAGTGTTATTTTTTTATGAGTTTTTTCTTTTAGTTAAACTCATCATTCATGCGCTATTTTTGTTGGCTCTATTAGTCCCTAGAAAGCATTTGAGAAGGCCAAAATTCATGCACTCTTTGGCACTCCTTTAAGCCACCCGTTGCAACTTCACTTCTTGACATTGCAACTTAACTTTCGCTTTCACGGTTTGGCCCGAGCAATGTCTATATCAAGTGGTTTGGCGCACTCATTGACGTCTTCAAGTTCACTGGTGCACTTGCGTTTGGAAGCCACACAACCTTGGCACACTCATTGACATCTAAAGCTCCTCTGAGAATTTGTTACAACACTTGGTATTTATATCCATCAAGCTTATCGAATTTTTTCAAATATTTTTTCAGTGCCTTCTCTAAGAATTTCTAGAACTCAGAGCCATAAGTCTTTCTAAATTTTTCAAGTGAAAAAATTTATTTTGGGTTTTCCGAACGTCTTTCATTATTATATTCTGCCTGTACTTCTTATGCAGTATATTAGCTTTATTTTTCAACTAAAGTTCTCTGCACGTTTTCAAAGGCAACATATTTGATTACATTCAATTTTCATATCATTTTTTTATATAAATCTCTTGGTTTATTAACAAAGTATTTATGCAGGTCTCTTGAATACCGAAAGCTGGTTTATTAGTTATTTTTTCAGCAATATATTGTTTCTAATCTCTCACACTTTTTCATGGATCATTTCAAGTTTTTTCTGCAGTGTTACACTAATATTCCATCAACCGTTGTTGCACTTTGGAAGCACAAGTTCTCTGCATGTTTTCAAAGGCAACATATTTGATTACATTTGATTTTCATATCATTTTTTTTTATAAATCTCTTGGTTTATTAACAAAGTATTTTTGTAGGTCTCTTGAATACCGAAAGCTGGTTTATTAGTTATTTTTTCAGCAATATATTGATTTCTAATCTCTCACACTTTTTTGTGGATCATTTCAGTCTTTTCTGCAGTGTTACACTAATATTCCATCAACCGTTGTTGCACTTTGGAAGCACCAGTGCCCCTATGGAAGCATACCGATCGTTGTGCAAGGCGTATGGGAAGATTTTTTGTTTCCTCGAGGACTTAGCCTTCGGTGATTACCTATTTTTTGACTCTTCCTACTTTGTAGAGATTGGTGCATTTTATTTTGTTTCTTGTTTTTGTTTCCCCTTTGATTCGAATCCTTATCTACGTTTTGTGGTGGACAACTTTTTTTGTTCTCAAACTCCACAAACACAGAGGATTCAATTGTAAATTTTATAATAAAAATTTATCTTTCATGGGGGGGCTCTTTCTGATTGTCTTTACACTCTTATGTGTAAATAAAGGGGTGTTATTACTTTGCCTTACTCTTTCATTAATTAGGGGTGTTAAAACTTTGCATTACATCTTTCATTAGTTTTTTTTAGATATCTAATATATATATATATATATATATATATATATATTTTGATTGGTGGAAAGGGTTTTG
The DNA here is from genome assembly GCA_028583015.1 of Wollemia nobilis. Taxonomy (NCBI): domain Eukaryota; kingdom Viridiplantae; phylum Streptophyta; class Pinopsida; order Araucariales; family Araucariaceae; genus Wollemia; species Wollemia nobilis. The sequence continues at coordinate 911,226 of JAQPPZ010016925.1, read as the reverse complement.
AAAGGTCCCTGAACCTTGTACAAGAGAGATTACAATAAAACCAAATCGACCAAGGTGGTCCAAGAAGAAAGGAAAAGAAAGTTGGTCAACCTCCACACTAGGGAGGGTGTCGCGAAATCGCGACCAAAATGGTGATGTCACGAAATCACGACAAGAAGCACCGTAGAAGCCAAAGAAAGAAAAGAAGTCACGAAATCATGACAAGAAACACCATCGAAGCCGAAGAAGGGAAGAAGTCGCGATATCGCGACATGTTGCAAAGTGTCGCGATATCGCGACAAGTTGCAGAGTTGGAGCCGGTCGAGAAAAAGAGTCACGAAATCGCTACAAGAAGTGAGAACGCTGTCGAAGAGAAAAGGTGTCACGAAATCACGACAAGAATGAAGACCGCAGCCAAAAAAGAAAAAGAGCCCCGAAGTCGCGACTAAAGTGGAAGCCTGCTGCCAAGAAGAAAAAGTGTCGCGATATCGCGGCAGAAATGAAGACCGCCTTTGGAGAGAAAAAATGTCATGATATCATGACAAGTTTGCGCAAAGGCACCCAGAGAGAAAAAGTGTCGCGATATCACGACAAAAATGAAGACCGCCTTTGGGGTGAAAAAAGGTCACGATATCGCGACAAGTCTGCGCAAAGGCACCCGAAGAGAAAAAGTGTCGCGATATCGCGACAGAATGGAAGACCGCCGTTGGAGAGAAAAGGTGTCGTGATATCGCGACCGAATGGAAGACCGCCATTGGAGAGAGAAAAAGTGTCGCGATATCGCGACCAAAATGAAGACCGCCGCTGGAGAGAGAAAAAGCGTCACGATATCGTGACAAAAATGAAGACCGCATTTGGAGAGAAAAATAGTCGCGATATCATGACAAGTTTGTGCAAAGGCACCCGGAGAGAAAAAGTGTCGCGATATCGCGACATAAAGGAAGACCGCTGGGAGAGAAAACTTGTCGTGACATCGCTACCGAAAGGAAGACCGTCGTTGGAGAGAGAAAAGGTGTCACAAAATCATGACAAAAAGCAATACTGCGCCTGAAGGCCAAAAGTGTCACGATATCGTGACAAGTTTGTGAAAGAGCACCCGAAGGGAAAAAGTGTTACGATATCGCGACAAGTATGCAGAAAAGCGCCCGAAGAGAAAAAGTGTCGCGATATCGTGACAAGTTGGAAGACCATACCAAAGGAAGAGAAAGGTGTCACGATATCGCGACAAAAAGCACCCTCACGGCCTGAGAAAAAAACATGTTTGTGATAGTGCTGCAAGCTGAAATTTTACAACCAACTTAGAAAAATGACGCGAAAAAGCTCCAAGGTACCAAAATGCAGTCGAAGAACCCGAAGATCAATAACCCACTCACATTGTGCAAACGTTGGAACTTGAGGAAACGTCCCTTAGGCTGATTGGGAAGGAGTCTCTCCAGACCTGAATGTCAGTTGCATCAACTCCCTTATTAGCAAGCCAGTCCGTAGCTTTGTTTCCTTCCCGGTATTGATGTTGAATGATTAATTATGGATAAACACCAATGAGAGTCTTGCATTCATCAAAGATGGAATCCAGGGCCCAGGGAGGCACGAAGGTTCCTTTGAGCCAGTTAATGCACTGCAATGAGTCTCCTTCTATGATGAGTTTATTGATAGTCAAGCCTTCCAAGAGAATCAAGCTTTGGAACAAGGCCCGAGCCTCGACCATATTGTTAGACTGAATTCCTAGGTTCTGAGCGAAGGCTAAAATTATTTCTCCTCTATGATTTATGAGAATCCCACCTCTGCCAGTAGCGCCAAGGTTGCCTTTGGCTGCGCCATCGAAGTTAAGCTTGTGCCACCCAGAAGGAGGTAAGACCCACTTGATAACCGACCTGTCAATCAAAGTGTGGGGTGTAGCAAAAAAATTAAGAAGATTGAAATGATTTGCTAGATCCAATTCAAGTCCAGGAGGGGGGGTTTGGTCGATGGGACGAGAAAGGCATTCTCCGCAGTAAGGGTCAATATTTTGGTAACGACAATCTTCTTATCCTTGACAATGTTTTGAAAAATTTTGGCATTTCTCTCTAGCCAAATCTGCCACAGGAAGATGTGGAGGCAATATTGCCACATGAATTTGAGTTGACTGCTTTTGAAAGGTCGGGGCCACTATTGAAAAAGGAGGGGAATGGAATGGGGGACGGCTACAGAGATGGTGAAAGTGTTGAAAACCTGGTTGAGGACTGCAAGGGAGAAGGGACAATCCAAAAAAACATGCTTAGTAGACTCGTAGGCATTTTTGCACAGGATGCACCAATTGGGGATGAGAAGCCCTCTGTTAATCAGATTGTCAGTGGTGAGGATTTTGTTTTGGATGGCCAACCAGCAGAATAATTTGACCTTGGGAATGATATTGAGAACCCATACCAGATTAAAGGAGTCACGGCCATCACTAGGAGCTTCTTGGCTATAGTAGGCAGATTTAACAGTGAACTGCCCCGAATCTTCAAGGTTCCAGACCATGGAGTCTTCTTTGTGAGAGCTGGGAATTATGCAGCTCCTCAGTAAGTTTTGAATCTTCCTAAGCACATTAGTGATATTTCAAGGCCCATTTAGTTCCATTTGATTCCATTAGGGTCTTGTAATCCCCGGGTTGATGAAATGACACACCTTATCTCCAATGGTAGCTTCGATCACCGGCTTGAGCATAGCAAGATGAGGATCTTGACTGAGAGGTTTGTCATGAATCCAATGGTCATCCCAGAAATGAATGTTCAATCCATTTCCAAGACACCACCTTAAACCATCCATGATGATCTTCCTTGTTTTAGTGACCCCATTCCAAAAATGAGATCCGCTAGGAAGGTTGTGCTCTCCCAGAAAAGGAACCTGATGAAGGTACTTAGCTTTGATGATGTCAATCCAGGTGGCTTTTTCGTTGATGGTAAGTCTCCAAGACTGCTTGGCAATGAGAGCCATGTTCATCCGCTTGATTTCCCTGAAGCCAAGACCTCCATCCTTTTTCTTAGAACAGACCTTGTCCCAGGCAACAAGGGGAATTTTGTTCTTGTTTTCATTTCCCGCCCACAGGAATCTACGTTGAATTTGCTCAATTCTTTGGCAGATGGAAGCTGGAGCTTTGAAGATAGACAAGAAAAAAATAGGAATACTTTGTAGGCAAGCCTAGACCAGAGTGGCTTTGACTGCCTGACTGAGCATTGAACTTTTCCAGCCTACAAGTTTCTTGTTGAGACGATCTAGAATAGGGTTCCACAGAGCCGAGATCGATTTGCCATGGAAAAGTGGTAATCCGAGGTAAGTAGTTGGAAGGCTCCCAATGATACACCCAAGGATCTCAGCTATCTTGGTTTGCCTATGAATGGGAGTATTGAGGAAGTAAAGCTTGCTTTTGCGGTAATTGAATTTCTGGCCAGCCGCCTCTTCATAAGAGTCAAGAATGCTCTTAATGATTTTTGCTTCGGGGACAGAAGCCTGAGAGGAAGGAATAGTATCATCCACAAACTATTTATGGTAAATGGCCATGGTAGTTGAGGCAGGTTTGATCCCAAAAATGAGACCACTATTATAGGCAGCAGTAAGGGTTCTTCCAAGAGTTTCGACCAAAATGATAAAGAGGAAGGGTGACAAGGGGTCCCCTTGGCGAATGCCTTTAAAACTTGGAAATAAGTCAGCAAGTGAACCATTGATAAGCACAGAGAACCACGTGGTAGATATACATTCACGTACCATCTTAACCCATTCTTTGTGAAACCCAAACTTCTCAAGGACCTCGAACAAGAATTTCCATGAAACCTGATCAAAAGCCTTGTTCATGTCAAGCTTAAGAAATATACTTGGTTTTTTGTTTTTATAAGCCAAATGGGCCAACTCGTGGACTGTTATCACCCCATCAGCAATGAACCTACCTTTGATCGAGCTGCCTTGGCACTGGTCGATGATGGAGGGAAGGATGTCTTTCATCCTATTTGCCATAACTTTGGTGATGAGTTTGTAGATGACATTACAGAGAATTATAGGTCTGAAATAGAAGAGGGAAGCACACTCATTAGACTTGGGAATTAAAACAATGAAGGTGGAGTTGGCTTCTCTTGGCATCTTCTTGGCCCTCTGGAAGAATTTAATCGCAGCGACAACATCAAGGCCCATGATATCCCAAAAATGTTGAAAAAATTGGGGTGGAAAGCCATCAGGACCAGGAGCCTTGTCAGGTTCCATTGCAAACAGAGCATCTTTGATCTCCTCATCAGTGTAGGATTGGAGGAGTTTCTCATTGTCATCGTTAGACACCAACGTTGGAATGTTCTGAAGCAAAGAACTTGCTGTGCAAGGGTGGCAGTCAACACTTGGACCTAGGATTTCCTGGAAGTGGTGCACAGCTTCTTGTCTGATGGCATGAATATCAAAAACAATGGTACCATCAGCCTTGGCCAACTTTGAGATTTTATTAGAACCTCTGTGGCGCAAGGTGGAAGGATGAAAAAACTTTGTGTTGGTGTCTCCTTCTTTGAGCCAGAGGCATCTAGATTTTTGTCTCCAAAAGGACTCTTCCTTAGCCAAAACACTATGAAAGTTTGAAAGGAGGCATTTTTCTTCCATGAAAATTTCTACCCTCTGATCCCCTTCCTGAATCAGATTTTCCACCCTTTTGAGCTCATCCAGTAGAAGGTTTTTTTCACTAAAAAGGTTGTCGAAAACCTCCCTGTTCCAGCATTTTAGCTTGAGTTTGACTGCTTTGGGTTTGAGTAACAGATTCAAGAGAGGGTTTGGACAAAAGTTTTGCTGCCACCATTGTCAAATACACCGACCTAAATTTGGATGAGTGAGCCACATATTTTCAAACCTGAAAGGGGTTTTAAAGGTTTTCTGGGGTCAGGAACAATCCAAAATTATAGGGTTGTGATCAGATCCAATTTTTGGGTGGCCATGCAGCCTGGCATCGCAAAAAATAGGAATGAGTTCTTTGGATAAGAGAAATCTGTCAAGCCAAATTTGGATGTGATGAATGCCCGCCCGTCTGTTGCTCCATGTATAGTTGGATCCTTGGAGCGGTAAGTCCATAAGCTCATTGAGGTTGACAAAATTGCTGAAATCTTCAATGCAATGGCTAGTGATCGAATTGCCTCCTTGCTTGTCAAATAGGTGGAGGGGAGTATTGAAGTCACCACAGAGCATCCAAGGAAAGTCAAGAAAGTTGTTGTGCATTGCGGTAATGTTATCCCATAGCAATCTTCTGTTGACAGAGCTATTTGGCCCATAGACATTGGTGGCAATCCATTGAAGGTTGGTGGCTTTATTAGTGAACAAAATGTTGATGGTTCTGTTAGAGACTGAAAGGACTCTCCCCTCAATAGTTGATGGATCCCACAAACAAAGGAGACCCCCGGAGGCCCCTGAGGAGGGGCAAGAGGCAAAATTGCAATTTTCCCATATTAGCTTGCAAACTTGATTGCTGCTGATCTCATCTAGTTTGGATTCTTGAAGAAAAATGATATTTGGTTTTAGTTTTTTTCTCACCGACTTGACAGTCCTCTATTTGGCAGTTCCGTTGAGGCCTCTGACATTCCAGGAGACAAACTTCATCGATTTGACTTGGGGTTTGCTTTGCGGCCTCTGCCTCTCCCTTGAGACGGAGTAATTTTAGGTCTAACCTCATACAGATCTTGATGAATGGGTTTTTCGGAAGTAGGGCCCAAGGAGGTAGGCACAGATCCATCAGCCACTTCAAGCTCAACAACTTTTGCAAGATTTTTTGCATTGGACGGTCTTTCCCTTCTCTGCTTTTTGTTGGCATCAGCTTTCGGGGCATAAATGGGAGATTTCAGAGGGCTGGAAGATTGAGGAATGACGGTGGTGTTGGTCCCAGGAACAGGCCTATGGGGGGATGGAGAGCGAGGAGACTGACACAGGGCAACAGACTTAGGGGAGAGGGTAAGAGGATGGTTTTGAGCCGAGGGAAGGGGTGGGAAGGGAAGAGGAAGGTGAGAGGGACCAGAATCTAAAATATATACATATATTTCACATATTTGTTTATAAAAGTATTTCTTTTCATGTTAGATGTCTAATATTTGTTATTTATACAAAAAAAATTCATTTCATTATTAAATATGAATATCTAAATAATTTTTTAATTCATATTTGGTTTATATATTAATTATTTCTTTACATTAATTTTATTGAAATATTTTAATAACCAAAGTATAATTATCAAAAAATCATAAAAACTGGGATATATTTCTTTATTCCTCCTTTTTTCCTCTAAATATTTTGTCTACGTTCCATGTATCATTGTCCATAAAAACTAATAGTCTCCCTCTCGTAAGGGCGAGTTTTTGGACAATTGGTATAAAGGCCTGACAAGATATTTTCCTAATAACAGTTTTTTTTGGAAAATCTCTTAACTTATAGTCTCCCTCAAGTCAGGGTGGGTTTTGAGACAACCATTTAAACGAGTTATCCCTTGCATTCCAAACCAAAACCCTTCTATTGCTCACAATACTTATAGTTTCCCTCAAGTAAGGGCGGGTACTGTGATCCATTAGAGGATTTGGCACTCCAAAGAAAACAATTATAGGCCCCATTATACTTACAGTTTCCCTCTCGTAAGGGCGGGTATATTTGGGTTACCTATTATTGAACAAGCTTCATTATTCATTTTTAAATATTTTAAAGGGGGGAAGTTCTAATCAACTTTAAATCCTCAAAAATGAATTCAATTGAACCTCTCACCCCTCATAATTTTCACACTTGGAAACCTAAAATTCTAAATCTCATCTCTCAAAAAGGTCTTACTCATTTATTAGAAGAAGAACAACCAGAATTTGATAAAGAATATGAAATATTTGTTCATAAAGGGAAAATGCATGAAACTATGGGTATTATTAGCACCAATGTTCATGAAAGCTTGTGGTTTCATATTACAGATTGCAAAACTCCTCATGAAAGTTGGGAGAAATTAAAAACCCTATTTGGAAAGGTAGATCAGATGAGATCAATGCAACTAGAAGCTGAACTAACTTCTCTATCTCCTGAATATTTTAGTAGTATTATTGATTTCCTCACTAAGTTCAAAGAAATCCTCACTCAATATAAAGGTAGTGGGAAGACTAAGTCAGAAGAAGAATGCATTTATCTAATCCTTTCTAAACTAAATGGTGTTTTTCAAATATTTGCAACCACCTTCATATCTACTAAAGATGCTCTTGGTGCAACCTTTAAAATGCCCTCTTTAGAAGAATTTTGTGATAGATTAACTAGGGAAGAAACCAAACTTGCTAGATATGAAAACACTTCTTCAAAAGCCTTAGTAGCCTCCACTTCCTCTAAAGAAAAATTTAAAAAGAAGGAAAAGACTCCCATTACCTGTACTCATTGTAAAAAGAATGGTCACTCTGCTAACAAATGTTGGAAAAGATTACAACAACTAGAGGCAGCTATAAAGGATCAAAATATGGAAAATAATAAGCAAATAGGAAAAGCCCTTAATGTTCAAGGAAAAACCTCCAAATCTTCCTCTAATTATTGGGTCCTAGATTCTGGAGCAACTCATCACATGTCTGCTTCAGATAAGTCTTTCTCTTCTATCTCCTCTAGCTCTACTCACAGCATAGAAGTAGGGGACTCCTCCTTCATTCTTGTCAAAGGGAAAGGGGATATAACCATTGATGGTGGCTCTATAAACAATGTTCTCTATGTCCCAGACATTGCCACTAATCTCCTATCCATTTATCAAATTTGTACTTCTAGAAATGAGAAAACTGTTCTCTTCTCCCCAACAGGAGTTGAGATAAGAGATTTTCAATTCCCTCATTCTCTTATAGCAAAAGGGAGTATTGATCATAAATCTCATATTTTTTACTTCAAAGGCTTTCAAAATCCAGAAGGAGCCTCCTATTTTGTGGCTCATAGTAATCTTGAAAGTCAAAAATGGCATGAAAGGTTTGGTCATATTAATTATAACTACCTAAAATATTTGTGCACCCATAATATGGTTAAAGGACTACCCCAAGTCTCTTCTTCTGATGGGGTTTGTCCTGGATGCGCTCTTGGAAAGCAGCATCAAGATCCTTTCCACCCGAGTAGTTCTCTAAAAACCTCATCTCCTCTAGAATTAATCCATAGTGACTTAATGACCTTTCCTGAAACATCCTTTAAAGGAGCAAAGTATGCTCTTACCTTTATTGATGATTTCTCTAGAAGGTCCTGGGTCTACTTCCTCAAATATAAAAGTGATGTGTTATCTCACTTTAAAATCTTTAAAGCCTTAGTTGAAAATCAGGCTTCTTGCAAAATCAAGAAGATTCGTACTGATAATGGGGGGGAATACTGTAGTAATGAATTCTCCATATTTCTTTCTAATCATGGTATAATTCATCAACATTCTGTCTCCCATAATCCTCAACAAAATGGCATTGCAAAAAGGAAAAACCGGACATTGAAAGAGATGGCTAATTGTATGCTCCATTCAAGAGATCTTCCAAAAGTTTTTTGGGTAGAGGCTATTAACTATGCAAATTATATTCAAAATCGCACACCTCATAAAGCCCTTGACCAAATAACCCCTGAAGAAGCATGGTCTGGCTTAAAACCAGATGTTTCCAATTTCAAGATTTTTGGATGTATTGCTTGGGCTCACATCCCAAAGAAGAAAAGGAAGGCTCTTGATAAGAAAAGCAGGCAGCTCATCTTTGTCGGTTATTGTGAAGAATTGAAAGCTTACAGGCTTCTTGATCCCTCAACTCATGAGGTATTATTTCATAGGAATGTCCAATTTGATGAAACATTCCCTCAAAAAGAACCTCCAAAGGACTCTTCCTCCATTGAGCCTTCTCCTATAATGGAACCTCAATATTATGAAGAACCAACCCTTGAAGTTAATTTGGTAATTGATAATCAAGATGAAGAACCTGTAACTCCTTCTCAAAGTCTTTCAACTCCTTCAACTCCCTCTTCTATGCCAAAATGGGCCCGCACAATTGTTAAAGAAGCTACTCCCTACATTCATAATCTTCCTTCTAACAGATCATCCAACCCCACAGGATCTAGTCTTGTATGTCAATCCATTTCTTCTGATCCTCAATCCTTCAAAGAAGCCTCAGGTATAAAATAATGGGAAGATGCCATGGATAACGAATTCTCTTCCTTGATCAAAAATGATACTTGGGATTTAGTTCCCTTACCTAAAGGAAGAAAATTAGTTCGATGTAAGTGGATCTTCAAAATAAAATATGGGCCTAATGGGGAAATAGATAAACACAAGGCTCGTCTTGTAGCCAAAGGTTTTTCTCAAATAGAGGGTATTGACTATACAAAAACCTTTGCTCCTATTGCTAAAATGGATTCTGTTAGATTGGTTCTTGCTCTGGCCACTTCCCATAAATGGCCAGTCTACCAAATGGATGTAAAAAGTGCCTTCTTACATGGAAATTTAAAAGAAGAAATATTCATGGAATAGCCCGCTGGTTTTACTCAAGACTCCTCTCTTGTTTTTCGGCTTAAAAAATCTCTATATGGCCTCAAACAAGCCCCTAGAGCTTGGTATGAAAATATGGACTCCTTCCTTCTTTCAACAGGATTTTCTCATTGTGAGTCTGATAATACAATTTACATTTGGAGAAGTAAAGGAAACATCACCATTCTTGTTCTTTATGTTGATGACCTCCTTCTCACTGGTAGTAACCTCACTCACATTCAAAATATAAAATATTCCCTCTCTAAAAAATTTGAAATGGTTGATCTAGGTCTAGCTCATTTCTTCCTTGGGATTCAAATAAAACAAAATAAAGCAGGGATCACCTTATGTCAACAAAAGTACACTCAAGATCTCCTTAAGAAGTTTCAAATGACAGATTGCAAACCTTCTCCTACCCCCTTTCAATCTGGCATTCATCTCAGTACTTCCTGCTCATCCCCTCCTTGTGATGCTACTCTATATCGTCAGCTTGTAGGCAATCTGTTATACCTCACTCATACTCACCCAGATATCTCATATGTTGTTGGGCTCATATCCAGGTTCTCTCATAACCCTCATCTCAGTCATTGGCAAGCAGCTAAAATAATTCTTCATTATTTGTAGGGTACTACAAACTTTGGGCTCATCTATAAAGGAGACTCCATGGATATCATTGGCTATACATATTCAGATTGGGCAGGTTTAGTGGATGACAAATGTTCTACCTCTGGATATGTTTTTTGCCTTGGCTCTTCTCCAGTAGCTTGGTTATGCAAGAAACAATAGACAATAGCATTATCTTCTACAGAGGCAGAATACAGAGCAGCAGTTATAGCCAGTCAGGAAGCCCTTTGGCTTCGTCAAATTCTCAAAGAATTTGGTTTTTTCCAAGAAGTGCCTATAACTCTATGGTGTGACAATCAAAGCACAATTCATATTGCATGCAATCCAGTTGAACATCAGTGCACCAAACACATTGAGATCCACATGCACTTCATCAGGAAACATATTCAGAATGGGGATATACTTTTGGAATATATTCCAACAGAGAATCAGCTTGCAGACATCTTCACCAAGTCATTTCCTTCTCTGCGATACCTTCAGTTGCGAGAGAAACTTGGAGTGTTAAAACTGCATTGACAAAGAGGTCTTCCACCTCTCACTATATTGTAAATGAGTACCTAAAAAGGCCTTCTTGTCGGGACTCACCTTTTATTTATTAAAGAGGACAATATTCGCCATCCGAAGACAAGCCTCTTTCATACTTCTTTGATTTTGATTGGTGGCTTTTCCCACTGGGTTTTTACCATCATTTCAAAACAAAGAGGTGATAGTTGGTTTTTTCCCACTAGGGTTTTTTCCACCAACTATCTATGTTGTACATGAGTACCTAATCAGGCCTCATTGTCGGGACTCATTTATAGATTCTCCCCTAGTATCACTTAAGGGGGGTGTTAGAATAAGTGAATATTCTCTTAAGTTCACTAGGATACACACTTGAGTTTCCACTCCTCCATGTGTCAGGAGAACTCCAAGTTGTGTCTTCATCAGGTTTGATGAAGTTGTTGTAATCTAACGACTCTCAATGATCAACTCTACTATTTATACAGAGTTGATCCTAGAGATAAATCAATCAGTTCCACTCTTCTCTTCATATTTTGTGTAATACTTTGCATATCTATTATTGTGAAATTCTAACATTTTTCACTTCTTATGGATGGTTTTTTCCCATGTGGTTTTACCATCTCATCTAAAATAATTACACATGAGTACCTCATCAGGCCATGTTTCTAGGACTCACTTCTATCATTTACCCCTAGTATCACTTAAGGGGGGGTGTTATAATAAGTGATTATTCTCATAAGTTCCACTAAGGTAGATATACTTGAGTTTCCACTCCTCCATGGGGTGTTATAATGATCAAATCTACTATTTATATAGAGTTGATCCTAGAGATAAATAAATTAGTTCCACTCTTCTCTTCATATTTTGTGTAATACTTTGCATATCTATTATTGTGAAATTATAACATTTTTCACTTCTGATGGATGGTTTTTTCCCATGTGGTTTTACCATATCATCTAAAATAATTATACATGAGTACCTCATTAGGCTATGTTTATAGGACTCACTTCTATCATTTACACCTAGTATCACTTAAGGGGAGGGTGTTATAATAAGTGATTATTCTCATAAGTTCCACTAGGATAGATATACTTGAGTTTCCACTCCTCCATGAGTCAGGTGAACTCTCAGTGTTTTCAAGATCATATTTTATGAGTTGTAATTCAACAACTCTCAATGATCAACTTTATTATTTATACAAAATTGATCTATGGAATAAATCAATTAGTTATATTCTTCTCTTCATATTTTGTGTAATGCTTTGCATGTCTATTTTGAGAAATTCTAACAAAGTCTTGGTATATTTTTGAAGGGTTATTGTGTGAGTCATTAAATTTGTATTTAAGGTCTTCAAATATTCATAACTCCAAGAAAAAGCATCCATTTTATCTTTCAAGAATTTGATATACTATTGCTTCTCTTTTTTTGATAGGGTTTTGTTGATCCTAATGATCTTGTACTCTTCCTATGTTCCAATATTAACTTCATCAATCTTATATTATTGGACCAAAGGTTCATATGCTCTATTGAAGTTATAAAATAATCTCTCTAAAGATATAAAGATATATTCAATCAATCTAGTTCTTCAATATATATTGGGAATATGCTTCTATCTTCTCTACTATGTGCTTATTTATGCTTCAAAAATATTAATGTCAATTTATTCTTGACTTAATCCTTCATTATTCCTTTATCTTATAAAGCATACAATGTTTTTTTCTCCTTATAATATGTTAAGAAGCTTTGAATGTATCTCAATATCTATAAGCTAAAATTCTTCTCTATCTCTATAGGACGCTTCTCAACCTCTATAGCAATACTATTCCTTTGTCTATATAAAATCTCTTGTAACTTTTGTAATGTCTTAGGTTGTACCTAAGAACCCAATATGATTCTTGTCCTTGCTAGAGGATCCAATATTACTATCAGGGTGACTCTGAATGTCCCTAAATGACCAAATGTCTCCTATGTTGGTTCTTCCTCAATCTTCAATATCCAACTTTTCTTCTAAGTTGGTTTCCAATATTAAATGATCATCATTTCTTCTAAGTTGACCTTTATATTCATTATAGTTGAGTCCTAGTCTTCATTGGTTTTCCTTCAACCAAGTATAAAGATACTAACATATAAATTAAGATGATTGAATCCTAGTCCCCTCAATATTCTATGCAATTAGACCTTTAAAATTTTGATTCCAACTCTACACTACCTTTAAATTGGATAGACTCTAAATTAATTTTATCAAAAGTGGATAAATCTAATTAGTAATGGTGTCTAAAATAAACTCTATAAAAATGGGTAGATTTAGATGATATTTTATATACAACTACTAGAATTTTAAGCCTCAATACCACAAAATATCATAGGTACCAATATTAAATATCCACAATATTAAAGGTCAAAATAATTATACAATGAGTAGAATAATATATGAGCAAATTAATATTTATATCAAGGCCTATATAATACTAAAATAAACATTCACTTATATAATTAAAAATGAATGTAAGTGACATGAATCATCATGAAATATGCATGAAAAAAAATTATAATATTAATTTTTCAAATGTGTATACAAGCTTTAATCCAAACTATATCTATTGAATATATTGCACTTTTGTGTATCCTTATTAGATTGCTTTATCATGGAGTTCTCTCTCAATAATATAGCCATAGTAATATGACTATTCAAGCACTCAACTATTTCTCTCCATATGAAAAGTCCTATAACTCTTGGTTTGTCATCTTGTCACTAGCATACAAGACTCTTCATGGATACTTGAATCTAAGACACTTGCACATATCTACATGACTCTTACACTTATACATGCACTCCTAATCTGAGACACTTATGTACATATTAATATTACATGTTTTCACTCTTACATACATTACACTTATACATATTATGTCAATCTACTCTTGCACTCTAAGTTACATAACACTTGTGCATTTTCTACTCATTAACACTTACATAAAAGAGGAAATATAAATCATAGTTCTAAAATATAGACTCAACCCTGATATATTACATATTTACAATTTTATCATGAAGATACCATGGGTATACATTAACATGTATCAAATAATATAATTTTCTTCAATTGTCTCTCCATTTGTCACCTAGAATATTTTTCTTTATTGCATCACTACATCTCTGTATAATCTATATTTATGCTTGATCACTAATATTTTATGTGCATAACTATTAATAAAGACATTCATGTGGTTGAACCATAACAAACTAGTATTTTCATGTGGATAATCCTTTTCAACCATTTTGGCATCCTTTTATCATCTCCATGTGTATAAAAATGTTCTTGATAGACATAGATAATAACTAATATAAGTTAAATATCATATTTGTCTCTTCCTTTTTTTCTTATCATGAAAATATTATGTTGTACAATTCCTTAATTATACATTTTACCTTATTCCATCCAATCACATTTGTCCATCCAAATTTAATATAGATTCTATTGTTTTTTATATTTTTCCCACTATTTCATTCACAATGATTTTAAAGTCCATGTATATCATAAGGATCAAGATGTCAACACATAACTTCCACATACCCCAATTGATGATAATGAATATGATACTATTCCTATAGAATATATTTTGTGTACCTATAGATGTCCTATATAACACACGTTTTACCTTTTACAATCATTGTGTCACCATTTCATGATTAACCAACACAACTAAGGATTTTACCTTTTGGTTTAATACTTATATGCATAACATTTCTCATATCTTGTTGATCTATTCTCATCCTTTTTCCTTCATATACTAATTTTTTAATTAACCTCCAACATGTTATTTTGAAAACACTCAATATCCTTATAATTTTTATCACTATGGCTATAGACACCATGATCCATATCGTGACCAATAACACAAGTCTCATCAACATATTTTACCTATTTTTCTTGTCATTATTGATCAACATAAAATTCATTTCTATTATTAACAATGTGATTATCAACACACTTTATGTTTCCATTTAGTTAGACTTCAACATGGGAATAACCATTAATTATATCATTGACACATCCATGAGTAACATTGGATTCATCATATAAAACATCAACGTGGTCATATTATGCCCAACAATCTCACCCAAACCATGTAATACTTTAATGTCACAAGAGATATTCATATTTTGAATGATGTCATTTTTATCTTAAGAGTAATCTATTAACGACAACATTTATTTTTACTAATGCATCACGTTTGTTCTTCAATTTATGTTTTCCTCCTTGATAATTTTAAAATTAGGTTACATGTAAATATCACTATGAAAATAAAAAGTAGACATCCATATTTATCTATATTTGCATCATTGAGAAACATATCCAAATACATCTTAAGTTTTGAAAGCTCCTCATATTCACTACCTTATTTGAGGTAAAACATTAATATGATGTCTCTTTATTTAGACCTTGAATTTTTATTCTCTTAACCATTGCCATTTTTGTTTAAGTAATGTAAATTCTCTCTTCACTTATACTTGTCTCTTAAAATACTTAGTTGTATCTTAAAGTCTTAATATTATTAAAATAATTTTATGGTTGGTAGGTTCCATTCGTAATGGACCCTATGCATCACATAAAAATTAATATGCTTTGATAGAATTAGAGAAGTCCCTATTGATTGTTTAATGTTTTAGTAGACAACATACTTTAATTTTTTTAATACTCAATATACTTTCACATGAATTTTTATTTTATAAACCATGATTCATTTGGAATTTACTTTTGTTATTACATAATGCTTATTATAACTAGATGCCCAAAATATACATCTTAGCATTCATAAATGTTTTTTTTGTGAGCCTACTCAAAACATAATACTTAAATAAACCTTTCAATAAATGAAATCATAGAACTTAATATGGTATAACTTCCAAACCTTATTTTTATATTAAATACACATGACATGATATAAATCATACACCATACACCATAAACCTTGTATTCATAGTTTTATACTATATCAAAAGACCACTTAAATTAAAAAAATTCTTTTAAAATATTTACATAGATTTCATATTTCATGACATTTTTCCACTCATATAGAATTTAATAATACATTTTAAACATGAGGTTATTCCAACCACCCTATAAAGGAGATCATATTTTCACATTACATTAATTCCCAAACATATATAGACTATGTTGCTATATGATTTATGATGGACTTAAATTTTACCAAGTTTCATGTTTGCTCTATCAATAGTCTAGGCAAAATATTATTTTTTTACATTATTATTAAGATCATATACATTTGGAGATAGCTTTAAAATTTTGTTAATTCTAAATACATTTTAGAGAGATAAATTTGTTTCAAACAATAAGTATTATCCCAAAATTTTCAAGACTAAAAAATAGTAAAGGGAAAGAATAATAACTATTACAAATACTAACTTATGAAAATATTATATATTTTACATCATTACTTTTAGTAAAAACCCAAAATAATTAATTCAACATACCTTATAATTTAGTATATTTGTTTATATATTTGACCATTGTCACTCTCCATATCATATGCTTCATCATAAAGGATGAACTATGATGATAATTTAATGGAATTCATGGTTTATTCATCTTCTAAGACTCACATGCAACATAGCTTTTTAGGTCTTACTAACACAATATTTAATGAAGACATAAAATACTCTTCCATATTGAATTTATATGACTATATTCTTAATATATTACATCAACATTGCGATATTAACCATTTCCTAAACATAACTATACCCTTTTAATTTTTCTCATACTAGATAGACTATTGGAACAAAACTCAGATGAACTTCCCCTCTTGCAGTTTAGTTCAGTTTTTACATATTGAAATCTCTTATAAACAATTTATTAGATAAATTAAACCTAAAAAATATATATGAAGGGGAGACTTCATGTATTATTCTTAAAAAAATAAATTGTATGCATATTTTATTTTCTTTTTATCACTTTCCTATATAGTGGGAATTAAATTCTAGGTATATTTCACATGGTAAAAATTCAAACATTAAAAAACCATTAGAGGCACACTAATATCATAAAGTTTATGTAGGTGACCTTATATAATTTAATTTAATAGGATGATTGTTATTACTACATTATGCAAATGCACATTGGAAGTATGCATAAATGCAAACATAAACATGGATACTTTTGATCTCTTAACTATGTAAAAGTACACATTAATAGTTCAAATATATTCATACATAGAAAGACACATATAAGACTAAATTAAATATTTTATCTCTCAACCCCTATACTAAATAAAATAGGTAAACATGGATCAATAGAAAGGAAGAAACACAGATAGAAAAATAATATGCTAACAAGAATTAAGATGCAAGAGGGTGGGAGTGTGATCATAATTAAATAACTTCATTATTACATCTCTATATCCAATGGATTGAATTACCTTCCAAAAATATAACGTAACAATCAATTTAAAATACAATTAAACATGGAATTAAAAATACAAATAATCATTTGCATTTCAGATCATTATCTATATTCATGTAATCTTAATATTTTAAGGCTAAAGCACTCAATGACTACCAAAAGGATATTTATCATAGAATCATAAGAATTGTATTTATCAATGAGTATAGATTTATATAGGTATGCAAATAAATGAAGCTTCTAACTCTTACATTGGCTTTTATATACTATATGAATTTGAATTCTATTCCAATTATGATGGAACTTGATTCAACATGTTGACATCACGGATAAGTTAAGGCATAGGAGGAAAAACACAACCAAAGATAAGAAACAAATCCATGACATTCTAATGAGAGACATTGTGTTCATTTACTAGTAGTGTACATATAGCAATGTTTTAAAATATACCAAGAAATTGTTAGTTCTTATCAAACTCATGAAGGTTCAAGCTCAACAAGATTTTATTTCATTTCATCAATATCATTTTCTTGTTTATTAATTAACTATTTATTACTTACAGGCATAAAAAATATGTCAAATACCATATTTATTTTCAAAAAGTCTAATTTTAGGCGTTTGGTCATTTTTTCCTTCTCTACAACACTATGATTTTTTAATATGTAAAAATATTTAAAACAATAATAGTAAATCATGTTTTAAGATAACATAAAATATTGGACACTAGCTCAAGGAGATTTTAGGCTATTTCTATGGATTTTTCTATGGCATTTTTGAATCCCTCCAAACTAAAGATAGGGTTTTGCTATGGATTTTTTTATTTTTAGGTCTTTTCAAACATGTAGGATATGCTATACATTTTTTGGTTTGCTACATCCCCCACCTCCCAAAAACATTCTAGGGTTTTGTTAGAATTTTTTTTAGTCTTTTCAAGCATGTAGGCTACATAGTATTATTTATTTATTTAATTTTTGAAGCATGTAACTAGAGCATGTAATTAGTGAGTCATTTTATATTTTCACCTCTATTAACTAATTTATTATATGTTATTAGGAAATCGAGATGGATTATTTAGATTATGTCACAAGAACTACCATGAGCAACAACCATCATCCTACAACTAGAATCCAACAAACTCCATCTACAACCCCAAGTTAAAACCTAGGAAGAGACCCAATGTGGAAACATGGGGTTAAGGGGTGATTTTGGAATAAATTATAATATAAAAACTAAGAAAATGACATGGGAGAAGTCCTATTGCTTCAAATATAATTTTCTTGGGAAACTAAGGCATGATATGGACCCATATCAAACAATAGATTATATGAATAAAAATGAGGTGAAATTTTAGTTATGTAGCAAAGAGTCCAAGAAAATTAAGAACAAAAGGACAAATAACTATAATGGGATATGGAGTGCGGCCATGGAGATTATTTTAATGGGATGAGGGTAAACTATTCAATTTTGAACGCATGAACAAGGAAACTATTATTAGCCTTTGTATTTGATGAGCTAGTGGTTATGAGAGAGGGATAAGTAGGGGAGGAGGCTCTAGAAAAATATAACCCATAATTTATAATAACACATGGGAGAGAGATAAGAAAGAATATTAGGATAGATATATCAAATGTTTTGTATTATGATAATATTTCCTTCCACTATGTAGATAGGACCTTTTGTAAAACCATAATGAGGGCATTGATTAGGTCTATAAAAGGTAATAAGATACCTTTCACCCCAAATTTAAGTGGAATAATGTTGAAATGTACCATGGAAACATGTGATATTTTAGGAGATACAATAATTGCATGGATTAAAGTGGGCTACAACATTATTTTTATAGATGGATGGATGTAATAAACCACATAATTTTGAAACTCATGGTGGTTTTGAGTGAATCCATGGTATTCCTAAAGAATATTTATACCTCAAAACACGTAAATAACACATAATTATTACTTAGTTTGTTAAAGGATGTTATCATAGAAATAAGAGTGGAGAATATTTTATAGGTAGTATCAGATAAGTTAGTAGCATATGAATATATAGGTAGACTTATCTTGGAGAAGTATCCCTCTATTTTCTAGAGCTCATATGCTACCTACTTTATTGACCTTACACGTAAATATATTATCAAAATGTCATGGGTGAATATTGTGGTAGAATAGGCAAAGAACATTATATGGTATATCTATAACCCCAAATGGATACCTAGCTTTATGGGGTAGCACAATAAGAAGAGGACCATTCTTCACCTAGGAATCATTTTATCTCCAATTTTGTCATGTTGTAGATTCTTCTATTAGCATCTATGCCTTTAAAACATATGTTGTGAGCAAGGAATGCATTTCTTACCATTTCATGCAATATAGGAGGAGCAATGAATATGGAACCAAAAATATGATAATTTATTTTAGGAGACTATTTATGAAATTCTCAAGGTACTTGTAATTTACTTGTTGATATGATATTTAAATTTAAAAATCTTATTTAATACTTGAGTATTACTTTTTCTAAATTTTTAATATATACATCTTATTTATAGGTGACAAGACCCTTAGTAATTTCTCTTCATATTGTAGATGGTGTAAAATTAGCCACAGGATATGTATATGAGGTAATAGATAGAGCCAAAGAGACCATTAAGCTTTATCATAGTGGTAACCAACATAGTTTAAAGGAATTTCATGCATTATTGATAAGAGGTAGATAAGGTAACTTTGTCGATCAATCATGTTGTTGGGTGCTTCTTGAACCCCACCAATTTTTACACTAGTAGAATTTGTAGTAGTGAAGCGGTCTAAGAAGGATTTTATACTTTTATAGAGAGGATGATAGATAACCCTCACAAACATCACCCTTTTTTTATTGAGTTGCAAATATATAAGGCCATTAGAGGGAGCTTTTTTGCATATATATTTTTTAAATAAGCAACATCAACCACATGAATAGGCAATCTATTTAAACTTTTAAGAATTAACATTTAAAAACATATATGTAGTTAAACTTTTTAGGATCTATAGATGATAGAAAATCTACATCAAGCTATATTTCTATCTTGGATTTGGATATATTCCATGGTATAGTAAAATTATGTAGCGGATATCTCATATATAGAAGCATAATATCATGCAATAAAAGATGTAGTTTATAAAACACTATGGTTACAATATATACTATAAGATATGTGCATGAGAAGAATTCATCCAGAAAAAAATATGATAATCAAGGAGTACTTAATTTGATAAGAAAATATAATTATTTATGAAAGAACCAAACATATTGAATCTCAATTTTATTTTATTAACTCATGTTTCATTCAATGAACAAATTGGAAATATTTTTATAAAAGCACTTACTTGAAACAAATTTCAAATATTCCATAATCTACTATTTACATCATGAGAAGAGTAAATAAAATAACATAATATGGGGGGATGTTAGATGATATCACATTATTTGATAAATTAGAATATGTAAGATATACATATATGATGGAAGAGAGTCAAGAATCTTCTATACATGTGGTAAGTTAAGAATATAAAATATCATATGGAAGGGAATAGTCAAGAATGTAGGGACAAATACTTGAAAATAAGATGAATATTAGTATTTCCAAAAATGGAAATTGGTGAATATGAGGACCCTCTATGTTGGTCCATTCACCTAAAATTTTTAGGATTAATTTTTTCTTAGGATCAATTTACCACAATATATATCTAAACATAGACATATTTGTACTCATTGGAAAGATCTTTTTGAGCTTGATCTAATGGTGGGATTTTATGAAGTTATAAGGTGTTTTAGTAGGTCAAATGTTTTTCCAAAGATGACCTTACTTTTTAGGGCTTCAAATACCCCAAATTTTGGTAGGAATATGATTTATTTGATTTCCTTAGGATTCACCTTGATTTTGATTAGGATTCACCATTTTTTTACAAGTACATTTTGAGTCCAACCCCTTATGCATAATCCTACAAGAATGTGAAGAGTTATCTTGTAAAGCTACATTATTGAGACAAAGCTCCATGATTCATAACTCACTTCTTACTAATTCTTAATGAAGATGAATGTAAGATTATATTATGATTATTTATTTTTATTCTTATTATATGACTTTAGTCTATGATTATGCTTGACCCTTTTAATATTATGATTATTTCATATATAATGCTTGTGTAATACTATCAAATGTGTAATATTTAGAGATATTTTATGATAGTTAAGGCTTAAAAACTAACGCAATTATGAACAACTTTTTCTTATGTAAATATATAAGATTTATTATTATGTAAAAAAATAAATTTGAAGAGACTTTTAAACTTTTAAATGACTTTGAATTTTTAAATATTTTTTTAAGATTTAAGGATGAAGGTAATGTGGTACTCGGGTGGGTTTGATGCTGCATCGCTAGAGTCGACCCTGGTTCAGGACTCAGGTGTTGATGGTGGGTGTCTGATGGAGGCTTTGTCTACAAATCTGGTCCCTCCTCCATGGGATCTAGGTAAGGTTTTATGTGTTTTTTAGTCTTCCCAATGAAAGGGCACCACTTATTTTGCTAAAGTGATGTCTGGGTTGGCTAGTGAGGTTTTTTATTCTAGGTGCGAGATCAACCCTATTTCCAAGCAGATTTTTGTTCTTGATTGTGTTGTAAACAATATCCTTGGTAAAGGGGCTTGGAATCTGGTTGGAAAATTTTAAGGGGGTTAGCCAAATATTGAAGTGTTAAAAATGTGGGCCCTAGCCAGATGGAAACCCCTTGGTTCTCTGGATATTATGGATATTCTAAGAAATTTTTTCCTTATCGAGTTGTGTAGAGGATTACACTCAAATTCTAGAAGTTAGCCACTGGTTATTTGGGAAGCAAGGTTTATTTCTTTGGAGGTGGTGCCTTGACTTCAATATGGCTTCTCAGTATATCAACTCTATCCCAATGTGGGTCAAACACCCTGATTTCCATTTGAATAACAGAAGCTTATATTGAGAGGGGGGGTGAACAGTATAAGACCAATTTTTACTTTTCTTTTCAAATCAATATTATGTAGTGTATATATATCAGTACAAATAGTATTAATAAAATCAATGCATAAAACACCATACACAATAGAGACACCACAATTTACGTGGTTCACCCAATGTGGGCTACTCCATAGAGAAAATATTTTACTAAAATTTTCTCAATCAATCTCTTTGGGAATCCTTCCCAATTACAATGTTTATGGACATCTATCCAAAGGAGATGTTTATCCCCTAATATCAAGTTCATGGATATCTTCCATAGGAGAACTCTTTCCCTTTATGCTCTCACTAATGATCTTCTAGAATACACTATCTCTCTGCTACACTAACTGGTGGATCTCTCTCCACTTGAAGACTCATCACTCATATCTATATTCAATTGTCCCATCTATTGGATATATATCCATTGAGTCTCTATCATCTATACTCTATCACCTCCAAATATTTGTCTCAACACGATACTAAACACAGTCTAGTCAATCTAGCATAGCTCTGCTCAATCTCTTGTACTAAACATAGTTCATTCGATCTAGCACAACTCTGGTCAATGTCTTGCACTAAATATAATTCATTAGATCTAGCACAACTCTACTAAATATATTGCACTAAACATACTTCATTCGGTCTAGCACAAGTCCACTCAAATCTGTACTAACATAGTTCATTCGGTCTAACACAAATATACTCAATAGATCCACATAGAACATTTTTAAATTTGCTTTAAAGGTCCACATATAACTTGCTCAAATCTACTCAATAGGTCCACATGGAACCTACTCAAATCTGATCAATAAGTCCTCTCTAGGACTTGTCCAAATTTGCTCAATAATTCCTCTCTAGAACTTTTCCAAATATTCTCAATATGTCCTCTCCAGGACTTATCCAAATCTTCTCAATAAGTCCTCTCTAGGACTTCCTCAAATCTGCATAACAAGCTTCCACAAAATCTTAAACAAAATTAGTCCACAAGCCTTCTCAAAGACTTACCTCAATTCATTTTAACATGCTCACATAGAACTTGTCCAATCTCATAGAATCATATAGAGAATTGTTAGAGACTCAATATGTTCTATACTCAATGCTCAATCAATATCTCAATTCAATCCTATAGAAGCATAAAGAGAATTTTTAGAGACTTAATATGTTCTATACTCAAATTCCAATCTCATATCAATCTCAATATCATAGAATCATGAAGAGAATTGTTAGACTCAATATGTTTGTAGACACCAAAATCCAACCACTTGCAAGTCATTTATACCTTCCTGTCAGCCACGTGTCGGTCATCCACCTTCCTGCCATTATTTGGCCCAAATCCACACTTTCCCGCCATTATTTCGCCCAATTTCACCTTTCCCGCCATTTGTCATCCCCAAATTTATTTAAATTAATATTTATATATATATATATATATTTTAATATTTTAATATTTTAATATATATATTTAAATAATAGTTTAAGTGATTTAATCTAAGTCGTCCATCCTTCATTTAATCTCATCCATCCATCCATCTTAATCCATTTCACAACCGAGATTTATTCTCTACCCTTGGATCCACTTTAATCTTAGCCACACATTCAAAGTGTCGTTAAAACCCTAAAGTGTGCCCTAAGAGTAGATTATAAATTGAGTCACTTTGATGGTTCAAACCCTATATTTTTCCTAGGTCTTTTGCTACTTCTATCCTGGATATTTTCTATCTTCTTAACTTCTTCTATCTCCTTTTTTGATCCCCTCTATCTCTCTTCTGCTACCTTTTCGTCACATCCATCGTCGCATCCATCACCGCTTTCGTCACTACTTTCGCCGCCATCTCTTTTGCAGCATTCTGTAGAATCCCCTATTCTTGTCGCAAGTGCCCACGGGCATTTACCCCTTTACCAAGTGCCCACGGGCATTTACCAAGTGCCCACGAGCGTTTACCAAGTGCCCGTGGGCGTTTACCCACAACCACAGACTTAGACCGGCGTCTGAAACCTTAATCTAGAAGCACACAGGCATTCAGCGAGTGCACCAGGGCGCCTTTCGCAATCGATTTGACAGCCACATTACTTCCAGGTGTCGCCTGGTCTAGCTGCGTTAACAGAGAACAGGTATAAATTAGTTTAAAGCAAGTAACTTCTTTTGTTTTATTGATCTGTTGTTGAATTCCTGAATTCTATTTTTCTAGGGTTTTAGATTGTTTCTGAGGGCTCACACAGTGGAGCCCTCTTATTAATTTCTAACTCCTTGATAGTGTTAATGTGTGCAGGTTTTTGACAGCAGATCTGGTTTATTGATGGCAGCTGATTAAGCTGGAGTGGTCCAAGCAAGGGATACAACAAAGCCCACTCACTCTGTTGGGATTGAAGATACATTCTTCAGAAGTGCCACCATTTGTGCCAGCTAGGTTTTTGGAGAACCCTAGCATAACTTGTAACTGTGTATCACGAATAAAGGGTTACAGGCCTGGTTGTACTCAAAAGGAGTTTTTAAACTCCACTGATTAATAATAATCGTTTGTTTTGTGCAACTATTCTGTACTCTGTTATTATGATTTTATTTATTTTTGTTTGGCGTGTATTTTTAATCTACAAATGGCGATCACGATGGGACCCCCTAGGGTTTCATATTTTTAATACTTGCTTTACTAATCTGTTCCTATTTTTTGTTTTATTTTGCAGGTTCCAGAAATCGTGAAATTCGCTGTTCCAGTGAACTAGGGTTTCTGAGTTTGCAAAAAATGCAGTAGACATAGAGGGGCGTCTGGAAGTCCAATACGAAATGCAGAGGTGTGTTTCAGCCTGTGCAGACTCCCGTGGGCTTTTGAAGTCAATTTTATAGAAAAGCGTAGGCTTCCAAGTAAGTGTTGTACTTTTTACGTTTTTGGTTTTTCTGCCATATTTTGTTTCTTTTTCAGATCATTACTTTAAAATGAACAAAAACTAAGTAATCTGAAAAAGAACAGTTATTTTTAATTACATTTTTCTTTGCATTGCATTATTGATTGTTGCTTGCATTAAAAAAAATATATATATATATATATATATATATTTGCATACCTAGCTGCATATTAGAATAGCTACGAATTATTTGTTTTAATTATCTAAGTAGGACTATTGATTGGATGTCAATAGTCCTCCTGCCATTGGGTGATTCTAGGCAGAGAAGTGGACGAACCTTCCGGTTGCTCCTTTGATATCTGATATCATTGGTAGGCAAGGGGTTTTAAACGATGTACTTCACTTCTTCAGAGGAAATGACATGTTTTCAGTAGCCTCTTGCTTAGATCATTAGAAATTTTGATTTATAGCTTTGTATGTATACATTAGACAACTAAAAAAAACATAAAATAAAATTCACTGCATTTCATATTGCATTTAAAACAGTAATATCTGGATTTCATCACCAAGTATTTCTTGAAGTTTAATGATGGTGGAATTCATCTCCATCCATTAAACTTCTGCCTTAGACACCATAGGTCACCCCCAAGCAAACTTGCTGGATTTCATCACCAGTAAGAATCTCGTTGTCCTTTCCTAGCCATAGTTTTTACCTTTTTTGTGAATAATTCAAGATTAGATCACATGCAAAACTCATAAACCGGACACTTAAAATTTACTACAGATTAAGATCAGAAAATAATTAATTAACCACAAGGTAAGACACATTGGTGGAAATCTAGGTTGTGACTATTTTCTGATAATTTTTGTAGTGTAAATTTATCATTCTAGTTTTGCATTCTTCTTTTCTGAATTTGTTTAGATTTATTGCTTCATGGTCTTAACAAGGAATCAATATAACAAGGTAAGACACATTGGTGGAAATCTAGGTTGTGACTATTTTTTGATAATTTTTGTAGTGTAAATTTATCATTCTAGTTTTGCATTCTTCTTTTCTGAATTTGTTTAGATTTATTGCTTCATGGTCTTAACAAGGAATCAATATAAAATGTTAAATCTAAATAATCAAATGGGAAATTCATAGAATATCCCCATCACTAACATGGCCACTTATCCTAGTGAATTTCAGGCAGGTTCGCCTGCAGGACTTTCACGTCCTTCTACCATCTACCACATGGCCATGCCCATGGAGGAAGACAATTCCTCTCATATTGTCCACATTGATATGGCCCAAGTGCAAACTCACTTAAGAGATGGCACTGGTTATATCCTTGAGCCAATCCAAGATTCCCCTATGCAAGATTCTATTTTTCAGCAGGATATTACATCAACCATACCCGCTGGTTTCACTCAGGTCTACACTAACCCTTTTTTTGAGGCTAATGTGGTATCTTTTCAGCCGACTTCATCTCCAACATCTTCCCAGATGCTCAATTGTCCTCCTTTGGAGACAAATGTAGTGTCTTCTCGACCACTTTCTCCTCCATTTACCCGGGTGTACACCAATTCTCTCTATGATGCTGGTGGAACCTCCTCTAGCGATGACAAATTTCAACCCTCTTCTTCCCAAACCATTTATGGTTTCACCCTACTTGGGGCACAGTCTACTATTTCTTCCCAGGTATCGCCTACTTCAGCCACCTTCATTGCCCTTGCTATGCAGTCTTCTGTGACTACCATGGAAGCCTGCCCTCCACCTTCATCCAATCATCCCACCTCCCTTGGGTTAGAGATTAATAAGGTTAAGGAGTACCTCGACAAGTTTCTTCAACAACAACAGCAACAAAATGCTCAACCACCTGTCGTAGTAAATCCTACACCTCAACCAATTTCTACCCAGCCAGCTTTTATTAGCTCAGGCCCCACCTGGGTACCCCAATCTTCGGTGGTGTCCATTCCTACCCCACATTTCTCCCAACCTAGTCTAGTTCATCATCTACCCCAATCACCTTCTTTCCGGTATCATCCATACCAACAAGCTGTCCATTCCACACTGCCTAATTCAGGCAATTTCATCCCATCTCATCAATTTTCCACTCTTCCATTACATCATCATAATCATCAAACGAGTCAGAATTTTCATGAAGATTCTCGACTCCATGCTATACAACAACAGATTGACAACCTTATGCTCAACATGCCTGGCTCATCTAGTCAGAAAACTACGCTAAGGTCATTGATCAATCAACCAATTCATCCTTCGGTACCTTCACCACCATATCCGACTGATTTCACATTACCGAAGTTTGACAAATTTCGAGGAACTGAGGATCCTCATGAACATGTGAGCTCATTCATGCATGCTTGCTTTAGAATCCAAAATAATGATGCTCTTATGCTCAGAAATTTTCCTCAGACATTAGGAGGAGATGTTGTACAGTGGTATAATCATTTAGCTCACCATAGCATTTATGCTTATGAGCAATTGATTAATCTGTTTTTAGAACGATTCTCCCTGAATGTACAAAAGAGAGTTTCATTGTCCAACTTATACAAGCTCAAGAAACATGACGATGAGACAGTTTACGACTTTGGAAACCTTTGGAGGGCTATCATTAATAAACTGCCATTCTCCCTACCAATGGAGGAGTTAACCAAAATGTTCACCCAGAGTTGTCTAAAACCTATCTCTTGGTTACTCCAATTACAACAATACAGGGCTTTTGAAGAGGCTTTGGCCCAAGCAAGTATCATAGAAGACATTAAATTCCAAGAGGGTGTTTTAAAACCCCGTAGAAAAGAATGGCAACAAAAGGGCCAACAACGAAATAATAATTATGGCCAAAACAAACAAGCACAGGCTAGTACAGCCTCAAATGTTAACCAAGTTAATCAAGTGGTGGCGAGCCAGCCCGTAATGGCTCAACAACAACAAGTAATGCAAAGTCAACCGCAACCAATTTCTTATCATGCAGTACCTTCCCCTCCTCAACCAGCTCACAATACTGGACCAACCATGGAAACTCGACCTTGGCAAACAAATCGTCCCAAGCGACAGTTCACACATTTAGATGAACCATATGCGGTCATATTCAATAAGTTATATAGCACAAATCAGTTAAATTTACCTGATTTTAAACCTTTAGAACCATCTAGAAAGGGGAAGTATTACAAGGAGTACCTATTTTGTCCTTATCATAGGCAAAATGGAGACGATATCAATAATTGTACAGCTTTCAAACATGTGATCCAAGATCTTATTGAGATTGGAGCCATTAAATTGGATAGCACCTTAGCCCAACAAAATTAAAATCTTGGTGTATTTCAAACACCCCTTCCACATCGGGAGGAAGCTCCAACAACTTTAGGGGGAGTAACTCAGGTAACTCCTAATCAAGTCAACCATGTACAACAATACCAAGGTTTTGTGGGTACTATTAACGTAGTAACCCGGGGTCAAAGGGCGAACCAACCAAATCAGGCTGAACCACAGCCACCTGTACAAACTCCCAGTCCACATCAGGTAACAGTGACCCAACGACGTGCTAGTACTTCTCAACAACAGCTAAATCATGCTACTCAACGCCAACGACCCATCATGTCATTGAGTAGCCGGTTAACTACCAGTTTAAAAATGGCTTCTGCCAAGTTATCGATCTATGACCTCATTCAACAATCTCCCCCGCATAGAGAGGCATTAATGGAAATATTAAAGTCAATCGAGCTTCAAACTCAAGATACTAATGCCTTCAACAACTTTGTGGGGAGTACTCAAACATGCATGGAGCCCTCCATAACTTTTTATGATTTTGAAATCAAACCTATGTCAACAGAAAGTATAGATCCTCCACTACATATCATGGCCAAGATCGATAACAAGCCATTCAAGAGAGTCTTAATTGACACCGGTTCCTCAATCAATATCATTACAACATCGGCGTTGAGTCATCTAAAGTTGTCGCCATCCCTTATCACAAAGTCAACTTTTACTCTTAAAGCATTCAATGATGCTTTATCTTCCATGGTTGGCACGGTTATCTTGCCCATTTAGGTAGGGGCCCGAACTTTGTATACCTTGTTTCACATCTTGGAAGGGACCATGGCATACAATGTATTGCTTGGACGTCCTTGGATTAGGGAGATGAGATGTGTCCCTTCTATACTGCATCAATGTCTGAAGTATGTATATGAGGGACAGGTTCATTGTGTACCTGCTAACATGAAACCCTTCAAACATTGCAACTATGTCTCAAATACTTATGAGATTGTGTTGCCATCCACTCATATTTTCTTGACCCCATATATTTCTTCTATACCATATTCTTCTAAAGCTCCCATTCCTGAGGAGCTACCCATCATATCACAACCATCTTCCTCTTTTGCTATTCCATCTCATTCACCACTTTCTTCATCTCCTAATCTTCCTTCTTCTTCATCAGTGACCACATGCACATGTGGCCATGACCAATCATATCTTTCCACGTCATTACCCCATTCTTCTACACCTTCTTCAACATCACCTATTATTCCTCCATCTTCCCAACCATCACCAACTGATGTTTCACAAGTTAGTGAAGCATCAACCCAACCAAATCCTTCCAATTCTTCTATCCCACATTCTTCTATTCCATCATCTAGTCTTTCTCCCTCCCAAGTCAAGGTCCATCTCACTAATGCAGGTATTGGTGAGTATGCCATTCAAGATGTCCACATCACACCGTTCAATGTGCAAACAGTTAAAGATTTTGGTCGTCCACATGACCAACATTTATCCATTGGATCGGTTTATAACATGGGTTCTATGCCAAATTCCATTAATTTTGTATATGGGGGAATAGAGTCATCTTCTAGTCCTACCACCATACTAGAACCTAAGCATCCATTCCCTACCAATATCGAAGGGATGGAAGGTTTTCCCTCTCGCTATTTCCACAGACATAATTGGTAGCAATTTGGCCTAGGTCGATACGAGCAAGGGGTAACTGAACGCATCGATATGCCATATCAGAGACCCACTGAGCATTTTGGTCTGGGCTACCAACCACTTCCATCCCTTTCTTCTTTTTAATGAGCTTTTCAAAGCATTAATCTTAATTCAGAAGAAGAAATCCTCCACCCCGACGAATCCGAAGATGAAGCCTATGAAGAATTTGACGTCATGTCAAATGGTGATGAATCTGAAGAAGAGTCGGTGCCCATTGTTCCCTGTTCCCTCTCCAAGAGGCCATATTTCACTTGCTTCTTCCACAAGAACGAGGTGAACCACCCCCTCCGCCACATCCATAAGCCATAATCCAAACTTGTATTATATGTATATACTAAAATAGTGGTTTTCACTAATACCAAAAAAAAAAAAAAAAAATCAGAAAATTTCAAAAAAAAAAAAAAAATCAAAATATATAAAAAATACTTTATTGCTTTATGTATGTGTGTAATAGTGGTTTTCACCACTACAAAAAAAAAAAACAAAAAAAAAAAAAAACTCAAAATACAAAAAATAAAAAAAAACTGAAAAACTATGTTGTTTTGCACTTCAGGTCTTCCGAGGTCTTCACCGGTTTTCCCTTCCATTCCGCCATTCTTTCTTTCATAAGTTGACAATGAATTTTGAAGACTTATTCACCTCGCTCCATAATCCATATGATCCGGATAAGCCAATCCCGATCAATCCAAGCCTGATTGACATGGATCGGATTTCATCCCCTCCATCTATTTCAGAGTTCATCCTTTCCGAGGAATTGTTAAGGGCTTCCACCAACTACATTCCTCCTTCACCTCCACATTCACCTTCATATTCTAAGCCAGAGGTCTTCCAGGAAGACATAGATGAGAGCAAGGCACAGGAGCTTGATGACATTTTAGATGACATAAATCTGATCCCTACTCCCCATCAGCTTGAGGAAGGTTCCCACATGTCTATTGAAGAAACTATCGATGTAGACCTTAGTACGGAAAAAGATGGCACCCAAATTGTGAAACTGGCTAAAAGTCTATCATCATAGGAACAAGAGCAAATGATTGCTCTACTCAAGCGGAAGAAGGAGATATTTGCATGGTCTTACAAAGACATGCCAGGCCTAGACCCTAATTTGGTTGTCCATAACCTCACCTTACAAAAAGATGCTAAACCTGTCAAATAGAAACTTAGGAAAATGCATCCTACTGTGGCCCTCCTAGTTAAATCGGAGATTTAGAAACTTCTGGATGTTAAATTTGTCGTCCCGATTGATTATCCTGAGTGGCTTTCTAACATGGTACCCGTTCGCAAGCCTAACGGGGGGATACGTGTTTGCACCGATTTTCGAGATCTAAATAAAGTGTGTCCTAAGGATGACTTTCCTCTTCCAAACATTGATACTCTTGTCGACACCTGCGCTGGTCATGAAATGCTTTCGTTCATGGATGGATTTTCAGGATACAACCAGATTCGAATAAACCCTGAAGATCAACACAAAACAACATTTACTACACCTTGGGGAACTTTTTGTTACAGGGTGATGCCCTTTGGCCTTAAGAACGCAGGTGCAACCTATCAACGAGCCATGACTTATATTTTCCATGATTATATGCATAAGATTATCGAAGATTATGTGGATGATTTATTGGCAAAATCTAAAACTCGACAAGAGCATTTTGATGTATTGGAAAATGTTTTTGATAGACTTCTAGAGCATAAAGTAAGGTTGAACCCTAAGAAATGTGTCTTTGGTGTTACCTCAGGCAAACTCCTAGGTTTTATTATCTCTAAACGAGGTATTGAGGTGGACCCAAACAAGGTCAAAGCCATTATGGAAATGTGTCCCCCAACTAATTTGAAGGAGTTGCGTAGTTTGCAAGGAAAGATTAATTCAATCCGTCGCTTTATTGCACAACTTTCTGATAAATGTAGGCCATTTTGCCACCTACTACAAAAGGGGGTACAATTTTCATGGACATATGAATGTCATAAAGCCTTTGATGACATCAAGCAAGATTTAGCATCTCCGCCAGTCTTAGCTCCGCCTCGTCCAGGGGTCCCTTTCAACCTTTATATCTCAAGCAATAGACTTTGCCTTAGGGACAATGCTTGCACAAAAGAATGAACAAAATCGTGAGCAAGCTATCTATTATATTAGTCGAACATTGGTAAGCTATGAAACCCGATATGCTTATGTGGAAAAGTTGTGCTTAGAAGTGGTTTTTGCCACTAAGAAACTTCGTCATTATATGCTTAGCCATACAACATATGTCATAGCTAGAGAAAACCCTCTGCTTTATATGATGTCTCGCACTTATAATAACACTCGTACCGCTAAATGGATAATGTTGCTTACCGAATTCGATCTTGAATTCATTAGCCAAAAATCCGTTAAAGGTCAAGTTATAGCCGATCAACTTGCGGAAGCTCCGCTACCTAGTGATCATCCTTTGATTATTGAGCTCCCAGATGATTCGGTATTTGCTATCACTGAACAAGAAGAGGACATCATTTCGGAGGAAGATGTTGACATCACGCTATTCTTTGATGGCTCTAAGTGCATGAAAGGTCAGGGTGCTGGAGTTGTGTTTCATACACCTCAAGGGATTCCCATCCCTTTATCATTCAAACTAGACTTCCAATGCACCAATAATATAGCAGAGTATGAAGCCTTAATTTTAGGTCTTCAATCAGCCATAGCTATGAGTATTAAGCGTATTCGAATATTTGGGGATTCTCAACTCGTGGTTAAACAAATTACAGGAGAATACCAAGCCAAAGAACCTACCATTAAGCTTTATCATGATGTAGCAATGAAGTTGCTCTCTAAGTTTGATTGGTATGAGATCACTAGTTTGCCTCGTTCGACTAATAGATTTGCGGATGCCATGGCCTCTCTTGGATCATTGATTCCAAAGGACTCCCTTGGAGAGGCACAACCCCTAATCATTTCCACAATCTCTAAGTCTGCAATTGTCCGTGCTGAGTCTAAAGATGAAAAATATGTTTGCTTTATCCATTCGGATCCATACGAGCCTTGGTCTAGTGAGATAGTAGCCTTCCTCAAGTTTGGAACACTTCCACCTGATTTGTCTCGAACTGCCCGCCGCTGCTTTAAGCAAAAGGTAGCTCGTTTTGTTCTTTTGGGGGATGTGTTGTATAAACGTGGATATGATGGAGTACTCCTCCGCTGTCTAGAAGCATGTGAAACACATAGAGCTATTGTTGAAGCCCATGATGGTACTTGTGGTGGTCATTTTAGTGGAATGGCCATTGCAAAGCGTATTTTACGTATGGGGTATTATTGGCCCACTATGGAACAAGATTGTTGCAAATATGTTAAACAATGTAAAAAGTGTCAAGAACACGCTAATTTAATCCATATACCATCACAAGCTTTACAGCCCATCCAAAGCCTTTGGCCCTTCTCACAATGGGGTCTCGATTTAATTGGCAAGATTTCACCTGCCTCTTCAGGACAACATACTTTCATCATTACAGCCATCGAATACTTCACAAAGTGGGTTGAAGCTATTCCTCTAACCAGTACGACAGGTCCTAGAATTGTGGAGTTTATACTTCACCATATCATTTGTCGTTTTGGTATTCCCTCTAAAATCATTTCTGATAATGGCAAGTCTTTTAAGAATAAGGATGTTCGAGCTCTTTGCGAAAAGTATAATATCCAACATAGTTTCTCAACTCCTTACTACCCACAAGCCAATGGACAAGCTAAAGCTTCCAATAAGACCATAATTGCTATTCTTAAGAAACTTGTTAAAGAAAATCATAAAGATTGGCATACACAAATCCCCTTGGCATTATGGGCTTACGTAACAAGCATCGTAACTCCCATTGGGGCAACGCCATTTTCTTTGGTCTATGGAGTCTGAAGCAATCATGCCTCTTGAGCTCGAGATCCCTTCCTTGCGAATTTCTTTGTAGGAATTTATCGATGATGATACTCGCTAGACAAGCACGTCTTGATCAACTCACACTCATAGATGAAAAACGAATCAATGCTTTAGAGCATTTGCGAGTTTATCAAGACCGATTGAAACGTGCTTACAATGCCAAAGTTCATCTAAGAGAATTTCAAGTAGGGGATCTTGTCCTTAAAGAGAATCAACAAAACACCAATGCATTGCCGCATCTTCGAGATAAATTCACGGCTAATTGGTTAGGTCCATATATGGTCACTGAAAGAGTGGGTAATGGAACTTATAGACTTGCCAGTTTAGAGGGAGAGGAAGAACCCGAACCACTTAATTTTATACACTTGAGAGCATTCTACGCATAGTTTGAATTTTATATGTACATATATACATGGCTTGTAAAAAAAAAAAAAAAAACAAATAAAATAAAAAGAATTTGCATTTCATTGTTAGTTGCATACATCTCATTCAAAAACATTGCATTTCATGTGCATACATCTCATTGAAAACCATAACATTTCATTTTCAGCCATAGTTGCATATCATGTTAGAGACCATTCTATCTTTTGGATATAAAATTTGGTCAAGCAAAAGTCATGTTGCCTTAATCAGGGGCACCTTCACAAAATCCATCAAACCGAATTGTCATTCGTACATCCATTTTCCATTTGCACATATTTACATTGCCAAAATGTTTTCAGTCACTCAGCCATTTCTAGTGTTTTAAGCAAACTTCGAAATGCATGTTAAAGTTCTCTAGGGCCATATCACAAATTACACTAAATAAAATCTTGAGTATTGGGAAATGATTTCAAAAGCGGTCTTGAACCTATCACATTTTCACATCTTAAAAACATCTTGTGTCAAAGAGAGATAACACCATCCTTGGGTTGTGCCTCGAAGTGAACAGGGTAATCCTCGTATGTCCTATCATGCAAACATAGTCCATAAAATAGTGGTTCTTACCACTATCACAAGCAATCACAAAATATAAATATAAATAGAGTAGTAAGGATAGGGTAAAATTCTCATCATACTTCGGTTGAGAATCTGATTCCCCAAAGCTCTAAGGAAATGAACATTTTTCACACACCACTGATCCCAAATAAGTTGTAAGGATCGTACTACTTGTCCAGTCCACGGATCCCAAGGCTTACAAAGGTCAAAAACAACATGGACTATGGAGTTAACCTTCACCGGGGCTATAGACGCTTGATTGGCAGTGGAGTATACTCATGTGCGTGGCGACATGTCTCTCCTCAAAAAGAGACCTCTGAATGCTCATACGGACAAACTAGCTTTGGGGTCTTCTCCATAATAGGGTTACCTAATTTATGCAAGATGAGGTTAATGAACACACTTGCACACACACAGGTTTTTGATTGCCTAGAGTCACTACCATGCTTCTGATTTGGTTAATGAACTCACATGCACACACATTTGGTCCTAGTTGAATTAGGTAGTATTAGTAAGTTTGTTTGATACCACTAGCATGTTTGAGTCTTTGTAAAACAGTCTTCCTCCATATTTTCTTCCATATCAACCTCCATATCTTCTTCCATATTCATGTCATTCCATACGTCATCCATTCATGAGCCACCAAGTTCGGTGCCCCTGATTAAACAATTATGATAACAGTTGGCTAAATCTAACTATCTAAAAGTATGAGTGCTTCTTAGTGCATATTTCATTTACTTAGTCTCGCATTAATCATCTATAACTTTGCATTCCATTCCATCACATATGCATTAAAACATATAAAAACATGCATCACAAAAACATAGGCATTCACACAAAAGAAAGTAAAACACTAAAAATAAAAGCCATGTATATATGTGTATAAAGGTCAAACTGTACAATGAATGCCAAAAGGCTACAATATACAATAGAGCACCAAGGCTCATAAAGAGTGCATCTAAGCACTAAGCTAACCATCAAAAGAGGACCCCTGTGACCTAGTAGGAGCCCTAGACCTAGTGGTGTGCCTAGACTCACTACGCCTAGAGACAAAAGAGGATGGAGGATCAAGCAACACAATGTGATGCCTAAACAATGTGTCCTCCAGAGCCTCAATGTAACGAGTCCTAGACCTAAGCCTAGCTATGTCTATCCCATGTCGTCGCTCCCGCTCCGCTAGCTCTGCCTGGAGTCTCGTCACCCTGTCATCCTGGGGCACCCTAGTCGCTCCATCCAAGTCCGCCTGTAGCTGGGCCATCCTCTCCTTCTGAGCAACTAACAGGGCATCCCGCTCTACTACCTTCTGCTCCAGTCGAGCTATCCTCTCGTCCCGAGCAGCTAGCATAGCATCGCGCTCTGCTATCTCGTCGCTGCAGCTCGTGCCGACTCATCCTCGAGCCCGCTAGGGGGTACCTCCCTAGCCTCTCCTGTGGCCTCTCCTAGGCCCTCTCCGCCATCATCTCCGTCATCTTCGCTCCTCGAAGCCTATCGTGCCATTTTCCCCTTTCGCTTTCGACTATCAGATCGAAGGTGGGGACCCTCCTTGCGCTTGGGAACCTCCGCGGTTCCCTCGCCCTCGCTAGCCCCATTGCCTCCAATATCTCCCAATATACCTGGGACAATGACCTCCTCATCCCCGGAATGATAGGGGAGAATCGGTGTCGCGCCTCTAACACCCTAAGTCGCAAAACAACAAAACAAAATTTTGTTACAAATTTTTTTCAAAAAAAAAAAAAAAAATTATTACAGTTTCGCAAAAATCCCTTTTCCGTTGGGGCAGAAAACGGTCAATCTTTCATATTTTTTTCTGGTTCGTACACCAACCCCTTTTCCGTTGGGGCAGAAAACGGTCAATCTTTCATATTTTTTTCTGGTTCGTACACCAACCCCTTTTCTATTGGGACATAAACAGATGGTTTGTACACCAACCCCTTTTCTGTTGGGACATAAACAAATGGTTTGTACACCAACCCCTTTTCTATTGGGACATAAACAAATGGTTTGTAAACAAATCCCTTTTCTGTTGGGACATAAACAGATGGTTTGTACACCAACCCCTTTTTTGTTGGGACATAAACAGATGGTTTGTACACCAACCCCTTTTCTGTTGGGACATAAACAGATGGTTCATACACCAACCCCTTTTCTGTTGGGACATAAACAGATGGTTTGTAAACAAATCCCTTTTCTCGTTGGGACATAAACAGATGGTTTGTACACCAACCCCTTTTCTGTTGGGACATAAACAGATGGTTCATACACCAACCCCTTTTTACCGTTGGGGCAAAAACGGTTCATTATATTCCAAATTTCTTCCAATTGGCTTGTGAGAACCATTCTCACTCGCCAATTGAGGGGGTAAGCTGATAAATCTTAAATATTCTTTTATTTTTTTGGTCTTCAAAGTTGTGCTTTAGTCTTGAGAGAGAGTTGCGTCTGATCCAGCTTTTCAGGTGTCCTAAGTTTTTGTGCTGCATTGTGTCTTCACACAAAGAAGCTCAAAAAGGGGCATCTGTAGACACCAAAATCCAGCCACTTGCAAGTCATCTATACCTTCCTGTCAGCCACGTGTCGGTCATCCACCTTCCCGCCATTATTTGGCCCAAATCCACACTTTCCCGCCATTATTTGGCCCAATTTCACCTTTCCCGTCATTTTTCATCCCCAAATTTATTTAAATTAATATTTATATATATATATATATATATATTAATATTTTAATATTTTAATATATATATTTAAATAATAGTTTAAGTGATTTAATCTAAGTCGTCCATCCTTCATTTAATCTCATCCGTCCATCCATCTTAATCCATTTCACAACCCAGATTTATTCTCTACCCTTGGATCCACTTTAATCTTAGCCACACGTTCAAAGTGTCGTTAAAACCCTAAAGTGTGCCCTAAGAGTAGATTATAAATTGAGTCACTTTGATGGCTCAAACCCTATCTTTTTCCTATGTCTTTTGCTACTTCTATCCTGGATCTTTTCTATCTTCTTAACTTCTTCTATCTCCTTTTCTGATCCCCTCTATCTCTCTTCTGCTACCTTTTTGTCGCATCCATCGCCGCATCCATCTCCGCTTCCGTCGCTGCTTTCACCGCCATCTCTTCTGCAGCATTCTGCAGAATCCCCCATTCTTGTCGCAAGTGCCTGCAAGTGTTTATCCTTTTACCAAGTGCCCACAGGCATTTACCAAGTGCCCACGGGCATTCACCAAGTGCCCGCGGGCGTTTACCCACAGCCACAGACTCAGACCGGCATCTGAAACCTTAACCCAGAAGCACGCTGGCGTTCAGCGAAGTGCACCAGGGTGCCTTCCGCAGCCGATTTGACAGCCACATTACTTCCAGGTGTCGCCTGGTCTAGCTGCGTTAACAGAGAACAGGTATAAATTAGTTTAAAGCAAGTAACTTCTTTTCTTTTATTGATCTGTTATTGAATTCCTGAATTCTATTTTTCTAGGGTTTTAGATTGTTTCTGAGGGCTCACACAAGTGGAGCCCTCTTATTAATTTCTAACTCCTTGATAGTGTTAATGTGCGGGTTTTTGACAAGCAGATCCGGTTTATTGATGGCAATCGATTAGTTGGAGTGGTCCAAGCAAGGGATACAACAAAGCCCACTCACTCTGTTGGGATTGAAGATACATTCTTCGAAAGCGCCACCATTTGTGCCAGCTAGGGTTTCGGAGAACCCTAGCATAACTTGTAACTGTGTATCACAAATAAAGGGTTACAGGCCCGGTTGTACTCAAAAGGAGTTTTTAAACTCCACCGATTAATAGAAATCGTTTGTTTTGTGCAACTATTCTGTACTCTGTTATTGTGATTTTATTTATTTTTGTTTGGCATGTATTTTTAATTTACAATTTTCTATACTCAAATCCCAATATCAACTCAATCTCAATCTCAATTAATCATAATGAAAATTGTTAGACTCAATATGTTCTATACTCAAATCCCAATCTCAACTCTAATTAGAATATAGAATAGTTTTTTTCATGGAACTTGAACAACCACTTCACACAATTACTTGACTAGGCTCAATCAAATCTACTCAACCAATCACCTCAAGGAACAATCCTTTCCACAAACCCTAGTCCAAGCATGTATCAACCAACTCAAAATATTTCCAATAATGCTCAACCACAAATCTCACATAACAATGATGCTCATGTTATTAAATCAATTTCAAGTTCTTTGCATGACCAATTGGCTTCAAAAACAATGCTTATAAAACAAGGTTTAATCACAACTCTCAAACTAGAAAACCTTGAAGCATTAAACCAACAACTCCTCAAAAAGGAAACCACAATCAATCCTTTTCTCTCTAAATATATTTTCAGAAATCAATCACCCAAATAAGTCAATGAAGAATATTACCCATACCTTTTTGATGCCTTATGAGTTGTCCACTAAATCTGCCACATTCAACACATTTTTTTTTTCAATCTCAACAAGTGTTAGAGGTCTTGAGTAATAACACAATAAAAAATTAATATCTCAATAACACCTTATTACTCCTACTCAATAAAATGCACCATACTCTCTTATGCAAGAAATAAACACTCAAAAGAATGAATTAAACTTACTTGTGAAACTCCTTGACAAAACCAAAAATATCTCCTTGAACACACCTTATTTCTCCCTCTAAGCAATCTAAACAAATAGCTCTTAAAAAGAGATTTTCGATGATATATAAAATGATATACTTCCAAAAAGAAAATAAGCAAAAATCTCTATCTTTCCTAGGGCATACCATATCCTTATTTCTCCTTAGGCAACCTTGGAAAAAATTAAAATATTAAGCAACATAAAAAATTAAAGCCATTTTCTTTGCCCTCAGCGGGATTCAATCCCCCGACATCCTCCTTCCCAATGCCTTAGTCGTAGCCAAGCCGTCGTTGGGCCATGCACCCTGATGTGTCTAAAATTGCATGTCCACTATAAAGTTTCCATGAATAGCGCTCTTCCAAAAAACAAGTGCTTCATGCACTTCTTCCTTGCAATCCAAAAGTCCTCACGTGAATCAAACGCGGGGACCTCCTCCTTAGTACCAAGCCAACATACCACTAGGCCACCCTGGCCTTTATGCTCAGAGCCTTTGAACCTTCACACCTTTAGCCTTTACATGAATTGTAAGGCCTTCGAAAAACCAAAACCTTTTCGCATGCATTTCGAATAATTATTGCAAGGGATGCCTTGGTAAAAAAAAATTGATGACATTTATATCATGCCTTTGTCCTCTTTTGCAATCACGTCGATGCTTCGAATAATTTCGACGTTGCCGTGATTTTTAATTTATAATTAATTTAAATTTAAATATTATAAATTCAAAAGAACCAACCTTAGGTTTAATTTAATTACACCTTAGAACCTTGTCTTACTGCCCAATCTTGGTATAATTAAATATTATTTATAAAATTTAAATTCCTTGTGAATTTAAATAATTTATAAATAATTATTAAACCTCCTTTTTAACCTTTGCAATAACCCACCTTGGGTTTTTATAAACCAATCACTTAACCTGTGCTTCCAATAATATTAAAATATTATGGAGCCTTTTTCCTTTCATTTCTGCACTAATGAAGATTTTTCCTATATGACTTGGGTGAATTTATTTCTTGTCGAATTCCTTAATAAGAGTGATAACTCTATCAGGTGACATAAATGACAACTTTGACTTAGAGGACTCAAAATGTCCAACACCATTTACATTTGTGGGATGAAGGTGTTTTTTGGGTGGAGGCTAGTGTCATTAGAGAATTTGTATCCCTATAGAATACCTCCTTGAGCGGGTATTGAATTCTTTATGTTCATATGTGCATGTTGGTTGACTTGGAGAATGAAGTAAAGTTGCATTAAAAAAAATACATACAATCCACTGAAAACTATAAATGCTAAAAGGATCCAAATATTTCCATTACTTTCATGCTAATAATGAGGATCCCAAAAGAAGAGCCCTTTTACAATTTTGAAAATTCCTACTTATGCCATATTTTCCTTTTTTTCCCACCTAAAACTTGAAATTTCAAATTTCAAATTTGGAGCAACTTGCGGAGGTCATAACTTCGTACTTGTTGACCCGATTGACTATTACAACATATTTTCAGAAATGGCATGAAATGTGCTAAGCAGAGAAAATATTGGCTCTTCATGCCTAGGCTCGTGTCTAGACAAAAATCCTCAAATTTGACCTCTAAGACCTTTAAAAATCTCCTACAAGAAAAACTAGTTTTACTAGTTTCTACTAGTTTTTATAAAATTAAACAATTACAATCTTTTTTGGGTGATGCAAGATCACTTTTACACCATTGGATGCTCCTGCATCAGAAACCCATGGTAAATTAAGAAGTTACCTTCACTTCTTTTGTTGTTGGAAGAAAACCAAGGAGTTCAACCTCAGCATTCAACAACCAAGATGAATCTTCAATAGGCCTACCCTTCCACTTAACCAGATATTTTGCATACTACATGTTTCTTGTGCTTTTGTATACACAGGTATCTAGGACGTCTTCTATATATTCTATCTCTAGAGTAGATGTGGGAATACTCAACAATTCTATGACTGGTCTGCCATTATTGTCACCTTCATGATATTCTGTCAAATCTAAAATGTTGAACACAGGTGATATATTCAACCCACTTGGAAATTCTACGTCATAGGCATTCCTTGAATACCATTTCCCTATGACCCTACATGGTCCAAACTTCTTCATTTTTAACTTAGGTTTTAGCAGGAAATATTTCCTTTCTCAAGTGAACCATAACTTGATCTCCCACTTGGAACTCCTTAAGTCGTCGCTTCTGGTCTGCTCTTGTCTTGTATTGAGTGTTCATCTTATTGATATGCCACTTCACTTCATAATGTAGGCTCTTCAGGTGCTCTACAAAGTCCTCATCCTCAACACTGCTCTTTTCCCCTATGTCCATATTTCTCAACTCAGAAGCATTCCTTGGGCTGATCCTATACACAATATGGAATGGGGATTTATTAGTACTCCTATTGACATAATTATTGTATGCAAATTCTACTTGTGGTAAAACCAAATCCCATCCCTTTGGCTTATCTCCTACAAAGCACATCAGTAGATTACCCAAACTTATATTCACCACCTCTGTTTGTCCATCAATCTGTGGGTGGTATGCAGAACTGAATTTTAGGTTTGTCTTCAATTTCTTCCATAAGATCCTCCAGAAATACCCAATAAACTTGGTATCATTGTCGAAAATGATACTCTTTGGTAGACCATGTAGGTGTACCACCTCTTTGAAAAATAACCCTGCAACATGAACTACATCATTAGCTTTTTTGCAGGGAATAAAATGTGCCATATTCAAAAACCTGTCAACCACCACCAATATGGAGTCATTCCTCCTCTGTGTCCTTGGTAATACAAGAAAAAAATACATGTTGATGTCTCCCATGGCCTATCTGGTATAGATAAAGAATGTTATAATCCAATGTTTTGTCTCACACCCTTGGCCATAT
This sequence comes from Wollemia nobilis, assembly GCA_028583015.1. NCBI lineage: Eukaryota > Viridiplantae > Streptophyta > Pinopsida > Araucariales > Araucariaceae > Wollemia > Wollemia nobilis. The sequence goes on along the minus strand of JAQPPZ010016925.1, from coordinate 869,067 downwards.
GGCATACTCTACAATGTTGTACAAACTTCTTCACATCTTGCTGCAACTATGGCCAATAGTAGTTCTCACTAACGAGGGCAATGGTCTTATCTTGACCAAATTTTCCAACCAACCCTCCACTGTGCTTCTCCTTGACCATATTCTTACTCATTAAACTCCTTGGAATGCATAATTTATTTCCTTTGAACAACATCCCATCTTGGATTAGAAAATCCAACCACTTAGTCCTATCTAAAGTAACAAGTGCTAAGCAAGCCCTCCAAGCCTCTACAAAATTAGGCTCTTCAAGGTACAAACCCTTAAGTTCATCAAACCCTACAACTTATACCTTCTTTTTAATCCAAAAACATTGTCTTCTACTTAAGGCATCTGCAACTCTATTTGACTTCCCACTCCTATGCTTCAACACAAAGGTATAACTCTGAAGAAACTCAACCCACTTAAGTGCCTCTGATTTAGCTTCCCTTAGCTAATAATATACTGTAAGGCCTGATGATCGGTATATAGGACAAATTATTTTAGCAACAAATAATGCCTGCACTTATTTAGAGCCTTAACTATAGCATAAAACTCTAGATCATATACAAAATACTTCTTCCTAACATCATTGAGTTTCTCACTAAAATAAGCAACAAGTTTACTTTCTTGACTCAATACAGCTCCTATGGCACTACCACTAGCATCACAGTCTACATGATATACCTTATTGAAATTTGGAAGTGCTAAAACATGTTTTTCTGTGACCTTATTTTTCAACATATCAAAGCTCTTATCTGCTCCTAAGGTCCACTTAAATTTTTTCTTATCCTCTCTCATTGTTTATTTTAGGGGTGCACAAATACTGTTGAAATTTCTAATAATTTTTTTGTAAAAACTCTCTAGACCATGAAATGATCTTACCTCAGTTATGATCCTTGGAGTAGGCCATTCAATGATAGCCCTCACCTTTTCTGGGTCCATTTTTAGACCTTTAGTTGAGATAACAAATCCCAGATACACTAACTCCTTCACAAAACTGTACTTCTTAAAATTAATCAGTAATTGCTCCTCCTTCAACTTCTCAAAAACTCTTATGATATGAATAAAATGCTCTTCCAAGGTCTTGCTAAATATTAAAATGTCATCCAAATAGACAATGACAATTTTTCCTAAAAACTCCTTCAATACTTCATTCATCAGCCGCATGAATGTGCTTGGTGCATTGGTTAGCCCAAATGGCATGACCAACCACTCATACAAACCATCTCTGGTCTTGAAGGCTATCTTCCACTCATCCCCTTATCTGACATGAATTTGATGGTACCTACTCTTCGGGTCAATATTTGTGAAGTACTTAGCTCCACTCAAATAATCCATAATGTCATCCATCCTAGGCAATGGGAACCTATATTTTATGGTGATCTTGTTAATAGCTCGTGAGTCTGTACACATTCTCCACTCTTCATATTTATTTGGTTCTAGTACTGCAGGTACTGCACATGGACTCAGGCTCTTCCAAATCAATCCATTTTTCAACAACTCTTGGACTTGTCTGTTTAGCTCCTCACTTTCTACAAGAGTCATTCTATGGGCTGCCTTATTGTGTAAACTAGATTTTGGTACCAAATCTATATGGTGACTGATCTTCGTCACTAGTGGTAAACCCTCTGGTACATTATCTGACATAATATCTAGAAATTATTCTAACATACCTGAGACTTCTACTGGGGTATCTTTGCATTCTTCTTCCCTAACTCTAGGAATTAATGCATAGCACATATGCTCATGTTTCAAACCATCCAAAAACCTTCTACCTTAAACTAAATAGATTTTGGCACTACTACATACCTTTTCATCCACCTCCTTTAGGGGCTTCAGCTTATGGTGCACTCCATTCTTTGTTAGGGAGTAAGTGTTGGCATGCCCATCGTGTATTGCACACTGATAAAACTGCCATGGCCTTCCTAATAGCAAATGGCAAGCATCCATAGGTAGGATATCACATAGGACCTCATCACAGTCATTCCCAATATTAAATTTTACTAAGCACTGCTCACTGACCAAAGCCCTATGGTCCTTCAACCATGCAATCTGATATGGATGTGGGTATCTCTTCCTCTCTAACTGCAGTTTGATAACCTTTCCTTCTGCATCTAGGTTATCTGTTCTACCATTATCTATGATAACATTACAGACCTTACCTGCACATTTACACCTTATGCAAAATAATCTCTTCCTCTAATCTAGATCTTTCTCCTAATTCAGTAAGGCTCTCCTTGTTATCAATACTTCTCTTTTTGCTTCTTCAGAGTGCTTAGATTCAACACCTTCATCAACAATAGCAACTCAGCCATTACCTTCAGGCCTCCTATTTGTTTCTCCTTGGTGTTGTGTACACTCGTATGATGGATATCCTTCTTCTCCATAGTGGAAACATGTTCCATGAAATCTTTCTCTTTCAAACCCTCATCCAGACCTTCCTCTTCCTCTTCGGTAACCATTATTTTGGTAGTTATTATTCTACTCACGGGGGTGTTAAACATTTTCTCCCTTTTGGTCTTGACTGTTGCTTGTATCCCCAACTTTATTTTGGTCCTCATTCCATCCTCCATTTTTTGTCTCACCAGTTCTTCCACCACAACCTCTTCCTCTATTTTTGCTTTCAAACCTCTTGTTCAACTTCTCTTCTACCTTCAAGGCAAACTGGTAAGCATCTTCAACGGTGGTCATCCTGACTAGAATCAACTCTTATTGAATACTTGTTATTAACCCATTAATATAACAAGCTACCTTCTCCTTGTTGGCCTTAGAATGGCCTGTTCTAATCAAGATATTATAGAACTCCTATGTATATTCTTTGATAGACTTAATCGATTGTCTCAAACCATGCATTTTCTTGTTCAGATCCAACTCGTAATCAACTGGAATAAATTATCTCTTCAACTTCTCCACCATTCGCTCCCATATTGTTATCCTTTATTTTCCTCTTTTTTTTTTGTCTAGTTGCACTCCCTTCCACCATATGCTAGCATGACCCTTCAGCTCGGTCTTACCAAACTTGACCCTCTCGAGATCTTCTACCTCCTCATACTCGAAGTGTTCCTCCATGTCATTGATCCAATCGATCAACTCTTTTGGGTTGATATTTCTAGAATACATGGAGACATCAAACTTTGGTCTCTTTCTAATCTGTGATATGGCCTTATACAATCTAGCTTGTGCAAGATATACTGCATATTCTTCTTCTTCTTCAAACTAGGCATTTTCTTCTTCAGCTTCATCTTCACTCCCTTCTTCTCTCCTTGGATCAAACCCTCTATGTAGCTCCTCTTGTAGAGCTTGAACTTACCTCTACAAAGATCTGAAATCTTCTTCTGGAACCATATTTCTCCCACCACCATGGTTTCTTCATGGAGGTATTTTGCTCACTTCTCCCACAAAACCTAACCACATATCTTGGTGTAAATTGCCTCACATTCAACGCTCTATTTACACACTCAGGAACTCTTGCTCTAATACTACTTGAAGTAGAGTTGCATTAAAAAAATACATACAATCCACTGAAAACTAGAAATGCTAAAAGGAGCCAAATATTTCCATTACTTTCATGCTAATAATGAGGATCCCAAAATAAGAGCCCTTTTACAATTTCAAAAATTCCTACTTATGCCATATTTTCCTTTTTTTTCCCACCTAAAACTTGAAATTTCAAATTTCAAATTTGGGGCAACTTGCGGAGGTCATAAATTTGCGCTCGTTGACCCAATTGACTATTACATCATATTTTTGAAAATGGCATGAAATGATCTAAGCGGGGTGAGCATTGGCACAACTTGCGTCTAGCCAAAAATCCTCAAATTCGACCTCTAATACCTTTAAAAATCTCCTGCAAGAAAAACTAATTTTACTAGTTTCTACTAGTTTTTACAAAATTAAACAATTACAATATTTTTTGGGTGATGCAAGATCACTTTTACACCATTGGATGCCCTTGAATCAGAGAAGTCGTTACCTTCTTCTAGGGAACTCATTTCTCATTTAGGCTCATGGGTCCAATATTTAAAATATGATAATAGATCTAGGGCCCATTAGTTTTTTTATAGAGGTGGCTATGTCCAAAGCATTTGCCCTTTAAGGCTCATCCCCAAGTCCATAAATTTAGAAAAAGAAAAATTGGATTCCCAAAAAGAAGAAAAATTGGGTTCCAAAAAGGAAGGCTATGGGGAATGCTATTGGTTTTGAGATTGGTGAGCTTCCCTCTTGCAAGGATATGTATTTAGTGGGTGTTTCTGATCCTACAGAGGTAAATGTGCCATGTTTGGTCATGAATGAGTAGCTTCAAAATTTGGATAATTTTGAGGTGGTTTTAAATGTTGATATTTCTATTGCCTCTCTGGTTCATAATTTCTTCAGCTACCTAGTGATGGAAGAGTTTTTTATTCAATAGTTTCCTTCATTATCCCCTATTGTGTCAAAGAAGAGCCTAGTATATTCTCCCAAGCTGGGGTCTTTTCCTTTGGATTTCTTGAAGAAGAGATTTCAGGTGGGTAAGGATATGTTGCATACTCCTTCCTTGATTACTTGTGTCGGATCGATGGTTTTTCATTCCTCTCCAAAGTGTAGAGTTTGTTTGGTGGCTGATAATTACTTTTCTTCTCTGAGGTTTGATAAGGGATCCCTAGGCCCTATTTCAAAAAGATTTTGAAAGTCTTGTATTTCCACAAGGAATAAAAATAAAAGTGGGTAGGCCAAAGAAGAGCGAGTGCATCTTTGTAGTTGCCTGTGGTGGTCTTCCCGGTTTGAGTTTATCAAAAAGAATGAGTTTGAGGTGTCACAGTAGACAACTTAGTATGGATGCATTTAAAATCTCTCCTTCTCCTAGGGGATTTTGAGTTGTGGTGGGCAGTGATCTGATTTCTTGGTGTGTTGCTCTTTGTTGTTCTCTCTAGTGCTGTAGGGACTGGTTTTATTTCTGATTTTTGGTTTTTTATGGGTGGTTTTTCAGCCGAAAGGGTTTTTCAATTTTAAATATTTTGAGAGGTATTTATATTTTTTTCCATCTATGGATTCTATTGCTTTAATTATATTTGGTACTCTTCAGGTGGGTGTGATACCCATTATTCCAATCATTTGGGTAGTGCTTTTGAATCTAGCTGATGGGGGCCACTTGTTCCTTGGTGAGATGGGCGATTTTTTTAAAATTTAAAATTTAAATTTTTCATTCACATTTTTGAGGAAGAGAGGTCTCTGTAGGTTTTCAAATTCTTCATTTTTCATTTTTTGCCTCCTCTTGGTTTTTCTGGTACCTTGAATGTGATTGATGTATTTTGTTGGTTGGTTCTATTGGTTGTTTATCCCCTTTGGTTGGATGGTTGTTAGTATCCTTTTGGAGATAGTTTGTTGGGTTGTTTACATTTTTCTCTCCATTTGGGAGTTATTGTATAAGGTAGTGGGATTCCTTTAAAACCCATTTTTCTTAATATTATAAAAAATAAATAAATCTGAAGAGTTAGATATCTTATAAGTATGAGGAGATGAAGAGTTTATGTAAGTGTAATATCAAGGGTCATGTGCATACAAAGAGTCTCATGTATGTATCTATTAAAGATAAAACTTTATAATAGAGTATCAAACAAGTATTGCATTTATGCATTGTTTATAGTAGATGTTTATCAATAAAATTTAGTAAATTTATTGTGCATTATTTGAGTGATATATTTTATTTTATTTGTGTTTAAGATATTGTGAGATCCTATGGAATTATCTAGTGAGCATATTCATAATTTTCTAACAGTGGTATTGGAGTTATGTTGGAGTTAAGTAATGACTATATAGAAGATATAATTAAGGTAAGGTGAAGATATGGTGAAGGCAAAAAGTGGAGAGGCAATTAAGTTATAATGAAGAGATGACTAAGATGTAGTGGAAAGAAGACTAACAAGAAGTTGAATATATTTTGAGGACTTTATGGAAGGGGAGTTAATAAAAGGTATAGTTGGTGGGAATTATTTAGGTCTAGAGAAGAACCATAGCTAGTTAGATTCATTTAGGTTTAGAGACCAACCAAGTCTAGTGAGAGTTACACTAAGTGTAATTGTTAGAATAAGTGAATATTCTCTTAAGTTCCCTAGGATACACACTTGATTTTCCACTCCTCCATGTGTCAAGAGAACTCTAAGTGGTGTCTTCATCAGGTTTGATGAGTTGTTGTAATCCAACAACTCTCAATGATCAACTCTGCTATTTATACAGAGTTGATCCTAGAGATAAATTAATCATTTCCACTCTTCTCTTCATATTTTGTGTAATACTTTGCATATCTATTATTATGTAATTCCAACATGGTACCAGAGCATGATATATTTTGATAGTATTCTTTCTTGAAGGTTCTAGGATCTAATTCACTTACTTTGGATATTTTTTTGGCTATCTAACTTCAAAGTTTTCTTTATTCTACTTTTATCCATTGTTATTTTTTTTTCAGCATATTTTTATGTTGCATATTCTTTAATTTCTATATTGAATTTGTGTTAGAGGAAAACTTTTAAGAAAATATAGCTATTTTACCCTATGTGAAGGCACTGGTTTCTTGCCCTTCTTTTCAAAGGAAAATAGCCTATTAATTTTCCTAATTTTTTTAATTTTTCCTCAATGTATTCATGTAACTCTAACACTTGGTTAAATAATTTATTTTTTGCTTGTTTCAAAGAGAAATATCTGATTAACTCAAAGTGTTATTTTAGAAATATTATTTTTAATTTTTTCCTCTAAGTTTAATTCTTCATTTCTGGTGCTTTCATTTTTGGCACTCTTAGTCCACTCGATATAGATGTTTGGCTCATTGCAATGTCTATTAATATATTTGGTGCACTCTTAGATGTCTAACGTTTCTTTATTTAGTTCATTGGCACACTCTTCATATGGTATTTATATACGCACTTCCCATGGTTTATTTCAACAACTTATTGTGTTAATATTTTTTATATTATCTAAAGTGACTATGATTTGTACTTCTTGGTTTTAGATATATTTTGTAGGTTCATTCGAGCACTCTACCTTCCACCCATTGGGGCATTTAGAAGCAATATATCCTTATTTCATTTTTTGCAAGTTTCCCAAGCGTTCTACCTTCCGTGCATTGGGGCCTTTGGAAACATTTACGATTTTTGCAAGTTTCAAACAAAGGATTTACGTTTTGGAAGCTTTTGGATTTATGATTTGGTGCACATTATATTTTTTGTTTTTGTTTTTCAAAATGATTTCAAATTTTTATTAACAACATTGATGTCATTTTATTTATTATGCACTAATGTATTCTACGGGTTTCAAGAGGCAGCATATTAAAATAATTCTATCTTTTCAAAACATTTTAAATGCTTAAAATTCATTAGTTTGGTTCAAACATTTTTCTGTAGGTTTCTTGATATACACAGGATTGTTATTTAAAACATTTTCTTTGCCATATTATAATTTTTGATATATTGGTTTCCTTAAAATATTTTTTCTCTGCTTATATAGTTCTCTAATGACTTAAGTAGAATTCATGATTGCAATCGAGGAAAATATTATCTAAATTTCTGCAGTGTTTTTTGGATTGAATATTCGTTGGTGTTGGACTTTGGAGGATTGCTCATAATTTCATTTTTCGGAAAATTCAACGGTTTCTATTTCTGCCACTATCTGTTTTATGGCAAAAATCGTGGATTTTATAATTTTTTTCAAAATTTCCTTTTAGGCTTCGATTCAATCAAATCATCATTTTTTTGAATCCTTATCTACGTTTTTTTGCAGACCACATATATTTATTGTGGCTCTTCGCAAACAATGGAAGACAAATATTGTAAATTTTTAATAAAATATTCTTTGTTGGAGGGGGATATTTTAGTGCAAATTTTTACACTATTATGAGTCAAATGGGGGTTTATTTTCTTTGTATATTCTCCTCAAATAGTTTAAGAAGCTACTTCATTTTCTTATTTTACATAAGGGATTAATAATTGGATCATATTAGCATAATAGAAGGTACTTCATTTTATTTTTTTACATAAGGGATTAATATTTGGATCAATATTAGCATAACAGAAGCTACTTCATTTTCTTATTTTACATAAGGGATTAATATTTGGATCAATATTAGCATAACGGAAGGTAATTCATTTAAAGTTAAAATTTATTTTGGTTTTACCTTTTAAGTTTACCGAGATCTATTTTTTCATATATAAATTTTCAAAAAAAAAATTAATAATTACTTTTATACCCAAAAATATTTTGTCTACGTTCCACGTATCAAACTCCTTAAACCTTATAGTCTTCATCATCTAAGGGCGGTTTTTTTGGAAACTTGGTATAAAGGCCTAACATATATTTTTAGCAACCATTTAAGCTTGTTATTCCATGAATTTCACACCAAAACCCTTCTTATGCTCACATTAATTATAGTTTCCCTCCAGTAAGGGCGAGTACTATGATCCTAAAAGGATTTGGCACTCTCAAGAAAACAATATATAGGCCTCATTATACTTATAGTTTCCCTCTCGTAAGGGCAGGTATATTTGGGTTACCTATTATTGAACAAGCTTCATTTTATCTAAAAATAAATATATTCATTTTTTGAAGTTTTAAAGGGGGGAGTAATAACAATTTTAAATCCTCAAAAATGAATTCAATTGAGCCTCTCACCCCTCATAATTTCCACACTTGGAAACCTAAAATTTAAAATCTCATATCTCAAAAAGTTCTTACTCATTTATTAGAAGAAAAGCAACCAAAATTTGATAAATAATATGAAATATTTGTTCATAAAGGAAAAATGAATGAAACTATGGGTATTATTAGCACCAATGTTCATGAAATCTTGTGGTTTCATATTATAGATTGAAAAACTCCTCATGAAAGTTGGGAGAAACTAAAAACCTTGTTTGAAAAAGTAGATTAGATGATATCAATGCAACTAGAAGCCGAACTAACTTCTTTATATCTTGAAGATTTCAATAGTATTATTAATTTCCTAACTAAATTCAAATAAGTCCTCACTCAATACAAAGGTAGTGGGAAGACTAAGACAAGATAAGAATGCATTTATCTAATCCTTTCTAAGCTAAATGATTTTTTTCAATTATTTGCAATTACCATCATATCTACCAAAGATGCTCTTGGTGTAAACTTTAAAATGCCCTCTTTAGAAGAATTTTATGACAGATTGACTAGGTAAGAAACCAAAATTGCTAGATATGAAATCTCTTATTCTTATTCAAAAGCCCTAGGAGCCTCCACCTTCTCTAAAGAAAAATTCAAAAAGAAGGAAAAGACTCCCATTATTTGCACTCACTGTAAAAAGAATGGTCACTTTGCTAACAAATGTTGGAAAGTATTACAACAACTAGAAGTAGTTGTAAAGGATCAAAAAATAGAAAATAATAAGAAAATAGCAAAATCCTTTAATGTTCAGGGTAAATCCTCCAATCCTTTCTCTAATTATTGGGCCCTATATTCTGGAGTGACTCATCACATGTCTGCTTTAGACAAGTCCTTCTCTTCTATATCCTCTAGCTCTACTCATAGCATAGAACTAGGGGACTCTTCATTCATCCCTATCAAAGGAAAAGGGGATATAACCATTGATGGTGGCTCTATAAACAATGTTCTCTATGTTCCAGACATTGCCACAAATCTCCTCCATTTATTAAATGTGTACTTCTAGAAATGGAAAAATTGTTCTCTTCTCCCCAACGGGAGTTGAGATAAAAGATTTTAAACTCCCTCATTCTCTTATAGCTAAAGGGAATATTGATAATAAATCTCATATTTTCCACTTCAAAGGCTTTCAAAATCTAGAAGGAGCCTCATGTTTTGTGGCTCATAGTAATCTTGAAAGTCAAATTTGGCATGAAAGGTTTGGTCATATTAATTATAACTACCTAAAGGATTTGAGCATCCATAATATGGTTAAAGGATTACCTCAAGTATCTTCCAATGATGGGGTTTATCCTACATGTTCTTTTGGAAAGCAGCATCAAGATCCCTTCCACCCAAGTAGTTCTCTAAAAACTTCATCTCCTCTAGATTTAATCCATAGTGACTTAATGACCTTTCCTAAAACATATTTAAGGGAGTAAAGTATGCTCTTACCTTTATTGATGATTTTTTTAGAAGTTCCTAGGTCTACTTCCTCAAATATAAAAGTGATGTGTTATCCCACTTTATAGTCTTTAAAGCCTTAGTTGAAAATTTGGCTTCTTGCAAAATCAAGAAGATTCATACTGATAATGGGGGATAATACTATAGTAATGAGTTCTCCATATTTCTTTCTAATCATGGTATAATAAATCAATAGTTTGTCTCCCATAATCCTAAAAAAATGGTATTGCAGAAAGGAAAAATCGAACATTAAAAGATATGGCTAATTGTATGCTCCATTCAAGATATCTTCCAAAAGTTTTCTGGGTAGAGGCTATTAACTGTGCAAATTATATTCAAAATCACATACCTCATAAGGCTCTTGACCAAATAACCCTTGAAGAAGCATGGCTTAGCTTAAAACCATATGTTTCCAATTTTAAATTTTTTGGATGTACCGCTTGGGCGCACATCCCAAAGAAGAAAAAGAAAGCTCTTGATAAGAAAAGTAGAAAACTCATCTTTGTCGATTATTGTGAAGAATTGAAAGCATACAGGCTTCTTGATCCCTCAAATCATGAGGTATTATTTCATAGGAATGTCCAATTTGATGAAACATTCCCTCAAAGAGATCCTCCAAAGGCCTCTTCCTCCATTAATCCTTCTCTTATAGTAGAACCTCAATATTATGAAGAGCCAACCCTTGAAGTTAATTTTGTTATTGATAATAAAGATGAAAAACCTGTAACTCCTTAATTTTTTTCAACTCCTTCAAATCATTCTATGCCAAAATGGGAAAATCTTGCTTCAAACAGATCATCCAACCTCATTGCTACTAGTCTTGTATGTCAATCCATTTCCTTTGATCTTCAATCCTTCAAAGAAGCCTCAGGTATAAAATAATGGGAAAATTCCATGGAAAATGAATTTTATTCCTTGATAAAAAATGATACTTGGGATTTAGTTCCCTTATCTAAGGGGAGAAAATTAGTTCGATGTAAATGAATATTCAAAACCAAATATGGGCCTAACGGAGAAATAGATAAAGACAAGGCTCGTATTGTAGCTAAATGTTTTTCTCAAATAGAGGGTATTGATTATATAGAAACCTTTGCTTCTGTTTCTAAGATGGATTCTGTTAGATTGGTTCTTGCTCTAGATGCTTCCCATAAATTATCAGTCTATCAAATATATGTAAAAAGTGCCTTTTTACATGGAAATTTAAAAGAAGAAATATTCATGGAACAACCCATCGGTTTTAATCAAGGCCCCTTTCTTGTTTGTTGGATTAAAAAATCTCTATATGGCCTTAAACAAGCTCCTAGAGCTTGGTATGAAAATATGGACTCCTTCCTTCTTTTAGTAGGTTTTTCTCAATGTGAGTTTGACGATACAGTTTTCATTTGGACAAGTAAAGGAAATATCACCATTCTTGTTCTTTATGTTGATGATATTCTTCTCACTGGTAGTAACCTCACTCAAATTCAGAATGTAAAAGACTCCCTCTTTAAAAAATTTGAAATGACTGATCTAGGTCTAGCTCATTTCTTCCTTGGAATTCAAATAAAATAAAATAAAATAGGGATCACCTTATGTCAATAAAAGTACACTCAAGATCTCCTTCAAAAGTTTAAAACGATAGATTGTAAACCTTCTCCTACCCCATTTCAATCTGGAATTCATCTCAGTTCTTCTTGTTCATCCCCTTATTGTGATGCTACTCTATACCATCAACTTGTAGGTAGTCTGTTATACTTCACTCATACTTGCCCAGAAATCTCCTATGGTGTTGGGCTCATATCCAGGTTTTCTCATAACCCTCATTTTAGTCATTGGCAAGCAACTAAAATAATTATTCATTATTTGCAAGGTACAACGCACTTTGGGCTCATTTATAAAGGATACTCCATGGATATCATTGGCTATACAGACTCATATTGGGTAGGATCAGTAGATGATAGATGTTCTACCTCTGGATATGTTTTCTGCCTTGGTTCTTCACCAATATCCTGGTTATGTAAGAAATAACAAAGAGTATCATTATCTTCTATAGAGGCAAAATATAGAGCATCAGTTTCAGCCAGTCAGGAAGACCTTTGGCTTTGTCAAATTATCAAAGAATTTGGTTTTTTTTATAATGGGCCTATAAATCTTTGGTGTGACAATAAAAGCATAATTCATATTGCATGCAATCCAATTGAGCATCAGCGCACCAAACACATTGAGATCCACATCCACTTCATCAAGCGACATATTCATAATGGGATATACATTTGGAATATATTCTGACAGAGAATCAACTTGCAGATATCTTCACCAAGTCATTTCCTTCTCCACATTACCTTCAATTGTGAGAGAAACTTGGAGTGTTACAACTACATTGAAAAATAGGTCTTCCACCTCTCACTATATTGTACATGAATACCTAATCAGGTCTTGTTTTTGGGACTCATATTTTATTTGTTAAAGAGGACAATCTTCGTCATCCAAAGACAATCCTCTTTCATACTTATTTGCTTTTGATTGGTGTCTTTTCCCACTGGGTTTTTTCCATCATTTATTTTTTATTTTTTATTTTTTTATTTTTATTTGTGGAAAAAATCCCAAAAGAGATTCCAATTTTGAGTAATAGCCAAGGAGGTACGGGTATCCATTTTGCTAAAAATGCCCAGGAATCGGACCTGGTCTACCACCTTTGACATACTCAAGGAGCAAACAAAAACAGAAAACCAATTTAAAAATAAGTAAATAACAACATAAATAATAAAATAAAATAAAAGACATGCTCCTTGAGTGTGTCAAAAAAAAGCACAATAAAAAATGCATAATAAGATAAAAGAAACAACAACAAGAACCACATATAAAAACACAAGAACCACATAAAAAAACACAAACAAGACAAAAACAACAGAACACTACAAAGACATAACCCAAAAAACATGAAAAATAAACACAACCAAAACCTAAAAAATTAAAAAAATAAAATAAAAATAAAAATAAAAATAACCAACAACAAAAAATAAACAAAAACAAAAAACATAGAAAACACTCACACATAAAAACATGAATTAACACAAACAAAGAGAAACCCAAGAACAAGAATGAAAAAAACACAAGAACAATAACAAAAAACATAAAAAAACACAAAACAACAAAAAACAACACAAAGAACACAAAAACAAAACAAAACAAAAGAACCCACCCACCTTAAAAAACTAAACAAAAAAATAAAAAATAAAAAATAAAAAAATTGAACATAACAATGACCTATCTAGACCAAAAGACTATTAAGGCAAGAATCAACAGAGGAAACAAAATAAAGAATAGAATGAGCTAGGGAACTAAAAAAAACTGAATGAACCAAAGAGAAGAAAAAAAAAAAAGCAAGAAGAAACTAGGTACCTTACGAACTAGAGCCATCCAAAGAAATTATAGAAAGAAGAGCTTCCCTAATTTGAGAAGCCCACCATCTAGGAGGGTGGCCATAACAAGTAAGATCACCTTTATCCAAAGCCCAATTAGCTAAAGCATCAACACTCTTTTTTTGATCTCTGACCACATGATTGTAATCAACTTTCAAAATTCCCATCTGGATTAATTGAATCTTCTCAATAATTCTTTTTATTCTCCAATCCACCTTATGATTCTTAGAAGGAGTCTTCAAGAGATTAATCATAATTTGAGATTCAGACTCAACTAACACCTTTTTCCATCCAACCTTAGTAGCCTCCTTGAAGGCCTCTGAGGATACCATACCCCTCAGCAAGGTTATTGGAAAGAATACCCAAATTCTCAGCAAAAGTAAAAACCAGGGAGCCATATGAAAGTCTACCAATTCCTCCCACACTGGATTTTCTAGGGTTCCCTCTAGAGGCTCCATCAGTATTGACTTTTCCAAAATCCTTAGGAGGAGGTTGCCAATTTCTTGTCCTATCCATATTACTAATACTCACATTCCCTTTAAGTTGGTTTCCCTTAGAATATTTAATCTTCAATATTTGCATCACTTGATCCCATCTTTTGTGGGAGTTTTGGGGGTGATTAAGGAGTTGATGGACTGATTCAACTAAGTTGGCTATGGTATTTTGCAAAATATAGTGAATATCCTTCCTATCTTGATTAAAAATTTGGTTGTTCCTTTCATTCCAAATATTCCAAAGAAGAATGGTAGAACCCATCCAAACTAACTGCCTAATAAAATGATCAACACCCTCTTGATTAGGCCAATCCCTCAAAAACTATTCAAAATTAAAATAATTGGACCACTATAAGCCAAGAAAAGTGGCCATTCTCCTCCATAGCTCAGAGGCTAAAGTACACTCAATAAAAATATGGTTGAGAGTTTTTACATTCTCTTCACACATTTCACATCTAAAAGGGCCATGAAAACCATGCTTCATAAGTTGCTCACTAGTAAGCACCCTACGATGCAATAAAAGCCAATTAAAGAACCTCACCTTAGGCCAAAGCTTTTGAGCCCACAATCGAGAAAATATGTCAAAAGAATGGTTGGGATTATTATGGCATAAGGTCAAATAACCTTGAGCAACTGAATACTCACCCTTAGTAGTGTTGTTCCATCCAAAACAATCTTTTTCATGGGACCAAGAGAGGGATCTCATATGAAGGATGCCTTGGATATCTTGTCTTTGCCTTTCTGGGATTTGAATAGGCCACTCCTCAATAGGGATCCAATATCTACCAACATTTGAATTACCAGTATGGTATCGACAGTAATTAGCCACCTTTATCTAGTTAGCTCGATGAAGCTCCTCCATCCAAGGCCTCCAATCAAGAAACTGAGTTATCAAAGGCTTGTGACCATCCCAAGAATCTATCCAAAAAAATTATGTTGACCATTATGAATGATCCAAAATAAAATTTTCTTTATCAAATCCTCACCAGTCTTAAGAACTGCTAAAATGGGAGAACCTTTGGTAGGAAGTTGATAGTGAACAAGGTCTTCAGGACTTTTGTTCTCAGCATATTTAGCACGGAGATTATTTGCCCAAAGAGCATTGGGGTTATGCAACATCCTCCAATATAATTTAGTAGCTAAAGATTTGTTGTTATTAATAGAAGACTAGAATCCTAACCCCCCTTCATTCTTAGGAAGACATAAAGTATCCCATTTCACCAAGGCCCATTTTATTTTCTCCTTAGTACCACTCCAAAGGAAACGATGACTGATTTGATCCAATTATCGAAGAACAACCTTTGGGATATTCAAAATGGAAGAAACATAAATAGGAATAGCTTGAAGGACTGATTTTACCAAGGTGATTCTACCCCCAGAAGAAATCCACCTGTTGGTCCACTTTCCAATTTTCTTCTTGACTTTTTCCAACAACCAATTCCAATCTTTATTTTTCTACCTTTGAATATTTATGGGAATACCTAAATAAGTGATTGGAAGGGAGGTCTTATTATATCTTAATTTATCCAAGACCATGGATTCTTGTCTAGCAGAGCAATGAAAGAAAATAACTTTAGATTTATCTTCATTGATCAACTGCCCTGTAGCCTTAGAAAAATAGCTAATGATTTGCTTAATATTAGAAGCTTCCTTAACTATAGCTTTACCTAAAAGAGTAGATTCATCCACAAATTGAAGATGAGAGATAGGTCTAGCTCCATGAGCAATGGTAACTCCCTCAAGGGTTTTGTTTTCCCTCTTTTTGGTTATAGTCCTACCCAAGCATTCAACAAGAATGATGAATAAATAAGGGGATAGTGGGTCACCTTGCCTAATACCTCTGGAAGTTGGAAATGATTGAGAAGTCCTGCCATTGATAAGAACTAAGTAGGAAACTGAAGAGATACATCCCATAATCCAATCCATCCAATCCTTAGAAAAACCAAATTGCCTCAAAAATTTGATAAGGAAGTGCCAATCCACTCTGTCATAAGCTTTGGATAAGTCTAACCGAATGAACATGGAAGGATATTTTTGCATATCCATGGAATGGATGGCTTCCTAAGCAAGAACTATCTCACCTACTATTTGACGTCCTTCCACATAACCCCCTTGCTCTGGGGAAATAATCTTATGCAAAATAGGCTTCACACTTTCTACCATGATTTTAGTAATGATTTTGAGAAGAACATTACATAAAGCAATAGGTCTAAAAGTTGAGATATGATCAACCTCTTGAGCTTTTGGAACAAGAGTAATATAATTTTTATTGGTAACCTTCCAAATTTCTTTGGTTTTCCTGGCTTCTTCCACCACCTCTAATAAATCAACATGAAGGATATCCTAGAACTCTTGGTAGAACTCAATGGGAAAACCATCAAGACCTGGGGTTTCCCTTTTTGCATTTTAAAAACTACTTGTTGAATCTCATTGATAGTAATAGGAGCAGTCAAAATAGAGTTCTCCTCATAAGTGATAAGAGAAGGGATTTCTTGAAGAATATTTTGTTGTGAAGCTGAGTCAAGAGGAGTAGCAACAAAAATATTGGAAAAGTAATCAACAACAATAGAGTTCATGCCATCCCAAGTATAAAAAACATCAATCTAATTTTAAGGAAGAAATAAAGTTGTGAGACATTTGAGCTAGAAGATTTTTGTAGAAGAAATTTGTGTTTCGATCTCCTTATTTGAGCCATTGAATTCTAGATTTTTGCTTCCATAAGATTTCTTCTCTTTTTTCCCATTCCTCTAACTGAGTTGTGAGTTTAATTTCATCTGCACTTCTATTCTTTGTGAGGCCATCTAAACGGATTTTCTTATTCAAATTTTCAATATGAGCAATAACTTCATGTTTTTTTTATGAACATCCCCAAACTCTTTCCAGTTCCAAGTCTTGATTTTGGTTTTATTGTATTGCAGTATTTTGGCAAAATAGAACATCTTAGTCCCATGCCTAGGTTTACCTTCCTTTCACCATTGTTGCACACAAGGTCTAAAGGAAATATATCTAAGCCACATTAATTTAAAATTTAAATGAGAGAAACTCACATTGGTTTTCCATATTTCCACCATGACTGGCCAATGATCCGAACCAACATTATTAAGAGTCTTCACTTTAGGAATGTGACCATGGATTAAGAAATTTTTAGAGAGCAAAAACCTATCCAATCTCTCCATTATACAAGCTAATCCTTACCTTATGTTAGACCAAGTCATAAGGCCATTATCTGGTTGGATATCCACAAGATGGAGGTTTGCAATATATTCGCTCATGAGGTCAATGCTTTTGTCCAAATTTCTATTTCCCCTCCTTTTCTCATCCAGAGAGAGGATGGTATTGAAATCTCCTCCGATCAAGATCCAAGCTTCAGGAAAATGAGAGATAATATGAGTAATATCCTTCCACTGTCTTCTTTTTTCCTCCAAAGAAGTCAGAGCATAAACAGTAATGCATAACATAATTTGGTTGGAATGTCTACTTTGAATAGCTATAGACAAAAAACCCCAAATGCCAACCATATGGTGAATAACTACCTCTTTTGGGTCCCAAAGAAAAGCAATGCCACCAGAAGTCCCTTGGGAACTGAGGGAAACCACTTTTCCAGTTGGCCAAATTTTACTAGAAATTGAGTCCATATCCTCCATTGACATCTTTGTTTCTTGAAGGAAAACAAGATGTGGATGATTTATCTGAATCATTCTTCTAATTTCATTTTGTTTTGAAAGACTCCCTTTGAGTCCTCTAATATTCCAAGTGATGATCTTCATTAATACCAGGGCTAAAAAAGTTGGGAAGGGCATTAATCTTACCTTCCTCTACAAGCTTTTCACCTTCTTTTACCATATGATATTGATTGGTCTTGCGACTTGCTTTTTGATTAGAATCCATCTTCATTTTTTTTCCCTGTTTCTTGACTTATTCCAATTGAATTTGAGATGGCTTCTAACCTTTAAGAATGCTTGTACACATTCAAAATTTGACTAGATGGTTCAACGGAGTCTATATTGGGACTTGGATTATTTAAAGTTTTGACATTTGAAAGATTGTTTTTCTTGTGTAAATTTTCTCCCTTTTTTCCTGTTGAAAACCTTTGATTTGTTGGTTTGTCTCGAAGTTCTTCCCTTCATATTTAAATTGTGTTTCTAAGATTTCAGTTTCCATTATTTCCTCTTCCTCACTTGGGACATCATTTGTGGAAAGGATTTCAAACATATTAGTCGATGACTTTGATTGATCCTTCATAACTGGTTTTTTTTTTAGTGTTCTTCTTCTTAGGTATTTGGAAACCTATTGAGTTTATATCTTCTTTCTTTTGATCAGGAATTTTATTTGGGCAAGCACTAGCCAAATGACCATATTCATGGCAAATTCTACAATGAAAAGGAATGTTCTCATAGTCCACTACTTGCTCCCAAGTGTCTTCCCCAAATTGTAATGTGATATTTTTAGGTAGGGATTTGTCAAAATCCATTAAAACACAAATCTAAGCATAAATAATATGTTCAAAATTTTGAGTACAATCAACAGTCATCATAAAATTTCCTAAAGAGTTTCCAATTGAAGAAAAAATAGTAGGATTCCAAAATTCAATAGGGAGGCCAAAGATTCTAACCCACACGGGAGCTATAGAAGGCATCTCTTCTTCGACTTTAAATTTAGTATGCCAGGGCTTCATGAAAAGCCCTACCCTTACAAAAAACTACGGACCCCCTTGAAATTTTTTCTCTCTATCTTCATTATTAGCAAATAAAACAAGAAAATAACCATTTGGATAAATAGATATTTGTAACTCACCTTTAGTTTTCCAGCTTTTTGCAGCCCAAAATTTGAAAGCAGATAGACTCGGACGAAAACCCATGAACCGACAAATTAGTCCTCTTTTTCCAAATCTTCAATGTCAGTTTGAATGTTACCCATATCAAGCTTAACAATAGGAGTTCCATCAGTTGCTTTAAGACATCCTGACTCCATTTTCCTAGGATCAATATTAGGCATTCTTAGAGGTTTATAGGAAGCCCTAAGATTGATATTAGCATTGGGCTGAGGCTGTCCACCATGGAGGGCATCCCTAAAATTCATTTTTGGGATCGAGTCTTCAAAATTCTTACCCTTGACAAGGGTTTTCATAGTAGAATTATTTTGTGGGTGCACCTTAGCACCAGATTCACTTGAGATATGAGCCATTTTTTGATCAATTGCTTGAAACTTATTTCGTGATCTCTTTAATCCTTGCCCTAGATGTCGTGGAAAGGTATGGTTTTCACTTTTCTTTTGTGCAGCAAATTGGAAGTCGTTGTCACTCAAGTTCATAGTATGATCTATTGAAAGATAAATTTCTAACCCATCTTGGATCCCCTGCAACATTTCCTGCTAAAATATTGAGCATAAACCACAAACATATTGGCCACTAGGACCCGAAGGCCCTAAAAACAACCCTCTATAGATGCTTGCACTCAACCCAGATGAAACCCTCGCATAGCCGCTTGCCAAATATCTCGTTCACACATAGGGATGTGCTAGGATCTGTGTTGCTCAAAATGATATGAAAATTTGTGGAGACATTCTAGAGTTTTTTAGGCATCTACCCTCAACATTTTAGCTCAATCAAAGTCTGGATGAGTGGGATATAGCCAAAATGAGTTTGACAGTTTGGGTAGTCCTGCGAAAAGCGTCCTTCCATAAATCTGTAGTTCAATTATATTTTTAGCCTCTACTTTTCTTTTCATTATTTCAAAACAAAGGGGTAATAGTTGGTTTTTTCCCACAGGGGTTTTTTCCACCAACTATCCATGTTGTACATGAATACCTAGTCAGGCCTCGTTGTTGAGACTTATTTGTAGAATCTCTCCTAGTATCACTTAAGGTGGGGTGTTAGAATAAGTGAATATTCTCTTAAGTTCACTAGGATACACACTTGATTTTCCACTTATTCATGTGTCAGGAGAACTCTAAGTGGTGTCTTCATCAGGTTTGATGAGTTGTTGTAATCCAACAACTCTCAATGATCAACTCTACTATTTATACAAAGTTTATCCTAGAGATAAATTAATCAGTTCCACTCTTCTATTCATATTTTATGTATTACTTTGTATATCTATTATTATGTAATTCTAACATTAATATTAAGTTATTATCAAGAGAGCCAAGTGGAGGAGTATACATTCAATGGAATGATGTTATATTTAAACTAAAAGTTTAAAAGTATACAACATTTGAAGGAGATATTCTTATATAGAATGGTGTAGCCAAAGAACCATTGCACTCAAAGAAGACATAGGTGACAACTTAGAATAATATATTGAATACTTAAAAAATGATGAAGTACAAAAATATAAATTATAATCAATACTAGAACAAAAATAAGTTAGAATACAAGAAGAAAGTTGAGAGCACAAGAAGGCAAAAGGTTTTATAACAAATAATGTAATACAGGGTTGTTAGATCTATTACAATATGTGACACCTTATATGATTGTGTAAATATTTTAAAATATGTTTGTGGTATGAAAATTGTTTAGGGTGTATGTCTAATATTTGAGTATGTAATAGATTGAGAGTTTAGTATTTTAGTATATATTATATGTCATGCAAATAAATGTGGAGCTATTATGCAAGGTGTCAAGCTAATAAGTGTGAGTTATGCGAGTGAAGTATCATGTTTAGAAGTGAGGAGTTATAAGCAATAATGAGAGACTTTACATTTATATAAATATGTGAAATATATTACTATCTAAAAGAGAAATAAGAAGAGTAAGATCTCTTTGAGTATGAAGAGTATCATGTATGTATATATTGAAGAAAAAGTAATAGAGTATCAAAAAAGCTTTGCATTTGTGCATTGCTTATAGTAGATGTTTATCAATAAAATTTGTTGTGCATTATTTGAGTGATTTATTATATATAGTTGTGTGTGTAAATATTGTCAGATATTGTGGAGTTATCCTATGAGCATATTGATAATTACCTAAAAGATACACATCGCCCTTAAGCTTAACATTACTCTCACCAAAATTATTTGTCATTTTTCTAATAGAATAAGGGATATCTTCAAAATAGTAGATACATACCTTAACATTATCATGTGTTTGACTAATGTTTTGACAACTCTCAAAAAAAACCTTGAAAAACATCCATAACTATTGGGCCTTCATAGGTGTTAGATAAAAATGCATTTCAACAGAACATATCTCATATTTCAAAAGAATGTCAAATCTTCTAAATAAAATATCTTTCTTTGCAAACATTTACTTTTATCATTTTCAAGAGATTTTTGAGATATTTAAAACATTTATATACATGCCTATAAAAAAATTGCTAAGAATGAAATAACTCTCTAAAATAAAGACCCTCATAAATTGTTATACTTTCCTGCATGTTTTTATTGTTTATTTTATATTTACAATTACTAATAATACCCTTGATAATCAATGTTTTCCTTTAATAAGAAGTATACCCTTACATAGGGTTTTTATATATATTTTCTCAAATCGTTCTAGAATATTATTTTATAAATATATTGTGTATTGCTCAGTAGCTATAAGTATACATTCACTTATTGTTTGAAAATATTTTCACCAATATATTTTTTTTGAAAATATAATAAAATTAAAAGGAATGTCATAACTATAAATTGTCAACGAGATTTTGAAATTCTTTTTACAATTTTTTAAAAAACCATTAATACATAAATAAATTAGACTATCTATCATGCATATACAAATTAAAAATCGTTAAATTAAAGTTTTATTTAAGTTAATTTTTCAATTGTCGTACACAGTGTCCCCTACATGCATGTTCTCCGTACATATATATAAAATTACTTTTAATGGGCTACGATAACCGTCTTTAATAATTTTGTAAACTATTTGTAAATAATAAATTAATTTATACATACACTTTACTGTTATTTGAAGTTAATTTTTCAATTGTCATACACAGTGTCCCTCTACATGCATGTGCTCCGTACATATACATAAAATTACTTTTAATGGGCTATGATAACCGTCTTTATTAATTTTGTAAACTATTTGTAAATAATAAATTAATTTATACATACACTTTACTTTTATTTGAAATTAAACTTTTCAGAGAAAAATTCAAAACCCTAATCATTCATATAAAAAACCATATATAACCTTTTTAATAAGTAAAAATATGTTGTATTTATTTAGTTGCTTGCGAACTATTCTATAATGCCAGCTGTAATTTTGTGAAATGACAATGTTTGTAGTGTAATATTTGTATATTTGTCTGATTTTGGAAACTATAATTGCATAGACATTAGAATCCCCTCAATTGGCACACAAGACATGCTCAAAGAACCACAGAAAATAAAAAAAAAAAACAGAAAAGAAAAAAATTGAAAAATGGACAATTTATTTATAGAATATAAATAGTCTTCGTTGAAACATCAAAACGAAGAAGAGGTAGAATCCATTTATTTATTTCCGAAATCCGCATAACTGCATCCATTGTTGTCCATGCAAGTGCAACGTAATGCCTGCCTCTCATACCCTGCAGAGCCACAAACGGAAATTACATATTACCAAGTGGTTACAACAAATTGAAATGGATTTAAATAAGTGTATTCGTTCAGTAACGTAGGATGAAAGACTCACTGCTCATAATCGATGTTGATTTTGCCTTCGTCCGAATCGGCAATATCGGCGAAGGCATTTGCAGATAAATCGAAAGTGCTTTGACAGCCAGCAGGATGTTAGAAATATTAATCCAGATTTCACGTCCCCGCCCAACTGCGCATGGGAGAAGTCGGACTGCGCTCTGAACTTGGGCGAAGCTGGACTTCTCTCACGAAGTCGGGGATCCCGGCAAAATTCTTGACTTGATGTCGCACGTGCCCTCTGACAGATGTGATGTCTAGCAGATCCGATCTCTGCAAAAATTAATGCCAGTTCAGCGATTGATCAGAAACCCTAGTTGAGGGTCTGTCAAAACCTGTCAAAGGACAACCCCTATCGTTGTCCTTTGGAGAAACAACAAAGTAGGAGGTAATTTGGAGAAACAACAAAGTAGGAGACGAGATCGTTTCAGTGAGCAATGTGGCACATTTGTTTAATGTCCGAGCAACAGACTCGAAATTTGTTTTCATCTCAGTTTATCCTGCAACTTTAGTCTGCAGATGTTAGTTTTCCTCAGTTGAGGACTTTTGTAACCCTCGTCTTATATGAATAAAATTTTTTGTTGTTTAAGGCATCTATAGGGTTTGCGGTTATCTTTGTTGGCACAAAATCATTTGTTGTTTGTATAATCACCTCAAAGTGTTTTCTTTTGGGTTCTATAAGTTTGAGCTTAGATCTGAAATATTGCATTCATATTCGGTGTTTCTCTCCTCTTATACAATTTTTGCCAAGCCAAGGAAACCAATGTCGTAGCCGCGCAAGCCTTCGGATAGTAAAAGTCTACAAGGCAAAAATTTGGCAAAGTCTGGAGCTATCCTCCCGACTTCGCAACAAAGTCAGAATTCATTGCCTTTGACAATTGCTATCAGGTGTTGACCAGCCGCTCCCCAAAAAATTGGCTAAGTCTGGAACTGTCCTCCCAACTTTGCACTTCAGTTTGTGCACAACCCGACTTCGCACTTCGGTCTATGTGCAACCCGACATCGCACTTCAGTCAGCGGGCAACTCGACATCGCACTTCGGTTTGTGTGCAACCTGACTTCGCACCTCATTCCATGTGTAACCCAACTGCACAATTGTTAGAACCGCACCCTGAATTTGGCTATGCAGTCCGACTTTGGACCCTCCCCACTTCACACTTCTCACTTCGCCCTGCGCTCATCCCGTCGACGAGAAATTAAAATTAAAAATTAAAATCTTCAAATTGGTATCAGAGCTACTAATTTGTTGATGCGAAGACCGAAGCAGAATGGCTTCCAATAGTAACAACTTGTAGTTGCAGATCCCGCGCTTCAATGGGAAGAATTACGATTACTAGAGCATCCATATGAAGATCCTGTTGAAATCTCAGGAGCTATGGGAGTTAGTCGAGAATGGCTACCCAAAACTGGTAGATGTAGCAGCACTAGCCACCTTCTCTTAAGCAAACAACAACTTGTTGAAAGAGAACACGAAGAAGGACCAGAAGGCCCTCTTCTACATCATGCAAGCAGTCAAGGAGTCAATCTTCCCATGGATCGCATCAGCCACCATGGCAAAGCACGCCTGGGATATTCTAGCCAGCTCGTACTAGGGCACCAATAAGGTAAAGTTGGTGAAACTATAGATGCTCAGGAGAGAGTATGAAAATCCGTAGATGAGTGAGTCCGAGTCCATGAGTGATTTTTTCACCCGTACAATGGACATTATCAACCAAATGCGATTGAGCAGAGAAATTATGTAGATCCAGAGAATCATGGAGAAAATTCTCAAAAGTTTGCCTGCCAAGTTTGACTCGGTTGTGATAGAAATCAAAGAGTCGAGGGATCTAACAACCCTCTCGACATACGAGCTCATGGGTTCATTGCAAACACATGAACAAAGGCTGAGTCTTTCTTCTCAAACCTCTTTGGAGCAAGCATTCAAGGCTCAAGTCTCATTTCAAGACAATGGCAAACAAGATTCCCACCATGGTGCCTCAAGTTCTTATGGAGCAAGAGGTAGAGGTAGGCATTTGAAATGCAACAAGCAAGGAGGACGGTCAAACCCTAGCGAAGGAGAGACTAACTGTAATTTCCATCAGCAAGGTGGAAGAGGCAGTTTGAAAAATCAGCAAGCTGGACCTAGTCATAAGAAGGACATGTCAAAGGTCCAGCGCTATTTCTGTAAGAATTTTGGCCATTACATCTCACAATGCAAAAAATGGATGGCCAAGGAGAACCAACAACAAGCCCATTACAGGGATGAAACCAAAAATACGATAGGAGGAAATGTGTTGTTGACTTGCAACATTAAGGAGGAGTGCCAGAAGAATGTTTGGTATTTAGACAGTGGGTGCAGCAACCACATGATGGGAAACAAGGAGATGTTCTCCCAACTGGATGAAACAGTCTAGTCTAAGGTAAATATTGGGAACAACAACAAGGTTCCCATAATGGGGAAAGGAAATATCCTCATCCACACTAGGCATGACGAACAAAAGTAGATCTGTGACATCTACTATGTTCCTGGGCTGAAGCACAACCTACTGAGCGTTGGATAGCTCATGCAGAAGGGATATACAGTCTAGTTCAAAGACAGATCTTGCACCATCAGAGACAAGTTGCATGGTCAGATTGCTACCATGTCCATGACAAAGAATAATTTTTTTTTGCTATAGATTCAAAACAAATCATTGATGTCTCTGAATGTAGTTGTGAAAGATGCTACCTGGCTATGGCATCTCAAATTTGGTCATCTGAACTTTAGTGGCTTGAATCAGCTGCACAAGAAGCAAATGGTGAAAGGTTTACCCCTGATAGAGTAGCAAAATCAAGTTTGTGAGGGCTTCTTAGTCTGTAAACAACATAAGGATTCATTCCCTTTAGGTCAATCTTGGAGAGCATCATAGCCACTAGAGCTGGTGCACTCAGACATTTGCGGTTCGATGCAGACCAGCATGTTTGCCGATAACAAATACTTCTTAAATTTCATAGATGACTTCAATCGAAAGACTTGGATCTATGCCATCAAGCTGAAGTCAAAAGCATTTGCCAGATTTAAGGAGTTCAAGGCTCTGGTGGAGAATTAGAGCAATATCATATCAAGACTCTTAGGACAAATTACAAAGGTGAATATATCTCCAATGAATTCCATAACTACTACAAGCAGCATGAAATTTGAAGGCAGTTCATCGCCAGATACATGCCACAGTAGAATGGCATAGTTTAGAGGAAGAACCGAACCATCATGGAGATTCCATGAAGCATGATGAAGGCGAAGTGATTTCTACATGAATTTTGGGCAGAGGCTGTAACATGTGTAGTCTACCTAGTGAACAGATGTCCCACCAAAAGCGTGAAGGACAAAATCCCTTAGGAGGCCTAGAGCGATGTGAATCCAAGTGTGGCTCACTTGTGTGTGTTTGGGTGCATTGCATATGCACATGTTTTAGAAGAAAAGTGGTATAAGTTGGATGATAGAGCTCAGAAGTGCATTTTCACAGGGTACAGTGAGCAGGCAAAGGTATATAGCTTGTACAACCTTGTGATGAAGAAGCTCATCATCAGTCATGATGTGAATTTTCTTGAAGATGAAGCCTGGAACTAGAAGTCGAAGACTAGCCGATCAGAGCCAGCAGTAGTGGAGTCTGTTGACTTGGAAGAAGGAAGTGTGTAGCCACCTACAACTTCCAATAGCAGCAGTAGTGCTAGTAGTAGCACAACCACTCCATCTTGGTCGCCTCCATGTGCAAGTAGAATCCAAAACCTGGTGATGCCAGCGAAGACAAAGAGCTTGCAATAAATATACAAGGCAACCCAAACCCATGTAGATGAACAGAACTCTGACTTTGCATTCTTTACTGAAGTTGATCTAGTAGAGTTTGAAGATGCAAGTCAAAATTAGAAGTAGGTGCATGCAATGGACAGGGATATTGAAGCCATTGAAAAGAATGATACATGGCAACTGACAGATCTTCCAGTAGGAAATAAGACCATTGGGGTCAAGTGGGTGTATAAGACAAAGTTTAACGCCTAAGGAGACATTGACAAGCATAAGGCCAGACTGGTGGTGAAGGGTTACAAGTAGAAGTCATGCATCGATTACCATGAGGTTTATGCACTTGTGGCCCGACTTGAAACAGTCAGGATGATCCTAGAATTGGTAGCCCAACAGGGTTGGAAGATGTACCAGATGGATGTCAAGTCAGCCTTCCTCAATGGAGTGTTGGAGGAAGAGGTCTACATAGACCAGCCCCTAGGTTATGAAATTGAAGGCCAAGAGGGCATAGTCCTGAAGCTGAAGAAGGCCCTGTACGGTTTGAAGCAGATGCCTTAGGCTTGGTACAGCTGGATTGACAGTTATTTTTAGCAAAATGGGTTTGTCAAATGCCCATATGAGCACACCTTGTACATGAAGAAAAATGAATCAAGTGAGCTCATTATCGTCTACCTGTATATGGATGATTTTATTTATACTAGCAACAACAATGTCATGTTCGACCAGTTTAGAACAGCCATGAAGAAGGAGTTTGAGATGACGGACTTGGGGTTGATGAAGTACTTTCTCGGTATTGAAGTTGACCAATCAGCAGATGGAATCTTCATTTCTTAGGGAAAGTATGCGAAGAATTTCTTGAAGCGGTTTAAGATGGAGGACAACAAACCTGCCATCACACCTATAGCCATAGGTTTGAAGTTGAGCAAGTTGGATTCAAGGAGGAATGTAGATCCAACCCTATTCAAGAGGCTAGTTGGCAGTCTGATGTATTTAACTACAACTTGACCAGATCTAATGTTCAGAGTCAGTCTAATCAACCATTTTATGGAGACTCTGAAAGACACGCACTGGCAAGTAGGCAAGAGGATATTGTGCTATGTCAATGGGACATGAAATAATGGCCTATTTTATGCCAGACAAGACCAGTTGGAACTGGTGGGTTTCACAGAAAGTGACTGGGTTGGCAGGACCGATGATCAGAAGAGCACCTCCGGGTATGCTTTCCATCTTGGATCAGGAGCAGTCTCATGGGCATCCAAGAAGCAACCCATTGTTGCATTGTCCACAACTGAAGTAGAATATGTCATCGCCATGTCAGCCGCATGCCAGGAAGTTTGGCTACGAAGAGTTTTGAGTGAACTAAACTATCCTCCGGAAGGCACGACAATAATTTTTTGTGATAACAATTCAGCCATTGCATTGTCAAAGGATCCCGTGTTCCATGGCCGAATGAAGCACATCAATATTCGTTATCACTTCATCAGAGAGTTGGTGAAGTCCAGATAAATTCAACTACAATTTTGTAGATCCAAGGAGCAATTGACAGATATTTTCATGAAGCCTTTGAAGGAGGAGGACTTCAATAGATTGCGAGAGCAGCTTGGACTCAAAGTGCTCGTGAAATCAAGATTAAAAGAGGATGTTAGAAATATTAATCCAAATTTCACGCCTGTGCCCAACTGCACTCTGAACTTGGGGGAAGCCAGACTGAGATCCAAACTTGGGTGAAGCTGGACTTCGCTCATGAAGTCGGGGATCCCAAAAAAATTCTTGACTTGATATCATACATGCCCTTTGAGAGATGTGATGTCTGACAGATTCGATCGCTACAGAAGTTAATGCCAGTTCGACGATTTAATGGCAGTTCGAAGATTGGTCAGAAACCCTAGTTGAGGGTCTATTAGAACCTGTCAGAGGAAAACCCCTATCTTCCTCTCCCCATGGCTATATAAGATAGTTTGGGTCTTCAAACATGCGTGTGGAAAGATAGCAGAGAAAGAGAGGAGAGCGGGAGGTAATTTGGAGAAACAGTAGAGTAGGAGACGAGATCATTTCAGTGAACAGTGTGGCTCATCTGTTTAATGTTCGAGTAGCAGACTCGAAATTTGTTTTCGTCTCAGTTTATCCTACAGCTTTAGCCTGCAAATGTTAGTTTTCCTCAGTTGAGGACTTTTTTAACCCTCGTCTTATATGAATAAAATTTGTTGTTGTTTAAGGCATTTGTAGGGTTTGCGGTTATCTTTGTCGTCACAAAATCATTTGTTGTCTGTATAATCGCCTCAGAGCGTTTTCTTTCGGGTTCTATAAGTTTGAGCTCAGATCTGAAATATTGCATTCAGATTCGGTGTTTCTTTCCTCCTGTATAGTTTTTGCCAAGCAAGCCTCCAAACAACAAAAGTCTGCAAGGCAAAAATTTGGCCAAGTCTGGAGCTATCCTCCCGACTTCGCAGCGAAGTCGGACTTCGTTGCCTTTGACCAGTGCAGTCGGGTGTTGACCAGCCGCTCCCCAAAAATTTGGCTAAGTCTAGAGCTGTCCTCCCGACTTCGCACTTCGGTCCGTTCGCAACCCGACATCGCACCTCGGTCCATGCGCAACCCGACTGGCTGCGTAGTCCGACTTCGGGCCTCCCCACTTCGCACTTCTCACTTCGCTCTGCGCTCGTCCCGTCGGGGGCAAATTAAAAATTAAAATCTTCAAGGACAGTAGTCAACAATTTTGACGACAATGGATCCGCTTTTGCAAGGCATTGCAACGCCCTGATTTGTTCCGCTGGTGCAGGTGATTCTGTATTGTCTTCCGCAAGCGCCTCTATTTTCCCAGATTTCATCTCTTGCTGCCGCGAACAGATTACCTGTTGGAAGCTGTGACTGATCGTTTCCATAACCATTACAATCATCATCACCATAGTCGACACATCTTTATAGGTAACAACGCATGTTTTGCACAAAAATATTATAATGAAAATTACGATGAAACAGCAAGTTAAGTCAATCAATGCTACTTACGGACATATGGAGGAGTGTAAAATGTGGCCGTTCCCTTGTCACCATACAACAATACAAACCCCACAGAAAACTCATCACAAATAAAATTCTACTAACAATCATCCCACCCGCCATTTTTTAATTAACTCTTGTCAACAGAAAAAACCTGAAGCCCTGCCTCTGCAATTGCCGTGCAAAACTCAATTTGCAAATGGAAAGCAAGATGCGTGAGTTTATATAGACTGGCGCTTCATTCGTTCCATGCACCTGCACGTATTTGCAGTCACCGGTGGATGAATAAGTCTTTGAAGACCTTGACCCAATATAAAATATAGAGGGGAAACGTAATATTAATGGAATGCTTCGACTTAACTGATGTAAATTATCAACAATGAGAGCAAGGCGCCGATATCTCTGGTTGCTGGCTCCGTCCATACAAGACGATAAGATCAGGACAGGAAGGGGATTGACTATAATTTTATTTGCACATTTTACATCCGTGTTTTACACGTAATTTGACTAGTAGCAACCTCAAATTAATTTATCGAACGTGCCCTATTTTACCGGGTTATTAAAAGACACTCCTGAAGAATGATAAGAAATAAAAATATTTTCTAGAAGCGTGGGTCACTGACAAAAGGCAGCCGTGTAACATATTGTATGTGGTATGCTGTTTCAAATAACAATACCATATTAATGAAGGTTTGCAGAAATGTCCATGGATATCAAATACTGGTTCACGCTGTCTCTATAATTTTTAACCTTCATATACCAGAAAACGATATGTGCAACTGAAAAAGTTTTTGGGGTTGAAGGGACGGCGTTAAGTGGGAATTTGCGGGTTTCAATAATATTTGTTAAAGAAAGATTTAATTAATTATAATTATGTGGATAAGTTATACCTATGTCTTTTGGTTTCCTACGTCTAACCAAAGCTTCAAGGGAAAAGATTGGTAGAGAATGGATGATCCAATTTTAAGGGAATCCCATGGAATCAGATGCGTCTAGCAGGATTGTTTTGTATGAAATGTCAAGGAATTACGTGAACTATCTTAAAATTGTTAAAATATTTAAATAAATCATATTTTATAATTAAATTTATATGCATTTGCACAGTTAATTATTTCATTGTATTAATAATTAATTATTACGATAGATTTTCTGCTATAAAATTTTATACAATGTTCTTTACTAATTTATAAAAGGACTTATTCATTAAAATAATAGTTAAGAATAGTTTTCGTTGGAAAGACATTATTTAAAGCAACTTCCCACTAGACTATCAAAGCATTTTGAATATAGAGCAGTATAAATTTATTTAGGTGGGTTTCTAAACTGCTTATGTTTTCATGTTTTATTAAAATATATCTCAAAATTTGATTTATTTGTGTTGATATAATAAGTAGTAATGCATATTACCATAACAAAATATTTTTCATATAAAAGTTTCTTTTAAAACCTACATAATAATATTTATTTTGTGTTTTTTTAATAAAAAATATGTATTTATTTTATTAAAAATTTAGAAATAAATATTATATTATAATAAATAAATTGTTTTCTTCTTTTTATTACTACATAAATAATTTATAAGTTATAATAAATAATATGTTTTTATATTTTTTTTAATTATTAAAATATAATATTAAAATAAATGAGAAGATAAATATTAGAATATTTATAGGCAAAAACTTAACCAAAAGTATTGATTTAATTAAGTTTTGTTTTTAATAAAAACTTATTTTAAACTAAAATATTAAATAAAGAAATTAATTAAAAATATATATTTTTGCAAAATAAATCATTTTAACTTTTTATTTTATAATTAAATTAATTTTAAAAAATTAAAATTTTTGTTATTTTTATGTTCAATACAATCCAAATATTAAAATATAAATTTGTAATCTATTTACAACACTTCATAAAGTTTCTTTTTGTTTGAGACCCCTGATTTTTAGAAGTAAAAGTAATTTTTTTAATTAGTAAAAGTAACTTTTATAATAATTCAAATTTGTATACGTAGTATGATAACATTATAAGGATTAATGTTAGCATTGGATTAAGACCTTCTTCGGGAATTGAGAATTATGGTTAACTTTCACCATTAAGATTATATAAAATTTATTATTTCTAAGTACATTCCATAAATTGACTTTGAAACCCTTAAAGAACCTCAAACAATCACAACATAAATATATTCTCTATGACTTTAGGTTAAATATGGACGTGCATACAATATAAACATAAATATTTATGGAGTTTTTTTTTATTCATAAAATTAAGAATATAATTAATAACATTTAATGAAATGTAACACAAATCTCTTTTTTTCGAAGAATTTCACATAGCACATTTGTTTTTTCGAACTTTTTCTTATAGGTCATAAAATATTTAGCAAACATTTTCAAAAATATTTTTATAAAATAAAAAATTATATATATATTTTTTAATATTTTTTATATTTTAACTTTATTAAAATTTAACTCCTATTTAAACCTTTGATTCATTTAACATTTCTTTTACTACTCATATATTCTTGCTTCATCATGTGATTATATCTTCCTTAATTGTTCTTATATGAACTCTACTGCTACTATAATTATTATTACCATAGTCAACACATGAAAGGAAGGTGTGTTGGTTTTTATAACGTTTGTTTCTTCGGTTGGATGGCGGTGCATCACTTGTCAGAAGACGCGAGTATTTCAACGATGTGACTAAACATAAAGTAAAGAGGAAAATGTAATGCTAACGGAGGTGAAGTTAATGTGTGTATTGCACTGATTGTTTCCGCGTCAAAAATGACCGAACTCACCTCCTCTCAAAGTCCCAAATGAAAGGAATGCCCCTGTTCCCCTATTTTGTATTCCCTACATGCCTTCCGGATATAAGGTGATATGTTCAGGAGAGGATAAAGATGTATCTGCCTTCATGTATCTGTTTTCAACGCCACTCTCTTCGGGACGTAATTATATTGCCAAAGACTTGTTTTCGTGCTTTCTTCTAGACCAATCCAAAGACCTTGACTATGTCAGAGCAGCTAATTCAGACATAATTTTATAGAGGTATTGCGCTTCGACTGAAAGTCTGACCAATGAATCCGGAGAGGATAAAGATGTATTGTATTTCATGTATCTGTTTTCAACGCCTCTCTTCGGGACGTAACTATATTGCCAAAGACTTCTCATCGTGCTTTCTTCTACACCAATCCAAAGACCTTGACTGTTTCAGAGCAGCTAATTTGGACATAATTTTATAGAGGTAAGGTGTGTTGGTATACGAATCCAAAAATGACAATGACTTTGACTAGTATAAGTTTTAAATGCAAAATCTAATTTTTAAATGTTTATTAGAGATATTTTAGTAGTATATTGTTGAACTATTATTTAAATTATTTAAGTTTAAATTATAAAAACCAAAACTTCCTAAACTATTATCTAAATTTAAATTATAAAAAATCTCTTAAAAATATAACTTTTAATTATACTTCTTATTATACTTAACCTCTTTTACAAGAAATTGCAAATAACCGCGAGGCTTGAAGTATATTCGTTTATTGTCATCTCCAAAGGAAAATGTTTCCGCTTATCTTTTGCCCTCGTGTGGTCGGCTGCATATCCGTATGAACTCAAACATTAAACATACAAATAAAAAATAAAAATTATATTAAAAATATATTTAAAACATATATTAAAAACCAAAAACTAAAATATTGATTTTTATTATATTTCTATAAAAGAAGCTTAATTACAATTCAGAAAAATAACAAAATAGTCCAATATAATAACCTATGGCAGTTGGTGTGCTCATAAACATAATATCGTGGTTCATGAATGAAGTCGGGTTGACGATGATATGACAATCCAACATTGTGAACCAAAAAATAATACTTGTATATTAAATTTAAAGAATATTAATTTTAAATAATTTTATAATATTATTTAATAATTATATAGGGGTATTTTATATATAGTTAGTTAAAAAAAAAAAATTAAATGAATTCTTTAAAAGTGAATATCATTTTTTATTTGCTAATTATATTATGTATTGTTAAATGTTACATTGACCACAATAAAAATTATAGAAGATTTTGATCAAATTTATAAAGAGTTCATTTTTCATCAATTTAAACTTCAATCCATTATTTATGTAGTTGTAGTTTTCATAAAAAATAATCAATTAATAGAAAATTCAAACCTTAATCACTAAAAGTTTTACATTTTAACATACATATGTAAGTTTTGTCACGTTTTAATTGGAAATAAATGATAATATCATGATCTCGATTTTTGTTAGAAAATCAGGATAATATTATAATTTTCTCAATTTTTAGATTTAATTAAAAAAATTATCATTGAAAATACCTGCTAAGTTTTGTGAAAAATATCATGATCTCAGTAAGATTTTTAACTATGGTTCTTATTATGAAGACTCATCCCATAATAGAAAGGGTAAAGGGTAAAGTAATTTTCAATGTCTACAATGCAATAGGTCATATGAGATGAATATTGCTTACCTAATATATAGTTATCCCTTACCATACTCTAGTTAACAAAGCATAGTGTACAATCATATCCCCCTCAATATTCAAACTTTAGACTCCTATTCATTTTTCCAAAGCCTTTATTGTTAGACTACTAAACAAAATAAGCCAATAAATATAGATCTCATATATGAGATAAATATTACTTACCTAATATATGGTTATCCCTACCATACTCTAGTTAATAAAGCATAGTGTACAATCATATCCCCCTCATTATTCAAACCTTGGACCCCTATTAATTGTTCCAAAGCCTTTACTGTTAGGCTACTAAACAAAATAAGCCAATAACTATACATCTCATAGTTTTTACAAATGAAAACACCTAAGCCTCCAAATTTTACAATAAAATAATATCTTTAAATTTAAAAAGATTTAATATTTCTAGTATTTTTACTTCTAATATTTGTTAAAATATTGAAATAATATTGACTATTACAATGTCTTTACAGTAGTCTAAGATGTTATCTTTTTGTTTCACTTTCTACTTTATTTATTGAAGAACAAAATTGATTTTTATAATATTTTAAATTTCTACATACATGGTATCCTAATTTTAAGAGAAATAATGGTGGTTCCAAACCTCGAGGATCCTCATGATATTAAGATTATGATTATGAATTACCCAAGAGGTATTCAATACATCATGGGTGCCTTTGCACCTTATACTAGGTCATCTACCTCTTATATGTGGGACAATAAAAATAAAATCAATGGTAAGAACTTCACCCATCGTGCAAACCCTAGCTCATGATCTATTACTCACCATGTGGTAGACCATTGTTGAAACACTAAATCCATTCACCTAGGCCTATGCTATTGGATTGATAAAATTTCATGCACACTATCAGTTAGACTAAACCAATCAAACGCTACCACTTATCACTATTCCTCCATTGAATAATGTTTGAAGAGGTTCGCTTCATCCAATCATCAAGTGGAAATACATGTCATAGATCACATTGGTTAAGTTGAAACCTACCACCTATTTCTATCACGTGGGGGTGCTTGAGTATTCTTAATTCACTCATAAAGACCTATTTCATTGGACTAAATAAACCTGAAAGTAGATCGTTGATTAGACCAAACCAATTAAATGATACCACCAATTATTTTCTTATAGGAGTGCATGGAGGCTTCCTTGTTCACTCGCCAAGCCTGTGCCATCGAATATCCCAACCTGTCATACACATCATCAATCATTTGGACCAATCGATATCTACCATATATCACTGGTAATGGGAGCACTAAAAAGTTCTCCTTGCTCACTCAATGAGGACTACATCATCAGATCACCAATCCTTCATGTGTGCCATTAATTACCATAATCCAAAAAAATATTACCACTTGTCATTGCCCTATAGGAGTACTGAAACCATTCGCTTATGCCCACATTATTGGATCATCAAAACCTCATGTACATCATTGATTGCTTGGCCAAATTATATGAGTTTCATTTTTTTTGACTTTGTGTAAGATATTAGGATTAATTTATGCATGGTAACTTAGGGAAGCATCGACCAAGATGGGGGGAGTGTGAGATAGTGTAGCTAGGACTTAGGAAAAATAAAATATTTAAATTCGTAAGGGATTAAGGGGGAGCAATGGAATGAAGGGTGATAGGCAGACTAAGGAATGGGATAGGGAAAGAAGGTGGCTAGGAAAAGAAAGAGAAATAAAAAGGGCATGGGGTGTAAAGGGCAATGGGCTTTAGGTTCAGATGGTAATATGGTGGGAGTAAGATATGGAAAGAGGAAAGGGGAGAGATAAGTGATAAGGGGGTGAGGAAAATAATAAGGGATGAGGACCTTATTATCATATATATATATATAATTTAATTAATTATTAAACTAAATATAATTTAATTTAATTTATTTAAATACTTAATTAAATATAATCAAATTTCATAAAAAGAAAATTTTAATTAATTATTTAAGACCTTTGGAGGTTGAAAACAATTAACCAAATCTTACTTAAGCTAAAAAAAATGATTTAAAACCAAAACAAAAACTCGACCTTGGCAACATGAAATTTTCAAAAACACTTTCAGAGTGAGAGACATGATTGGAAAATATCCAGGGACTTAAAAATTTATTGAACGTTGAACAGACCAATGCAAATCTAAACGGACTCATATGATACCAAAATTTTAAAACTTGGGGTAAATTAAGTTGGATTTTGAGGATCCAACACAGGCTTCGATTGGGACAAGTTATGAAAAAGACTTTTGGTCAATGAATCACCTAAGCACACCAAAATATCTAGCATACCAAAAGGATAAAACTTGCCTAATCACCTACAAGAACTCCTTAATCACCTAAAAACTAAAACACAACTTTTTTATGTGTGTGTGGCTTCTCAAGCCCTTTGTATATAATGATACAATTTCAAATGCTAGTCATTGATAGGAATTGAAAACTCCTTACCATCTAGAGTTTACAACTTGTAAGTATATTGGCTTACCATTTGAATAATTTGATAGGGACCAAGCCATTTTTGTTCCCACTTCCCTTTTTTCCTATGCTTGTCATTCTTAGGATCCCAATACAACACTATATCTCCTTCCTAAAAAGCTTTGCCTATGGCATTCTTATTAAACAACTATGATATTTGATGAGCCTGCTTAGTTATATTTATTAATGCATATTTTTTGTCTTCCTACAACTTCACAATTTTATCAAGTATTCTCTGCAAAATATTTGTATTTTCATGATCGTGTATATATAAAGATAAAGCATGAATTTCTACCTGAGGGGGAAATAGAGCATTCTCACCATAAACTAGCTCATAAGGATATTTTCTTGTGCTTATTTTGATAGATATTCTATTAGCCCACAAAGTAAACTTCTATTCATTATCCCAAATTATATTGTTCTTACCTAATCCTCTTTTGATTCTTGTGATCAAATTCTTGAGAAGTGCTACTTCTACCCACTTGGTAAAATAATTTGTTGGTGTGATGATCC
Source organism: Wollemia nobilis (assembly GCA_028583015.1). NCBI lineage: Eukaryota > Viridiplantae > Streptophyta > Pinopsida > Araucariales > Araucariaceae > Wollemia > Wollemia nobilis. The sequence goes on along the minus strand of JAQPPZ010016925.1, from coordinate 832,186 downwards.
ACTTGTAACCTCTAGAATAATTAGGGTTAATATCACCAACTAGATCTATTGCACATTGAGCAAAAGGAGCTTCCACAATCACTGGCTTGAGGGGCATGGTAGGCATATTCTTCTTCCCTGCAAAATTTTGATATTTATGACAACTTCTAACAAAATGATAGATATATTAAAATAAGGAGGGCCAATAATAACTAGCTCTTATTATTTTGTGAGTAGTGGCCTTTAGAGAAAAGTGACCTTCACAAAATTTAAAATGATATTCTTTCAACACTTGAGGGAATTATTTCTCAAATAAATAGAGAAGCAACACTCCATATGGATGCCTCAAATACAATATACCTTCCTGAATGTAATACCTTTGATATAATTGCTTGATAGATCTTCTTTTATTTTAGGACATGTCTCCTATAAATGATAAGTTTTGGAGATAAAAAATATACCATCTACAGCTCCTACTTCTTGTTGCTAATCTAATGTAATGGTATTATTCATATCCTCTCCCTATTTGTTAGCCAAGTACTTTTCTAGTTCTTATCCTCTAACAATTTGCACTGCTTTGAACTCCACATCATACTACAATAATTTGGTCATCCACCTTGCAAGACTGTCTAAGGTTTCAGGTTGAGTGAAAATACATTTAATAACAATGTAGAAGATACATGTTATTACCTTATTGGATCCAAAAGTATACTTAAAGTGATCCTATTATCTGATTAATGCATAAGCCTATTTTTCTATAATAGAAAATTTTAGTTGAGCACCCTTCAATATTGTACTCATAAATACTATGGGCATTTCATTTTCATCTTCATCTTGTTGAACTAGAACTGCAATAATAGTGTGTTTCAAAGTAAATGAGTAGATTTTTAAATCTTTGGAGTAGTCAGGGTAGTTGAATACTAGAACCTTAGTAATTGCATCTTTGATCTTCTAAAAAGTTGTAGTATTTTTCTCTGTCCACCTTATTTCTCTATTTTTCTTGATCATGGCATTTATTGGCTTGGCAATTTGAGCAAAAATAAAAAAACAAACCTCCTAATAAAGTTAGTTTTCTAAATAATGATCTAACTCCCTTAAGATTCATAGGAGGGAGAATTTTAACAATGGCTTCTACTCTTTGTGGATGAATGCTAATTCCATATTTTGAAACAATATGCCTAAGTAGTTTACCTTGTGCGGCTCCAAACACACATTTTCTAGGATTTAAATGTCAAACTCCTTACACCTATCAAACACTCTATTTAGATGTACAAAGTGATCTTATAGATTTTTCAAAAAAATGTAATATCATCAAGATATACTACCACTATCCTAAACATCAATCCATTAAATGCAACATTCATTGCTCTCTGAAATGTTGCCTCTGCATTCATCAATCCAAAGAGAATCCTGAGATATTCAAATGTTCCACATGGTGTAGTGAAATTCACTTTGTGCCTATCTTTTGGATTCAATGCAATATTATTGTAACATAAAAAAGCATCCAATAAATACATTCTTGATGACCCAATCACTACTTGATGCAACTAATCCATATTGGAAAGTGGATAATTGTCTTTAAGAGAGCTCTTATTCAGATTCTTGAAATATAAACAAAGCCTAATATCACCATTATTTTTTCTATCTAGGACCAGGTTTTTCAACCAAGTAAAACATCTCACCTTTCTGATTATCTTGGTATCCAGTAATTTTTGCACTTCTTTCTACATAATTGGATGCAAAGTGGAATTGAAATTCCTTTGTTTCTATCTAAAAGGCTTGGTATCTTTTTGAAGGGGTATTATGTGAGTCATTAAATTTGTATTTAAGGTCTTCAGATCTTCATAACTCCAAGCAAAAGCATCCATGTTCTATTTAAAGAATTTTATATACTATTGCTTCTCTTTTTATGATAGGGTTTTATTGATCCTAACAATCTTGGGCTCTTACTCTGTTCCAATATTAACTTCATCAATCTCAAATTCTTGGACAAAATGTTTATATACTCTATCAAAGTCATCAAATAAGCTCTCTAAATATACCAACCCCCTAGGGATCCTATTGGTCTTCAATTTTAAGACTTCTACAGGCTCTCGAATAACATCCTTCACTTTTTCTTCATCAATTTCATTAAAAATAACATCAAAATTTTCATTTTACATAGTCATAAAATCATTAATGTGTATATCATTATGAAAAACTTGTAAATATACCATATTATTAGAGATATATGGTTAATAAACATATATGGTTGGGAACCTTTCCATAAACGAACTGTCTATCTCAAGGTTTCTGCTCCAAAAGGATTAATGGCCAACAAATTAGCATTGTGATTATGTGCTCAAGGAATAAATTTTAGATCAAATGCTAAGAATATATCTACTTTATCCAACACTATCTGCTTATATTGGTTTAGTATAGGGTGCTTTATTTGATATTTTTATTTGATTTATTGGATTATTAGTTCAGCATCCCCACTAACTTAGAGGTAATTAATATCCAATTCTTGACCTTCCTTAGTTCTAGCAATAAAGCCTCATATTCTACAACATTATTTGTATAAGAAAACTCTAACATGTATGGTATGCCAAGATAGCTTCCATTGATGTCTATTAATAGTACTCCAACTCCTACTCTTGCTTTAGAATTTTCCCCATCAAAGGTTATAGTTCATAACTTAGAAGTCAGAATTCTATCAGTTTATGCATCTACTTCAGCCTTTTGTTTTGAATTCATATTCTCAATATTAGGTACTTCCAACAAGAAAGGAAAATTCCAGATAGAATAAACCCCCATGTATTTTTCCTCAATAGAATTCATGACATTAAACATATTATCATTAGGATCTATGAGTTAAGATAAATACCTATTGAAGGGTTATTTTTCTATATAAATTTCTCCTTAACATGCATTAGAATAGTGATATATGACCAATCTAACTGAATAGTACCACCTAACTGCTTTACCTAATGCCTAGAGAGTAAGATAGAAAATAAAGGGTCCACATCTACAACTGCAACATCCATCACTACTCTTTTCTTAGGATATTTTTCAAGATGAACAAGAAGTCTAGTGATTTTAACTACACAAGGTGCTCTCCTATTATATATGAAAAAATAGGAGGGTGCTCTTTCTTGCAAATCAAGTCTAACTGGTTAGCTACTTGTTTTGATATTACATTCATGGAAGTACCACTATCAAGCATACAATTATGAATAATGTATTTGTACCCATATCTTGATGTATACTTCATTGAGATGTAAAATGGCTTAACTAAATATGGGGCTCTAACTGTATTATTCACAAGGCCTACAAGATTTTTAGGCTTTTCTCCCGATTTATCAACTAATTTGAAGGCTTTACATAACTGATACTGGTACCTTGGAATAGTCATTAATTCCTCAAGAGTTATGTTGACCTTATGCTTGGAAACCTCTATACCTAGATCAAAATGATCAATTCTATTTTTAGTCTTTTTATTAGCCAAATCACTTTGCTTATTCTAGATTATTTCTTCTCCATCAAGCTCTTTAGAAATAATTTGCAGCTTCATCTGATTTACCTTTTTCTGTGAAATCACCCCTATATCTTTCTCCTTTTGTGTAGACCATTCATAAAAATTTTCCTCCACTTTTCTATTCCTAAGATTTATACCATGTATTATTTCCAAAGACTCAACCTCTTCTCCTATAGGTATAAGCTTCCCCTACTTCATTCTATCAAATATGGTATTAGAAGGTTCACTTGAGGTTGATGCCTCTCCAAAGACTAAGGATCTTTTCTCAAGATTACTAGAACATATGTCCATGTCCTTTTTAAATTCTTGTTTTCCGGTTTCATCCTCTCGAGTCTAATATACATTAATTCTAATATTTTCATCTTCAAATCCAGTATTTAGATCAATATTAGAATGTATTCTTAAATAAATACCACTATCAATAGGGTTATGTGGTGCATCACATGTAAAGAAATAAAACAGATGATATGATACTATCTTATTTGATGGAATGGGATTTGGGATAGAATATATATCTTTCTCTTCTTCTTTCATCTTCCAATTTATATTTTTATTCTTGTTTCCCTCTTCTTTCATTGTTATTCCAGTTTTTACTAAAATTTCTCTTGAAGAGAGACTTGTTGTCTTCTTGCTCTCTATTATTACCCTATGAAGTTTTTGCAATGTTGTCCTTACATTTTTCAAGTCTAGCCAACCTATTATTCATTGTAGTAAATATTTCGAACAATTGATTAGCTATTTTAATTAGGATCTTGATCTATTTTATTAGGGACAAAGAAATGAACTTTCTTAGGATTACTTTTAGGTTGATTTAGCTCTAGGCTATATGCTTTCATCTTACCACTATCAACAAATATATTTATATTTCAATAACTCTTTCCATACATATATATATGGTGGATGTTACTTGCTACCTCAGATCATAACTGAAATCTCAAAGGAAAGTATTTTTGTAGAAATAAATGGATTGATCATCATATTGCCTTAATTCTATAAGAATTATTTTTATGTCTTGAAGAACCTTCAATTGAAATCTTCCACTATTTCATTTTATTTCTTTTTCATGGTAGCGATATCCATCAGCAAGTATTGTTCATTCTTTCTCTCTCCATATTTCCTAAGGAAAGTGTTCTCTAACTCTTGGAAATTATAGATAGTACCATATCCAAGGTTGTTAAATCATTCTTGAGCATCCTATAGAGTGGAAAAATGATGCACCTAACAATGGGAAATGAAATGCATCTATTTATCTATTGATCTAAGCACTACAAAAGTGATATTTTAAGTAAGCATGAAAGACAAATAAGTAAAATAAATGGGGGTCCTATTTGTATTATTTTATTTATCGAATTCATGTTTACAAAACACCCCCTTGAGGGATATGAATTGATACAATCATTACATATGTGCCAAAGGAGTAAATCCTTTTAGAAACTAAGGTGCTCTTCAATGTCTTCCTTGCACTCATGAATCGTTCAATATCGGGCTTTCCATACTTTCATAATGTTAAATTGATGTTCTGCTACTTCTACCTTGTGCACTGTGATACCTGTATCTATGCACAAAGAAATTAGATTTTTTAATAGCATGTGCGAATTGAAATACAATCAAAGAGATATATGTGATAATGAGCTTGAAAGAGGAAATGTATAATAGATAATTCAACACTATTCCAAATGCTTTCAAAACTTAGGATCATGCATATAATGTACTATAGAAATGATCTAAGCAATAATATAAAGAAAATTGCACACAAATTTATGGTCATCCATGGGTGTGCCATTTAGGATTGCAAAATAAGAAATGCATAATAATAGGTGTAAAATAACTCAAAATTGCACCAAAACTTGACAAAAGGTATAAAATATAATCTAGATTTTATATATATAAAAAAATAAGAGAAATTATGCTCAGATTCATGGCCATCCCTGGGTGTGCCATTTAAGACTACTAATCATCCCAAGTGGGGACGACCACCAAATCTGGTGGTTTTTGCCACCAATTCCTCTATGATTTGGTCCAAACTACTCCTAGGGGTGTTGTCATCAAATTTTGAATCAATTATTCACTCAAATGGATAAGTTTTATAAATGGATTGTATGTTTTAGAATCACTTAAAAACCTCCCTTGATTTATGGAGATATCAATGGAAAACATGTGATGGAATAGAGATAAATCTTGATAGCACTTCGTTGCAAAATATTGTAAAGACTCCTTGAAATTGGGTGGAATAACTTCACTTTATGTCTCAAGTGAGCATATGGTCAAATGGGTATGGTTGACCATGTGAGGTAGGTTCCACCATTTGTCCAAATATTGCCATGCATTGGAGGGAGAAGAATCTTCAATTTGGGCCTCCAATTTGCAACTTGGCATGGGAGTTATACACCCTTAGACTAGCATGCTTCAATGGGTAGGGTGAATGGTAGAATATAAGTGCCATTTGTCTTACATTTGACTTTTTAAGGCTCCAAGGTCATGCTTGTCCCAGCCATGAACAGTTGTTGGTGGTCGTCCCTAGGTGATACGACCATGAACTATGGCCATCCTGGGGTGGGACGACCATGCCTACATGGCCCAAAACTTCTTAAAAATGGGGTAGAACCTCCCAAAAGTGGCTAGGACAACTATTTAACCTCTGAGGGTTTCCCAAGGGGGTAATATGGTGTCGATTAGAACGTATCTTCACAGTCTAATAGGATTGATGTGATTTTAGTATCTACAAATACCCATTTTTGGATGCATTGTGTGCAGTACAATGTGGTGCCAAAAAAATATGACAAAAATATCAAATGGTTAAGGTTATTCAGTAACCTAACTAGCTTTAGATACCCCAATTATGAAAATATCTTGCATCCTTGAATCCTTGCTTCTAATGAGTTAAGAAACTGGATTCAAGTACAATCTTTCACATCAGGATTACTTGATCTTGGACATTGTTAAGTCATGAAGATGCAAGGCCTATGATCCTTAATTATTTCATATGTCAAGCATTTGTTTAATTAAATTTTTTGCTTTTTTTCTACCCCAAGCATGGGCATGATTATTTTTTGTAATGATTCGCTGACGAACGTGATTTGTATGATTGAGTGTTTGATTATTTATTTTGATTATGAATTCGTTAATTAGGACTACCCCCTCAAGAAATGAGCTTATGAGAGAATGATCAATGATAAAAGTGATGATTCACTTTTCCCATATGACTTGGTTGGGGTTCCTTCAACTTAACCCATTGTAAACTTTCTTAGTTTTGTGAGGATTTTGATTATTTTGTTGATAGTTCATGGAAGAAAGGAGTTGAATAACTCATTCTCGTGGAGTGGTCCAACCACAGTGGTCTTCTTGGGGATTGAAGTAGAAAATTTTAAATTCATCCATGAATAATTTTGTTCAATCTTGATCCATTGTGAATTTTATCAGATTTGACCTATTTTTTTAGTGGTTTTTAAGCCACTTGTGTTGTTTTTTTTTTTGCTATATTGAGGTGTTTTTATGGTGGACATCCTAGGGTGGGACGATTGCACATTCTATAACCATCCCAGGGTGGTATGGTCACAATATTTTTTGACCGTACCACCCTAGGATGCCCATGATTTTTGTGGGGTTATTTAAGCCCAAAATTTAAAAAATAGACTCATTTGTGCACTTTTGATTTGGACGTTGGAGAGATGACGAGTATTGCTTTATTGGATGTATGCAATGCTTATGTTTTATTTGGTAATGCTTTGATGGATTCTTATAATGGATGCATGTATTGTAATATGATGTTATTGGATAATATGTATGTGTGTATATGCATAATGAGATGGATGATTTGTTGATATGTACTGAGGAATTGTAACTACTATTTGATACACTATGTTAGCACCATAGACTATATACAATTTATCGATTCATTTATAATGTTGTCATGATACTATGTGATGGATTTGTGAAAACATAAACTGAAAAAAAAATGTGAAAAATGGTATGGAATGGAATGAACAATAAGATGTTATAGAATGTACTTGAGTTTTTCATGAGACTCAAACACTCTAATCAACTAGTCAAAAGTTATTTACTAACCATACAAGTCTTTTGACAAGGTACATATCTTCTAGGATGACCAAGATATTAAATATCCGTGTGCATGTGAGTTCATTATTATGATAACACATAAAGTTACCCCAGTGCCAAACAAGATTAATGCAACCCATCTGTACTGAAGATCACCTGATGTGTATCATGATACTGAGTTTTGTACGTAGTTGAATAAGACCACTAGGTAATACAGGCTACCAAAAGCTAGCTCATCCACATGCAAAAATTAGTTTATACAAAGCATATCTCTAATGTGATAATTATATCATCATGCATAAGGATATTGCCATTTCTAAGTAGGCTTGATGCCACCTAACATATGATGAGGATCGCCTCACGGTTTATCAAATGCTAATAATTCTAGGGATTCAAATTCAATACTCCCTTATTTTCTTTTATTTTTGAATTGCTATAGGTATTTGCTTATTTTTGTTTTGGTGAGGAAGAGATTTTGGTGGTGGTGATAACCACTGTTTATTTTAATTTTTTTTTTTGTTACTGGTGGAAACCATTGCTTATTTTAAGGATATTTGGTAGTGGTGAAAACTCATGTTTATTTTGTATTTGGGTAGGGAAGAGCTTGTCCTTTTATCAATTCTATAATTTTTTAACCATGCACACAAGGGGATGAGCAAGGTAAAATTTTCACTTAAGGTAACCCGAACCACTTTATAGGTTTCATCTTTCCTTGTGCAAAAATTGGATTTAATGTGAAAATGTGTTGGGATTTTTATGTATACAAGGTATAATCAAAGCAAGACTCTACCTTCTAAAAATTAGGAATAGCTTTCTATAAAATTTGAAAAGAAGAATTGAGATGGTTGAGTGATCAAAAATCCTAAAGATACCCTATAACAAATGATTAGGTGAAGGGAAACATACACAAATATGAAAGGTTGAAAATATGGATTGAAATGATAATTGTAATGTAGACGAGTGTGAATGATGACTTCTGATAAATTTTATTTTGAGGAATGGCTAGTTTAAAGACCTGGTGCTAGACAAGGATGATCAACTCTAGAATGCAAAATGCAATGATCGGTATTCTTAATGCAAGTGATTGTATAATGCAACGATATGAAATGCAATGCAATAAAATATTTTTATGTTTTTGATATTTTAATGATGTTTTTGGATTTTTTGGTAGGTAAAAGTAATTTTATTTACTTTACGGGTTGAAGGGACCTGCCCCTTTTTACATTTGAAATAGTTGCGACTAGAAGGCCACAGTCCCATATCTAAGGGATGTTGATCCAACAAAATAAAGAAACTAACCAAAAAGTTTCACGGAGTGCCCCCACAGGCGTACTTATACAAACGTATAGAAAATTCAAACTACACAACAAAATAAAAACAAACACCATCATTCCCATGCTCCACATGAACCAGACACCTTAGTTCCCAGTTTTCTGGGATTTGTAACTTATTTCATTCCTAGAACTATCCCCACTAGGGAGGAGAGTTTCCATAATGGCAAGGAGTCTCTTGAGCTCCTCAATGGCATTGGACATGATATTGTTCCCTTTGCGTAGGACATTAGTCGTTCTCTGAAAGTGTCCAACTACTTTATTGATACGGGTAAGAGCTACTATTCTCAACATGTCCTGAGCAAGGGATTCGCTACCATGGTCCTTCTAGATATCCTCCTGTGTCTCTTTATGCCGCTCTTCTTAGTGATCTTCCTAGTTTTCTTCTTGGGAGCCTTTGTCATCACTAGTTATGTTGTGTACTGACCGATTTTCACTCTGAATAGGTATCGACAATCTCTTGGAAGACCTTATCTTCAAGGGAGGTTTGATTACCTTCTACTTGGGGTAAATTTTCTTGCCCACCCAGGGATTCTCTTCCTCAGGGGATCCTTGGTTGCCCACATGAGGCTTCTCTTCCACAGGGGGGTTTTCCTTGCCCTGGGGGGTGGCATCAGTTTCCTAAGTAGGGGGTGAAGCAGGCAGTGATGATTGGAAGTCTCCTAGGGCTTGGGGCATGGGAAAACTGGCATGACCAGAGGACTTGGGCAGAGATAGGCCATGTTGATAGATGAGGGAAGGGTTACTGGAACTAATGTTACCAAAGGGATGGGAACCACGAGCATGCTTGTAAAGGACTAGAAATAGGCCTTGGTGGAAGGGGGCTTAGGATATTGGCTCTTTCTAGAGTTGTTGATTGTAATAGTGATGGACCATAATATAAACTCAGGGACGTTTATGGGAATAACATCCCATAAGTGATTGAAAAATGATAGATTATAGGTGCTCAAGGGCTTATTGGGATTATCCATATAGATGTACTAGAGGATGGGAACAATCACCATGTATCAGGGGCAAGAGAGGGAAGACCACACAATATTTTTTTACTCTCAAACTAAGTCACTCCCCTTATCAAGGAATTCATCGGTCTCTTCATTGAATTTGTGTCCATATCTACGGATAATTCTACCCGAAAACTTAAGCCAAAACACTTGAGTGATGGATTAAGGACTTACCATAAAATGGAGGCCACATAATCAAACCTCGCCATCGTTCCAGGACTCTATGAATTCCTTAGTTGCCTCCTTGACCGTGCCTTCAAACATTTTGAAGAAATTCATGAAATTCTTGGAGTCGAGAAGGGTTGTGGTGCCTGCGTCAATCTGTAGAGTTGCAGGTTTGATGATGGTCATGATGTAAAGAGGGTTCTGGTTGTAGGTAAAGGGTCGGTTAGGGATGCAGATGGAGCTAGTAAAAAGATGTGCCATAGTGTGATTGATAGGGGCATAGGGGATGAGGATAAAGACCCAAAATGGGAAGGTCACAAGAGTGGGAATCTGAACAACCAACTTATGGTCACAAAACCAGGCATGATTTTGATTCGAGCTTGGGGTGGTGGTCTTGGCGGGAGTGGTGGATGGGGATGAAAATGTGGTAAAGGATAGCCAAGTTGTGGGTAAAATATGAGGCATGAGAAACCAAACCTTCAGCTAGGATAGCACGGGTTGATGAGATTGTCTAGAGAGACTGCGCTTTTCTTCGTATCTTTGCTATTTCAAAAATTTATGAAGGTGCCTTGGAACCAATGGTCCAAGGTGTTGAAAAACACCTTAATGGGTGGGAAATTATTGGTGTGGTGGTTAGAGCTACCTTTAGAGGTGCAGAGATCCTTAGGTGTTTATAGGAAACTGATGGGATAGCAACAACCACCGTTGTTGTTGGAACTGTAATGATGTTGGGGGCTAAACTCACTCCTAGGAGGTATTGACAAAATACCATTGTTCATGTAGCCTGAGCTACTTATTAGTAATATTTTCCACATAATTATTGACTTTCTCTAGAACATCACATGGGAAGTTGTCTTCCCAGATCGTTAAGATGGTTTTAAGGAAGGATTTCTTGGCTAGGACATTGACCACCTGGTTAGCATCTCTAAACACATGCTTGATTTGGTTTCAATCCTTGTCATTAAGGTCTTTTTGACAATCGTAAATGATCCTTTGGATGTTATTCCCTCCTCTGGTATTATTTTTTATAAGCCCCACTATAACTTCTGAGTCACCTTCAAAGATTATAGGGTTGCCCGTGGATGTGCATATGTCAATGCTTCTCCAGCGAGCTCTGGTTTCTGTGTAATTATTGGTCTGGGAGCCCAGATTTTTTGCAAATGCTTGAATTATATTACCATTGTGGTTCCTAACCACCCCCTACTCCTGCTTTTCCTGGGTTGCCTTTCGAGGCACCATAAAAATTGGCCTTCAACCAACCCTGGGAGGGGAGTCCAATTGGATGAGGCTCTATTCTTGTGGGACTCCTTGGATTTGCAACAGTCTTGGGAAATCCTGAGAGCCGCAAATAGGTGACCTGCTACTCCATGCTAGGGAATTTTTGGTTAAGGGATGAGACTACTATTTTCTATTACAAGGGCAATGGCTCTTCTTGCAAAAAGTCATGATCCATGTGATCCTCACTAAAAACTCTTCTATTACGTTCCAACCAAATATTCTAGGCAATATGGTGGGCTAGGGAATTCAAAATGAAGTTGATTCTTGGGTTTTTAAAGGTGTTGGGCCATTGGATGAACATGTCCTTGATAGTTTTTGGCCTAACCCAACAAACCTAAAACTTGATGGTCACCAGGAAAACATGTTGATGGTGAAGGGGCATTCCATAAAAATATGTTGAGTCGATTTCAAGGCTTGCATACATAGGTAGCATCTATTAGGAACAATGATATCTCTGTGCATCAAATTGTTAGTGGTAAGGATTTTTTTCTGGACAATAGTCTAGCAGAATTGGGCTATATTTGGGATTAAAGCCTTAAGCCACACACTTTTGGCTAAGGTCTACCCACTTTTGGGACTGGATCCTTTGGTGAATTTTCCTATAAGCTGGGAGGTGAACTTCACATAGAAATTACCATCACTCATGCCTTTCTAGCATTGTTCATATTTTTTCTGGGATTAGAGGATGAAATTTGCCCTCATGATCGCATGGATCTCTGACACTACATTGTTGATTGTGTCGTTCTTAATTCTAAATTGAAACTTTGTTCACTTTTTGATTCCTTAGTTGGAGGTGATGAAGTCTTCTACATGGGCCCAGTACTTGTTGACAGTCAGGTGCTTGATAATAGTCAGATTCTGGTTGCTTATGAGAGGATATTTTCTGGCCTAAGAATCTTGCCAGTAGTCAATCTCTTTGCCATATTCCAGCTACCACCAAGAGCCTTGATGTAGGAGATTTTGGGTGAGGGATATGGACTTCCAAAAGTGAGAGTAGTTACGGGGGATATCCATCTAAAGAAAATATTTTTGCTGGAGATACTTTCTTTTGACTATATTCACCCACTCAAGATTATCATTGGATACAACCTTCCATGCTTGCTTATCCAGGAGGGCTAGATTGGTGGCATTGATGTGTTGCATACCTAGGCCTCCCTGATCCTTGGGGGAGCACACTTTGTCCCAGGAAACTAGGTGGAACTTCTTTTGGTTGTCATTTCCCGACCACAGAAAATATTTTTTGATTTTTTTGATGGTCTCACCCACAACCGTTGGAATTTTGAAGACAGAAAGGAAAAATATGAGAATGCTCTGTACAACAACTTTAACTAGGGTTTCCTTGCCCGCACTGAAGATGAGTACACCTTTCCATCCTAAAAGTTTTTTGTGGATCCTGTCGATGAAATTCCTTCACATGTCTTTAAGGGACCTTCCTTTGAACATGGGGAGACCCAAGTATGTGGTCATGAAATCCATAATAGAACATCCAAAAATTCTTGTGATCTTGCATTGTCTTTTGGGGGGGTGTTAGTGAAGTACAAATTGCTTTTGATGTAGCTAATTTTCTGACCTATTACCTCTTGATAGAGGTTGAGAATCATTTTTATAGCTTTGGCATCAAGAACTGAGGCTTTGGTTGCCAACAAGGTATCATCCATAAATTTTTTATGGGTTGAGGGTGAGAGGCCAGTGGCAGCTTTGATGCCCAAAATCAGATTGTTAGAGCAAGCATTTTTGATAGCTCTTCCCATGATATCTATCAAAATTATGAAGAGAATGGGGGAAAGCAGATCTTCCTATCTGATCCCCCTAGAACTTGGGAAGTAACCAGTGGTAGACCCATTCACCAGGATAGAAAACAAATGATGAGGAAATGCACTTATAAATCATATTGACCCAAGATTCATGGAAGCTGAACTTGAGGAGGATTTGGGTGAGGAAATCGTTGTTAACTCTATCAAAATCTTTGTTCATGTCTAACTTGAGGAAAAAGGTAGCTGACTTAGAGGTATGGGTAGAGTGGATCAATTTGTGAATGGTGATGACTTCGTCAAGGATGTTGTAGCCTTTGACATTGCTACCCTAGCAGGGGTCGATAATGGAGGGGAGAATGCTTGATAACTAGTTGGCCATGGCTTTGGAGAGGATTTTATATATGACATTGCATAGATTAATGGGGCAGTAGTCCAAGAGGGACTAGGGATTCTCACCATTAGGGATCAAAGCCAAGAAAGTGGAGTTAACATCTCTAGGGATGGATTTGGAAGACTACATTTCTCTGATGGAGTTGCATAAGTCCGATCCCACTATGCCCTAATATGTTTAGAAAAATTTGGGTTGGAAACCATCTGGCCTAGGGGCTTTGTCTAGATTCATGGAAAATAGTGCTTGGTGAATTTCCTTGTGGTACATAGGACTAAGGAGAAAGTGATTGGTCTCCTAGGAAATGATGGAGGGGATATTAGCCAACAAGGCTTCCATGGCAGGAGGGTACTGGGATGAGGGAGAGACAAGGAGGTTTCTAAAGTGTCTCACCACTTCTTCCTTGATATGGAGGATGTATGAAGTAGCAAAACCATATTGCTTGGCTAGGTTTTTTATCTTATATGCACCCCTGTGCCTTAGGTTGGATATATGAAAAAATTTGGAGTTAGAATCCCCTTCCTTGAGCTATAACTATTTGAAATTTTGGTGCCAAAAGGTTTCCTCCTTGGTGAGTATGTTGTGGTAGTCGGAAAAAAATCATTGCTCTTCATCACAAAGGTTATTATTGTCTACTCGCTTATAAAAATGGTACTCTATCTGATTAATTCTAGCCTTGACCTGATTCTTTGCTTCAAAGATATTCCCAAATATCTCCTTGTTCCAGGTTTTCAAATTTCCCTTGATGAATCTGAGTTTCTTGCATGAACTGGTTGGTGGTTGATCCTGGGAATTTTCTTTTTCACCACAAAGTAATATAATTACTAAGATCAAAATGGTGGGTCTACATTGATTGGAACCTAAAGGGGGTTTTGAACTAAAGTTTGGTGTTATTTTCTAGCAAGAGGGGGTTGTGGTCAGACCTAATCTTAGGGAGAGCTAGCAAACTAGCATCCCTGAAAAGTGGGAGGGCTTCCTAGGATAACAAAACTCGGTAAAAGCATTCTTGAGTAAAAATATTACCTTTCCTCCTATTGCTCCATGTGAATAAGGACCCCTAAAGCTGAACATCCATGAGGAAATTAGAATCAATAAATTATCTCAGGTCATCTGTTTCCCTGTGAGTTAACATAGTTCCTCCCCTATTATCTTAATACAGCAAAGGAGAGTTGAAGTCCCCTACTAGAATCCATGGGGTTCCATCAAAGGCTTGCCTTCTCGAAGTGAGCAAGTTCCATAAATCCACTCTGCCCTAGGAGGAGTTAAGAGCATACACATTGGTCATCACCTAGGAAACCTGGGAACTAAGATCATGGAACAGGATGTTACTCAACCTGTATTGGCCGAAAATGAGGTTGCCTTACACCTTAGTGGGATTCCATAGGTAAAGCAACCCGCTAGCCAATCTGGAATCCGAGGAATGGACAAACTCATAGTTTTTCTAGATATTTTTGGCCACCCTAGGCGACCAATGTTCATTGAATTTAGTTTCTTGAATGATAAAAATAGTTGAGTTATATTCTCTTCTCATAGCTATAACCAATCTTTGCTTGGTTGCTCCATTCAACCCTCTTGCATTCTAGGAGAGGACTCTCATTTAGAACTTTTGGGAATTCTTTTACCCCCTTTTCCTTTCTTTGTAATGGGTTTGGATCTTCAGGTTTCTTCTTTAGTACTAATTATTTTGTCCTGGAATAGGGTTTTTGGGTCCTATTGGCTATATATTTTGCTGTCATTGATTCTTATGTCTGCTTCCAATGGTCTACCTTTTTTCCTCTATCCTCCAACATCCATCTAGGATTTCCTGAAGCTACGGGTTTTTTTAGGCCTCCACTTCTCAGGGGAAGGTTGGTCATGGTCTTCACTATTAGAGATAAGGTCATAGAATGTGGGTGAGGTTGGAACCCCAGACTTTGGGGGTGGAGAGTCCTACGGGGTGGAGGATGACAAGGTAAAAGGTTTTGTGGGGGGCCTCCGGAGGGACTGGGAGGGGGAGGGACTGGGATACTATTTTGAGGGAGAGGAAGACTTGGGGTCTCTTTGTGGGTGGTGCTAGGCCTAGGGCATTGAAGGGGTTCAAGGTTAAAAACTAGGTTAGATTCAATAGGGATTTTACCTTCCTCAACTTTCTCAAAAATACCATAATATTTAAGTGAATCAAATTTATTAGTAACAAGGACATAAGCACTTGCATTTTGATATGGGGTGTTCACCATCAGTCTAGCTTGATGCTCAATGGTCGTTGTGTGGTTTTGTGTAGTTCATCTAGAGATCTACTTCGGATGATTCATGATTTGGTTGTCCATTATAGGGTTCCTAGCCTTAGGGTACTGGGACTACAAGTGGCCCTATGTCTAGCATTCATGGTAGAATATCATTTTGTTCTCATAGATCATCAGTTACCTCCATTTGAATTTCCCATATATGAGGTTCAAGTATTTCGAGAATTTGCTCTCCAAGTTCACATTGACACAAATGTGGGCCTGAGTTAAGAACGTTCTCGCTCGAGTGTCTGGGTCAATGGCCAAAATATCCCCGATAGCCTTGGCTAAGCCTTGTAGAGCATATTCATAGAAGAAATGAGCTGGGAGGTTCAAAAGCCTCACCTAGAGTAGAGCGTAATTGATATTATGAGAATTTAAGTCAAAATTTGGTTGCCATTTTTTAAAAATAGAATTCTCGTCTTGAAAAACCATGGTCCTCCAGACAAGATATGTTTTGTTTCCTCCTAGGTGTTGAGTTGGATCATAAAGAAACCTCGAGTCATTCCTAACAGCTCCATTCTTCCCAAAGTATTCCACTTGGATGCTACCTATCTAGGAATGGAATCCATGTCTGGGAGACTTCCTATGAACTTTACCACCAGAGAGTAGGTGTCACAAATTTCATAGTTTTCTATGAGGCTCCTAGGGAATAAGACATCACAGCCCTGAGTAACAAACTTGCATGTGGTGTGTAGTTTGGTTCTCTACTTTTTCTATAATAGATCTACATACAAATGGTTTCCATAGGTATGGTCACCGTTGATGTTATTTTCCCCAGCACCATTGTTAATCTCCCCATTTTTATTGGCAGTGGCTGATCCCACCCTGTTCCCTGCCTTCACAATGGTGCTTGTGGTATTATTAGAGCCACTCACCATGTCGTTGCAAATGACCTAATTTTTTTTTTCCTTCTCACCTCATGATGCCATGGATGCTCCACTCAACCCTCATTAGGACCGTGTGTAGACTTCGGGCAATAGAAACCTTAGGTTTTCGTTCACCGATGCCTTATCTGAGTGTAGCCAAGTAATTTTTTGTCGATCTAGTTTTTTTTCTTAGAATGTATTCGATGTTTTTGGATTTTTATTAATATATATGTATATAAATTTTACCAATGGGCTTATTGTATGCCATTGGGGCATTTGGAGTGATCAAAGGGTTTATGGATACCTTTGGGACTTTTTAGATGACCAAAGGACTTAAGGATTTCTTTGGGGATTTTTGTATGGCCAAAGGGTTTATAGAAACCTTTGGGGCTTTTTGAGTGA
Organism: Wollemia nobilis; assembly: GCA_028583015.1. NCBI lineage: Eukaryota > Viridiplantae > Streptophyta > Pinopsida > Araucariales > Araucariaceae > Wollemia > Wollemia nobilis. The sequence continues at coordinate 815,185 of JAQPPZ010016925.1, read as the reverse complement.
CCAAAGAGTTTATGGATACCTGTGGGGCTTTTGGGTGACTGAAGGGTTTATGGATACATTTGGAGCTTTTGTTAGGGTGTAGCACTTTAAGTGTAAAAAGGCCACAAATGAAGGATATTCAAGGGTTTAGGTTCCTCAATTATTTCAATGGATACTAAGTGATAAGTTCCAGGTCCAATGTAACTAGTTATAATGAATGGACCTAACTAGTTTACCATAAACTTGTTTCATAGATAGGAAAGCAAGTTAGAATTTTATTGATTCTCTTTTAGAACAAGATCACCAACCTGAAAGTATCTAGAATGGACTTTCATATTATATGCTCTCTTAAGCTGCTCTTGATAAATTCCCAGGTGCTTGAGGGCATTAACATGATGTTCATCAAGCAACATTAGTTGATCCAAGTGAGCCTATAATGTGGTGTCATCATCGATGAACTCTTGCATGGATATGTATAGTGATGGGATTTCTAGCTCTAAGGGCATGACTGCCTCAACACCATACACTAGTGAAAATAGAGTCGCCTTAGTAGGTGTTCGAATAGTAGTGTGGTAGGCCCATAGGGCAATGGGTAATTGATTATGCCAATATTTGTGATTATCTTTAACAGTTTTCTTTAGAATGGCAATTACTACTTTGTTTGATGCCTCAACTTGTCCACCATGTTATAGATAATAGGGTGTATAAAAGTTGTGTTGGATGTTATATTTAGATTTTAAAGCACACACATATTTATTCTTGAAAGGTGGCCCATTATCTAAAATTATTTTGAATGGGATACCAAAACAATAGTTGATATTATGTAACATGAACTCCGTAATGTGTGGTCCAATCATAGTGGTAAGATGAATTGCTTCCACCAATTTTGTGAAATACTCTATGACTGTAATGATGAATATGTGATAGAATGAGGAAGAGGGTGATATTTTACCAATTAATTCAAACACCCATTGCAAAAATGGCCAAATCTATTGAATCGGTTGTAAGGCCTAAGAAGGTACATGTGTCAAGATAGCATGGTTTTGACACTTGATGCACTTATTAATACAAGAACAACAATCTTGATCTAAATTTGGCCAATAATAGTCCATGCGAAGAATGTGCTTTATGATGGCCATACCACTAAAATGACCACCACATGTACCATCATGCGCTTGGGAGATTACCCAAACTGACTCTTCATGCTCTAAGCAATGAAGGAGGATATCCTCATAGCTTCGATGATACAATATGTCTCAAAGTAAGACATATTTAATTACTTTTTGCTTGAAATTCTATTTGGTAGCATGCGATAGTCTATAAGGGATATTACCAAGCTTTAGGTAATCTTTATCTGAATGGACCAATCTTGATTTGAAGAAGCCTCATTTTCATGAACTTTTGGATCTTTTTTAATTTCATATCTCAAGAATTCTTATTGGGAGATAACTTGTAAATATAGTGTTGTGCTACTATCAAAAGGAGTTTGAGGGAATAAAGTCCCCCAAGTAGCATTATTCAAGTTATTGTGAATTTATGAGAACTGTTCATGAGAAGGTTCTGTTAGAATAAGTAATTATTCTCTTAAGTTATAGTATGATAGACTTACTTGAGCTTCCATTCCTTCATGAGTCAGGTGAACTCTTAGTTATAGTCTACATCATATTTTATGAGTTGTTGTAATCCAACGACTCTCAATGATCAACTTTTTTATTTATACAAAGTTGATCCATGGAATAATCAATCGGTTCTATTTTGTTTCTTAAAATATTTTAATGCTTTGTAGTTCTACTCTTGGGAAATTCTAACATGGTAGTAGAGCAGGATAGATTCTACTAAGCATTATATATTGAAGGCAACCTCTTGAACTGGTTCTTACTCTCTTATCTTTTATTTTATTTTTTTTAAAAAGAAAGAGGTTTTATATCTATTGTAGATTGTTTTTTTATATTTGCAAATTTTTTTGAGGAATTTGGTTATGGTAATATCTAGAGAAATATTTTTTTACCTTGTTATATAAATACTCTCCTCAATTCTTTTTGTAATTTTATGGGTTCTCATATGCCTATGTTTTAATTTTTTTTCTCCATCTCGAACGTAGCTAACTTTGGCTCCATTTAGCCATCACTGCGTATCACTCAAAAGTGGAGACTAAAGATTCATAGGCATTAATATTTTGGTGGGTAATATAATTTTTTTAATTGAATTTTGTATTTCATTATACCTTCATGATATATTTAATTAGAGGAAGCAACACTCCACATGTCAAAATAGAATGGAATTTTGGTCTAACTTTGAATAGACCAAAGTTCATTTCTTTTTTTAGAAATGTGGCTTTTGGTCACCGCTCATGTTGGCGTGCATAGAGACTATGTCTCATAAAATGGGTATTTTCCTAATTAAATATCAATCGTTCAAAGATTTTGTGATTTCTAAATCTTTATTCAACTCAAACTTCTTCTATTTTTTTTGTCCTTCGGTTTTCAAGAAGAAATTCAGTTTTTTTTGTTATATAATCATCTTAACAATGTTTGTATAATATTATTCTCTTGTTTTGAATAGTGTTTCTTTTTTTAAGCATTATACTGATGTTTTTTTAGTGGTGCCTATCGTCTTATGTCCTTTTAGGATATCTGCAAGTGCACCATAGATGGATATTCAACAAAACTCGTTTTGTGCTTTGTGTTAGGGTTTTTTGATGCATAACATATTCTATTTTTAAGGAATATCTCTGTATGTGGTACCATTGCCTTCCTCTCATATTTCAAGAAGCCTCTCTTCTCACCGCCTTCTCTACTACTTTGGGTGCCTTCCTTGCGTTTTGCATATGCAACCACAAGAGACTCTCTACTAAAACAAATATTGTAACATCCTCATTCTCAAGAGCCTCTCTAGTGTGTGCATTTATGGCATATTTTGGGACTCTTATCTTCTCAGTGCCTTCTCTGCGTACTACAATGCCTTCCCTATGTATCACAATCACAACAAGAGGTGGTATTCAATTATTTAATTTTTTATAAAGTTCACTTCCTTTATTAACCTTTCAGATGCAGTGATAAGAAGAAAATATTTAAAATTTCACATTTTTTGAAGCTCCAATCCAACTTATCATTGACACCTACCCTTCAGGTATCGTTATATTATTTTATTTTTCTGACCTACTCAACTCTTAGTGCACCAAATTGTAGCCTTTCAAAGCTCCTTCCTCATTGCCCATTGGAATTGCTTATTTATTGACAGATGCAACATCAACGTTTCTTCGCTACCTCTTGTCCTCTATCTGACGTCAATTAATTTTCAACTCAAATCTACTAAGTTTTTTAAGATAAAAATATACATCTGATCTCTATTTAAATTTGTAGCCTTCAAAAGTTTCTATCCTTTTCTTTTCGGCCTCTCCTTGGATCGAAGATATAAAGGACAATTGTAATCTCTATAATATAATTTTTTTGGGGGGTTTTATAGGTGCATTGTTGCACCTATCATAGCATCGATGGGGGTTGTTATTGTGTCAATTTTTACCTCTTTTATTTTTGGCTCATTATCTTTGTTATAAGTCATTTGTTTATAAATCTTGGTAATGAAATATAAGTGAGGATAATTGATTTCAAATTATGTTCCTTAATACATTAAAGATCTTAAATAAAAATATTTTATTATTTCTTTAATTCCTTCTTAAAGCAAATATCTATATTAAACTACTTACTTTGTTCTAATTAATTTTCTTTCCAAAGTTCTTTAATATTATATAGATATTTATTTAGTCTATAAAAGTGAGGATATATCATTAATATATATTATTTCATTATTTTCTTTCTTGCAATAGGTCTCTATATTAATGAACTTATTTTTATTAATTTAAAAAAAGAGTTTCTTAATTTATATAATTTTTTTTTGATAAAGGACTGTAAGTGAGGATATCTCTTTTTAACCCTTGTTAATCTATTTTATTCTCAATTCATTATTCCTTTCTTAATTTTTTCTAAAGAGCAAATATATATAATTTACTATGCACCTATATTGGAAATTCTAAATAACTTATAGTTTCCCTCACGTAAGGGAGGGTTATTAAGATAACCAATATAGGAGTCTGGCTGATTAAAATCCTATATTCTAAGTATCAAATCTACTCAATACTTATAGTTTCCCTCTCGTAAGGGCTGGTATTTGAGGAGAAAAGATATATAGGCCTGGCATATTTTTTCTTATTAGCCTAAGATTAATATCAAATCTCCTCAAAATTACTTATAGTTTCCTTCTCGTTAGGGCAAGTATTTTGAGATATTTGGTGTTTCTTAAAGGCTTTCATTCACTAATATACATTGCATTCTCTAAATTAAATTTAAAGGGGGGAAGTTAGGGTTCACTTCAATTTTATTTGGTAAAATGAATTCAATGAATACAATTGATCCTCTCAATCCTCATAACGACCATACATGGAAACCTAAAATATTAAATCTCATTTATCAAAAAGGTCTCACACACCTATTATAAGAAAAGCAACCTAATTTTAAAAATGAATATGAAAAATTTGTTTATAAAGGGAATATGTATGAAACAATGGGTATTATAAGCTCTAATATAAATGAAAGCTTATGGTTTCACATTACAGATTGTAAAACTCCTTATTAAATTTGGTAGAAACTAAAGAACTTGTTTGGAAAAGTAGATAAAATAAGATCAATGCAACTAGAAGCATAATTAACAACATATCACTTAAATACTTCAACAATATTGTTCACTTTCTCACCAAATTCAAAGAAGTCCTCACTCAATACAAAGGTAGTGGGAAGAATAAAACTAATGAAGAATGCATTTATCTAATTCTTTCTAAACTAAATGGTGTATTTCAAATCTTTGCAACCTCCTTTATATCTACAAAATATGCTCTTCGTGCAACTTTTAAAATGCCCTCCTTAGAAGAATTTTGTGATAGACTAACTAGGGAAGAAAAAAAACTTGTAAAATATGAGATATCTTCCTCTTCCTAAAAATACTTAGTAGCCTCCACATCTACTAAAGAAAAAATAAAAAATAAAGAAAGGAATCCCATAACTTGTACTCACTACAAAAATAATGGTCATTCTGCAAACAAATGTTGGAAAATATTACAACTAGAGGCAGCTACAAAGAATCAAAAGATATACAGTAAAAAGTAGATAGGAAAAGCCCTAAATATTCAAGGGAATATCATCAATACTTTATCTAATTACTGGGTCTTATATTCTAGAGCAACTCATCACATGACTGCTTCAAATGAGTCATTCTCTTCTATCTCCTCAAGTTCAACATGTAGCATAGAAGTTGGTGACTCTTCCTTTATCCCAGTCAAAGTAAAGGGTGACATATCCATTTATGGTGGCCCTATCAGTAATGTTCTCTATGTTTCAAACATTGCAACAAATCTCCTCTCCATCTATCGAATTTGTACTTCTGGAAAGGGAAAAAGTGTTCTCTTCTCTCCAACAGGAGTTGAGATAAGAGACTTTCAAGACCCCACTCTCTTATAGATAAAGGAGATATTGATCACAACACTAACCTATTTCACTTAAAATGATTCAAAAATCCAAAAGGGGCCTCTTGTTTTATTGCTCATGGAGATCTTGAAATAAAAATTTGGCATGAAAGGTTTGGTCATCTCAATTATAACTACCTAAAGGAATTGAACACCCATGAAATGGTAACAAGTTTACCTCAAGTCTCTTCTATTGATGGAGTATGTCCTGGATGTGCTCTTGGAAAGAAACATCAAGATCCTTTCCACCCAAGTGGTTCTCTAAAATACTCATCCCATCTAGAGTTAATCCATAGTGACTTGATGTTTTTCTCAGAGCCTTCTTTCAAAAGAGCAAAATATGCTTTAACCTTCATCAATGACTTTTACAGAATAACTTGGGTCTACTTCCTAAAATATAAAAGTGATGTTCTATCCCACTTCAAAATCTTCAAATCCTTAGTTGAAAATCAGGCCTCTTGCAACATAAAGCAAATTTGCACAGATAATGGGGGAATACTGCAGTAATGAGTTCTCAATATTTCTATCAAGTCATGACATCATTCATCAGCATTATGTCTCCCATAATCTGCAACAAAATGGTATTGCAGAGAGGAAAAACTAAACATTGAAGGAAATGGCAAACTATATGCTCCATTCAAGAGATCTTCAAAAATATTTTTGGGCAAAATCTATTAACTATGCAAACTATATTCAAAATTGCACACCTCATAAAGCTCTTGACCATTTAACTCTTGAAGAAGCATGGACTGGATCAAAACTGGATGTATCCTTCAATATTTTTGGGTGTATTGCTTCGGTGCACATCCCAAATAAGAAAACGAATGCTTTAGATAAGAAAACAAAAAACTTATCTTTGTTTATTTTTGTAAGAAAATGAAAGCATACAGGCTCCTTTATCCCACAACTCATGAGGTCTTAATTCATAGGAATGTCTAATTTTATGAAACATTCCCTCAAAAATATCATCAACCATCCTCTTCCTCTATTGATCCTTCTCCTATAGTATAATCTCAATATAATGAAGAACCAACTTTAGAGATTAATTTAGAGATTGATGATCAATATGAGGAACCTATAACTCCAACTCAAAGTATTTCCACTCCTTCTATTTCTTCCACTATGCCAAAATGGGCCCGTACCATTGTTAAAGAAGCTACTCCTTACATCCAAAATCTTCCATAATCCAAATTAACCAACTCCATAAGCACTGGTCTTGTTTTTCAGTCTATTTCCTCTAATACTCAATCCTTCAAAGAAGCAACTACTATTAAATAATGGGATGATGCTATGGAAAATGAATTCTCCTCCTTAATAAAAAATGAAACTTGGGATTTAGTTCCCATACCTAAAGGAAGTAAATTAGTTCATTTTAAATGGATTTACAAAACAAAATATGGGCCTAATAGAGAAATTGACAAACACAAATCTCGCCTAGTAGCCAAATATTTCTATCAAATTGAAGGAATTGATTATGTTGAAACCTTTTCTACCAGTTGCCAAAATGGATTCTATTAGACTGGTTCTTGCTCTAGCTACTTCCAAAAAGTGGTCTATCTTTCAAATAGATGTAAAAAGTGCTTTCTTACATGGGTACTTAAATTAAGATATATTCATGGAACAACATGCTAGTTTCACTCAAGTCTACTTTATTTTTTGTAGGCTAAATAAGTCTCTCTATAGCCTCAAACAAGCTCCTAGAGCTTGGTATGAAAAATGGACTCCTTCCTTCTTTCCTTAGCTTTTTCTCATTATTTTTTTTGGTTACCTAGGTGAATTGATTACAACCATGATTTTTAGTAACTTCTAATGCATGGTTAAAACCATAAATGAATACTTCCAATAAACCCATCGTCTCGTTAATGTTAACACAATGTGAGATGGGTACCATCGGTCGCTCAGGGTTTGTACCATCATCATCGGTCTAGCACATCACTCAGAGGATTTATATCAGACTACTACCTTTGCCAAGCTGGGCATGCCCATGGGTTTTGAACCTAGGTCTCCTCTTGGTAAGTGCCTAAGCTTACCAATCCATCTAGCCCCACGGACAACTTTTTCTCATTGTGATTCTGATAACACATTCTAAATTTTGAGAGATGAAAGGAAAAATCACCATACTTGTTCTATATGTTGATGATCTACTACTCACTGGTAGTGACTTCGCTCACATTTAGACTATAAAATACTCCCTCTCTAAAAATTTTGATATGGCTGATATGGGTCTAGCTCATTACTTTCTTGGGATCCAAATAAATCAAATATATGCAGGAATTTCATTGTGTCAACAAAAATACACTCTAGATCTTCTTTAAATGTTTAAAATGATAGATTGTAAACATTATCCTACATATTTTTAGTTTGGAGTCAATCTAAGTACTTCCTGCACATCCCCTCTATGTGATGCAACTTTATACCGTCATCTTGTAGGGAGTCTATTATACCTTACTCATACTCATCCAGATATCTCATATGATGTTGGCTTAATATCCAGATTCTCACATCAACCTCATTTTAGTCACTAGCAAGCAACAAAAATAATCCTCCACTACTTACAAGGAACTACTCACTTTGGGCTCTTATATGAGGGAAAATCCATGGATATAATTGGATACACAAATTCAAATTGGCCAAGTTCTATAGAAGATATATGTTCAACTTTTGGCTATGTATTTTGTCTTGGTTCTTCACCAATTGCTTTGTTATGTAAAAAATAACAAGTAGTGGTCTTATCATATACAGAGGCAGAATATAGGGTAGCAGTCTTAGCAATTCAAGATGCTCTTTGGCTTTGTCAAATTCTAAGAGGATTTGGTTTTTCCCATGAAAAACCTATTACTCTTTTATGTGACAATCAGAGCATAGTTCATATTGCATGCAATCTAGTTGAGCATCAGTGCACCAAGCACATTGAGATACACATGCACTTCATTTGACAACATATTCAGAATGGGGACATATACTTGGACTATATTCCAACTGAAAATCAAGTTGCAAATATATTCACCAAGTCATTTCCTTCTTTGTGTTACATACAGTTGTGAGAGAAACTTGGAGTATTACAACTACATTGAAACATAGGTCTTTCACCTCTCATTTTGTTATTACATTATTTTGGGGGATGGTTTTTTCCATGTGGCTTTTTTATCATTTGTCCCTTACATATTATACATGAATACCTCATCAGGACATGTTGTTGGGACTCATTATAATATTTACCATCCAAATACATGCCTCTTTATTTCATAGCATATGGTTTTTCCCATGTGGTTTTTTCACCATCTCTCATATATATTATAAATGAGTACCTCATCAGGTCCTGTTGCTGGGACTCACTTTTTTTTTGTATTTAGAGGACAATATTCATAAAACAAAGGCATGCCTCTTCTTTTTTTCTATTTTGATATATGGTTTTTTCCATGGGGTTTTTGCCATCTCTTCAAAAAATAAACCATTGTACATGATTACCTCATCAAGCTCTATTTTTGAAACTCATTTTCACAATATACCCCTAGTATCACTTAAGGGGGGTGTTATAAAAAGTAATTATTCTCTTAAGTTCTACTAGGATAGACTTACTTGAGTTTCCACTCCTTCATGAGTTAGGTGAACTCTCAGTTATAGTCTACATCAGATTTTATGAGTTGTAATCCAACGACTCTCAATGATCAACTTTGTTATTTATACAAAGTTGATCCATGGAATAATCAATCAGTTCTATTTTGTTTCATCAAATATTTTAATGCTTTGTAGTTCTACTTTTGGGAAATTATAATAAGTTCAATTTGAATTATATGGACTTATGGTAGGGATTGAAGGTCTTCATGCTTAGTTGTAGTTTGTGATAGTATTTTGACATGAATGGTTGTTATATCATCATAAGGGTTTTGTGGTATTAAAGACCCTAAGGAGGCCATTGTATTTGAAAAATAATTATATGATCGAGAGAGTGCCTCAATATCATACCATTTGAATTTCATCATAATTTTATCCATAAGGGCTTTGCAGGATTGCAATATTGGGCATCTATATTGGAAAGGAATCACCAAAAATATTGAGCTTAGTTATTTTCATGGTGATTGTTGTTTGAAGGCCTATGAGAAGAACTTCATACTTGGAATTATTGTTAGTGTATGGGAAATCAAGTTTGAATGATAGGGGTGTTGGAGCCCCTTGAGGTGTGAAAAATACAATTCCCATGCCACCTCCTTGATCACACTTAGAGCCATCAAAAAGTAGAATCATGTTAGCCTTTGTTTTATGCTCTTCAATAATAAGCAATTATGACACTTGAAAGACTCCATCATTGGGAAGATCTATGCTAAGAGGTTGATTATCCTGGAGAGGAGCCTTTGTGAGTTTATTGGCGATAAATTGACCTTTAAATTATTTTTTTCCTAATAATTCAAGGTCAAATTACATCAACAACATAATCCATCTCATCGTGTGAGTGTTATACAAAGTACAACTTATCATATATCACAGTGGATTCTCTTTGGATACTACATATGTGGTATGACTATGATGGAGAGCCAAATTTGTTAAATACCACTTGACGTAGATCCAAAATTGCTCAAACCAATTCTCATTCAAAAACTTGGAAAAGATCCCCTCACAAACCCTCATTCTGTGGCTATATAGCCAAAAAACCCTAAAAATTGAAATGAGTCATATGGGGCCCAAAATTGGGGTGCGCATCCCTATTACAATAGACAAGCCAAAAATAAAGTTTCCAGTCCTAACTCTAAATACATTAGGATATATTAACCTTTGAACAACTCAAAAAGCATAAAAAAGTAGGTAAATAATTTTAAAACCTAATTTCGAGGCACTAGATGATGGAATTTGGCCCCGAAAACTATATTTTTTTGGACAAATAGGACTCTAGGAAGTCATATTTGTTTAAAACTCTCCCAACTAGCTCATTGTCAAATTTCACATCAATCAGAGCTATGGTTGAGAAGTTATGGCCCCAACAATTTCGTTGGATGCTCCTGCATCAGACACCCGAGGTGGATTGAGAAGTGACCTTCACTTCTGTACTGTTAGAGGAAAACCCAGGTGGTCAACCTCTAGTTTGGACAACCAAGTTGCATCTTCTACAGGTTTTCCCTTCCACTTGACCAAATATTTTGAATACTGCCTATTCCTGGTACTTCTTCCTTCTCGAGTGTCTAGTATTTCCTCTATCTCATCTGTGGCTGGAGTAGACACTGGAATACTCCATAAATATGTACTTGGTGTCTCACTACTGCCTCCTTCATGGTATTATACCAAGTCTAAAATATTAAAAATAGGTGATATATTTAGCTCACTTGGCAGTTCCACTTCGTAGGCATTTCGTGAATCTCTTTTACCTATGATCCTGCATGGTCTAAACCTCTTCATATTCAACTTGTTGTAGGTTTTTCTAGGAAACCTTTCCTTTATCAAGTGAACCATGACCTCATATCCCACTTGGAACTCCTTGAAACGCCTCTTCTAATATATTTTGGCCTTGTACTGAGTATTCATATTACTGATATGTTGTTGTACCTCTTCATGTAAACTCTTTATGTGCTCTGCAAAATATTCAGCCTCAACACTGCTCTTTTCTCCTTTACCCCTCGTTATCAACTCAAAAGCATTCCTTGGGTTGTTCCCATACATAATCTAGAATGGTGATTTACCAGTACTTCTGTTGATAGAATTGTTGTAAGAAAATTCTGCCTATGGCAAAATCAAATCCCATCCCTTGGGCTTATCTCCTACTAGGCATCGTAGCAAATTACCCAAAATTCTGTTCACCACCTTTGTTTTTCCATCAGTCTATAGGTGGTATGCAAAACTGAACTTCAAATCCATTTTCATATTCTTACACAAAGTCCTCCAGAAATAACCCACAAATTTGGTATCTCTGTCAGATACTATACTCTTGGGTAGAACATGAAGGCATACCACTTCCTTGAAAAACAAGCCTGCAACATGAATTGCATCACTCATTTTCTAACATGGAATAAAATGATCCATCTTCGAAAACCTGTCAACCACAAAAAAAATGGAGTCATTCCCTCGTTGTGTCCTTGGTAGGCCAAGAACAAAATCCATACTAATGTCCTCCCATGGTCTCTCTGATATAGGTAATGGCTGATACAATCCTGTATTTTGTCTCACTCCCTTAGCCATATGACACACTCTGCAACCCTGCACAAATTTCTTCACATCCTGCTATAACTATGGCCAATGGTAGTTTTCACTAACAAGGGCAATGGTCTTATCTCAACCAAAATGTCTAGCTAGTCCTCCACTATGCTTCTCCTTTATCATATTATCCCTCATTGAACTTCTAGGAATGCACAATTGGTTCCTTTTGAATAGCATCCCATTTTGGATTATAAAATCCAACCACTTAGTTCTATCCAAAGTAGTAGGATACAAACATGCCTTCCAAGCCTCTGCAAAATCCAGATCCTCTAGATACAAAATCTTGAGTTATTCAAACCCAACGACTTCCACTTTCATCTCTATCAACAAATTTTGCCTTCTACTCAAGGCATCTGCAACTCTATTATACTTCCCACTCCTATTCTTCAAAACAAAGGTATAACTCTGTAGGAATTCAACCCACTTCAAATGTCTCTGATTCAGTTTTCCCTGACTATTAATATACTGCAAAGCTTGATGATTAGTATATAAAACAAACTCTTTTGCTAACAAATAGTATATCCATTTCTTAAGAGCCTGAACTATAGCATAAAATTCCTGATCATAAACATAATATTTCTTCCTAGCATCACTTAACTTGTCACTAAAATATACAACAGGTTTACCTTCCTGAATCAACATAGTTCCAATGGCACTGCCACTAGCATCACAATCAACCTGAAATACTTTATTAAAATATGGAAGTACCAAAATGGGTTGTTCTATCACCTTCTTTTTCAACATCTCAAAACTTGCACCTGCCTTTGCAGTCCACTTAAACTCCTTATCCCCTCTCATGGTTTCTGTCAGGGGTGCACAAATACTGCTAAAGTTTATAATGAAATTTCTATAGAAACTTGCAAGACCATGGAATGATCTTACCTTTGTTATGTTCCTTGGAGTAGGCCACTCAATGATAGCCTTCACATTCTCTAGATCCATTTTTAGACCCTCATCTGAGATGACAAATCTCAGATACACCAACTCCTTCACAAAACTGCACTTCTTCAAATTAATCAGCAACTGCTCCTCCCTCAGCTTTTCAAAAACTATCCGAACTTGCATCAAATGCTCTTCTAATGTCTTACTAAAAATCATAATATGATCCAGATAAACAATAACAAAATTCTCTAGGAATTCTCTTAACACCTCATTCATCAGCCTCATGAATGTACTAGGTGCATTGGTTAACCCAAACGGCATAACCAACAACTCATAAAAACCCTCTTTGGTTTTGAAGGTTGTTTTCCACTCATCACCCTATCTGATGCGAATCTGATGATACCTACTCTTCAAATCAATATTTGTGATGTATTTAGCTCCACTCAAATAGTCCATTATATCGTCCATTCTAGGTAATAGAAATCTATACTTAATGGTAATATTATTTATGGCTTTGGAATCAGTACACATTCTCCATTCTCCATCCTTCTTCGATGCTAGTACTGTAGGTATTGCACAGGGACTAAAACTCTCTCTAATCAACCCCTTCCTCAACAACTCTTGAACCTGTCTGTTCAACTCTTCACTCTCCACGAGAGACATTCTATGGGCTTCCTTATTGGGTAAACTAGCTCCTGGAATCAAATTAATTTGATGGATAATCTTTCTCACTAGTGGAAAACCCTTAGGCACATTATCTGACACAATATCAGGAAACTCTTCTAACATACTTTCAATCTCTACTAGAATATCCATACATTGTTCCTTCTTAACAGTAGGAATTAATGCATAACACAGAATCCCTCTTCAGGCCATCCAAAAAATTTCTACCATCTACCAAATAGATTCTAGCACTACTGCATACCTTTTCATACACTTCCTTAAATGGCTTCAACTTGTGAAACACTATATTTTTTCAGAGAGTAAGTATTCACATGTCGATAATGCACTGCATGTCTGTCAAATTGCCATGGCCTACCCAACAAAAAATGCCAAGCATCCATAGGTAAAATATCACATAGAACCTCATCTTGATAATTTCCAATATGAAATTTAACTAAACATTGCTCACTGACTAATGCTCTGTGATATTTTTGCATCCATGCAATCTGATATGGATGCAGGTGCTTCCTCTTCTCCAATTTCAACTTAGCAACCATTTCTCCTGAAACTAAATTATTTTTGCTACCATTATCTATGATAACATTACAAGCCTTACCTGAACAGTTGCATCTTGTACAAAATAAGCTCTTCATCTGATCCACATATTTCCCTCCATTCATCAATGCTCTTATTGTCATCAACACTTCTTCTTCTACTTCTTCAGAATGTTTTGATTCAGCACCTTCATCTGCTACAACAACTCTGGCATGACCCTCAGGTCTCTTTTTCGTCCTCTCTTGGTGTTGGGGAGACTCATATACCTGATGTCCCTCTTCCCCACAATGGAAACAGGTTCCACAAAATCCTCCTCTTCCATACCCACATCCAGATCTACCTCTTCCTCTTTGGTAACCATTGTTCTGATCACGGGGGTGGTAGGTATTCTCCTCTTTCTGATCCTGGTTATTACTTGTTTCACCAGTCTTATTTTGATCTTCATATTTTCCTCCATTGGTTCTTCCACCAGTTCTTCCACCACGATCTCTTCCTCTTTGTTTGCTTTCAAATCTTCTGTTCAGCTTCTCTTCAACATTCAAGGCAAACTGATATGCATCATCAATGGTGGTCATCCTGACCAAACCGAGTTCTTATTGGATATTCATTCTTAACCCAACTATGTAACGATCTACTTTCTCCTTATTAGCCTCTAAATGGCCAGTTCTGATTGAGATCTTGTAAAAATCCTCTATATATTCTTTGAAATATTTGATTGACTGTCTCAAATTCTGCATTTTCCTCAATATATCCAATTCGTAATCTGTAGGAATAAACTACCTCTTCAACTTCTCTACCATTTGATCCCATCTAGTTATCTTTTCCTTTCCGCTTCTATTTATTTCTAGCTACACTTCTTTCCACCATATGGTAGCATGGCATTTCAACTTCATTTTTGCAAACTTGATCCGATCTGGATCTACAACCTCCTCATACTCAAAATACTCCTCCATATCATTGATCCAATCAATCAACTCCTCTAGATTGAGATTCCCATAATACATGGAGACATCAAACTTTTGCCTCTTCCCGATCAAATATATGGCCCTAAATAATCTAGCTTCTACAGGATCCATTGCTTCTTCTTCATCTAATGGATCATCAACCTCCCAAGCTTCATCTTCACTACGGTCTTCTCTCCTTGGCTCAACCCCTATTTGCAACTCCTATTGCAGGGCTTGCACTTGCATCTACAAAGCTCTAAAATCTCTTTTAGGTACCACATTTCTCCCACCACCATGATTTCTTCATGGAGGCATTCTTCCTCACTCTATTCTCACAACCCTTCCATAGATCCTGGTGCAAACTGCCTCACTTTCGGTGATATGCTCACACACTCAGGAACCCTAAGCTCTGATACCACTTGATGAAGAGCCAAATTTTCTCAATACCACTTGATGGAGATCCAAAATTGCTCAAACCAATTCTCATTCAAAAACTTGGAAAAGATCCCCTCACAAATCCTCATGTTGTGGCTATATAGCCAAAAAACCCTAAAAACTGAAATGAGTTGGATGGGACCCAAAATTTGGGTGCGCATCCCTATTACAATAGACAAGCCAAAAATAAAGTTTCTAGTCCTAAATCTAAATACATTAGGATATATTAACCTTCGAACATCTCAAAAAGCATAAAAAAGTAGGTAAGTAATTTTAAAACCTAATTTTGGGGCACTAGATGATGTAATTTGGCCCTAAAAACTAGATTTGTTTGGAAAAATAGGACTCTAGGTAGTCGTATTTGTTTAGAACTCTCCCAACTAGCTCATTGTCAAATTTCACGTCAATCGGATCTACGGTTGAGAAGTTATGGCCCTAACAATTTCGTTGGATGCTCCTGCATCAGACTGAGCATATAATGGTATAGATTTTTAGTGGTAAAAACCACTACCAAGAATATCTTCTTAATGTATGTATATTTTATTTTTTAACTGACCAGGGTGTGGCTAATATAGTAACTAGCTTATTCTTCTAAGGGTAGAAGTTGTCACTAGATGGGATGCGATAATGGGAACACACATAGATAGAACTTGTCTTCATCATCCAAAGGGATGATCCATGCATATTTCCCATATGAAGTAGAAGAGTTGACAGGTGCTACTCTATAATTTGATTCATAATCAGTTGTCCATTCATAAGGAGGGCTTTGATCTTCTTCCTCACTATCATGTGGAAGAGTATGCAAAATTTCACCTGCTTTATAGGATTAGATGAAATCATGAGTTATAGCTTGATCCATCATATTTATAGGGAAATAATCCTGCAATGAATGGACATGATTAGGATTGACATAAGGATTACATGTAAGCTCATCCCTATAGTCTAGACCCAAGTGCTCTAAACTGTCAGTGAGGACATCAAGAAGCACAAGCTTATTGTGTTCTAAATAAGACTTATTATATGGTATTTGATATTATGATTGGAAAGGAATACAAGCACCTTTCTCATACAACCCCAAACCATAGCCATACCAATGGTAGATATGGAGATATCTCATGCTAAAGTCATGATTGGACATGTAATTGATGTTCTCATAAAAGGGCTCTTTGTCCTCTTCTTGTTGCTGATATGGTTCTATGCCATAGTAAATACCCCCATAAATAAATTTCATTTTATTAGGAGGTAAACCTAGAGTTACAATGGCACCTATGGGAAGACGAGGTCAACCCATATTTTACATTGTATCAATGGAAGGAGTTGTGATATTCCTTACCAGGTATTATCCTAATCCATTAGTATCTAGATGAACTATGACTTGTGGTGATGGAGGTGGATGATATGGAAGCGAGGCTTGATTTGAATCAATGTTTTCCTCATGATGTGGTTCTTCATATATTGGACTAGGAATATCTTCTATGGAGATGGTAGATATGGTTGGAGGGATCTCGTTAATAGGCCTCTTCCCCATGTTCCTCTATAGAGGATTCAATGGTGATAAAGGTATATATAGAGGTTCCAATAATTAGGATGGTATGGAAGAATATGGATTAATGGAAGATGACAATGAAGGAGTCAAACCTTGGCTAGACATATTCGGTTGGAAGTCTAGATGGGTTTATGGTAAGGTTGACTCAGATATTGGTTGCACCAAGTTGTATTATTTGAAGGGCTCAAGGTCTATAGAGACAACATGTACTTGTCCTTCATAAGTGTACTTCAAGTATTGGTGAACTATGGATGGCACACACTTCATGTCCCTAATCCAGGGTCTGCTCTAGAAAGATATTTTAGGCTATTTCATCCTCCAATATGTGACACAATGTTGGTATAGTATTTTATCCCATATGAATAGGTAATATTATAGTACCAATCATTGAGCACAGAGCAGTGTTAAATTCTCACAAGGTATACATGGATGCGACAATATGGGATGCTGGAAGACCTAGATATTTGAGAGAAATCATGGTGATGATATTGCTAGAGGAACCAATATCAATCAAAAATCTCTTGTAAGGTGTTCCATTTACACATGTAATGATGTGTAGGGGAGTATCCACCATGTCATTTGGTACTAGATTGAGTTTAGCTCATAAAATGTGATTACTGGTTATATGCATTGTCGAACATGCCCCATAAAATTACTAAAGGAATTAGACTCTTGGGGCTATAGTTCAATCGACTTGAGGATATCCATGAGATATTCTCGATGAGGTGGAGACTATTGGATAAGCTCATAGATAGAGATCTGATCCTATGTTGTTCACAAGCTCTGAGCAAGCTTACTTTTTATTATGACCACCAAACAAGGTGGAAGGTTTTGTACTGGAGGTTACGGAGGCTATGATGTTGAAGAAATATTGTTTGAAGCTGTAGATGGTGTGTCTTGACTTGGGTAACACTTATTCCTTGTCATGATGTTGACCATTCCGATGAACCCTTGTTTAGGGGGTTATATATGGATCTCATTAACCTATTGTGTTGGCTTTGCTTGTTCTTCATGAATGAGTAATGAGTCTTTAAAAATACATATTTATTGGTTGTTTGTTGTGATAGGGTTATCAATATAAATATAATTCCTATCAACCATGTCTTGTACTAGGTGTTTGAACCTGAAGCACATTTGCAAATCATGCCCATTCTATCTATGCTAATTGCAACATAGGTCTTCATGATATCCTAGTGGCTTTTGTGCATTCGGATCTACAGGTTGAATTTTAGGTAGATTAATTATCTTGTCCGCACAGAGGCACTCAAATAGAGAATCCATGGACTCAGTAGTGGGCATAAATTATCTCTTAGGGTGACGTTGCTGGTTTTACCCTTTATTTATTTTATTTTTGTTGGTATGGCCTGATATTTGGTCTTCATAGGTGGCATTGGTTATGTAGACCCTAGAATATTGATAGCAACTTTGTTGACTATTATCGTCTTTGGTTGCACTGTATTATTCTTGGTGTTCTTAGTCCATTACTTATTGTGGGGTTTTGCAATTTCTCCCTCTTGAATTTTAATGACTTTGACTATTCTAGCCTATGCTAGAGCATCTTCAAGATTTTGATATTATTAGAGTTGTAGCAATAATGAAATTGACTTTAAATAACTCTCGAAAAACATGCAAGTCAACTAAAACATTGGAAGTAATTAAGGTAGATTAGCAAGAAGAATTCACCACCTATTGCCATAGTCAGTGATTGACTCATCATCATATTTCTTCAACCCCGTGAGGTTTGTTAAAGTTAATTTTTACTTAGTGTTAATGGAAAAATGGTCCAGGAATGCATATGCAAATTGTTCAAAGTTATGGACGTTGTGCCTTGGGAGTTGATTGTGTCACTCAATGGCAGGGCCAAAGAGGGTAACCAAAAATGTTCTCAATAGTAAGGCATCATTATCCTGGATATAGAAACATTGGTTCAAAAATATAGTGACATGATCCTACACATATTACTCTCCTTTAAATTTATCTATCTTGTGCATTTGATGGGAAGGTACTGATGGGTGAATTTGTTGACTGTGAAGCTAGTGCAAAGTGGGATTCTAATGTCCATACCTTGAGGTCTTGTTCTCTATCGATTCCATGTGTTCTATCAATTATTTGTATACATTAGAGGAATTGATCTCCTCTTATTTTCTTTGACCCTGTGGGGGGTGAGGAATATCAAGCCTATTGCATGGTGGTTGAATTTCATCCACCCTACCTCCATAAGGTGCTTTAGGATATTCCTCTTATAGTTTAAGCTCAATATGACCCCGTAAGGTGTCTCTTGAACTAGCCTACAAGGAGGAGTATGTGGATGTGGAAGGCGATATATGTTTGGCCTAGGAGGTAAGTCTCGATTAGGTCTAGGAGGTTGAGAAGGAAACATTTGGTTAGGCCTGGGAGTCCTCTCTTGATTGAAATTAGGTTACCTCTGATGAATCCCTCTTATATGAGTACTTAGGGTAGGGACCCTATCATGTAAGGTCTCTTGAAACAACTCATTGATTTACTGCTCAATTCTTTTCTTTTCTAATTGATGTTGGCGATCCAAACATTCTTTATCCTATCAAAGTTGATTGAATCATACTTGGTGCTTGGCATATTTCTTGACCACTTTATTTATCTATTCTATAGTGTGGGGCCTATTAGCCCTAGCAGTATCACCCTAGGGCCTATCTCGTTCAGTATGGTCTAAAATATTGACTATGAGCTTCCATCGATTGAGTAAAGTCATGTTCACTTGAGATTCAATCATAGACAAGTGATATTTATACTTATTTGGTGTAAATGCACATCATGCTTGCATGGTATATTGAACCTGAGGATAATAAAATTTTTGCTCATGCCTTCCTTCATTTATGAGTAAGGGAAGGGATGACTTTGCTCACCCTGAGCAATGAGTATCATACCCATCTTGGTACTTAGGTTACTATAAATTATTAGGGCGTTTTAAGGGCATAGTTTGATAATTTAGCTATGCCCAATGTGTGTACTCTTGATATTACCCATAGGTAGGCATGTTAGACCGAGGAGGAACATGAATGCATGGTATTTCTCTACATGTTAGCACCTCAATGCACAATTTTTATTCTTAAAAGGAGTGTGAAGTGTCTACATCTAGGAAGTATGTTTCTTGATTAGGACCAAAAACTATAGGGGTGTCCCATATAGGGGTCACTTGTAGGTGAAGTTCCTAACTAGATATTCTAGGATGTGGGTGAGTAGGAGGCCGTCAAGGAGGTATGAACATGTCCTTAGAGTTAAATCATAGACAACTTGTCTCTCCTTGTCTACTCTTTGCAACGTCAACCCTTGAATGGGATTGGCTACGAGTGCACACCATAGCTACTTCCTACCAAACCCTACATGGTTATATCCTTTACAAATTTTAATGATGGAGCACACAAGAATGAAAAACGTAATAAGATAAGTGTTTATCTCTTTTAAATATTTATGTGTATTCCCTAAAACTATTTTATGTGTTTTGATTCATTTTTTGCAAGGAGATATTTTGTCATGTGTTTTTTTTTGTTGGATGATATTCTTATGTTAAAGTAATTTCACCTGTATACTCACAGATCGACAATCGACAATGAAAGTTAGATCATGTGAACCAACCAAAGTATGGATATGAAGACCATATTTGATCAGAGAGCACAGGTCCTGCCAGTCCTCATCCATACTGACAATGGATAGCAATACACCCTCTAAAGAGTAATGTGTGCTATTTTCCATGGCTAAGATGGTTCTTGGAGCTGACGTTAGCCAATAAAATAGGGTTTGTATAAATCATGCAAGCCAAAAAATTAATATGAATCCCACCATTTTTTATCTCTATTAGTGGTTGGGGATGAAGTCCAACTCACCAATGTTCAAAATGGGATGTGGTGTTTGTGGTTCATTTTATACTTAAAAAATGAAAAAAATAGAGCACTCAATGAGAGATTCACTAAAAGTGAAAATAATATTTCATTTTTAGAAGTATTAAATAGAAATTGAACATACAAAATGCATGCCCTAAATGGAAACCTACCCATTAGGTATATTGCAAGTAATCAAACCACACAGATGCATTCCTACTTAGTTATTTTTTTTGTTTTTCTTCTTTATTTTTTTGCTTTTTTTGTAGTTGAATAAAAGTGAAACCTACCTTTCAAGAAAACAAGGGAAGAAATAAAAACTAAATTTGAAATTTACTGAAAAATAAAAATGCAAAAGTAAAGTGCAATCACTTAAATTGAAATCCTATGATTCTACTGTTTCTATCAATTTGAGTTGTAGATCCTCTATTTTATGGCCATACTAGGGTGGGACGGTTGCAAAATTGGAGGCCATCCCTAGGTGGGATGGCTCCTATGGTCATCCGTGGGTGTTCCAATTAAGAAATCAGGGGTTGTTTTAGGATAAAAAAACCAAAACCTACAATATTTCAAAAGTAGAAACTGAGTCAAGCCTTAGCTAAACTAAACGAGATAGGGGTCCCACCATGATCACCATTGTAAAGTGGAAAAATGGTGCACCTAACAATGGGAAATGAAATGCATCTATTGATCTATTGATCTAAGCACTACAAAAGTGATATTTTAAGTAAGCATGAAATACAAATAAGTAAAATAAATGGGGGTCCTCTTTGTATTATTTAATTTGTCAAATTTATGATCACAAACTATCCTCTTGAGGGATATGAATTGATACAATTATTACATATGTGTCGAAGGAGTAAATCCTTTTATAAACTAAGGTGCTCTTCAATATTTTCCTCACACTCACAAATAATTCAAGAGTGAGCTTTTGATGCCACCACAATGTTCTATTGATGTTATAACTTGCTACTTCTTCCTTGTATGTTGTGATACCTAGATCTACACATAGAGAAATCATATTTGTTAATAGCATGTGCGGATTGAAATGCAATCAAAGAGATATATGCGATAATGAGCTTGAAAGAGGAAATGTATAATAGATAATGCAAAATTATTCCAAATGCTACCAAAACTTAGGATCATGCATATAACGTGCTCTAGAAATCATCTAAGTAAGAATAGAAATAAAATTACACAGATTTTTGGCCATCCTTGGGTGTGCCATTTATGACTGCAAAACATGAAATGCATAATAATAGATGTAAAACAACTCAAAACTGCACCAAAACTTGATAGAAGGTATAAAATCTATCCTATAATTGATCTATGCAAAAATAGAAAAAAATTGTGCACATATTTGTGGCCATCCCTGGCCGTGCAATTTAAAACTACTAACTATTCCAAGTGGGGACAACCACCAAATCTAGTGGTTTTTACTACCAATTCCTCTATGATTTGGTCCAAACTACTTCTAGGGATGTTTTCATAAAATTTTAGGATCTGATTCACTCAAATGGGTTGGTTTTGTAAACGAATTGCATGTTTTAGAATCACTTGAAAACCTCCTTCGCTTGATGGAGATATCAAGCGAAAACATGTGATGGAATAGGGATAAATATTGGTAGCACTTTATTGTAAAATATTATAGACTCCTTGAAATTGGGTGGAAAGACTCCACTTTATAGCTCAAGTGAGCATATGGTCAAATGGGCATGCTTGGCAATGCGAGGCAGGTACTGCCATTTGTCCAAACCTTACCATACATTGGAGAGGGTAGAATCTCCAATTTGGACCTCCAATTTACAAATTGGCATGGGAGTTATGCATCATCATATTGGTATGCTTCAATGGGTGGGTAAATTGTAGAATTTGAGTGGCATTTGTCTCACCTTTTACTTTTTCAAAGTCCAAGGCCATGGCCATCCCACCGAGGGATGGTTTCTAGTGGCCATCCCTGAATGGGATGGCCATGAACTATGGTCATCTTGGGGTGGGATGACCATGCCTACATGGATCAAAATTTCCCAAAAGTTGGGTAGAACCTCCAAAAAATGGCTAGGACCACTATTTAACCTTTGAGGTTGACCAAGGGGACATATGGTGTCGATTAGAACGTATCTTAGCAGTCTAATCATATTGACGTGATTTTAGTGTCGACACATCCTTCTCTAATATTTGAAATAATAATCTAAGGACAATGTATTCATCATCTACCTCAATATTATCCATAGCATATAGAAAATCCCTAATATGATCACCGATGACAATATTGTTCCCTTAAAACTTAGGCAGGTACTTATGTGATTCACCAAGGAGAGGATTCAGATTTGTAGGTAACACAAAAGCTCTATATCTATTGGTCCTCCAATGATTGACATTAGATTTAATATTTTTATTTACATTAACATTTTGATTTATGTTAGGGGTTACCATACTCAATATAGGTTGATTTACTATAGGTATTTGATTCACAATAGGAGAATACTGATTTGAACCAGGACCTAAAATAGTAAAAAAAAGAATTGAAATTGAAATTTTCTCATAATATTTGAAGAATACATTAGAATTCAGCATTCCAACAAGCATTTATTTGCCACTTCTTCATTTAGATGCTAGATCTAGCTACTTCTTATTTATTTGATTTCTAAATTTTTGAGTTCATTCAGATTTCCTAGCACATATGTGCAAAGAAGGAACAAGATCTTCAACAATACTTAGCCCAATATTTCTTAGTCTGATATTCACTCAACTCTAAAAATATTCACTCCAAGCAAGATTATGAGAAAAACAAACTCAAAATTATATTGAGTCATCCCCGATAATGGTGCCAAAAACTATTGTGGTGATTTTTTGTATCCTTAAGAATTTGGGTTGTCACACCACAATAAAACTTCTGATTCACAATCAACACTGTGGACTCTAGTGGATCCACCTTTTTAAATCAAGAAAATATTATCACAAAGACTCTAGAAAAACCTAGTAATGTAAGGAAACCCTAGAGGTGAGCTTATAATACTTCTCATATGCTTATAGTCATCCATATTTTCAAAAATAAAACACAACTACAATATTAAAAATGACCAAGCTTCTAAATAACTCTTAGTTAATGCTCAAACTATAGACCGATGCCTTATCCATTGGAAAATTGTAGCTAGACTTAAGTGATGATGAAGAAATAAGGGGAAGGAGATAAAACTAAGCCAACCATATCCATTAAAATAATGTAATATAAGTGATTTAGTGTGTTAGTGAGGGAAGACACCATTTACACATTCAAATGATGTAACACATAAATGGGACAACAAACAAAACTCTACATAGAATAACTAAAAGGAGGAAGTAGGATTGTATTATCCAATAAATAATTACAATGGGAGTCTAGTCAGTGTAACCAGATCTCACTCAACAAATACAATGAATTATCCATTCAAATAATGTAACAAAGAACTATAAATTTTTGTTAAAATTATGTAACAAAGAGTTTTTGGGCTTCCAAACTCAACCACTAGAAATGATCTCAACTAATTGGGTACCTCGTAAGCAAACACTTGCATAGTGATAGAGAAGAAAATGGAGTGTCAATACAAGACACAAAAAAAAATAGAACAAATAAGGATGACACTCTGGTATACCTCTTGCAAAATTACCACACCAAAACTTCCCTCTTTGTATTGCTACAACAACTCTTTCGTATAGCCCATGAATTGATCCTCATTCAAAGCCTGATGATGGTCTATAATTATGAATCCCTATGATGGCTCATAAATATTGTACTTCCTCTACATTTGGTCTACCATATTTCTTGTATTAAATGGTTCTTTTTCAGGGCTTGGTGGTGCTATCACAATTATCATTCCTCTAAAGTTGGTCAAATAATGACTTCAATAAAAAAACTTTAGGCCATTTAAAGTTAGCCCAAAATATTAAGCTTGATTATATATATATATATATGTATGTATTTCGTTTAAATTAACATTGGAATTTATTTTGATCATAGGGGCTAACTTTAGCCATCATAAAAATAATAAAAATAAAAATAAAAAAACTTTGGTGGTTGGTGGCTAGTCATTGAAAATTAAATGACTAGAACCTCCCTATAATATTAACCTCATTAATCTTGTGTGCATGATATAAATATGGGTATCTATAAAACATTATAAAATTTTATCGTTCAAGACTGTGTGGGCCACTATCATGCCTAAATGACTAGAGCCTCCCTATAATATTAACCTCATTAATCTTGTGTGCATGATATAAATATGGGTATCTATAAAACATTATCAAATTTTATCGTTCAAGATTGTGTGGGC
Source organism: Wollemia nobilis (assembly GCA_028583015.1). Taxonomy (NCBI): domain Eukaryota; kingdom Viridiplantae; phylum Streptophyta; class Pinopsida; order Araucariales; family Araucariaceae; genus Wollemia; species Wollemia nobilis. The sequence goes on along the minus strand of JAQPPZ010016925.1, from coordinate 790,316 downwards.
TACTATCATGCCTAAAAAAAACCACTTGGATCCCATCCTAGAGCCATCCACTGATACCCATAAAGGAGGCACCTTGACCACCAAGAGGTGGTCAATACATCATGGGCACCTCCGCACCTTTAAAGCATACTAGGCCATCTACCTCTTAGATGTGGGATAATAAAAGTAAAATCAATGGTAATAACTTCACCCATCATGCAAAACCTAGCTCATGACCCATTACTCACCACATGGTGGATCGACGTTGAAAATTGAACCCATTTGCATAGGACTACTTTGTTGGATCGAAAAATTTTGATGTGCATCGTCGATTAGACTAAACCAATCAGATGCTACCACCTATGACTATTCCACCATTGAATCATGTTCGTGGAGGTTCGCTTCATCTGATCATCGAGTGAGAATGTGTGTCATAGATCACATTGGTCAAATTATAACTTCCCACCTATCATTATCTCATGGGGATGGTTGAGTCTTCCCCATTCACTTATCAAGGCCTGCATCATCGAATCAAATAAACCTAAAAGCATACCATTGATTATACCAGCCCAATCAAACACTACCACCTATTGTTTTCTTATAAGAGTGCATGGAGAATTCCCTATTCACTCACCAAACCCATACCATCAGATTTCCCAACCTATTACACACATCATCGATCATTTTGCCCAACAGATCATTGGTCATAGAAGGACTGAAAAGTCCTCCTTGCTCGCTTGTCGAGACCTGCATCATTATATAACTAATCCTTCATGCATGCCATTTATTTCTATCATCTAAACAAATGCTACCACTTGTCACTGCCCTATAGGAGCATTGAAGCCATCTTCTTATGCTTGTGTTGTTGGATCATAAAAACCTCATCCACATCATTTATTGCTTGGCCCAATCAGATGAGTTTCCTTCATTTTGAATTTCTGTAAGTTATAAGGGTTTTTTTTACCCCTAGGACCTTAGGGAAGCATCAACCAAGGTGGGGGGAGTGTGAGATGGTGTAGCTAGAACTTAGGAAAAATAAAATATTTAAATTCCTAAGGGTTGGGGGTGACGAGCAGACTAGGCAGTGGGATAGGGGAAGAAGGTATCTAGTAAAGGAAAGGGAAATAAAAAGTGCATGGGGTGCAAAGGGCAAGGAGCTTTAGGTTTAGATGACAATATGGTGGGAGTAAGGGATGGAAAGGGAAAATGGGAGCAATAGGTGATAAGGGGGTGAGGGAAATAATAAGGGATGGAGGGCCTTATTATTATATATATATATAAATAAAAAATTAATTATTACATTAAATATAAAATTAAATATAATTTCAATATATTTATAATTAAATATAATTGAATTTAATTAAATATATAATCAAATTTCATAAAATGAAAAAAATTAAATAATTATTTAAGACCCTTGGAGGTCAAAAACAATTAACCAAATCTTACTTGAGCTAAAAAAATTGACATAAGACAAAAAAAAAAAACATGACCTCAGCAACATGAACTTTTCAAAAACACTTTTGGAGTGCGAGATAGGACTAGAAAATATGCAAGGACTCAAAAATGTATTGAAGGTAAATCTGAATGGACTCATAGTATACCAAAATTTCAAAACTTGGGGTTAATTAAGTTGGATTTTAAGGATCCAACACATCCTTAAACCTGGCCACATTTATCTCTCTATTTCTTCTTTTAGCTTCTAGGAGGATGCTTGATATTTTACCAGGCCACGATCGATGTCCTAGCATTTTTAATATTTAGCTCATTTTTTCATGCCATTCTTTGTGAAAGCACGAGATTCCGGGCGGCGAAGGAAACACTAATTGCGATGCATTCAAAATCAAATACGCTTAAGTCCTAGAAATGTAAATTGCATGAAACGAAAGAAACGCATTGGAAGAGACACAAGCAAATGGAGAAAACACAGCCCTTTCATTAAACTTTCTTGATCTCTGTTACAAATACGCCTCCTCCCTTTTTAGGGGCTAGGAGCGTTAAAAGAATTTGACTACAATCGAGACTTAAGGTTCCTCTTTCCGCGTGCCCACACTTGAAATGGACGGGCCAAGATGATGTCGTCGCTGATGTCGATGAGTCTTTGACCTCTGTTGCTCCTCCTGCGAACAAAGAAACAACGAAGATGTCAGTAGCACCTGTTGCAAATAGTAAGTGTTTGTTCTCTAAAATTGCCAAAATATGTATGTAAATAATTAGCCAAATCAATAGACAAAATGACTCTAAATGACCTGAAAATCTGACAGAGGATAGAAGACATCACCAGAGGACCACTACCATTGAAACAGTTGGCCAATATCCCTTCAACTGGAATTCGTCCCTGGGCAGGACGAATTCTGACTGCTATTCGTCCCTGGGTGGGACGAATTCTGCTGTGTTGGAAAAGCCGACCTGCTGCTGCTCCAATGTCGGATCTCGGGACCTACAAAACGCCTACAAACAGGGGGTTATGTAATTGGGGCCATTTTGGGACGACCCAGATGGTCGGATTCTCCCAATTTGGCCTCTATCCTCGGGAATTCGATATCGCCACCTGCAAGTTAGTGAAACAACAAAGCGACACAAAACATGATAAAATTTGATCAAAATGTTACGAAATTGAAGCTATGAGTTAACCAAACAGAATAACACGATATGCAAACTGAAACAATAATCTAGAATGCTTTAAAACTCAGAAAGTGCAGGGGCGCCCAAGTGGGCCTCCCACCATTGGCACTTGATTCCGGTGCCAATCCACTAGGGATGGGCCCAAAACCTCTTAGGATTGGGATGTCTACAAATTGGTTGATTCAGGTGTCCATATGTTGGATTTGGGTCAGATTCAAGCTTCTAAAATCCACCCAACAACCTCCCTTGCAAAAGAGATTGGTGGATGTGAGAAGGTGAATCAAAGGGGATGCAAGTGGGTGTTCAACTCGACAGCACTTCGTTGCTTGAAATCTCCTTCTATCTGTCCCTTTGGGTGAGAAAAGTCCCACCTTTTATAGACCCATGGGGTCTCTTTTGAGAGGGAAGCACAAATGCCATGTGTTGGTCATAGGTGCCATGTGGCGCTCATGTCTTCCCATGAGGGAGGGGAGTCCTCCATTGACTTGGGCTCTCATAACTTCCCTTGTGACAGTCCTCTAACGGCCTATCTATCCACCCACACACGTGTGCGAGGCAGGAGTCATCAACTGACTGTCCTGGGCTGCCACTTGGCACCATTCTTCTTTTTGCCCATTAAACTTGGAATTCGTCCCTGGGTGAGACGATTTCAGAATTCGTCCCTGGGTGAGATGAATTCTAGTTAGTATTCGTCCCCGGGTGAGACGAATACTGAGCAAAGTGTCTAAATGTGCCAAATTGCTTCCTGACCTTACAAAATTGCTATGAAAGTGGTTAGGACCACTGTTTGACCTCTGAGGGCTGCCCTGGGGGCTGTGTTTGTCAAAGCGATCAGTGTTTGCAGTCACATAATTGGATTGGTGCTGTTTTGGTGTCTACAGATGCCCCTTTTTGGGATGCGCTATGCATAGCACAGCACTGAGCAAAAATAGATAACCAAAGCACTAATGATTAGGGTTTCTTGGTAACCTAACCAACTTTTGATGCCCCAAGCATGGAAGGGGCATGCATTCTTGAATATTTGCTTCTAACGAGCTAAGGAGTTTGATTTCAAGTGTTAACCTATTTTGGTGAGGTGTGACTTGAACTTGGACATTGATCAATCATGATTAGGCAAAGGGCGCAACCTTTTATCCTCGGGGGAACCTTGTGTTCATGATTCACGAAATGCCAAGTGTTTGATTGATTTGATTGTTGCTTGTTTATCGCCCCTGCCAGGGCATGATTGTCTTTGTCAATGATTCTTTGAATGCATGTCGTTTTCCTTAATTGGGTGTGTGATTGTTGATTGGTGACCAAGTGTGACTACCCCCTCAAGCGACGAATCGATGAGGGAATGACCTTTGTGAGAAAAGCGACAAGTCGCTTGACCCAAGATGACTTTTGCAAGGGTGCCTTTAGATGGTTTATCGTTAAGCATGTGCAATTTTTCCAACATCTGGACCTGTTTTTGGTGGGTGTTAACCCTTTTTGTGATGCCATAATGGGGTGAAATCGTCGACAACCCATCTTCCCGTGGAGCGGTCCGGCTATGATAGCCTTCTTGGGGAAGTTGGAGAGTGAAAATTTGAACCCCGACATCTATTTTCTATGCCAAGAGGTTAAGTGCGAGAGCACTTGTGTCCGACAATGCTTATTGCTTTGTTTTTATGTTGCATTTTTTTTTTTTTTTGTTGTTTTTTTTGTGACACCATTTGGGGATTAAATTATCGAAAATCCGTCTCCCGTGGAGCGGTCCGGCTATTGTAGCCTTCTTAGGGAGTAGGATAGTGATAATTTGTGACTCCAGTGTCTATTTTGTATGCCTTGGATGTCAGGTGCAGCAGCACTCTTATCGGGAAAATTTATTATCTATTTTTAGTGCATTTTTGATCATTTTTTGATGTTTTTGAAGTGCTGGTTTGAATTCGTCCCTGGGTGGGACGAATTCCAGCTATAGAATTCGTCCTTGGGTGGGACGAGCGCTAACCTGAGCGTTCGTCCTAGTCAAGGACGAATTCCAGCTCAAAAGGCCTATTTAAGGGCCAAAACTTGCATTTGGGCTCATTTGTGTCATTTTTTTCTTGTGATTTTGGAGCTCTGGGAGGAGGAGGTAATTATGCAAAGCGAAGCGCTGCTGGAATTCTCTCTGCCATCATGAGTGCACAAACTAGTTTGAGCGGCGGAGCCGAGGCGAAACCTGTAAGTGTCCTCTAGAGCTTATTTTTGTTTAAATTTGCACTTGTTTTATTTAATTGTTTTTGTGATGCTGTTTTTCAAAATGTGTTTTAAAACTTAAATCCTGAAACTGGATTGAAGACAACTACTTGTATTTTCTTTTTATGCTGTACAGTTCTTTTCCATGATTTTTAATTTTTATTTGTTTAATTGTTTTCTTTTACAGGTTCGGAGCCGGTACCGTGTACCTACCGCATTTACTGAGGTGCGGGGTGCACTGACTGATGGTGATTGGGAATGGCTTGATTCCCTTGGGCTCAAGCAGGTGTCTCGACTGGAGCCTGTGGTCCCGGATCAGGCCTATCTGATGGCCCTGATCAAACTTTGGGATCCTCGGACCAACACGTTCCATATTTCGATAGGGGAGATGACTGTAACTTTGGAGGATGTCTATCGGTTGCTTCGGATTTCGATAGACGGACTGCCTATTAGGACATCACCGCATGATCAGTGGACTACTGTACTTACGAGATGCTTTGGGCATGGGGAGCGGCTGGGTGTAACGAACCCAGTGGAGAAAACTGAGGTGGACTGCCAGACTGGCGGGATTTTGGTTGGTTGGTGGCAGGAGAGGGGGTGTTAGGAGTGAGGCACGCATTCTTGATGGGCCTTATTTCTAACATGCTTCTCCCTAATTTGTCAGGCGTGAGGTTCCCATGGAACCTGCTGGATTTGGTATGGCAGTTGGTAGAGTGCCCGATAGAGGCACCACTGATTTTGAGATGGGGACAAACATTGTTGGCACAGCTCTACGGGGAGCTGTATGCGGTCCGCTGTCGGTAGTAGAAGGGCGTCAGTTACAGTTATCTGCTGCAGTGCTAGGGTTGGCAGCACATAGTAGTGGAGAGGTCGACCGGGTTACCGTGGATGACTCGGGCAGTGATGGATGACACGGAGATAGGCTATGCAGTTTTGTGGTGGTGGTCTACGGAGCAGGGGCAGAGTCGACGATGGGCAGGTGCTGTAGAGCACTATACCGATGCCTTTTCTTGGCTCACTCCAGGGGAGGTGTTTTGGCGCCCTTATCGAGACTGTCTAGCCTGGCGAGAGGCTGGAGAGTGGCTCCGTCGGGTACGTAGGGAGCGGTGGTTGACTGGGAGGCATGGGATGGAGCATGAGTTCTTTTCATACAGCCGGGTTACACGACAGTTTGGGGTACATCAGGGGTTGCCTGGTGAGCCCGTGGTCTATCGACGGTGGGGAGATGAGAGGGATTTAGATCCACCGGTCACCGCACCATTGGGCGAGGAGTCAGATGCGGTTATTGACGTCCCGAACGTAGATGACGTCGGGACTACCACTGAGTATGACTCGTGGTGGGTACTACGGTGATGGAGAGGAGAGGGGCCACTGGGAGGCATGGAGGCGGCAGTGGAGGGTGCTGAGGCAGCAGGGGATGATTGGGGAGGTCCATTGGATGATGCGGACATGTTGGATGTGGGGGATGAGGATGTAGACTTGGGCGCTCCGGATCAGCCGGACATGCAGGATGTGGAGGAGCAGTGGGAGCCAGAGTAGGCTGCTATTCCAGAGGGTCCTGTTCGTCAGGCAGACACAGAGGAGGTGGAGTCTGAGATACGTGCTAAAAATGTGCAATTGATAGAGCTTCTATGGATACGGGATCTGGAGTTGGGGGATGCGAGGCGGGAGCTGGGGGACGCTGTATAGGAGAGGGATCTCCTACGGGCTCAGCTGGCAGAGTGAGATAGGGTTCTGGCACAGCGTGACGATGCGGTGTCATACTATCATCGACGAGAGGCAGAGTGGTGTCGCCACCAGATAGACTTGGAGAGGGAGGTCATCCACCTTGGTGGGCGGCTACCTGAGCCCTCGGTCGCTGGATCTTCATGGCGGACGAGGGATAGTGCGATCGAGCAAGTCAAGCATCATCTCGTCGCTGACGATTAGATGAGGGAGGCGATAGCAGACATGATGCGGGGGCTGGCAGTAGCCACCCTGCAGGGTCCCAAAGGACCCACACCACGGGGGGTAGTTCCCGTCGCACCGATCCTGCGTGATTATGGTGGTCGATGCTTTAGGTTGGGTTTTTGGATATGATTGCGGGGATTGAGGACTAGTTTTGTAGCCTGCGGGCATTTTTTTGACGATATATATATATATATACCGGTTTTATTGTGGTTTCTTACATGTGATGATTTGATTTTTGTTATGCATGATGGCTAATGACTATGGATTTATGCATGTTTATTTATTTTGATGAATGCTTATGTTATGATGAATGCAAATGTTTTTTATTTCTTTTTGATATGCAAAGTGAAATTGATGAATGATATTTGTGGTGATTGGTTACGACACCATAGGCTGTTTAAGACGCTCTTTAATTCATTTTTTTGCGATTTTTATGATGTATGGCTCTTGTATGTATACATGTGGTTTTCTCTTTTTGTATTTTTTGATGTTATTGTAAGGATGAAAAGTAGTGCAGTTGGTTTATAAATGTAGCTAAGGTTTTCCGAGACTCAGACATTTTAACTCACTAGCCACGAATGTACTTTATCTTATAAGACTTTTGAACAAGGTATGAATCAGACTTGTTTTTGACCCATCTATTTCACATCCCCGTGTGTGCGATTGAGTTCATTATTGTGGTATTTATCAGGATACCGCCAGTGCCAGATGGGCTTTCAACCAAACCTGTACTGAGGATCACCTAATTAGCTCCACTAACTCCTTTGTTGTATTTAGTTAGATTAATCTGCAGTGTTATCCAGGATGCCATAAGCTAGCTCATCCACATGCAAACATTGATCTGTACGCAAGTTAATGTGACAGATATATCGTCATGCGAGAGGTTTACCGCTAGTTATCGATAGGCTATCAACCAAATCGGTACTGAGGCTTGCCTCATGACCCGTTAGAATGCTGAGAGTTCCAGGGATTCAAGTTCACTCCCATTTTTTTCTTCAATTGTATTGGGATACTTGCTTGTTTGTAGTGATAAGATCACTGTTTATTTTGATTTGTTTTTCTTTTGAGCAAGGGATTGGGGATATGGAGTGACGAAAATCACTATCGTTTGTGCTGTTTGATGTGTGCACTGTATGATGTCAAATATTTGATTTTTGACGTTTTGCAAATTTTTGATGTTTTGCAACTATTGAGAACTAGGGATTCTTAGGGAATTGGGTAGGGAGGATGCTTTTCCTTTTGCCAACTCTCAGCATTCTTGGGGTCATTCGCACAGGGGGATGAGCAAGATAACCGTTTCGCTTTTGGTGACCTGGATTACTGTGTAGGTTTCATCTTTCGTTCACACAACTCAGGAATTGTTTTATGTGTTTTTAATTTGTGTTGGGATGTTACGTAACAAGGCGTATTTCAAGTGTAACTCTACCTTCATAAAATCTGTTTGACTCGGTACATGACGTAGTTAAAAGCAAAATGATGACTGAATCATGAAAACTCTTGATACATTAAAAGACCACTGACTCTAGTGTGGTAAAAGCAATGCTGGTGTTTTTGTTGTTTTTGTAAAATGAAATAGTGTGGAATAAGATGGTCTATCAGAGCAATTACAGCCTATGGTGCCTTTGACCTATACAACCACAAATATGCAGTGTATGGATGCAATGCTTAATGCAGCTACATGTTTTTGTATTTTTTATGGATTGGTTTTTATGAATATGAATATGAGGTGCGAGAAGAGCTCTCAATTGATGAATTTTAGTATGCCTAAATATGAGATGCAAATTTTTGGTTGTTTTTGATTATTTTTTTTTATTTTGACCAAGTGATTGTGGACATCCTTGGAGCATTTTGGTGACCAAGTGATTGCGATAATCCTTGGAGCTTTTTGGGTGACCAAGTGATTGCGATAATCCTTGGAGCTTTTTGGTTTGACCAAGTGATTGCGATAATCCTTGGAGCTTTTTGGTTTGACCAAGTGATTGCGATAATCCTTGGAGCTTTTTTTTTTTGGTTTGACCAAGTGATTGCGATAATCCTTGGAGCTTTTGGGGTTTTGACCAAGTGATTGCGATAATCCTTGGAGCTTTTTGGTTTGACCAAGTGATTGCGATAATCCTTGGAGCTTTTTTTTGGTTTGACCAAGTGATTGCGATAATCCTTGGAGCTTTTTGGTTTGACCAAGTGATTGCGATAATCCTTGGAGCTTTTGGGTTTTTGACCAAGTGATTGCGATAATCCTTGGAGCTTTTTGGTTTGACCAAGTGATTGCGATAATCCTTGGAGCTTTTGGGGTTTTGACCAAGTGATTGCGATAATCCTTGGAGCTTTTGGGGTTTTGACCAAGTGATTGCGATAATCCTTGGAGCTTTTGGGGTTTTGACCAAGTGATTGCGATAATCCTTGGAGCTTTTTTGTTTTGACCAAGTGATTTTATGGATCCTTGGAGCATTTTTGGGATATGGCTCTCTTAGATATAAAATGGTCGCAAATGACTAATATTCAAGGGTTTTTTTTCCTTGATACCATCAAGAGAAGCTAGTCGGTACGTCCCGGGTCCTATTTTGCTATCAATGACATATGGACCTAACCAATTTGCTGCAAACTTGTCCCTTAGGTGGGACGGCAAATTAGAGTTCTATTGGTTTTCCTTCAAAACCAAATCACCAACCCGAAAGTCCCTTAGGTGAACTTTCATGTTGTAAGCTTTCTTAAGCCGCTCTTGGTAGATACGTAAGTGCTCAAGAGCATTAACGCGTCGTTCGTCCAGCAACGTAAGTTGGTCGAACCGGGCCTGTAGCACAGTGTCATCATCGATGAAATCCTGCATTGATATGCGAAGGGAAGGAATTTCCAACTCGAGAGGCATTACTGCCTCTGAGCCATACATAAGTGAAAATGGAGTTGCCCCAGTTGGCATCCAAACGCTAGTGCGGTAAGCCCAAAGGGAAAGTGGGATTTGTATGTGCCAATCCTTATGACTGTCTGTGACTGTCTTTTTAAGGATGGCCACTAGTGTTTTGTTTGATGCCTCTGCTTGCCTATTTGCTTGCGGATAATAGGGCGTTGAAAAGTTGTGTTGAATTTTGTACTTTGTGGTCAAAGTACGCATGTCTTTGTTCTTGAATGATGGCCCATTATCCGATATTATTTTGGATGGAATAACAAAACGACATATGATGTTATGCAAGATGAACTCTATAATGCGGGGTCCTTTTGTTGAGGTTAACGGAATTGCTTCCACCCATTTGGTAAAATACTCTGTGGTTGTTATGATAAACGTGTGATGGCCTGACGATGCAGGGGAGATCTTTCCGATTAGATCGAGGCCCCACTACGAAAATGGCCAAGCAAACTGGACTGTCTGTAGGGCCTGGGAAGGTACGTGCATCAAATTGGCATGATGTTGACATTTCACGCACTTCTTGACATATTCGCAACAATCTCGCTCTAAAGATGGCAAATAATAGCCCATGCGGAGAATGCGCTTTGCGATGGCCATACCACTAAAGTGACCACCACATGTATCGTCGTGCGCTTAGGCGACTGCCCAAGTGGACTCTTGCTGGTCCAAACAACGAAGAAGAATTTTGTCATAACTGCGACGATACAAAATGTCTTCTATCAAGACATACTTAGCCGCTTTCTGCTTGAATGTTTGTTTTGCGGCGTGCGTCAATCCAAAGGGAAGATTACCTAACTTGAGGTAGTTTCTAATGGGTAAATACTAGTCCTGTTGATCAAAAACCTCAACAGTATGAACAGCCAATCCCTTTCGAAGTTCTTCTCTAACAAATGCTGAATTGGATAGAACTTGTAAGAATAGCGTTGTGTTGCTATTAGTGGGAGTGGGGGAAAACAAGGACCCCCAGTTGGCACATTTTAGATGATCTTGGATTCAAAATAACTTATCCGATGATGGTTCAATCTGTATCATGTGGATTCCTGGCGTCAAGTCTGAACTTGTGCACTCTATCGTGGATTGCGATAAGGTTTTGACTTGAATAGTTGTCATATCACCGGAAAGGTCTTGCGGGATTAGTGACCCCAAGGAGGCCATTGTGTCCGCAAAATGATTCGATGATCGAGGGAGTGCCTCGATGTCGTACCATTCAATTTTTGCCAGGAATTTGTCCATGAGGGCTTTATAGGCCTTCAGAACTAGGCATTTGCATTGATATACCCCTTTGACTTGATTGACTATTAACAACGAATCACCAAAGATATTCAATCATTTGATGTTCATGGTGATTGATGTCTGAAGACCTAGGAGCAAGGCTTCATATTCTACATTATTGTTGGTGCACTGGAAGTTTAATTTAAATGATAGGGGCATTGGAGCGCCCTGCGGTGTGAAGAATACAATTCCCGTGCCACCACCTTGCTCGCATTTAGAACCATCAAAGAATAGGGTTATGCCGGCCTGTGACTCAGGCTCATCAAAATATGGCGATTCTGAGACATGGAAGACCCCATCATCGGGTAGTTCTATGACCAGAGGCTGATCATCTTCAAGAGGAGCCTCTGCTAGTTGATCGGCTATGACATGTCCTTTGATAGATTTTTGCCCAATGAACTCAATGTCAAATTCTGTCAACAACATGATCCATTTTGTCATGCGACTACTATGATAAGTACGACTCATCATGTATCGCAATGGATTATCCTTAGACACAACATACGTAGTGTTGCTCAGCATGTAGTGGCGTAGCTTCTTGGTAGAAAATACCACTGCCAAGCAGAGTTTCTCAACGTATGCATAGTTAAGTTCGTAACTGACCAGGGTGCGGCTAAGATAGTAAGTAGCCTGTTCTTTGTGAAGTTCATTCTTTTGGGCTAGCATGGCACCCAGTGCCACCTCAATAGCTGAGATGTATAAGTAGAACGACACTCCTGGTCTAGGTGGTGCCAATACCGGCGACAAAGCCAAGTATTGTTTGATTTCGTCAAAGGCTAACTGGCACTCGTCATCCCAGTGAAATGTAACTCCCTTGTGCAATAATTTGTTCATGGGTCAAAATTTGTCAGATAATTGCGCTATGAAGCGTTTAATCGATGCAACCTTTCCTTGCAGACTTCTGAGCTGCTTGATGGTAGTTTGGGGAGCCATTTCAAGGATTTCCTTGACTTTCTTTGGGTCCACTTCGATGCCTCTTTTTGACACTATAAAACCCAAGAGTTTTCCAGATGTGATGCCAAATACGCACTTCTTGGGATTCAGTCTAACCTTATGCTCTATGAGGCAATCGAGGATCTTGCTTAAGTCATCGAGATGATCTGAGCGCAAAAGAGACTTGGCTAACAAATCATCCATGTAATCTTCCATAGTTTTGTGCATGTAATCGTGGAAGATATATGTCATGGCACGTTGGTAGGTAGCGCTAGCATTTTTAAGGCCAAAAGGCATGACCTTATAACAAAATGTCCCCCAAGGCGTTGTGAATGCCGTTTTAAGTTGGTCTTTAGGATTGATACGAATTTGGTTGTATCCTGAGAAGCCATCCATTAGGGAGAGCATTTCATGACCTGTTGTAGCGTCTACTAGCGCATTGATGCTTGGCAAGGGGAAATCATCCTTAGGACTCGCTTTGTTTAGGTCTCAAAAATTGATGCATATGTGAATCCTCCCATCGAGCTTCTTGACGGGAACCATGTTGGACAGCCATGGCGGATAATCCATGCAGATGACAAACTGTGCATCCAACAGCTTTTGTAATTAGTCTTTGACCATCAAGGCCACTTTTGGGTGCATTTTTTGTAGTTTTTGCTTTACGGGCTTGATTGTCGGATCAAGCGTTAAATTATGCATGACTAGCTGCGGGTCTAGTCTTGGCATATCCTTGTATGACCATGCAAAAACTTCCTTCTTCACTTTGAGAAGGGCGATATAGTCGGCTTGCTCTTCGGGGAAAAGACTTACCCCCATCTTGATAATCTGTGGACTCGTTGGGTCTAAGCCGATGTCTACGTCAGTCGTTTCCTCAACTGACATGTGGGATCCGTCCTCCAACTGATGTGGAGTTGGGATCAAATGGATATCATTAGCTGAGTTTAGATATGCGTTTGGAACCTCTGGTCCCTCTTTAGCCTAAAAAATATCCTGAGTTGTCCTTGGGGTGGAATGAAGCATTTCACCGAAAGGCCAGTACTCTGATGGTGATAAAGGTGAATTGACACGATCCCAGTCGATGGCATCTATGTCTAGGTGCCATGATTGTGATGGATCAGCCGGGTTGCGGATGGGTGCGGTCAAATCAATGGAGATCATGTGGATGGAATGAATTTGGTCTCCATAACCGTGGGTGTGATAGCTCGATTCTTTTAGATGCTCCCTATACTCTGGATCTAGCTCTACGGGAACGGGCACGAATGGATCTTCCCTAGGTGTGAATTCATCCTTATTTGTGAAAAGGATGGCAGGGTCTTTTCTTGGCACTGATGTCATGATGGGATCTCGAGGTGGACGATGCTCATCTTGAATTTGGAGCCATGGATCCAATACTTGGTCCCACCTTGCAGGGTCTACCCACCATTCATGTCCTAACCGTATGCCCATTTGTCCCATTAGATCTTCATGAGTTAAGGGGCGATAATTCCGTCGCGCATGTCTGAGATAGATCATCTCAGTCTCGTCTTCTGAATCACTTTTAGAGACCCAAAAATGTTCATTCTCTTCAGCAACTGTTGCTTGCGACGTTGAGGACCCTCCTTGTTCCAAAGAAGTTAACCTTGGTCCCATTGTGGTTGTTCCACTCTTGGTGGAGGGACCTGATTCCCTTGACACTCGTATTGTTTCATCTGGAACCTCTAAGGGGAACAACTTTAGAAAGATGTCCGAAAGTCGTTGATGTTCTCTTTGAGGATTAATCCCTGAACTTTCACCTCTCTCTAGCAAAGGAGAGGGATTACTGCTATTTCCAGGGGTGTTTGTTGACCATGGGAGGTAGTCTCCCAACGTGTATTTTGTATTTGGATTGGCATACGGATCTTGTGCCAATCCCCCCTTGTTGCCTATTTCTAGGCCTTGCATATTTTCAATCAAGATGTCTAAGGGCAGGGGGTGGTTGAACCCTACTCCTGACTTGTCATATGGCATCTGATATCTTGGTTGGCAAAGGACCCGCATCCCTTGCTCATATCTGCCTAGCCCATATCCATGCCAATTGCATTGATCGAGATATTTTAGGGCAAAGTTTGGATTTGACAGATAATTGATGTTTTAAACAAAAGGCTCTTCGTCTGCTTCCTTTTGTTGGCATGGTTCAAGACCATGATCAAGGCCCCCATACACGAAATTCTTTTGGTTTGGAGGGTAGCCTAGAGGAACAACTGTCCCTATGGGAAGGCGAGGTCTTCCCATGTCTTGTACTGACTCCAATGCTAGCGTTGCCACAACATTTTGCACTAAATATTCCCCCAGGCCTATACTGGCAATTTCAACACTGATTGTTGATGATTGGGTGGGAGGAAATGGTAGTCCTTCCTGAGTCCATTCCATTTTTGGTGGTTCAGGAGTCTTCACTTCCATTGTGCGAAGTGTTTCTTCTATTGATATCGTTGAAATTGTGGGCAACTTCTCTTCTAGAGGCTTAACCTCTTCCATGATCTATTTTCCCTTGTCCTTCTGTTGGGCCATGATAGGTGGTGTTGATGATGAAGGAGCAGGTGATGAAGTCTCACCTGGCTGGGATTTTACCTTGTTGGTCACCAGTGGTGCCTATGATATGGGACCCTATTTAAATGGATTTAACTGGAAATCCAAATGTGTTGAAGGGAGGGTCGATTGAGGCATGAATTGTACCGCATTGCAATACTTAAAGGGCTCTAAGTCCATTGGGACTACATGTATTTCTCCTTCATAAGCATACTTTAAGCACTGGTGGGCGATCGAAGGGACACACTTCATGTCCCTAATCCAAGGCCGCCCTAGCAGTATATTATAAGCCATCTCGCCTTCTAACACATGGCACAGTGTAGGTATTGATTTTTGTCCTACCTGGATAGGCAGAACAACTGTGCCGACTGTCGAGCATATTGCATCGTTGAAAGCTCGCAGTGTATACGTGGAGGCTGTGATGTGAGAGGTTGGCAGCTTCAAATGTTTTAAGGCTGTAGTGGTAATGATGTTACTGGATGAGCCAATATCTACCAACACTCTCTTGTACGGGATCCCGTTGACCCACACGATAACGTGCAGGGGTGGATCTGCCATGTCATTCGATATCATTTTTACCTCGTCTTCTCTGAATGTGATGACCGGCTCCGTACATTGTTTCACATGTCCCACGAAGTTGTTGAAAGAATTTGCTTCGTGAGGTTGTAATTTTATGGCTTTTAAAATGTCCATAAGAGCTTCCCTATGGGGTGCTGACTGTTGAATAAGCTTGTAAATGGATAACCTAGCCGATGTGGTCTGCAAACTCTGCGTGAGTTTGGTCCGTATCGTGATTTCGGGTCTAGGTGGAGGCAACTGTGTTGGGCATTGTTGAGGCTGCGATGTTGTTGGAACTTCCCTCGTAGCTACGTCAGGGGCAACTGCTGGGTACCTTCTGTTCCTTGTCACTATGCTAATCATTCCCACAAATCCTTGCATGGGAAGATTCTGTCGCACCTCGTTAATCTGAGGTGGTTTTGCCTGTGCCTTGTGGGCAGGCAAAGGGTCCTTGAATACCCCCATTTGTTGGTTGTTTGGTGTTATGGGGTTGTCCACGGCCAATGTTCTATTGTCAATCAAATCTTGGATTAATTCTTTGAACTTCCAAAGATCCATTCAAGTCGTGTCCTCTATGCCTATGGAATCTACAATACAATTCCTCTCTGTATCCCCTAGGCTTAGGAGCATTAGGGTCTATATTTTGAATTTCTGGCAGAGTGACTAAATTTTCCGCTAACAAGTGGTCAAATAGGGAGTCCCTGGACTCCGTGTAAGGGGTGAATTGTCGCCTAGGGCGACGCTGCTGATTCTGCTCCTGTCTTCTATTATCTCTTTCATAAGCAAGAGGCACTGCTTGATAATTAGCCTTTTGAGGCTACATTTCTTGCATAGGCGCGGGAACATTTATCGCAACTTGGTTAACCGTAGCATGTTGTGGTTGCGTTGTCCCAATTTTGGTGGTTTTATTCCACTCTTTCATTTTAGGCTTGGCGATTGCTCCTTCGCCTATTTTAATCTCTTCTATAACTCTGGCTTGCGCCAAAGCTTCTTCTAAGCTGTCGTATTGTCGTAGCAACAATAGACCAGAGATTGATTTTAAGAAACTTTTTGCAAACATCTACGTGAGATCAGACATAGGGGGATGGTAGGGTAACTTAGAAAGCAAAGCTCTCCATCGATTCCCATATGCTACCATTGTTTCTTCCTCAAATTGCCTGAGGCTCGCCAGATCACTCAGTGATGCCTTCTTCCTTGTGTTGAAGGCAAAGCGTTCAAGAAATGCATCTACTAATTGATCTAAGTTGCTTATGCTGTGTTTGGGTAGTTGTGTGAACCAATCCGAGGTAGGGCCTGCAAATGTGGTTATGAACGTTCTAAGAAACAATGCATCATTATCTTGGATGCTGAAGCATTGGCTTAGAAATATTGTAACGTGTTCTTGTGCATCCTCTTCACCTTTAAATATTGCCAATTGAGGCAATTTGAAGTGCTCGGGGTAAAGAGGTGTAGGCACTAAGGGATGCACCGGATTACTGCGGAGTTGACGTAATGTGGGATTTTTATGCCCAGCAGCTTTTGTCTCCACAGACTCCAAATGCTCTAATAGCGCTTGGTATGCATCGAAAGATTTTATTTCTTCCTCTCTTGTTCGCTCCCGTTGTAAGTTATGGTAAACTGGGGGCCTATGGAGGGGTGGCCGAATGGCAATCCTCCTGCCTTGATGGGGAGTTTCAACATATTCTATTTCTGGTTCGTACTCCTCATAAAGTTCTTGAGGAGTCTTTGGGCGAGACCTATGACCTTGATCGAGTCCTCGCTGAAGGTACCCATCATTATTTCGGGGAGTGGCCTCCCTCTCGGGTCTGTAAGATCTCGAAGGCAAAGCTTGACGAGGTCGTGGAGACCTGTCCTGTACCAATGAATTGTGCCTCTCATATTGTTCAGCCCTTTGGATGCGAGGGGTTGGCTCCTTCTAAAGTAGTTCATAGCATAACTCATCCCCTTCGTGTTGCATGCACTCTCTATCCAAGCGGTGTTGGTACTCTATCTCCTGATGACTTTGTTTAAGCCGTGTGATTTGGGCTTGACGGGTGGCCTGTCTAGCAACTATCGGGTCAATTTGGTCTACCCTATTTTGCTTAGGAGGTTCGAATGTTTCTCCTATGTGTTTGCCTCGAGTTTGTTGATCTAAAGTTTCAATGGGTCGCTTCCCTCTGTCGAGGTGGGCGACATGTACTCGAGG
Organism: Wollemia nobilis; assembly: GCA_028583015.1. Classification (NCBI taxonomy): domain Eukaryota; kingdom Viridiplantae; phylum Streptophyta; class Pinopsida; order Araucariales; family Araucariaceae; genus Wollemia; species Wollemia nobilis. Next base: position 773,172 of record JAQPPZ010016925.1, on the reverse strand, counting down.
CTCTGGCCTTGATGTATGATCATGATACCTAGCAAGTGTAGAAACGCAAGGTTCTTGCACTATTTTTTGTCCTCGAGGAATGCGATGGTTTTCCTTGTACTCTCTTTCACGGGTTTGGATAGGGCGGGCGGAGTTAGCTCGCCCTGTGTAAGGAGCCCTACGCTCCGGATTTTGTCTTTCCATCCTGATGGGAGGTAAAGAAGGGACGCCATATCCACATTATCCCTCCAAATGGATAGTGTGCCTTTCTAGCACTCCATCGCGTTGTGGCCACTCATGTCTAACCTCAGAAGGCGATTCTCTATTTACATCAAGGTCTACATGTAGGGCATCTTCCCGAAAGGGGCTGCTTTGAATGGGCATACCCCACCGAGGATTCTGAATCAGATTCTTTTGTAGGCCAGACCGATAAGGCGGTATGACCAAGTCCTCAAGACTAAAGTGAAGGCGACTTGTGCCTGCTTCTTGTGTACCTTTCAGAGCTTCTGCCCTTGATTGAACTTGGCTACGAGTGTACACCATTGCGTTGTTTCTATACTATCTAAGTAGATTTTTATCTCGTTTATGATGATTTTTCTTTTTTTCTACACTAAGCAGAAATAAACACACACATGCGCAAACCGTGATTATCTCTTTTAAGGATTATTGGTGTGCCCTAAACTAGTTTAGTGCATTTTGATGTTTTGTTTTGTTTTTGTAGGTTTTGAAGAATGTTTAAATGCATTATGACGGCTCATATAACTCCCAAAATGGTAGCCCCTTCAATATACCAACCAGGCCGATATACCAACCTCTCTATATACCCGCCCTTACGAGAGGGAGACTATAGGTACGTGAGAGTAGAAGGTACATGGTATGTAGGCAGTACGAAAGGGGGATTGTCCTATTAATGGTACCTACCATAGAAAACTTATCCTCACGCGCATGGGAATCACCCTAGCGACACTCGGTCAGCTTTCGTCAGGATTTACGCCTAACAACAGTTGACAATCGGGAAATGGATGTAAAGCTAAGCCAATGTGGTGATGAACCCACTATTGGTCTTGCTTAAGGGCTGGGGTCTTACGACCAGCTCCTTGGTTTAAAATTATTGCGTGAAGTGTGTGGGATTCATTTTATTTAACGAAAATGAAACAAGCATAAATGACTTTCCCTAAGCAATGCAGGATAAAATGAAAACAGTTAAAGAAACAGAAACAGAAACAAAAAATTTTAACAGAGATCATGAAAATCCCTACCTCTTCTCTGCCTAGACCGGTTGCTTCTAAATTTCTGCTCTGAAAAGTTGTAGACATAAATTCATCCCTCGGTGAGACGAATTACAGAACAGAATTCGTCCCCCCCAGAGACGAATTTGAATTCATCTCAGGGTCAGACGAATTTCAGTAAACCAATCACCATAGCCAAGGACGAATAACAGTCAAAAACCAAAAAGGTACCTGTCAAACACAAAACACAAAAATTTGATCAGTTTTTGTGATCTCAAAAACCAGGGAACAGAGTCCCACCATGATCGCCACTGAAAGCACGAGATTCCGGGCGAAGGAAACACTAATTGCGATGCATTCAAAATAAAATACGCTTAAGTCCTAGAAATGTAAATTGCATGAAATGAAAGAAATGCATTGGAAGAGACACAAGAAAATGGAGAAAACACAGCCCTTTCATTAAACTTTCTTGATCTCTGTTACAAATACGCCTCCTCCCTTTTCAGGGGCTAGGAGCGTTAAAATAATTTGACTACAATCGAGACTTAAGGTTCCTCTTTTTGCATGCCCACACTTGAAATGGATGGGCCAAGATGATGCCTCCGCTGATGTCGATGAGTCTTTGACCTCTGCTGCTCCTCCTACGAAAAAAGAAACAACGAAGATGTCAGTAGCACCTATTGCAAATAGTAAGTGTTTGTTCTCTAAAATCGCCAAAAGATGTATGTAAATAATTAGCCAAATCAATAGACAAAATGACTCTAAATGACCTGAAAATTTGATAGAGGACAGAAGACATCACCAGAGGACCACTGCCATTGAAAAAGTTGGCAAATATCCCTTCAACTGGAATTCGTCCCTGGGAAGGATGAATTCTGACTGCTATTCGTCCCTGGGTGGGACGAATTCTGCTGTGTTGGAAAAGCCAACCTACTGCTGCTCCAATGTCAGATCTCGAGACCTGCAAAACACCTACAAATAGGGGGGTTATGTAATTGGGGCCATTTTGGGATGACCCAGATGGTCGGATTCTCCCAATTTGGCCTCTATCCTTGGGAATTCGATATCGCCACCTGCAAGTTAGTGAAACAACAAAGCGACACAAAACGTGATAAAATCTGATCAAAATGTTACGAAATTGAAGCTATGAGTTAACAAAATAGAATAACACGATATGAAAACAGAAACAATAATCTAGAATGCTTTAAAACTCAAAAAGTGTGGGGGCGCCCAAGTGGGCCTCCCACCATTGGCACTTGATTTCGGTGCCAATCCACTAGGGATGGGCCCAAAACCTCTTAGGATTGGGATGTCTACAAATTGGTTGATTCAGGTGTCCATATGTTGGATTTGGGTCAGATTCAAGCTTCTAAAAGCCACCCAACAACCTCCCTTGCAAAATATATTGGTGGATGTGAGAATGTGAATCAAAGGGGATGCAAGTGGGTGTTCAACTCGGCAGCACTTCGTTGCTTGAAATCTCCTTCTATATGTCCCTTTGGGTGAGAAAAGTCCCACCTTTTATAGACCCATGGGGTCTCTTTTGAGAGGGAAGCACAAATGCCATGTGTTGGTCATAGATGCCATGTGGCAGTCATGTCTTCCCATGAGGGAGGGGAGTCCTCCATTGAATTGGGCTCTCATAACTTCCCTTGTGACAGTCCTCTAACGACCTATCTATCCACCCACACACGTGTGCGAGGTAGGAGTCATCAACTGACTGTCCTGGGCTGCCACTTGGCACCATTCTTCTTTTTACCCATTAAACTTGGAATTCATCCCTGGGTGAGACGATTTCAGAATTTGTCCCTGGGTGAGACGAATTCTAGTTAGTATTCGTCCCTGGGTGAGACGAATACTGAGAAAAGTTTCTAAATGTGCCAAATTGCTTCTTGACCTTACAAAATTGCTATGAAAGTGGTTAGGACCACTGTTTGACCTTTGAGGGCTGCCCTGGGGGCTGTGTTTGTCAAAGCGATCAGTGTTTGCAGTCACATAATCGGATTGGTGCTGTTTTGGTTTTTACACATTGATGTTTTTGACAGGTTTTGGCTTGGGTGTAAATTTTCCAGTATGCCAATATTTTGATTTTGTTCATGTTAATATTTAGGCCATGGGTAGTGACTTGTTGTCATTTTGAGCTTCCTGGTAGGTACAAATTTTCCAATGTCTTGGAGAGATAGCTATATTAGTTGAAGCATGTGCTCTGGCAGTAAGAATTGATATATCTTCTTAGAGTCTACGTACCATAATTCTAATAGTCGCAGGTCTTGATCAACCTATCTTAATAATTTTTTGGTTTCGCAATGGAATTTTGCTCATCAGCTATGTGAATCGTAACACTATTGTACAAGTTTATTCTGAAAAAAAGTTTCGGGACTTCCTTGTCTTGAAAGTAAATTTTAGGACTTACAAAATGTGAATCCCTCATTTTATAGGTAACAAACCATTTTTTGAACAAAAAAAATTATAATTTAAATTACGATGAAACAAATTAAGTCAATCAATGCTACTTACAGATATATGGAGGAGTGTAAAATATGGTCATTCCCTAGTCATCCATATAAAAATACAAACCCCATATAAAATTCATCACAAATAAAATTCTACTAATAATCATTCCACCCGCCATTTTTTAATTAACTTTTTTTCAACAGAAAAATGTGAAGCCCGACCTTTGTAATTGTAAATGGAAAGAAATATTCACAAGTTTATATATATTGGATCTTCATTCATTCCATGAACCTGCATGTATTTTCAGTAATCGATGGATGAAAAAGTTTTTAAAGATATTCACCCAATACAAAATATAGAGGGAAAACATAATATTAGTGGAATGAAGGAATGTACAGTATTTCTTCGACCCAAATAATCTAAATAATCAACAATGAGAACAATGGGCCAATATTTCTAGTTGTTGGCTCCATCCATATAAGTTGATAAAATCATGACGTGAAGGGGATTTGACTATAATTTTATTTTCCCATTTTACAACACTCATGTTTTGTTAGAAAATTAAACCATATTTGACACCTCTGGCTAAATCCATCTACTACACCATTTACTGGATCCTGATGCACTAAAATTAATTATTGGTAGTTGAAACTGTCAATCAATTTAGAAATTGCAAGGAAACCCTAATTTTGTGTTAATTGCATGTCAAAGTAGTTGGTGTAGCTTTCTCACCTCATCTCTAAATTCCTAGCTATATATTTATTTTAGGGTTCTATTTTGTGTGGTTGGAGAAAATCAAAGTAGAGTAGAGGAGAGAGTAGAAGAAAAATATAGTAGCATCGTGTGGAGTAGAAGTGCAGTAGAAGGACAAATCATACCCTACAAATTATTACAGTTGTATAATATTGTGGATGTATTTCCAACTTAGTGTATGTTGATGTATTTGTAACATTAAGCAATAAATAATTATTTACATTATAAATTTGCATTTTAATGTTTACCCTAATATTTGGTGTGGTCTGCATTCTACATTGCCTTGGTCTCCAATCCACATCCGCTCAATCCTAAATTCCATTCAGGACCATTTTACTTGTATTTGGGAGTGGATTGCAATCAACTTGTATCCCTTTGCATTTGGCAGTGGATTGGCATTCCACATTATATTTATGGGTATAATGACATCACCATTTATTTTCTTTGAATTTTGAATTCGCTCCTTCTCCCGTATAAACTCGTGTGGATTTCAATTTCGTACCTTCTCCTTTGTAATATATGTGTATTACAAAAACCTAAAGTCCGACTTCACCATTTCGCTGATGTTTTAACTATTTTACTCCCAAATTCATGTGTATGTGATTCCACTACAGTTTGGCTTCTATTAGCTCTGGATTCATGTTTATATTTTGGATTCAAGTGTTCACCATCCAGATTCATATTTTAGACTTCAAATTAGTATTTGAGCTTGAGCATTACCGTGGAAGATAGAAGCAATGGTTTTCAAAAATAAATTGTTGTAGTTGCATATCCCACGGTTCAGTGGAAAAAATTATGATTACTAGAGCATTAATATGAAAATCTTATTTGGATCTTAGAAGCTATGAGACTTGGTCAAGAATGGTTATGTAGAACCAACGTATGTAGCAGCATTGACTGCACTCTCCCAAGCATATTTAGACCTATTAAAGGAGAATTAAAATAAATATCATAAGCTATTATTTTATATAATGTAGGCAGTTAAGGAGACTATTTTATCATGGATTGTAGCAGCAACCAAAGCAAAGCAAGCACAGGAAATTTTAGCTAGTTCTTATCAAGGCACCAACAAGGTGAAGTTGATGAAGCTGCATATGTTAAGGAGGGAGTTTGAGAGGCTGTAGATGAGTGATTCAGAGTCCATGAGCGATTTCTTAACCCAAAAAATGGATGTTATCAACTAGATGCAGTTGAATGGGGATATTGTGGATAACTAAAGGATTGTGGAGAAAATTTAGAGAATCCTGCTAGCAAGGTTTGACTCACTTGTGATAGCAATAGAAGAATCGAGGGATTTCAGAACCCTCTTTGTAGATGAGATCATGGGTTCTCTATAGATACATGAACATAGGCTGAGTTGAACATATTAGTACTGATTGGAGAAAGCATTCAAAATGTGGGTCTCATTTTGAGACAGTGGTAGAAGAGAAGAATCCCACCAAGGCACCTCATGTTCTCAAGGAGGAAGAGGAAAGAGTAATAGAGGCAAGTGTGTAAGAGGTAACAAGTGAGGAGGAAGGACCAAATCTAGTGAAGGAGTGAATAACTGCAACTTCCATTAGGTAGGAGGAATAGACAATGGTAGAAATCATCAAGGTGGATCTAATCAAAAGTTTGACAAATCCAAGATCCAATGCTATTACTACAAGAAATTTGGTCATTACATTTCTAAGTGTAGAAATAATATGGCCAAGGATAACAAACAACAAGCCCACTATACAAATAAAGCTGGAAATGCAGAGTGCAGAGATGCATGTAGGAACATGTTACTGATTTGCAACACTAAGGAGGAGAGCCAAAAGAACACCTGGTATTTGGACAGTGGGTGTAGTAACCACATGATAGGGAACAGAGATATGCTTTTACAATTGGATGAAACAATCCAATATGATGTGAATATGGGGAACAACAACAAGATTCCCGTCAGAGGAAAAGGAAATAGCATTATCTACACTAGGCATGGTGAAAGGAAACAAATACAAGATGTGTATAATATTCTTGGGTTGAAGCATAACTTGCTGAGTGTTGGACAGCTAGTGTAGAAGGGGTACACTGTTCAATTTGAATATGGAGCCTATACCATCAGAGATAAATAGCATGGGAAAATTGCAACTATGTCCATGACTAAGAATAAAATGTTTCCCTTGCATATTCAAAATTAATTGCTAATGTCATTGAGTATAGTGGTGAAGGATGCTACTTGGCCGTGGCATCTCATATTCGGTCACTTGAGTTTAAGTGGCCTAAAATTGTTACATAAGAAGCAAATGGTGAAGGGTTTACCCCTCATAGAGCAACCCAATCAAGTTTGTGAATGTTTCCTAATTGGCAAACATCATAGGGATACATTAGGGTAATATTGGAGAGCTTCACACCCAAGGAAGAATGACCTACTTCTATGCTACATGTAGAACTAGAGGATATAGAAGAGAATGACTCATCTAAAGCAGTTATGTGATGAGTAGCTCCAGAATATAAAATCCAGTAATTAGAGGAAGAATTGGAGGTTTTACCTTGAATATTTAGGGCTTTACCTATTTGATTTTTATTGTCTATCTTTTGATCCTTCATAGCTGCCTCTAGTTGTAATCTTTTCCAGCATTTGTTTGTAGAATGACCATTATTTTTACAATGAGTACAAGTTATAGGATTCCTTTCATTCTTTTTGAATTTTTATTTAGTATAGGTTGGGGCTACTAAGGCTTTGGAGGAAGAGGAAGAGGAAGATATCTCATATCTTGCAAGTTTTATTTCCTCCATTGTTAGTCTATAACAAAAATCTTCTAAAGAGGGCATTTTAAATGTTGCACCAATAGCATATTGTGTAGATAGAAAGGTGGTCGCAAATATTTGAAATACACCATTTAGTTTAGAAATAATTAGATAAATGCATTCTTTTTCAATATTTTTCTTCCCACTGCCTTTGTATTGAGTGAGAAATTCTTTGAATTTGGTGAGGAAGTCAACAATTTTGCTAAAGTCTTCAGGAGATAATGTTGTTAATTCTGCTTCTAATTGCATTGATCTTATTTGATCTACTTTCCAAAACAAGGTTTTTAGTTTCTCCCAAATTTCATAAGGAGTTTTACAATCTGTATTGTGAAACCACAACTTTCATGAACATTAGAGCTTATAATATCCATATTTTCATATATTTTACCTTTATGGATAAATATCTCATATTCTTTTTCAAACTCCAGTTGATTTTCTTCTAATAGGTGTGTGAGCCCTTTTTGAGAAATGAGATTTAAAATTTTTGGTTTCCATGTATGGAAGTTATAAGGAGTGAGAGGATCAATTGTATTCATTTTTTCAAAGAAATTAAAGTTTTAACCAATATACCCCCCCTTAGAAATTCAATTTTATTAATGCAATTTGAAGAAGAGATGTAAGCTTGTGTTTTAATGTCACAATATTCTAATTACCCACCCTAACAAGAGATAAACTATAAGTAATAGAGTTTTGTTAATTAAAATTAGCTTATAAGCAAATGCCTATACCCAAAATTTATTCTTATCAATACCCGCCCTTACGTGAGGGAAACTATTAAGTAATGAGAGGAAAACATATTAGGAGGATAGGCTTGAAATACAAGTGGGATCATCCAAATATGGATATCGTAATATCTCAATTACCCGTCCTGACGAGAGGGAAACTATAAGTAAGAGAGAAACCCAATATGAGAATTGATGATCAAAAAATATATGCCAGTTCTTTTTACAAATATTTCAAAAACCTACCCTAACATGAGGGAAACTATAATTTTATTGAAGGTATTGGTACGTGGAACGTAAACAATATATTTTGGAAAAAAAAAATATATTTTTAAAACAAATAATTTGAAAAATTATATGTTAGTTTTGAAAAAAACTTAATTTTTCTTTTTATATTGATATGAACAACTTTTGAAAGGATTTTGAAAAAATCCTGCAAAGAATTGAAAGAAATTAATACTTGAAGGATTTCATATAACATATATTGAAATGCAATAATAAAAATTAGTGCACTTTAATTATTTTAATATCTAAAAGGAATGAGAAAAGAATAAACAACCCCCCTTCAAAATATAAAATAGGAAAGGAGATTACAATTTGATATTACCTTTTAATGTGAGTGATATTATATAACATATATTGAAATGCATAAATAAAATTGTAGTTGACTTTAATTATGTTATTATCTAAAGGGAATGAGGAAATAAAAAAAAGGAAACCCCCCAAAATATAAACATGAAATGGTGAAAAAATAGCACCCTAACTCCCCTCCCACAAATAGATTTTTTTATTTATGAGATATACAATAGATGTTCTTCACTATGAAATAATATTTTTAAAGGCTTAGTGAAGAAGGTTTTTTAAAAAACCTTCGAAATTGAAGGTTATATAAATGGAACATAAAAGAGCCTAAAAAAGAGGATAAATTACACACATCAACCAAGGTATATGCGGAAATATTTATAAGAAAATGAACCCATTGAATACAATCTGGTCACCTTACACAGAAAGGTTAAAGACATGAAAAAAAGTATGAAATCTATCATTATTGGAATCTCAAATGGAGAGCAAAGACTTAACCCACAAGCCATAGACTTAGCATCTTGCGGTAGACCTTGAAACCCGATGGTTGCACTCGTAGATGGTAGGTTCTCTCAGAGTTGCTGAGAAAAGAAATGATGCCTCAAAAAGGAAGACACAGTCCGATCTTTGAGAGAAGAACAAATGCCACCACAAAAAGGACACAGTATGAGCTTTGAGAGAAGAACCAGTGGCCTCGTATGATTTCTTTCATTTGAGATATGAAATGGTGCCACGTTGTGATGTAGACTGAGCTTTCACAAAAGTAGAAGAGGCCTTTGAACAAGGTTTCTCCCTGTTGAGTGACACAATCAAATGAAATATGCTCTTCCTTGAAATACCTACAAAAAAACATAAACAAGGAAGGCGTAATAGAATATATATCTATATATATATATATATATATATATATATATATATATATATATATATATATATATATATATTATCTATAAAAGCATATAATAATATGAAAACATCAAATCAAAGAGCTCCAAACTTGCAAAGAAGACAAATTATTTCTATGAGCACAAGAGAGATGTTGGAAAACAAGGGGAACCGAATTATGTATAAATTTTATCGTTATGGATTGCCAACCAAATTTTTTTCGAAATTATCGGGCTTGGCGACGATTGCCAACGCTTAAGGTGAGAGATGTTTAAAAAACTTTGTGCCTTTGCAATGTTATTTAAAAAATGTTTAAATCAACTGAAGTGACGTTGTATCAAGCATACAAGATAAACACAAAAATATTTAGAAGATATTCTTCACCATTCGTGAGATTAGTGCCGATGAAAAAGGGTATCTATGGAGAGGCGTAAGAGAGGTTAACACAAGAATGTTTATGGTGCCATAAAAGGCCTGCGTTCAATTTGTGATTTTGAAATGAACTCCGAGAAAAAAAAAAGTGAAGCGAAAGCTGCCTGCAAGGAGATAAAATACATATGATAGGAAAGAATTTTCCTATGATATCAAGCTTAATTTTTTTCAAATATATATTTTGAAAAATATAATCGCTTGAAAACAATGTTTAACAATGTAATATTACGAATGTATTTTCATAAAAAAGAGCCTTTTTTTTGTAAAGAAAAAAAGGATAGATCTAATGAAAAAAATGTGGCAGTATATCTGAAAAAAATGTATTAGAAGACAATGTATCTTCCCTTCTTGAAGGAGACAAATATAATATTTTCAGAACAACCCACATACATATATTTTAAAATATAGCTGAAATAAACTATATATATGATCTTATGGAAGGCTAAAAAAACCAACAAAAGATACAAAGAACCAACTATGAGAATCTCTAAGAGTGAATGCTAGAAAAATCTATCCTGCTCTAGTACCATGTTAGAATTTCCTAAAATAGACATGTAATAATCCACCTATATAGGACAAGATGTCCTAGTTGGATTACTTCATCCAAGAAGCACTATTTTTCAAGGTGCAACAGTTGTGCATACCATGGAGTTCCATGAAGGAGAAAATGATAAGAAAGAAATAAAGTGGAGGATTAACTAGATATTTTGGTGTAGAAAAATGATTGGACAACTTTGTACAAGTTACTATTACCTTGGTATAAATGTAGATGTAAGTATATTTGTGTAGTATTGTTAGATTTGATAGTATTCCAAGGGGAGAAGTCAAAATACCAAGATGTATCAACCATTACTAGGTTGGATATTTGGTTTTGGTGCATTTATGAAAGGAAAGGTTTCCCAATGGTACTTAAAACAAGTTTAACTATAAGAAGATTGTATCTTGTAATGTATTGAATAATTTGGTTACAAATGCATATGAAATTGAGCTTCTGGAGGCAATCAAATTTTTTCCAATATTTAATGTAGCCAATATGTATCCATACTATGGTCAACCTAGTGATGAGGATGAAGATCATACAATAGGTATTCTATTTGAGAAATGGATAGCACAATTGCCAAAGAAGTAATGAGATGGAATTGAAGCATTTATAGATTCTAGAGTGGTAAGAGGAAATAGAGGTAAATATATTATTAAGTGGAAGAATTAGGATGTTGACACAACATGGCTACCAACTTCTGAGATTGCCAAGTACAAAGTATCCATTGAATACTTCAACAAAGTTTATAAAATATTTATTTTTTTACTTGGTGAATATAATGCAAGAGCCTCCATGCAACAATGATAAGAAATGTGATAACTAAAAATGGTTAGAAACTCCATGCAAAATATTGAATAAGAAAAGCTTAGCATATAATTAGTAGGTTAATCATCATGCATAGTTGGAGGTAAGTTTGGAAAAGAATACTTAGTTGGCATTAGCATTTTAACCAACATGCATTGTTAAAAAGTTATTGTTTCCATGCTTATAAAGAAAAAGCAAAATGTAGAGAGTGAAGGGATTATTTGACACAAATTTCTACCTTGTAACCTGATAATAAATTCAATAAATAAAGTTTACTATTTAAAAGCCTTTTGTCACCTTTGTGAGTGAATTTTAATCATTCCATAGGAAATATTGTTTGTGTCATTGTTTTATTGTATGCAACTCATAGGAGGTATATTAAAAATTTGAATAATAGAAAAAAGAACAAATATTTGTGGTTGATAAAGGAAGTAGATGCCAAAGAATCATTCTCATAGGAGAGAATTATTATGACCATTGCATGCATAGGATTTTGATTTTTGTTAGTTGAAAATTTGACTACCATGTAGTATGGAGTTTCCAAAGAAGAAACCATTGAAGAATTTCATTTACCTTACAATAATCAAATAACACATTAGAGCTAAAATGATCATGCAATTGTACAATACAAATTATTTAATTGCACAATTATAAAATTTGATGAATAAAATTAAGGCATTGCACATTGAAGGAATCATACAATCATATGATGGACATGATCAAGTATTGATGGTGGAAGGATCATACAATTGTATGACATGAATAAATCATATTGCTAGTGGAGGTTGTACAAAGGATATGGATATTATCATTTGAATTATACAATTGTATGATTATAAGAGTGTAGGATATGCATGTTTGATTGTATGGTTGTATGATTAGAAGAGGAATCACATAGTAGTATGATTAGAAGAGTGCATAATAATAAGAAAAGGTATTACCATACAATAGAGGGTGTGTAGTTTTGTTACTACATCACGGATAAACTAAGTAGAGTTTGATATAAGCAAAACAATCATTTGTGGATTATTTATCCAAGAAGTTGGACCCATTGCTTATTTCAATGAGAAATAAATGAATCCAAGAAGAAATATTCAATTTAGGATTAATATTTTTATGTCACCATGCAAGCACTCAAGAAGTGGAGGTACTATTTGTTACCAAAGCATTTTGTGTTGTATATGAATCATCACGCTTTGTAATTAATTAACATTCAAAGAAAATTATGCGAAAGACATGAAAAATAGGTGAATTATCCTTAAATTTATCTAACATTTTGAAACATAAATCTGGTAGTTTAAATTGAGTAGGCAATGTCTTAAGTAGAATTCTATTGATGAATGCAATTTGTATTGAAGTCTCGATTTTATACTATAAAGGAGATTTATGTCCATGATTTATATTTTAGATAAGATTATGTAATAACACTACTACAAGATATAGAACACCATCAATTGAATGTTTTATCCAAAAGAAATTATTATTCAAAAGGGAGTAACTATGCAACCTACAAATCTAAATGAGATAAAACTTGATAAGAGAAAAACATAGTGGAGGTCTTTCTAGACATTTTGGACTACATAGAACCATGAGATAATTTTATGAAAATTATTATTTCCAAGAATGAATGTAGATGTAAGAGGTTTTTTTAGGGTTATAAAATTTTCCAACATGCAATGGGGATAAGCCAAAACAATGGGTTATATCAACCATTACCAATAGTAGAAATGTCATGGAAGACATAAGCATGGGCTTTGTTCTCAAATTACTATAAACACAAAGAGGCAATGATTCCATTTTTTATTTTTTATTGATTTTTAAAGATGGCACATTTTATACCATGTAAGAAAACAAATGATGCTACTCATATTGCTAATTTGTTCTTTAAAAAAATAATAAGATTGCATCATTTACCAGAAACTATTGTATCACTTTTGGAAAACTCTATAGGAAAAATTAGAGATAAAGTTGAGTTAGAGTTTAGCTTATCACCCACAAATGAATGGATAAACCAAAGTTGTTAATAGAAGCCTTCAAAATTTTTTGAGATGTTCATATGTCAATAAGCCAATGTTATGGGACACTATCTTGGCAAAAGAAAAATTTACAAATAAACATTCAATAAATAGAATTACATGCAAGAGACCATTCCAAATTGTCTCTGAAATCCATCCAATAGGTGTGGATGATTTATGGAGTATAGTTTATTTGTAGATACCAAGTGCTATAGTGAATAACTTCATTGATTACATGCATGATTTACATTTGAAGGTGAAAAATTATATGGAGAAGAATGCCATAAAATATAAGCAACATGTTGATCTCAAGTGTAGGACACAAGAATTTAAGGTTGGGGACTTGGTTTTAGCATATTTATGAAAGGAAATATTCTTGAAAGGCATTTACAACAAGCTAAATTTGAAAAACATTGGATCCTGTAGGATCTTTAAGAAGTTTTTAGCTAATGCCTATGAAATTGAACCTATGGAAGTAGTATATTACCCCTAATTTCTAATGTAGCTAATTTGTACCCATGCCATGATAAATCAGTATAAACTAATAAAGATATTACTCTTTATTTTTTGACAAAATAGTTCATACAACATATGTATAAAGAGAATGAGATGAAATTATAACAATATTATATTATAGAATGGTCAATAGGCAAAGAATCAAATAATTTTATAACTATTTGGTCACGTGGAAAAATCAAACAACTAAAGAAGTGATATGGATGACTACTGATATTGGTAAGCATGGAATCTCCATTATGGGTTTTCACATTTCCATAAATATTCATAAATATTTTATCATTAAACATTTCCTCCTACTTGACATGTATGATGTGGGAGCATCCAAGCATGAAAATAGTTAAGGGCAAGGTAACCATCGACTAATTTGTAACTATCACCCATTTGTAGAAAATGAACCCCTTCTTGCAAAGGGATGAGGAGAGAAAGATAAAAATATATATAGAGACATAAGGAAGCTACAAACATAATAGTATGTATGACTAAGATTTTAGTAGGTTAAAACACTAAAAACAATAATTTTAAACCATTTTTTTGGATCAACTATAAAAGGCTATAGGACAAATTTTATTTACATCTACGTTTGCTAAAGAAGAAATGCCAAGCTATGACCAGAAAATGTATTTAAACTATTAAAGTTTAACATTCCATTAAATTTTATTTAGTTTACGAATTTAAATTTAACCTTGAAGTTAGTTTTTTTTTTTCTAGATTCATGGTGGGAGGACTATGACTCTAAAAAACCTACTCTATAAAGTATGGTAATCTACATCTTCAGTTGATCTTGTAGTATATATGGGTGTAAGAATAATTGGTCTCTATTCAAGGTTGTATATACGAAAAAATATAATACATTGAGCCATGAACACCTCAATGACATTGTGTTTGTATAATGCAATATAAGGCTTCATAGAAGACAAGTGGAGGCTAGTGAATCTTAAGAGGTAATTCAATTGGATGAGCTAGATCCACTAGGTTATAGGATTTTTGAGAGTTCTATGGACCCTGACTTTACTAATGACACATTCAAACACATGAGGTGGAAGCAAAATATTTAAGAGAATTAAAGGGGATATATAATTATCATACCATGTTTAAGAAACCTTCAATTCAACCATAAATTTAAAGCCCAAGTGAACCATAAAATTCAAGGAGAAGAAAGAGAAAATAAAAAGTAGTTTAAAAAATCTTTTATATTCTAAAAATGTTATAATTTTATATTACATTTAGACTAAATTGCTAATTCTAGACTATAAATGTACTCTTTGTAATATATATCTCATAAAATTAACTTTTTAACTCTCCAAATGTGATTTAATTTTTTATTTTTTTTCGTAATATTAAAAGGAGAGGGTTTTAACGTGATCCCACAACCACTACAAATAAATCCATAAAGGTGAGAGAGATAGAACAAGACCTTGGTAGACAGACCAGAGGCAAACAAAAAGAACTACAAAAACCCATACCTCAAGGCCCAAAAAGAGGGAGAACTGAGATAGTTCTACACCAACTTATCTAAGCCCTGAGAAAAAACACCCTCTAAATGCGACATATTCTCAGACAAGTCTAGGATCAATTTTAGAGAGCACCACATATTGTGCTGATCGATATCAATAAATTTTAAGTCATAAAAAATAACATGTTTAACATCCTCAAAAGCAATCGAAGCATAGACTTCCTTCACAGATTTCACCCAAGAGCGGTCCCTTGATAGAGCCACAAAATTAGAGTAGGCAGAAAGAGAAATAATATCATCTTCCTCACTTTTTCAATGCAATCATTTGGACTTACGTCGAACATCAATAATAATAGATCCCGAGGGCTTCATATCTGGCTCACCAAGATCTTCCATGAATACTTTAGGTGACAGGTCAAATTTGAAATTAGGGCCAGTCGATTGGGCAATGACATCCACATTCGAGAGCTTTCCCCAAATACCTTTGGAAGAAAATTGAATATTTTTGGAGATCTGCTCTGGACCAGAGTCGATGGTAAAGGAATATGTATCCTCACTATTGCCAAAATCCAAACCAGAAACCAAATGGAAGCCACCACCGAGATAAGGGAAATCCACCATCAATTTGGTACTCCCCACCAGAGGAAAAGAGGGATCTAAAAAAGGCTTAATAAAATCATTAATATTGAGACCACACTCCAAAGCATCCTGTTCAAACACTAGCAAAGCCAGACCTTAGTGGATAGGGGCTTGACCACGACCACCTTGAAAATTTAGGAAGGACTTATTCATAGAATAGAAAATAAATAAAGGAATATTGATAGTAGCTTTACATCTCAAATGGATTTAAAACATATCATGAAAACTCTTAATGATTTCATAAGTAGTATCAAGGGTAAAGTAATCCATGATGACACTAGAAATCCTATTCCAAGGAGGAGGTAAAGTTGCAGTGTTGAAGCCATTCTGAATTCTCGACAGATATTCCTCCTTATCTAAGAAGAGACTGATATCTTGCAATAGAGAATGTCTATCACGGTTGTGATAGGCTCCATCCAAAACTAGGCCAGTGGTCCTACTGATGAGCTTCACCATAACTTGAAAGGACCATGAGCCAACACTAACCCAACCATCATTCTAGGAAGAGACCATCCAGTTGGTAAGCATCGGGTTATGACCATGAAACTTCTGGATGCAATCTAGGAGACCCCCATTCGCTAAGATAGATTTTACCTCCTCGTCAAAGGAAATAGACATAGGTTCGAGGTGAGGTTTGCTCAATTTGAGTTTGGTCGGGTAAATATTAGCTTTTCCCATGGTACCAAAAAACCAAAAGAACTAAAAAATAGAACAGAGAGAAAATACCCAATCCAAGGTGCTTTCAAGAGCCAGAAAAACCAATGAAGAATAGTTCTGGGAAAAGCACTACACATAAACAAAAGCCTAAACTTAGAAGTCAACCAATGAGCACAATAAAAGGGCTTGGGAGACCCAATCAAGGAAAAACAAGGAACCCTAGGAAAAGACTCCATAGCACAAGTCCGCTCCAAAACAAAGAAATCAAAAACTCACATCCCAAGAAGGAAAACAAGACCTATAATGGGGAGGAACAAAGGAGTCCAAATCATGGGCACAAAGCAGCCAAATGAAAAACTCCACCAAAACAAACCAACCAAAGAATAGCCACCTGGGTGCCAGCAGCAAGAACCAAATAAGGGAGCTTCATTGAAAATGGGAAAGGAAATGTCCCACCTCAGATTGGGTGAGTCCCAAAAGGGGAAGTCCTCAAAATACTCTATGAGATAACCATGTGTCAACAAGAGAGAAGAGGGACACACAGGTGTATAACTCCAACAAAGAGGACCGGCCAACAAGATACCACTCAGATGACACCTCACTGCACAGAGAAGGATTTTGTAAGGAGCACCACCATAATTAATAAAGGAAGTACCACCGTTTGACACGAACAAAAAAAAAACCTTCCCAAGGAGAGACTGATAGGCACAATCCCCAAACACAAGTACCTCCCAAGAATATTCTAGAAACTGAAGGAAAATCAGTGTATTCCATCTCCTAATAGACTGAAAGGACATGTGAATACCTTTCAAATTTTGAAATTCAAAAAACAATGTAGGGAAATGGGCACCCTGACAAAAGGAAATATCTTCGTTGCACCTAGCTAGCAAGCACCAACTTAGTGGCAACAAAAAAATCCTGAACATAGGAGTATAACTCCACCAAAAAGGACCTCCTGATAAAAATCCACTCTCATGCCATCTCACTGCATATATGGGAATATGGAAAGGAGCACCACCATCAATTAGAGAGGACATACCAACATTCGGCTTGAGCAACATAAATATCTTCCCGAAGAGATACTGATAGACACAAAACCAAATCACCATAGACATGAGTGCCATCCAGGATTTTTTTGGAGACTGAAGAGAAACCAACGTATTCCAACTCCCATGAGCCTGAAAAAATTTTAAATTTTGAAATTCAAAAAACCTTAGGGGGAAGGAGACACCCTGGAAGTGTGAAAAATATCTGAAACACCCACTTAGGACACAAGGACAACGATGTCCATCGAATTTAATGTCCTTCGTTGTCAGCCCATCATTAAAAAACTGCATATACCATCTAAAAGAAAAGAGCAACAAAAAAAGCCTAGATACCGCCCGAGGAATATTACGATTTCTTAGGATTAACAAGGTGAGTTAAATTTTAAGGAAAGTCAGTACGCCAAACCTTGAGGCCCTGACTAACAACACCTAAATTAGCAAGGCAATCAGTCACTACATTGCCTTCCCTTAACATGTGGCTGATTATAGAGTCCTCCATGGAAGACACATGGGCTTTAGACTCGTCAATAAGGTTGGAGATCCGCCATCCTAGTCTGCAATCGCCTTTGAGCATCTTCACAATGTTTAACGAATCACCTTCAATGATAGCCCTATGGATGCCAAGATATTTTAGCATCTGGATCCCAATAAAAGTAGCCCGACATTCAACAAAATGTGATGATTGCACACCTAAATCTTTAGCAAAATCTTGAATCACATCATCAAAATGATAACGAATAAGGCCACTCACACTTGCATTTCCCAGATTTCCTTTTGAAGTCCCATCAAAATTAAATTTTAACCACAACGGAGGAGGCAGGGACCACCTGACATAATTACGAATATTGGGCATTGGAGGTGGTCTTAAGTCTGGGCAGAAACCAAGAGCACGCTCCACCGAATAATCAGGGTGATCCCTAGGTATGGATGGGAGTGAATCCTTCAAAGTAGAGGACACATTTTCACCAACTTTCCAGAGGATTTTATGACTTAGGTGAATGAGATCACCTTATTTATTTTTGAAAACCCTCGCATTTCATTCCTTCCACACTCCCCAAAGAATATGAGGTAGCAAAAACTTCTAGAAGCACTTTAGGTGAGATGAGGAAAAATGTGACATTCATTGGTTAATGAAATTATAGATAGAATTAGGTAACATCCAAGTTAATATAATCTGTTGAAGACAAGAGTAGAAGACTCCTTGCAACACATTGTAGTTAAGGAAAAAATAGGGCACAAATTCCTAATCTTGTTTACAAAGAAAACAACGATTAAGAAGATTAAAATCATGCTTGTGCAAGTTATCAATTGTTAAAACATTGTTCTACACAGTAATCCAAAATAAGATATTGATTTTAGCAGTGAGGTTTTTAATATAGATTTTAGGCCAAGGCCAGGTACCATCTCCACGGGGACAAATGAGAGAGTAAGCAGATCTAACAAAAAAATTCCCTCACTATTTGCCATACCAAACAAGTCAGTCTACTGCTTCCTCATGATGGTAATAACATATTGACGAAGCTCCTCAAGAATAGAGTCCCAAACTAATTGATCTTGAGCTGATATGAGAAAGGGAGGAGACGTCGACTAGACTTTGCAATTATTCTATATTAGGATGAAGTCCGTAAATTTAACAAAATAAGCTTCCTTAGAAAGAAGACATACTTCTCTAAAATGTTGCTCCTCCTCAAGAGGATGATCTCTGAGCCAAGGGTCATCCCAAAAAGAGACCAAACTACCATTTCCTATCACCCAATGATTGTTAATCTTAATGAAATCCTTGCATTTGATGAGACTTTTTGAGAACATGAAGCCTTCAAAAGATAGAGGATCAGATAGAAATCTATAAAAGTTATATTTGACACCTAAGATACGACACCAGAGACGGTCAACACCGAAGGCAACCTTCCAAGCAAGTTTAGACACCAAGGCCTTGTTCATAACAACAATGCTCTTCAAATTTAGGCCTCCATCTATTTTTCTCATACAAACTTGATCCTAGGAGAAAATATGAAATTTACCTTTCAGTTTCGAACCCACATTAAGAAAGGCCTTACAAATACTATCAATTTTGGATGCAATCGTAGCAAGAACATTGAAAAGTGACAAAAATTATAAGGGGATACTTTGGAGTGTACTGTGGACTAAAACCACTTTACCAACCTAACTTAGAAAGGTGCCTTTTCAAGAGGAGAGATTTCTTTGAACCCTATCCAAAATAGGAGTCCAAAAAGCCTCTTTCAGATGACCAAAAAATAATGAAAGGCCTAAATACGTGACTGGGAGAGAGACAATCCGACACCCTAAAATTGAAGTAATTTTATGTTGACGGATCTCAGGAGTGTTAATGAAAAAAATACTACTTTTCAAGAAATTGATCAATTGACCTGATGCTCTCCCATAGCAATCCAGAATAATCTTGACATCACGGGCATGGAAAACCAATGCTAAGCATGAGAGCAAAGTATCATCTGCAAACTGTTGATGAGAGATAGGAGAAATCTGCAAAGCCAACCTTAAACCAAGCTCCATACCATGAGATTTGATAGAACGCCCAAGAGCCTCCGCCATGATAATAAATATAAAGGGAGAAATAGGATCTCCCTGTTGTAACCCTCTACATGAACTAAAAAATTAGCTAGAGAACCATTAATGAGAATCAAAAACTAGGCCAAAGAAATGACAGCCTCCATAAGATTCACCCAGGATTTGCTGAAGCCAAATTTCCTAAGGACCAAGAATAGGAAGGGCCAAGAAACCCTGTCATAAGCTTTGTTAACGTCTAATTTGAGAAAGAAAGTCACCCTTCCACTTTTTTGCACCGAATGGAGAAGTTCATGGATAACAATAGCACCATCCAAGATTTGTCTTCCTAGAACAAATTCGCTTTGAGTCGAATCAATGATAGAAGGGAGGATAGGTTTCAATCTATTAACCATAGCTTTAGAGAAAATTTTATAAACAGAGTTGCACAAAATTATTGCTTTGAAGTCACTAAACAACACAGTAGAATCCTTCTTTGGGATTAAAGTGAGAAAAGATGCATTCAAGGCCTTCAAAAAGACCCTCGAGCTTTGGACATGTCTAATAGCATCGTAGACATTCTCGCCACAAATATGCCAAAAATTCTAGGAAAAAATGGAAGGAAATCCGTTTGGGATTGGGGACTTGAGAGGGCCCATAGACTTAACAGTCGGATGAATCTCATCATCAGAAAACGGATTCAAAAGGGAACCATTCATCTCATCCGTAACAAGACAAGGAATAGCCCCCAACATCCTTGATTCCACCTCACAATCACGAGGTGGCGAGGAACAAAGAAAAGAACTAAAGAAGTCCACTGCCTCTTGTATTATCTATAAAATATATGAAGTTATCCCTCCATTATATTTATCAATTTCCCTAATTCTATTCTGCCCCCTCCGTCGCAAGGTGGAAGAATGAAAAAAATAGGAGTTACGATCACCATATTTAAGCCACAACTCCCTAGACTTATGCTTCTAGAAAAGATCTTGTTCAGCCTAAACATTATGGAGAGCGCTTAGAGTAGATTTATTTTCAACAAACAAGTCCACATAAAGATATTGTGATTCAATTTGGGATTCGATAGAAGATAGAATGGATTTCAAGCACTCTTTTTTCTAAAAGATATTCCCAAAAGAAAATTTATTCCATAGCTTGAGGTGAACTCTAAGCCTCCTCAATTTGAGTAATAATTTGTTCATACCAACACCTGAGGTAGGCTCCTACCACCACTCAAGAATTTTGGCTTCAAAATCTGGGTGGGAACACCACATAACTTCAAAATGTAAGCAAAGGGGAAAAAAAGGGAGCCCCTCAGGGATTTCCAAACACAACGGGTTATGGTCCGATCCAATTCGAGGAAGAGTGGATAAAGAAGTGTCCCCAAAGAGATCTAGAGAGGAGTTGGAGATAAAAATTCTATCAAGCCTACACATAATAAGACCATTCCCTGCTCTTCGATTACTCCAAGTAAACTTGGCTCCTTTGAGATCGATGTCATGAAGAATGGCTTGGTTAACAAAGTCATGAAAGTCAACAAGACTTATATCATCAACAACATTTCCACCCCATTTTTTAGAAGGAAATAATGGGGAATTGAAATCACCAACCACCATCCAAGACTCATGCTGAAACATGGCTCTCATATCCAGAAGAAGTGACCAGAATATACGCTTATCAGAATAAGAGTTTGGGGCGTAGATATTAGACATCACCCAACGCTTTCGAGACAAATTGCACCAAAAAATAATATTGATCACCCTATGAGACGAGGAAATAACATGGCCCTCAAATTTGGAAGAATCCCAGAAGAAAAGAAGACCACCAGCAAAACCTACAGCCTTAGAAGCCATGAAACCCGAGTCTTTCAAGACCAAATTCTGAGTAGCTTCCCAAGCAGAGGCCTCCAACTTAGATTCTTGGATACACAAAAAATTTGGGTATTTCTCTTTACGTAAAGAAGCAAGAAGATGTCTTTTTGAGGCGCTATTAAGCCCTCTAATATTCCAAGAGCAAATCTTCATGAGAAATTAAAAGGAAAGTTTCTTACCAATTCCCCCCAATTGAGGGGACTTAAACCCATCCAGCTTAAGTTGTCTATCACCATTTTCTCCTTCAACAATGATACGAGCTTGACCACTATTTGCCACCACATCATCCATAGCTCTTTTTCTTCCAGATTTAGCAGGATCCCTGCCAACCTTCTTAGGAAAACCATAGTCAACTGGTCTCTTATGTAAGATCCTAGTTTTTGGTCCAGGAGAGCCTTTTTCAATAACACGCTTAGGAGAATCAAAAGGACTAGAGGTACCCCCGATAGGGGAGAATACCACATCTTTGGGAGAAGCCACCTTCAAAGGAGAAGACTCCAGTACAAGAGCCTCATCAGCCTCAATAAGGTCCAAGCCTTGAAAGGAATTCAAAAGAGGAACTTCTCGGCCAGCATCAATAGGATCCGCAGAAAACACCACCTCAAGATTGCTTTGATTAGGTGGAGAAGAAGGCAATAAAACCTCCTTAGGGGAAGGACCGCTCTCAAAAGGCCAAGAAGGTACAACATTTTTACCTTTCGAGCCCTGGGAGGGTTTAGGAGTCTTCTTTCTCCAGATTCTATTTTTTTTCAGAGTTTTCCATTCATTTTGATTCACTTGAGCATACCCATCAACCGAATTGGAAGATGGGGGAGGCCCATTCTTCACCTTGTAAAACATATTTATGGGGAGCCCCCTTCTTATTTTGTGGATATAAACTTTTATGGTGACCCCCCAGACCACAAGATTGGCAGGCCTGAGGCTTATTTTCATAAACTACAAGTTGAGACCAAGTTCCCAAATGGGACACCAACTCCATAGCACTAGGGAGATCTTTCTCGATGTCCACCAATAAGCACATTCTAACAAACTGACGGTGGGAATGGGACAGAGAAGTTTTGTCAAAGGATACAAAGTCCCCAATAGCCGCAACAACAACATGAAACACACTTTCATACCACAAGTAAGTTAGAAACTCAGGAAGATGAACCCAAACAGGGACTACATTAACTCTCTGAGATGCTGGATTGAAATCGTGACCCCATCGTCGAAGGAACAAACCGCATTTCCCAAAGAACCAGGGACCACCTTCCAAAATATTTCTTGAATCCTCCTCACATGAAAGCCTAACAAGGA
Organism: Wollemia nobilis; assembly: GCA_028583015.1. Taxonomy (NCBI): domain Eukaryota; kingdom Viridiplantae; phylum Streptophyta; class Pinopsida; order Araucariales; family Araucariaceae; genus Wollemia; species Wollemia nobilis. The sequence goes on along the minus strand of JAQPPZ010016925.1, from coordinate 750,000 downwards.
AGAAATTGCGAGGAAGTGACACAATGTCAAGAGAAACACCTGGCCACCATTTGGAGATGGCCCAACGCCTTAGAGAGTCCAACTCAGGGCGTCCCCCAGCCGTCTTCCTAACCATGTCCCACAACCCTCTCTCCAACACAGAATTCACAGTAACATCCGGGACATGAATTTTAAAAGATTTTTCATCAACTACACATGGAGAAAACTATCCAACGAGAGGAACTCCCAAAACAACTTGAGCATAAGACGAAAGGGAAGCACACACAGATTGGAAGAAACTAGCAAACCCGTGCTTAGGCACCTTTGGATCCCACCACGGGCAAACACCATTAACATAAGACTTACCTGACCAAAATGGATCCTCCACATTAACCTCCTCCACCACCACATCATTTTCAACTGAAGACACTCCAAAATACCACATCCCTCCAATTATCTTTTTAAATGTTTTTTAATTTATTATTATTATTATTAAATATTTTTCCCTCTATATATATATATTTTTTCCAACATCTCCTGAATTTTATTGAGTTACCGATAAAATCTTCAAACTCAAGCTTATAGCAAATTGCGAGTTTTAAAACTGTAGTTGGTATTATGCCGACACTTAGAGGAAATCATTATAAAACATATTTTATTATTTTTTAACAATTTTTTTTTTTTAATGATTTTGACATAAAAAATATTTTAATTATATTAAATAAAAAGTTAACAATACTAATAATTAAAATATATTGACGTAAGTTAAATAAAAATTTAAATCTTAAAATATAATACATTATATAAATTCATTAACCGAAATAAGAGTTAGGAAATCGCGTTCCGCGCTGATTACATGAACCGTTCACCGTCAGAAGATTTTAACATTACTCATTGATTATAACCAATATCTAATTGTCGATGATCATAACGTTTTAACGAATGAAAGATGAAGAGTCTGAGAATTTAGTCTTTTGAATAATTGGATATCTTGGTTTTTCAGGTTATCATTAATATTACCATAGTCGAGGAAAGTAGGGACGTCGTTTTCAACGATGAAGTGAAAAGTGCAGAGCTATACTTGAAATACACATTTAATAAAATGAGCACGAGGGCGGAAAGCTAACTTAAACCCGAAGTGCTGGCCCGCCCACTGTGTTCATTAAAAATATGCATGAGCCAACGTTCATATGTGGCTTATATCGTTCTTATCCAAAAGATTAAAAAACTCGTATTAGCTTCTGGCTGACGCTGTGTTTATTTGAAGACAGTCACAGCAAAGCCCAACGATTAAGTTATAAGGTCAATATGATAAGCATTCGCCGTCGCTTATGATTTACACTAACCACCTGTGCTAATTAATATTTCTTGCATCCCCCTTAACAAATAGCAACCTTATATAAGAATGCCCTCGTTGCAAGGATTGTAACATAGCAGTCGTCGTCGACCACAGCAATTTCAATTAGTTGGAACGTCTTTTAGAAAGAGAAGGATGAGTCCATTTCTACAAGGCCTATCTCTGGTTCTCATGATCTTACGACTAAGCAGTGCGATGGTGAATGTGGAGAGCATAAGCAGCCATGACGCCGTCAACGGATTTCTGGTTCCGCAGAACGATGCCAGAATGGCAGTTGGAGCTCCTCCGCTTAAATGGGACAGAAAGCTTACCACATATGCTCGTACTTATGCGAGACAGAGACGGGGAGACTGTCTTCTGCAACATTCGGAGGGACCATACGGAGAAAACATATTCTGGGGTAACGGCAGTCACTGGAAGCCTTGGCAGGCAGTGGAAACGTGGGTGAACGAGAAGAAATGGTATATTTACGCCAATAACACTTGCAACGGCCCGGACTGCACCCACTACACTCAGATCGTTTGGAGAACTACTATTCATGTTGGGAGCGCTGCAATCAAATCTAAGAGTGGCGACAGGTTCATGACATGCAACTATTATCCCCCCGGTAACTATGTTGGAGCCAGACCTTATTGATCGACAATGAAGTACTGTAACAAAATTCATATTCGTATATGTTCCTGTGTTGTGCTTATGAGCTTGATTGGTAAAATGGCATATTGGATTGACAGGAGAAGAGATAGAATTAGGAGAATGTTTAGGGCTGTGGGTGCTGAGAAGCTTCCTGATTTCCAATAAGAATGAATCGCATTGTATTCATATATTTAGCTCGATCCGAGAAACATTTGAGAAAAGCTATATCCATTGCAAATATCAAAATATTAATTATTAATTAATTTGGATAATATCTACCTTCAGGCAAAGATTGCACGTCTTCGTTTAGTAAAATCTTAGAATATTTTTATGGACCAGTTAAGCGCTGGTGACTGTCACCGAGGACGCACATGGGCCAATTCTGTCGTCAAATACGTGGGTCCACACGTGTTGTAATTTTTTTTCACACTCGCCAACGTTTTCTTTAGCAATAATGGTTACCATGACTAAAAATTGTGATTGTAACCAATTCATTTGTGTAACTAAAGAAAATAAGAAAGTTATTTTTTTAATTAAAAATCTAATCAATACATAGTTGTAATTTTGATGTTGGAGAATATTATAATATTTGGTACATGTTAATGTATTTCCATAGTGCCTATGATACAATGTAAATATTATAAGAGTTTGTGTCTAAATTTTAGGAGAGTAATTTATATTTTTCCTTTTATGTGAGTGTTTATGTACAAGATATGCACAACTATTATATCTATATCTATCTATATATATATATATATATATATATATATATATGAGTTCAAACGTGTAATGAGAGAAAGTGTATAAGTGTCATGTAATTAAGTGTGCAAATATGTAATATGAGAAAGTGCACAAGTTTCACGTATTAGGAGTGCATGTAGAAGTATATGTTTCACCTAAAAGGGTGAAAGTTTCATAGAGTTAAGTATGCATGTATGTAGACAGTCAAGAGTCATGTATACAAGTGACAATATAGGAAGCCAACGATCATATGAGAGTTCTCGTATAGAGAGAAATAGTTAAGTACATGAGAATTCATCTTGTACAACTATATTATGGAGACAAAGCTCTATTTATTGTATCAAAGAGTATTTGAAAATGTATGATGTATTCAAGAATGAATATTTAATCTTGTATCCATATTTAAAGTAATTATTATAAGTGTTTATTTTAATATATGAATGATTTTAAGAAGAATGAATAAAAATAAAAATGAACTAGGGTTTCTGGAACTTCAAAAAATCTAGGGCATCAGCTGGATTGCAGAAGTGCTTTCGGGGTACGGTGGATCTGAAGGCTAGATTGGTGCCCCAGGAGGGTCCAATGGGGACTTCTTCGGCTCCTTTTCCAAGGAGTAGCAGCTCATACGCAGATTTTTTTAAATAAAAATCTCCTCCAAAGAACGACGAAGCTCAAAAAATGGCATATAAAATGCTCCTCACGGCTGCTGGGAATATGTCGACAACACATCGTGTGAATGGATGTTTTCCGCAGGCCGAAACTAGGCCAAAAATTGTCATCGAGCCAAGAATGGTTGAAGAATCAGTCATTTACAGAGCTAATCATGATTTAATCTGCAAGTTCATGGGTATACGTCCTTCCCTAAATTTTTTGCACTCTTAGATCCGCCAAAACTAGGAGCCTCACGGTGAGTATTCATTATGGTTTATTAGCAATGGATATTTTATTGTTAGCTTTTCATCTTTGGCTGACAGAAATAGGGCTTTCAAGTCAGAGAAGAAAAATCATGGCCCGACAGGGATATTTGTTCAACCATGGAGAGTGGGATTCAATCCCTGAGTTGAACCTACTGCGGTCCCAGTATGGATCCAACTATATGCTCTTCCAATGGAATTATGGAGTGAGCGGGTGTTGGCAAGGATTGGCAATTCTATTGGAAGACATCTGGGTGTTGCCAAAGACACAATTGAAGGGAGCATGGCGGTGTATGCAAGAATATGTGTGGAGATGGATCTCAGCCAGCCTTTGTTGACAAATATGGAAATTGAATTGGCAGGACTCTCTTGGATTCAACAATTGGACTATGAGGCCCTACCCTTTAGATGTAGGGTTTGTCACAAACATAGACATTTGGCCTATTTTTGTCCTAATAATATGAATGCTAAAATGGATACCCCTTTAGGAATGCCAAACCTACCTAAATAGGATAATGCAACACTTAATAAAGATTCTAATAGCATCGTTCAGGGCCAGGAAGCTCAGAGAGAGGGTTTTGAACAACCCAGAAGAAAAAGACAAACAAAGAAAAAAGAGGGAAAGGAGCAATCCCATATCAGACCTACCAATAGGTATGAGATATTTAAGTCACTGTTTGATGAAGTGGAAAAATTTATGGAGGGCATGGAGGGTAATAAGGAAAATTCTAATATTCCCGTGCAACTCCCCCTATCGTCTCCTCCCGTCATATAGCAGGTAGTTGAACTCTGTGAGGTATCATAGCTAGTGTGTTCAGGGGCTTTAGTAGTGCATAACCAGGAGCAGACATTATCTCAGGATGTTAGCATGGAAATAGCAGAGAAGAACAGGGAAAGTCCAACTTTGGGGATTACCCAGGTAGAAAAAAGATAAAAAAACAGCAATTCTCAGAGAGTAGGTAGAAGATCCAATAAGGAGTTGCTAGCAGTCCAAGGAGACAAACTGATCACGGGAGGATCGATGAGGCCAATAGACTCTTATTGCTCTCAGGGTCACCAATGATTATACAATCATGGAATGTGAGGGGTATAAACAGTAGAACCCATAAATCTATTGTTTGAAAACTTTTAGAGAATCGTAATACTAATTTTTTGCTTTTATAGGAGACTAAGATGTCATTAGATCTTATGTCCAAAATAGTCAACAAAATTTGGAGGGGTGCTGGTCATATGGATGTAGCTGCCCAAGGTGCCTCAGGGGGGATTGTTACTCTATGGAACTCTCTTGAATGGTCTGCAATAGAACATCTTTCCTGGAGGGGTGTTCTCACTTCTCTTTTTAGGAATAATGTCATTGTGAAACACGTTCTAATCATAAACTTTTATGGGTCTCAAAACCTAGATGGTTAGAGGCGGCAGTGGAAGGCTGTGCATAACATGCAAACCTCAAGGGAAGATCTAGACTGGATTATAGTAAGAGATTTTAACGCTAAATTATCTTCTAGATATCAGGAAGGGGGAACACCATTTTTGGACCTAGGGGACCGTTTCATGATTGCTCAAGTCTAGGCTTTGCACTTACTGGACATTAAATGTCCTGGAATTAACTACACTTGGACTAATAAAAGGCAGGAGCCACATAGCAAGAAGGTTAAGCTAGATCATTTTTTGGTTTCAGAGGAGGCGTTTGTAAAATGGAATATAAATTTTTAGATTTTAGAAGGCCCAGTTTCAGATCACTGTCTCATTCTGTTGGAAGGCGGGACTAGGATGGGGCAACATCACAAACCTTTCAGATTTAAGAATTTTTGACTTCAGAAAGAAGAACTTCGGGAGAAAATTCCATAGTGGTGGGAAGAAGGCCGCCCAACTTATGGGAGAGCAATGTTCAGAATCCACAAACAACTACAATATGTCAAAACTCAGTTGAAGTATTGGAGGCATGCTAATAAAATAGACTTCTAGGCCCAAAGAGCTCCATTGGTGGCCAGATGGGATGAGGTCCAAAAATAGTTCAGAGAAGGAGTAATTATAGACCAGCTCAAAGCTGAGGATGATGCCTTGCGTACAGTGGTTGAGGACATTGACAACCAGGAGGAGACCTATTGTAAGCAAAGAGCAAGGACCACCTGGTTATTAGAAGGGGACAAAAATACAAAATTCTTTCATCAGACTACTTGTGCTCGAAAATAGATGAACAAGATGGAGGCCCTTCAAGATGAGAATGGTCATTCCTTTGATACACTTCCAGGTATGCATTCCCATGCTATGGATTATTTTTCTAATATTTTTAAGGAAAGTGTGGTTCAAGATGTAGAGGCCCAAAATGAAGTTATTTTTGTCATACCTGCTGTTATTTTTGAGGATGAAAATTAGGCCCTCCTCAAACCCATTGATAGAGATGAATTGAAAACTATGGTCTTTGGAATGAGCACTGGTAAAACTCCAGGTCCATACGGCTTCCCAATTGAGTTTTTTTAGGCTTTCTGGGACTACTTAGAGGAAGATGTAATGGCTATTGTAGAAGAGTCTAGAGAAAATAAGAGAATGCTTAAAGCTATAAACCACACTTTCATTACCTTAATTCCAAAAGGGGAGGAGGGGGTTCATATTTCATATTATAGGCCTATTGCCTTATGTAATGTGCTGTACAAAATAATCACAAAGGTAATGGCTGAGCGCCTAAAACCTCTTCTTCACAACATTGTCTCCTTTGAGCAAGGGGGTTTTGTTGAGGGACAACAGATTCTGGATGGGGTGGTTGTGGCCTAGGAAGCAATCCATTCAATGCACACTTCTGGTAATAAAGGGATGTTCATAAAATTGGACATGTCAAAGGCTTATGACAGGGTTGAATGGAGTTTCTTGGCTAAAATGATGGCAGCCTTTGGTTTCTCTCAGGACTAGATAGAGTGGGTCATGAGCTGTGTCTCTACCCCGACTTACTTTGTGCTTATCAAGGGCCTTCCTTCGCAACCATTTGGAGCTACTCGGGGACTGCGCCAGGGGGATCCATGTTCTCCTTATATTTTTCTCATTTTGGCTGAAGGTCTTGGCACAATTTTCTTGAGGAGAAGACAACAAGGTAGATTATTGGGTATCAGGGTGGGTGACTAAGTTTTAACACACCTACAGTTTGTGGATGACACTGGTTTGGTGGGAGTGGCCAGCTTCAGGGAAGCAAGAATGATTAGGGATACTCTTAATGTCTATCTCAAGGCTACTCAATAGGTCATTAATGACAAGAAATCCAAAGTGTTTTTTTTTAATCTGGAGCAAAGGCTTGAGAATAGAATTTTAGAAATCCTAGGATTCACAAGGACTTCTCTCCCAGTGGTTTACTTGGGGGTCCCCTTGCACTTTAAGAAGCTAAAATTATACACATGGAGGAATCTGCTGGAGTGTATCAAGGACAAAATTAATCACTGGTCTCACAAGTGGTTAAGTTATGGTGGCAGATTAACGTTCTTACAGTCAGTCATTCAAGCCATGCCAATTTACAAATTCTCTATCCTGGCTGCACCAATTACAATATGGAAAGATTTGGACAGGATGGCTAGAAAATTTTTATGGGAAGGAGCAAAGGGAGAGAGAAAGTGGGCCTTAGTGGGCTAGGGCAAAGTTACCCAGCCCAAGGTTAAAGGAGGTCTGGGTTTGAGAAATTCTAAGCTAAATAATAAAGCTTTGGCTGGAAAGCTGTACTAGAGATGGATCTCCCAACCCACCTCCCTTTTTAGTAGAATCCTAACTAGAAAATACTTGGGACAGGCTAACCCAAATGATGTAGCTCGCATCCCCTTGGATGGTACTGGGTCTCTATTTTGGCAGGCTCTGAAGTTAGGGTCTCAGGTTGTTAAAGACCACTTATTTTGGAAAGTGGGAAGAGGGGAGAAGGCTCATTTTTGGACAGATTCATGTGATCAGTTCCCACCCATCATTGCTGAATTTCTAGAATTATAGCCAATAAAAGTAGCCATTGAAGCTAAGGGATGGATCCGTATTGAAAGTTATTTCACAACTACTTAGCTGGGGGAGTGTAAGTTTAAGAAGTTCAGGAAGTTGGATGAGTGGCCCATTTCAATCCCTCCGGATTTGACTCCCATCATGACTAAAATTTTGACAAAAATATTTCTTACAGGGGGAGACGTGGAGGATGAATTAGCTTGGGGCTTTGGGAGTCTTGGCATCTATACAGTAAAGGACAAATATGACAACATTCTCCCAGAGCCCCCCCTCATACTTTTTAGGTTGAGGATTGGAGGAAAATCTGGCACTCTAAATGCTGGTCGAAAGTTAACTTTTTTGCCTGGCAGTGCATGCACAATGGAATCCTCACTTTTGATAATCTCAGATCAAAAGGTATCATCAACCTTTCTCAATGTGTACTATGCTACAAGAGCAAGGAAACTGCTGACCATTTGCTATTTGGTTGCCCTTTCACCTGACATATTTGGCTGCATTTGTTTGCATACTTTAAAATTCAAGTAAGTGGTGACCTGAACCGAATGAATATCTGGGAAAAATGGCAGAAAGGTAGATTCAAATCTAAAAATCTTCGTATTTGCTGGGATCTTGGTTTAAGCTTTATCTGGTGGCAAGTATGGCTGGAAAGAAATGCCAAAATTTTTAGAGAAACTTTTACTACTCTAGACGGGGTTTGGCAGACCATTTGGAGCAAGGTTACTTAAACTATGGTTGTTCATGCTGAGGAGGAAGCTCAAATTGACATTGGAGCTATGGAAGAATGCGTTGAACTGCAAGAGGGATAGGATAGAAATTGTTGGAAACCTCCCCTTGAAGGTTGGATTAAAATCAATACTGATGGAGCTACAAAAGGCAATCCGGGTAGAGCCAAAATTGGAGTGGTGTGCCGAAACCATGCTGGGACTGTGCTCTATTGGGAATTGCAAGGCCTGGGAAGAACCACTAACAATAAAGCTGAAGCCATTGTCATCAAGTCTGCTTCTATTTGAGCAGTGAAACATGGCCACCGTAAGATTATTCTTGAATCAGACATGCAAATAATGGTTGGAGCTCTAGACTGCATGAGGAACTTTGATCTGAAAGCTTGGAGGTTGAGGGCTCTTGTTACCCAAATTAAATAATTATGGAATGAATTGGAGGACGTGATCCCAGTTTATGCGAGTAGATATTTGAACAAAGCGGCTAACTTTTTGGCTAAGATGGGTGCGAAAAATGAGGTTGGAGTTCAACTGCACAGTGAAATGGATATTGAGGATGAGGTGATTAGACAGGGTCTTGAAAGGTCATTGAGCTAATGACCTTCAAAAAAATAGAGTACGATGGGGGACCCCATGGCAGCTAGTTTTTGGTTCACGAAAATTGGCTTCGGTGTAGTTCTTCCTTTACTATTGTATGACTATGTCCTCTCGGACTCTAGGTGGGAAGAGGCTCTTCCCACATTGTAATTGATCTATGTCTTAATACAAGTTTTTTTCAAAATTGTCAAAAAAAAAATATATGAATGATTTTGGCCATTTTACATCCATATTTGATATTATCTTCATTATTATTATTATTTATATTGGCCAACTTATATTTTGATTGCTCTTATATTTATGTACTCTAGATCAAATATATTGGAACCTAACATATTTTGGCTTAAAATGTAATAGTGTGATCAAATCCATTATCATATTTAGAGCTACTTCAAGTAGTCCCTATTTCTACCACTGGAGGAAATATTTCATGTGATTGCTATAAATTATGAATTTGTAGATTTATATAGGTCTTTAGTTGGAGTATTTTTATTTTAAAGGAAGTGAAGACTAGAATTTCATTCAAAGGATTGGAGAGTAGATAAAGGGGACAAATAAAAGTTACCTTGATTTGTATGCTAGGGTTTATGCATTTTGTTCAAACACTAGTGAATACAAGGACTCAATCAAAAAATAATATTAAAGATGCAAAAACTAAAGAGTGTTGTACATGAGGGGATATTCAAAGTCATTCTAATACTAATTAGATTATTTAGAAAAGAGGATAATCACTAAAGTGATTCAAAACCACCATTGAAGAAAAAACAAAAGTCCTTATATATTGTGTTGGATGGAGCATCCAAAAACTATTAAATTATTGGAAGATGAAATAATCCTCATATATAATGTTTTAAAAATTGAAAGAAGTTTGTGATCAAGTGAATGAAGAGATTAAAGCACCAAAAGGTGAAAAATATATTTAAGCACCGAAAGGTGATATATGAGTCGTAACATCAAAGACTAAGTTAGGCAAGTGAAAATATTTAAGCATCAAAATGTATTGTATAAGACAAAGCATCAAAGAATAAGAGGTAGCATATTCAAAAAATTATTCAAGAATAACCAAGTGCCATTCAAGAGAGCTAGAGCACTATTTGGAATATCTATCCTAATAGTGAGCAAGATCAAACAGTGTAAAGTAAATATAAGTTCTACTTGGGCCATTCATCCTTGATTACATGAAGTAACTCCTACTACAGGACCATACTTGAATCACCATGACCAAAGCATCTCCTATTGCAACACCATAGCCAAAGCACCTCCTATGGTAGCACCATAGCTAAAGGACCTACAGTTGTATCACCATAGCAAAAGCACCTTCTATTGTAGAACTATAGTTGAAGTTCCATTGTAGATATTTAAATATTTTTTGTAACACTAGAATAATAGCCATCTAAAGTGACCTACTTAGTCGAAAAAACTAAAAAAAAAAATATTAGGTAAAGTAAGGTATTGAAAATTTTGTAAGAGTTTAACATTGAATTAATTTTTTGTAGTCAAGCATAAAATATCAGAGCAAAGCATATCATGGTGAATATTATAAAGTAAGAACTGATTATATTATGCTCTCTATAGTCAACATATATATCCAACATAATCTAAGGTAAGGAGTGTTACATTTATATTTAGAAAATTTAGAGTTTATTAAAGTCCTAAGTTAAAGCTTATTTTGGAGAATTAGATAAATTAGGAACTTTAATTATTTTTAGAGAGGGAATTAAAAAGTTTTTCACTTAAATTAAAATTTATATTAATCTGGCAGTTATAAGGACTTCAACTTATTTTAAAAATTTTAAAATATTTTATATTTTATTATTTGAAATTAATTATTGTAATATATTTTTAAAATTTTATTTTTGAAAATTTGATAAAGTTATTAATTTTTGGAGAGATGAGGAATTCTACTCCAAATTGAAATATTTATAAAATTTAAATTTTTTAAGAATTTAGATTGAAATTTTAATTATTAGGGAGATTAACAATTTGCTACTTCAAAGGATTTGAAAATTTTAAAAGTTCAAATTTGCAAATTTTTTTTTGAAAGATATATATAAAAAAGGAAATTAACATTTTTAAAATTTTTAAAATTACAATTAAATTTTGAAGCAAAAAGAATTTCAATTTCAGAAGAATTTAATCATTGAATTATAGAAGAAAGTGATTTGAAGATAAGCAAAAAAAAAATATTGGAAGGTATGAAATATAGCATACACAAATTGATTGGAAAATATGATGACAAGCAAGATATGGTGATGCAATCTATCTATAAAGAAGTATTGAATTAAAGTTTTGAAATATTTTAATATCTTTTATATTCAAATATTGTTGAGGAAAATGATAATTTAAAAGATGATATTACAATACCTATTGATATAGGTAGTATAATGTATATGAAATTACTTTCTCTTAAAATTAATAAGAATTAAAATCAAAGCAAAAAGAGTTGATTGAAACTGTAAAAAGGAAAATAGTTATTTATCATGATACAAGTGATTCATATGAATCATCTCATAAAGTAGTGTTTCACTTTTCATGTAATACTAATAATCCAAACTCATAAAATCCTGAAAATTATTATGATACTCTAAGTGAATGTTTAGATGTTACAAGCCAATATCAAGATTGTAAGCACACAAAAATATAAAAAAAAGCACACGAACCAAAAATCAATGACAAAGAAGAAGCTCAAGTAGTTTATGAACAAGATTCATAATTTTATAACAAAGAAGCAAAGTTATGTATGGAAACCATCCAAGAGGTGTGGATGAGTTATGGAGTACAAATTATTTGTAAATACAAAGTAATCGTAAATAATATTATTAATTACATTACTGAAATACAACAAGAAATTATTGAACCCAAAATAAAATGACATAAACTAACCATGAACCTGCTACTAGTAGAGAACCCTAGCAACAAATCCATCTAAGCACCATCCAACCAGAGTAGCCAAGCCATCAGAGCCAAAGCCAAACAAGGGAACATCGTCAAATTTTTATAGCTTAACACAATACCAAGTTCACCCCAATGGGTTTGGGTTGGTAGATCGTCCATTCCTCTCCCTAGAAAGCTAAAAAAAACATGAAACTATAGAACCCAAAAGAAATACTACACAATCCAACCAAGTCCCTAAACTACCAAATAACCCAAGAAATGCAGCCACTCAACACACCCACCAACCAAAGTGAGAGCTAGCCAATAGGCCAAAAACCAAAATTTTCCATTGCATTATAATGGCCCAATATCGCCCCTACAAGTTTAGGTCAGCATTCGGCCCTCTGCCCCAAATAAGATCCATAATACGAAACCCATAAGAGAGCATAACATACCATCAAGACCCATAGTAAGCAAAACACCCTAGTCATGAACCACAATAGAGAAACTAAGCATGACTAGCAGCCAGATATAGAACGAGAGAAAGGAGACCTCCTGCTCAAAGTATTTTAGAGCATTGGAGTTAGATTAAGAGTGAAACCCTCATGAAGGAAGCCCTCAATGAGGAAACCCTCATGGACCCTCTCTACCAGTCTGAAGCTCAGGCGCTCTCTGCCATGGTGAGGCTTAGGCCCTTAATTGATTACATTTATGATATACATTAGGAGATGAAAATTATTTGAAGAAAGAGTACAATAAAATACAAGAAATATGTTGGTATTAAGTGTAGGATAAAATAATTTTAGGTTGGATTTTTTTTTTTTGGTACATTTACAAAAGAAAAAATTGTTGAAAGGACTTACAAGAAGTTAAATTGGAAAATGATTAGACCCTCTAAGATATTAAATAATTTTGTTTCTAATGACTATGAAAATTAATCTCTAGAAGGAGTAGATATATCCTCAATTTCTAATGTAGTTATACCCATATTATAGAAAATTAATAGATACTAAAAATGATATAGCTTTTGATTTTTTGACAAGAGATTACATACAACAAATGTAGAAAGAGAACAAGATGAGATTGACACAATAGTATATTCTATAATGGTGAATATGACAAGAGGAAAATAATATTATGAGCATTTAGTCACATGAAAAAATTAGACAGCTAAAGAATCTACATGGATGACTACTTTTGATATTGCTAAGCATGGAATCTTTGTTATAGATTTTCATATTTCTACAAATGTTCACGATATTTTGGTCATGAAATATTTTCTCTAACTTGACATGTTTGATGTGGGAGCATCCAAGCATAAAAATAATTATGGGTAAGGTAATCATGCGCTTTTTTAGAACTATCATCCATTTGTATAAAATTAACCCTTTCTTATAAAGAGAGGAGAGAGATTGATATATGTAGAGAGAAATAAGAAATGCCTATGAAGAGAAAAATATGTATACCTAAGTATGCATGAATGTATATAGAGTTATTGTAGACTATATAGTGAGATCCAATGTGGTTCAAGATCAATAGTATATGTAGTCAATGTGGTATAACAAAATAATATATATGATTGGTATAGTCAATAGGCACATTGGTATAATACTTAGCATTTTATCTATTTGGTGTGTATGTTTGAGTGATGAATTCATTTTTCTTAAATTTGTATGCTATATATTACATAAATTGATGTATGCATGATTGTAGCTAAGGATAAGAGCATTATTCTAGTCCAAGAAAAAATATCATTCAAGTGCATTGTAGCAAAATTCAAGTAGAAGTGCCATTGACATTCAAGTGGAAGAAAAATTCAAGCAAGAGTGTGATAGCTATTCAAATAGAAGTGAAATTATCATCTAATATATGTAGTCACATGACTCAATAGTATTGAAAAAGAAATTCATGATTGTTGACTTACTACTTGCCATCATATAGAATATCGAAACATTGATCATCTTATATAAATTCAACCTACAATATGTCATCAAGTTGAGTGTCATATAGAAGACAAAAATTTAATAAAAAATATCTAATATCATGCCATGTTGGAGGGTGTCATCACGCAAAGTGTCTACAAGTGGAACATCATCATGAAAAATATCATTTAGTGTCATGTCCTCAAGCTAGTTGCAGTTATATAGTGTCATGATGAAAGAGGTCATCTTGAAAAGTATCATCTAAATTTGTGGTAACCTAAAAAGAGTATCATACCAAATCAAATTAACACATAGTATAAGTCTGAGGTTGATCTTGCTGCTAGAGGAGGTAGCTGTTAAATTTATCCATTACTACTAGATTGGATTAATTATTATTAAAATAAAAACGCTACATACTTTAATTTATAGAGGTTTCCTTATTCATATTTGCATCCATAATTTAAATTTATTAACTATGATTGTTATCATGGTTTTAAATATTATTGATTAACCATTTTAACTAATTGAACTTGCTAGTTTTTTTATTAGTATGGGGGTTTTGAAAAGGTCATGTAACCTTTTACAAAAAGGAGTCAAGCCGATGAACACTCCATAGGATAGACATAGTAAAATAAAATTAAAAAACTAGAAAATATAAGCCTTCTGTACCAAAAAAGCAAGCCCTATCAAGGCCACTAAGGAGGAAAAGAGGGCCCATGTAGGGTCCATAAATAGGACACTCTAAAAAACCAATCCAAAGGTAGCAAAAAAATAGAAAACAACCAAAAAATGTAAGTTTCCTGTAGCAAAAAAAGAAGCCCTCTCAAGGCCACTAAGGAGAAGCAAATGGTCCACATAGGACCCAAATATAGAACACTCTCAAAAACCCATGTAGGAGCAACAACTAAACAAAGAAAAGCTAGAGGTTCAAAGTTTGAACTTAAATGGATAAGGGTATGCACATTATATAGACAAAAAGGATTATTTGATGATAACTTATTCGAAGATAGATTGGAATGAGACGTTTTTCGTAGGACTGCCCAAACTTTTGAACTCGTTTCGGCCATATATCACTCATCCGAACTCGGATTGAGCTGAAATTTTGAGGGTAGATGCCTGAAAAACCCTAGAACGTCTCCACCAATTTTCATATCATTTGGAGCAACACAGATCCTAGCGCATCTCTATGTGTGAATGATATTTTTGGCAAGCAGCTATGCGAGGGTTTCATCTAGGTTGAGTGCAAGCAGCTCCATAGGTTGGTTTTTAGGGCCTTCGGGCCCTAGCGGCCAATATTTTTGTGGTTTATGCTCAATATTTTAGCAGGAAATGTTGCAGGGGATACAATATGGGTTAGAAATTTATCTTTCAACAGATCATACTATGAACTTGAGTGACAATGGCTTCCAATTTGCTGCACAAAAGAAAAGTGAAAACCATACCTTTCCACAGCATCTAGGGCAAGGATTAAAGAGACCACGAAATAATTTTCAAGTAGTTTATCAAAAAATGGCTCATATCTCAAGTGAATCTGCTGCTAAGGTTCACCCAAAAAATAATTCTACTATGAAAACCCTTGTCAAGGGTAAGAATTTTGAAGACTCGGTCCCAAAAATGAATTCTAGGGATGCCCTTTGTGGTGGATAGCCTCAGCCTAATGCTAATATCAATATTAGGGCTTCTCATAAACCTCTAAGAATGCCTAAGATTTATCCCAAGAAAACGGAGTCAAGATGTCTTAAAGCAGCTGATTGAACTCCTATTGTTAAGCTTGACATAGGTAACATTCAGACTGGCATTGAATATTTGGAAAGAAGAGGACTAATTTGTCGGTTCGTAGGTTTTCGTTTGAGTCTATCTGCTTTCAAATTCTGGGCTACAAAAAGCTGGAAAACTAAAGGTGAGTTACAAATCTCTATTTATCCAAATGGTTATTTTCTTGTTTTATTTTCTAATAATGAAGATAGAGAGAAAAATTTTCAAGGGGGTCCTTGGTTTTTTGGAAGGGAAAGGCTTTTCATGAAGCCCTGGCATACTAAATTTAAAGTCGAAGAAGAGATGCCTTCTATAGCTCCCGTGTGGGTTAGACTCTTTGGCCTCCCTATTGAATTTTGGAATCCTACTATTTTTTCTTCAATTGGAAACTCTTTAGGAACTTTTATGATGACTTTTGATTGTACTCAAAATTTTGAACATATTATTTATGCTCGAATTTGTGTTTTAATGGATTTTGACAAACCCCTACCTAAAAAGATCACATTACAATTTGAGGGGGGGGGGGGGGGGGTGGGAAAATTCTTTTTTGTGAATTTGCCATGAATATGGTCATTTGGCCAGTGCTTGCCCAAATAAAATTCCTGATCAAAATAAAGAAGATATAAACTCAGAAGGTTTCCAAATACCTAAGAAGAAGAACACTAAAAAAAACCCAGTAATGAAGGATCAATCAAATTCATTTGCTAATATGTTTGAAATCCTTTCCACAAATGATGTCCCAAGTGAGGAAGAGGAAATAATGGAAACTAAAATCTTAGAAACACAATTTAAATATGAAGGAAAGAACTCAAAGACAAACCAACAAATCAAAGGTTTTCAACAGAAAAAAAAGGAGAAAATTTACACAAGAAAAACAATATTTCAAATGTCAAAAATTCAAATAATGCATGTCCCAATATAGACTCCATTGAACCATCTAGTAAAATTTTGGCTATGTATGAGCATTCTTCAAGGTTAGAAGCCATCTCGGATTCAATTGGAATAAGTCAAGAAACAGGGAAAAAAAATTGAAGATGGATTCTAATCAAAAAGTAGGTCGCAAGACCAATCAATATCATATGGTAAAAGAAGGTGAAAAACTTGTAGAGGAAGGGAAGATTAATGCCCTTCCCAACATTTTTAGCCATGGTATTAATGAAGATCATCACTTGGAATATTAGAGGACTCAAAGGGAGTCTTTCAAAAAAAAATGAAATTAGAAGAATGATTCAGATAAATCATCCACATCTTGTTTTCCTTCAAGAAACAAAGATGTCAATGGAGGATATGGACTTAATTGCTAGTAAAATTTGGCCAGCTAGAAAAGTGGTTTCCCTCGGTTCCCAAGGGACTTCGGGTGGCATTGCTTGTCTTTGGGACCCAAAAGAGGTAGTTATTCACCATATGGTTGGCAGTTGGGGTTTGTTGGCTATAGCTATTCAAAGTAGACATTCCAACCAGATTATGCTTTGCATTACTATTTATGCCTTGACTTCTTTGGAGGAAAAAATAAGACAGTGGAAGGATATTACTCATATTATCTCTCATTTTCTTAAAGCTTGGATCTTGATCGGAGGAGATTTCAATACCATCCTCTCTTTGGATGAGAAAAGGGGGGAAATAGAAATTTGGAAAAAAGTACTGACCTCATGAGCGAATATATTGCAAACCTCCATCTTGTGGATATCCAACAAGATAATGGCCTTATGACTTGGTCTAACAGAAGGCAAGGCTTAGCTTGTATAATGGAGAGATTGGATAGGTTTTTGCTCTCTGAAAATTTCTTAATCCATGGTCACATTCCTAAAGTGAAGACTCTTAATAATGTTGGTTCGGATCATTGGCCGGTCATGGTGGAAATGTGGAAAACCAATGTGAGTTTCTCTCCTTTTCGTTTTCAATTAATGTGGCTTAGAGACATTTCCTTCAGACCTCGTGTGCAACAATGGTGGAAGGAAGGTAAACCTAGGCATGGGACTAAGATGTTCTATTTTGCCAAAATATCGCAATACATTAAATCCAAAATCAAGACTTGGAACAGGAAAGAGTTTGGGGATGTTCATAAAAAAAACATGAAGTTATTGCTCATCTTGAAAATTTGAATAAGAAAATCCGTTTAGATGGCCTCACAAAGAAGAGAAGTGCAGATGAAATTAAACTCACAACTCAGTTAGAGGAATGGGAAAAAGAGAAGAAATCTTATGGAAGCAAAAATCTAGAATTCAATGGCTCAAAGAAGGAGATCGAAACACAAATTTCTTCCACAAATCTCTTCTAGCTCAAAGATCTCACAACTTTATTTCTTCCTTAAAATCAGATTCTAGAGATGTTGTTTATACTTGGGATGGCATGAACTCTATTGTTGTTGATTACTTTTCCAATCTTTTTGTTGCTACTCCTCTTGACTCGACTTCTCAACAAAATGTTCTTCAAGCAATCCCTTATCTTATCACTTCTGAGGAGAACTCTATTTTTATTGCTCCTGTTACTATCAATGAGCTTCAACAAGTAGTTTTTAAAATGCAAAAATGGAAAACCCCAGGTCTTGATGGTTTTCCTATTGAGTTCTACCAAGATTTCTGGGATATCCTTCATGTTGATTTATTAGAGGTGGTGGAAGAAGCCAGGAAATCCAAAGAAATTTTGAAGGTTATCAATAAAACTTATATTACTCTTGTTCCAAAAGCTCAAGAGGTTGATCATATCTCAGCTTTTAGACCTATTGCTTTATGTAATGTTCTTCTCAAAATTATTACTAAAATCATGGCAAAAAGGTTGAAGCCTCTTTTGCATAAGATTATTTCCCCAGAGTAAGGGGGATATGTGGAAGGATATCAAATAGTAGATGAGATAGTTCTTGCTTAGGAAGCCATCCATTCCATGGATATGCAAAATTCTCCTTCTATGTTCATCCGGTTAGACTTATCCAAAGCTTATGACAGAGTGGATTGGAACTTCCTTGTCAAAGTTTTGAGGCAATTTGGTTTCTCTAAGGATTGGATGGATTGGATTATGGGATGTATCTCTTTAGTTTCCTACTTAGTTCTTATCAATGGCAGGCCTTCTCAGTATTTCCCGGCTTCCAGAGGTATTAGGCAAGGTGACCCGCTATCCCCCTATTTATTCATCATTCTTGTTGAATGCTTGGGTAGGACTATAACCAAGAAGAGGGAAAACAAAACCCTTGAGGGAGTTACCATTGCTCATGGAGCTAGACCTATCTCTCATCTTCAATTTGTGGATGACTCTACCATTTTAGGTAAAGCTACAGTGAAAGAAGCTTCTAATATTAAGCAAATCATTAGCTATTTTTATAAGGCCACTGGGCAGTTGATCAATGAAGACAAATCTAAAGTTATTGTCTTTCACTCGCTCTGCTAGACAGGAATCCATGGTCTTGGATAAATTAAGATATAAGAAGACCTCTCTTCCAATCACTTATTTAGGTATTCCCATAAATATTCAAAGGCAGAAAAATAAAGATTGGAATTGGTTGTTGGACAAAGTCAAGAAGAAAATTGGAAAGTGGACCAACAAGTGGCTTTCTTATGGAGGTAGAATCACCTTGGTAAAATTAGTCCTTCAAGCTATTCCTATTTATGTTTCTTCTATTTTGAATATCCCAAAGGTTGTTCTTCAAGAATTGGATCAAATCAGTCATCATTTCCTTTGGAGTGGTACTAAGGAGAAAAGAAAATGGGCCTTGGTGAAATGGGATACTTTATGTCTTCCTAAGAGTGAAGTGGGGTTAGGATTCTGATCTTCAATTAATAACAACAAATCTTTAGCTACTAAATTATATTGGAGGATGTTGCATAACCCCAATGCTCTTTGGGCCAATAATCTTCGTGCTAAATATACTGAGAACAAAAGTCCTAAAGACCTTGTTCTCTATCAAATTCCTACCAAAGGTTCTCCCATTTTAGTAGTTCTTAAGACTAGTGAGGATTTGATAAAGAAAAAATTATTTTGGATCATTCATAATGGTCAACATGCAAATTTTTGGACAGATTCTTGGGATGGTCACAAGCCTTTGATAACTCATTTTCCTGATTGGAGGCCTTGGATGGAGGAGCTTCACCGAGCTAATTGGATAAAGGTGGCTAATTACTATCGATACCATACTGGTAATTCAAATGTTGGTAGATATTGGATCCCTATTGAGGACTGGCCTATTCAAATCCTAGAAAGGCAAAGACAAGATATCCAAGGCATCCTTCATATGAGATCCCTCTCTTGGTCCCATGAAAAATATTGTTTTGGATGGAACAACACTACTAAGGGTGAGTATTCAGTTGCTCAAGGTTATTTGACCTTATGCCATAATAATCCCAACCATTCTTCTGACATATTTTCTCAATTGTGGGCTCAAAATCTTTGGCCTAAGGTGAGGTTCTTTAATTGCCTTTTATTGCATCGTAGGGTGCTTACTGGTGAGCAACTTATGAAGCGTGGTTTTCATGGCCCTTTTAGATGTGAAATGTGTGAAGAGAATGTAGAAAATATCAACCATATTTTTATTGAGTGTACTTTAGCCTCTAAGCTATGGAGGAGAATGGCAACTTTACTTGGATTACAGTGGTCCAATTTTTTCACTTTTGAACAGACTTTGGAGGGATTGGCCTAATCAAGAGGGTGTTGATAATTTTATTAGGCAGTTAGTTTGGATGGGTTCTACCATTCTTCTTTGGAATATTTGGAATGAAAGGAACAACCAAATTTTTAATCAAGATAGGAAGGATATTCACTATATTTGGCAAAAGACCATAGCCAACTTAGTTGAATCAGTCCATCAACTCCTTAATCACCCCCAAAAATCCCACCAAATATGGGATCAAGTGATGCAAATATTGAAGATTAAACCTTCTAATGGAAACCATCTTAAAGGGAATGTGAGTATTAGTAAGATGGATAGGACTAGAAATTGGCAACCTCCTCCTAAGGGTTTTGGAAAAGTCAATACTGATGGAGCCTCTAGAGGGAACCCTGGAAAAGCCAGTGTGGGAGGAATTGGTAGACTTTCAGATGGCTCCCTGGTTTTTACTTTTGCTGAGAATTTGGGTATTCTTTCCAATAACCTTGTTGTGGGGTATGGTATCCTTAGAGGCCTTCAAGAGGCTACTAAGGTTGGATGGGAAAAGGTGTTAGTTGAGTATGAATCTCAACTTATGATTAATCTCTTGAAGACTCCTTCTAAGAATCATAAGGTGGATTGGAGAATAAAAATAATTATTGAGAAGATTCAGTTAATCCAGATGGGATTTTTGAAAGTTGATTACAATCATGTGGTCAGAGATCAAAACAAGAGTGCTGATGCTTTAGCTAATTGGGCTTTGGACAAAGGTGATCTTACTTGTTATGGCCACCCTCCTATATGGTGGGCTTCTCAAATTAGGGAAGCTCTTCTTTCTATCATTTCTTTGGATGGCTCCAGTTCTGAAGGTACCTAGTTTCTTCTTGTTTTTTTTTTTTTTTTTTTTTCTCTTTGGTTCATTCAGTTTTTTTAGTTCCCTAGCTCATTCTATTCTTTATTTTGTTTCCTCTATTGATTCTTGCATTAATAGTCTTTTTGTCTAGATAGGTCATTGTTTTGTTCATTTTTTTTTTCTTTTGTCTTCTTTGTTTTTTTGTTTAGTTTTTTAAGGTGGGTGGGTTCTTTTGCTTTGTTTTGTTTTTGTGTTCTTTGTGTTGTTTTTTGTTGTTCTTGTGTTTTTGTTGTTTTGTTTTTTTTAATGTTTTTTGTTATTGTTCTTGTGTTTTTTTCGTTCTTGTTCTTAGGTTTCTCTTTGTTTGTGTTATTTCATTTTTTCATGTGTGAGTGTTTTCTATGTTTTTTGTTTTTTTTTATAGTCTGTTGTTGGTTGTTTTTATTTTTATTTTATTTTTTTAGGTTTTGGTTGTGTTTACTTTTCATGTTTTTTTGGGTTAGGTCTTTGTAGTGTTTAGTTGTTTTTGTCTTGTTTGTGTTTTGTTATGTGGTTCTTGTGTTTTTCTATGTGGTTTGTGTTGTGGTTTATTTTATATTATTGTGTGTGTTTGGTTGTGCTTTTGGTTTTGACACACTCAAGGAGCATGTTTTTTATTTTATTTTATTATTTTTGTTGTTATTTACTTTTTTTTAATTTGTTTTTGTGTGTTTGTTTGCTCCTTGAGTATGTCAAAGGTGGTAGGCCAGGTCCGAGTCCTGGGCATTTTTTGCGGAATGGATACCCCTACCTCCTTGGGTCTTACCCGAAAGTGGCATCCCTTTTGGGATGTTTTCCACAAATTTAAAAAAAAAAAAAAAGCAAAGAAAAGCTAGAAAATATAGGGAAAATAAAGGAGAAATAACAAATTCCAATTAGATAGAGATCCACTAGAGAAATACAAAATATAACTATTTGGTTGTCCAATTGCATCGCACCTATTAGACATTTAAACTCCTCTATAACCACAAATTGATCCTTGTACTCATTCACAAGGGTCTATGCCTAAGAAAGCAGTGAGGAAGTCATACTGTATGCTCTCTGTAGGGTCTTCATGATGTTGTGGAGGTCGTAGAGATGGCCTCTTTTAGATATATTGGGTCAACAAGACACCTTAGAATCCAATAGGGGGGCAATTTGGTAGAGGTGCCCTCAAGAGGGTGGCTTTTCTTGGAGACAATTTTTTGCTTACCCTAAAAAGAGAGAATCATTAGAAGCATCGTTATCAACCACAATTGGGACCTTGCACTTATCACTACTAGTTTTGGCTCTAGTGGAGTGATGGATGCTCGATGTACCATCCATATTGGTGTTAAAATCAAGCATCCTATTAGTTCTTGGATATGTAGAAGTGTTCATACCAACTGCTCTAGTATTTTCCATAGGTCCCAGAATGTAGTGGTACATCAACAAGTCCACTTCTTGTTAGATTTTATGAGTGGTGATATTTTTAATTTTCTTGTCATGTTTATCATAATTTTCTTACCTATTTCTTGATGATTTCTCAACTATAGTGCAAATGTAAATGAGAAACACTAAATTTTATTTTTATATCTTATTTCTAGGTATTTGTTCATTTTTCCTTCTCTCCAATATAATGAAAAACTTGTAGTAGGTCAAAACACTAAAAATAACAATCCTAAAGTTTTTTCAAAATCAATTATAAAAATTTATAGAAAAGAGCTTATTTACGCCCTCCTTCGATAAAGAAGCATGATGAAGCTTATGACTAGATAATGTATTTAAATTATTAAAGTTCAATATTTCTTTAAATTTATTATGTGGTTTATAAATGTAAATTCATACCTTGAAAATTACTTTTTTTTTTAAAGATATATGGTGGCAAGACTATGGTTGCAAAACACCTACTATATGCATGATGGATATCCACATCTTGAGTTATCCTTGTAGCACTTTTGGGTGTGAGCATAACTAGTCTTTACTCAAGGTCATACACACAAAGAATTACAATAGGTTGAGCCAAGAGTACTTCAATGACATTGTGTTTGTGCAATACAATTTGAGGTTGTACACAAGAAAAGTGGAGGCTAGTGAACCCTATGAGGTAATTCAATTGGATGAGCTAGATCTACTAGGTGATTGGATTATCCACAGTTCTACGTACCTTCAGTTTACTACTAACACATTAAGACACTTCAAAAAGAAGCAAAACATTTGACAGTATTGGAGGATATATATCATTATGATACCACTCTTGAACAACATTTACATTACCCACCAATTTAGAGCCAAGGCCAGCCATCAAGTGTAAGGGAAAGAAAGGAAAACAAAAAGTAATTTAAAAATTGCTTTACATTCATGAAATATTATATTTTTATGTTGTATTTGGACTAAGTGTCTTATTCATAAACTATAATTATTCTATTTATAATGAATATTTAATATAAAATCAACTTTTTAGCTCTCCAATTATTACCTAAATTTTTATTATTTTGTTTATTGAAAAAAACCTTGGTTTTCTTTTCCAAACTTTTGCTAACTTAGACTTATAGCAAATTGCGAGTTTTAGAACACTTGAAGGAAATCATTACCAAATATATATTATATTATTTTTTAATGTAAAAAAAAAAAAAATTAGTTAGTTTAAGAAATATAACAGTAAATGAAAAGCTTTAATAAATAACTCACACCAAAATTCAAATCTTTTAGATATATAATTAAAAGATAAGTAATATGACAAACTTTTGTAAAAGGAAACAAAAACCTTTCATAAATAAATAAATAAAAAGTGATGACAGCTTGTTATACATGGGTTATATTAGTTTATTTATTTACCTATTTTATTAATTTTTTTTTTTTTTTTTTTTAAGTAAATAGAAGAATCGTTTTCTAGTGGGTAAGGAGAGACTAATATTTAGAAATCACGTTTCGCGCTAATTAGTTGAACCATTCACCGTCAATGCTTCAGTGTTTAATCAACTGCGAAGGTTTTAACATTACTCGTATATTTTAGGATATCTAGTCTTCGATAATCATGAAGTTTTAGCGAATGAAAGATGAGGGGATTAAGAATTTAGTGTTTTGGATTGGAGATATCTTGGTGTTTCATGTTATTATTAATATTAAATTTAAAAAAAATTAAAAATACTCATCCTCCATAGTCGAAGAAAAGAGTAGGGACGTCGTTTTCAAAGAAAAGTGGAAAGTGCAGAGCTATGCTTGAACAAAATAAGCACGAGGGCGGAATGCTAACTTATACCAGAAGTGCTGGCCCGCCCACTGTGTTCACTAAAAATATTGCATGAGCCACCGTTCATATGTGGCTTGTAGCGTTGAATTGCTTGTGTTTTACCTTTATCGTTCTTATCCAAAAGATTAAAAAACTCGTATTAGCTTCTGGCGGAGGCTGTGTTTGTTTGAAGACAGTCACAGCAACCAAGCTCAACGATTAAGTTATAAAGTCAATATGATAAGCATTCGCCGTATTTATATGTTTGCTTTGCTATATGGTTTACAGCGCTCATGTTTTACTCTAACCTTCGGTGTTAATTAATATTTCTTACACCCCCCTTAACAAATAGCTACTCTATTTAAGAAGGCCGGCGTTGCAAGGATTGTAGCATAGCAGTCGTCCTCGACCACAGCAATTTCAATTAGTTGGAACGTCATTTAGAAAGAGAAGGATGAGTCCATTTGTACAAAGCCTATGTCTGGTTCTCATGAGCTTAGGACTAAGCAGTGCGATGCTGAATGTGGAGAGCATAAGCAGCCATGACGCCGTCCAAGGATTTCTGGTTCGGCAGAATGAGGCCAGAATGGCAGTTGGAGCTCCTCCGCTTAAATGGGACAGAAAGCTTACCACATATGCTCGTACTTATGCGAGACAGAGACGGCGAGACTGTCTTCTGAAACATTCGGTGGGACCATACGGAGAAAACATATTCTGGGGCAACGGCAGTCACTGGAAGCCTTGGCAGGCAGTGGAAGCGTGGGTGAACGAGAAGAAATGGTATATTTACGCCAATAACACTTGCAACGGCCCGGACTGCACCCACTACACTCAGATCGTTTGGAGAACTACTACTCATGTTGGATGCGCTGCAATCAAATGTATGAGTGGCGACACGTTCATGACATGAAACTATTATCCCCCCGGTAACTATGTTGGAGCCAGACCTTATTGATCGACAATGAAGTACTGTAACAAAATTCATATTCGTATATTTTCCTGTGTTGTGCTTATGAGCTTGATTGGTAAAATGGCATATAGGATTGACAGGAGAAGAGATAGAATTAGGAGAATGTTTAGGGCTCTAGGCGCTGAGAAGCTTCTTGATTTCCAAAAAGATTGAATCGCATTGTATTCATATATTTAGCTCAATCCGAGAAATATTTGAGAAAAGCTATTCCCTTGAAAATATTAAAATGTTAATTATTAGTTAATTTAGATAATATCTACCTTCAGGCAAAGATTGCACGTCTCAGTTTATTAAAATCTCAGAATATTGTTATGGAGCAGGACACACATGGTCCAAATCCGTGCTCAAATCCACGGGTCCACACGTGTTCTCACCTTTTTCACACTCGGTAACGTTTTACTCACGAATAGTGGTGGTTCAAATATCGAATTTATTTATTTTTAAAGTAAAAACCCAATCAACACATATTTGTAACACTTAAAAGTTCGCCGCTTTGTTATTCTCTTAAATGATTAGACAACTTCGAAAATTATCATGCACTTTTAGTTTTAGCCATAGTATTTTACCATGGCAATTTATAAGCCCTTTTATCATTCCCGAGCTCGCAAAATAACAATTACCAATTATAAGTAAACTTCAAGAATTACATTCCGGTAAATCAGGTTGGTGCATTTGAGTTGTTATTTTATTTATATAAAGTATGAATTTTAAAAAAATTATCAAATATTTAAGTTTTATAAGGTTGATATAATAAAGTGAATAATAAAAACAAAATTTAATATAAATTTAAATAAATAAAAATATATTTAAATTTATAATTTTATACATGTTTTCTTAAATATTATAGAAAATTGTTTACATTTAGAGGATAATTTTTGAATATATATAAATCTATTTTAAATCTTTATAAATGTTAATGATTTTCAATTTTCTTGCATAAAAATTCAACAAATCTTTTACCTTTATTTATTTATGTTTATTGTTTTTTTTTTTATTTTATAAATGTAAAGGTCAAAATTTTAATTAATTAGTTGATAGGCACACCCTAATATGTAGTTACAATAACTCACGTTGAGTTAGAAAGTGGTTACTCAAATAAAAAAAAATAGGGTTAACCTGTCACCAACCACATCACCAAAAAGTATGCATTAAATCATGTCAATCATAAGGGGTATGCTTATGAAGTGAACGTCTGCCACCCTCCATATGCTACCAATCGATATTGGAATGAATGGATATGAGCCATTCATCCTCCTTAGGCATGTAAACATTATCACCTGTATCATAGCCATCAATGTCATAAGATACACCCCAGCCCACAAAATTAGTTAGAACAATTGGACATGTGGGAATGGGATTTCCCCAACCAACAACTAGGTCTGGATCCACCTAGCAAACCTACCATCCACTACCATGATGAGATGTATTATTACCAATATTGCATTGGGTTGGCAAATATGACATGATTGAGACCAATGTCTTTATACAGATCAAGATGGAATTCATTGATGAGAGCATGATCGAGAAACTTTGTGAGACTGATAAGGCTCTATAGAAGGTATTCAGTTGACCGTACATGGGGCATAACCCTAGTGCTGCATAAGAGTGTGAAGATGCTCCAAATCCATATGAAATTTATCCACTTGAATTGAATATGGAGCCAAAAAATAGAATACATTATGCACTTATCAATAATTGAAAAATCATCTAAACTATGCTACTAAGAAAGGATAATTTTTTTATGAGTTTTCCAAATATGAAAGAGCACATCAATGCAAAGAATGTTTCACACTTACAACAAGGGCAAGGAAAAATCTGGTGGATCACCAAGTAAAGCATGATGCTAGGTGAATGAACTAGCCATATGAGGTTGAAAGGACTCAAACCAATCCTATGCTATTCGAGTTTTCCTACACAAGAAAAAAGTTGAAGGGGATCCTTTGGAGCATCATAAAAATGGTATGAAATATTCTATATTCCAAAATATTTTAATCTTTTTCCAAGAGTAAGACCATAGGATAATAAGCTCCATACAAAGAAATCATGTTTGGGTTCAATATATCTACCCACGCCATTTTAAAACATAGATTACAAAAAGTCTAAGTGGAAAGAAGATCCCATAGCTCATTGAGTATTTGAACTCTAGGGACATTGGGCGTAACCCAAGCATACCCTAACTTAGGTTTGTAAGTAAGAAGTAAGGTTTTATTAAACCATCATTGGTCAGATCACCAAGGCTTTTGAGAATATATACAGATCATGGGTCAAATAGAAAAAAGGATATAATCCAAAACAGTGTCATAAGTATTCTTACCATCTAGCCACAAAAAAAATAAACTCTTAAAATCATCTCGTGGGATCCAATCCCTTGGAATATCTCAAAAAAATCTGCCACTATTGAAATCCCTTTCTTGAAGTACTACATGAATCCATTGCATGGAAGCAAGAGGGGAACCTTGAAAAGTAATAATAGGTGACCACCAAACATTATAAGCAAAAATAAAAGTATCTTTTTGATGTCCATCCCCTTACCAACACAAGCCTTAATTTCCTCTTAATCCCTCCATATGATTTGAATGATAAAAGAGCCTTGAAATTTAACTGGGTTTGTGATGTAGTTAGATAAGCAGAATGGAACAAAGGTAATCAACTACACATGAATTTATCCACACAAAAGAGAAATATTACCAAACTTGAACAACATTGATGTATTCCATTACATTTCGATAACCATAAGGCCCAATCACCATGAATTAGACCAACGATTGATGGTCAAAAATACAAACCTGGTTCAAACACAATGTTCAGGGAAAAAATCCTAAGTTCACACTTTGTTATACTTGTATTCTAATTGTGGGATGTTATACACAATATTGGAGTATAAAGTTAAATAAAAAATAGAACAACTGCAAGATCTATAAAACAAGTGTTGATTGAAAATAGAACCCCTGCCGATTAAAAAAACCTAAAAAAAAACCGTTCCCCCTAAAACAAAAGAATGCTCAATTGAAAACCCCACCAGTCCCAACTAAAACCCAAGAAAATCCCCCCTTTTAAAGTAGAACCAATCGTGGTTGAAAATATAACTACCCATTGAAAAATGAACCAATCCCCTACTGAAAATAGAATTCTCCTAATAATATAACAACCACTGATTGAAAACAACACCTATGCAGGCCCCGCATCCAACAAATGGATAATATTTTTTATTCTAATGTCCTACCATATGCCTAGTTCACGCACATATCTTTATTTTTAATTCCTTCACCCTGCCTCATTTGAAAACCCCCTTACTAATCACTCAGGTGTCTCCTAGCTATTTGATAATATGTCACCCGATTTGGCTATGCAAAGGGATAGGTGTGACATTTCCAGACCCTATGCTTTTACAGTAATTGCAGTCTACTATACTAACATAATGATTTACACACATAACCAAAAAAAATTAAATTAGCAATAACATGGGGACTGACATGTTGATTTTTTTTGCATGGATGACCCCGCATCAGATAGGAGGAACCCTGAGGGATTGAAAATTCATGTCTTTCCAAGCCTTCTGGCCAAGATGTAGACTAGTGGAAATGTAGTGCTAAATTAGAACATTCCAAACTTAAAAACCACTTAAGGATCGAAGAATCCATTTAGTAGACAAATAAAAATCTTGTATTTGACAGTCATGTAGTCCTACACCTTCTTGTTTTTTTTAAAGACAAAAAATCTCCCAGGAAACGCGATGAAATCCTTGTTTATGTGACGAGTTAGCCCAAATAAAATCCCTTAAAAGCTTTTCTAATTTTTCATAGCAGGCTTGATAAGGGATCCAACATGATGAATAATACACGAATAGTAGCAATAATTTTGGAACGCACCTAAAACTTACCAGCTAGAGTAATTTTTTAATGATTCAAAAAGAATTTTTTTCTCTACTTCTTATAAAACATAATTCTACAATACAACATGGAAACTCTAGAATGCAAATGGAATGCTAAGGGATATAAACATCTTCCTTGGTTGGATATAATTCCATTGAAAGCTTTCAAGCTAGCTTGGAAGGTCCAAAGAGAATTGCTTATAGCATGAGGTCTTCCTCAATTGAATGCTAGATCTTGATGCTTTACAAAAAATATCTAGGCAATCTAGTACCTCTTTGATAGAGCATTCATCCTCATGAAGTGTAAAAATTAATCATATGCAAAATATCCATTTATGAGTTGAGAATATTCTCTAGGTAAATAAATACCCTTAATATTATCTTGACACACTTGGTTAGAAAGAAGGTATCCAAAAGCTTTAACTGCCAATATGAAAAGAGAAGGAGCCAAAGGATAATCTTGTCTAACAGATCTGAACAATCCAATTGATTCAAACAAACAATTATTCAAGTAAGCACGACTGAAGCATCCACATAAAGAATACTAACTAAGCTCAAAAAATGTGACCCAAAACCAAGAGTTTGAAAGAATTTTAATATTTTTAGATTTGGTTAGTGCAAAAAACTCCTATCATAGTACACCATCCTACCCCACCATGACCTCTCATAAGGTGAGAGTTGAGCTTATCAATATGAAATTTAACATACAACCACACAAACAACCACAAGTATTATAAATAAATTCTTATATTTGGTTTGTATGATTTTACTACCACACACAAATTTAAAAGTAAAATTAAATTAAATTTGATATATTCTCCTAACAATAATTACATTTTCTAATTTACTATATGATGTTAATGTTTTTTTGGACAACCTATAGGTATGTGATTGAATTGTTATCTAAGCTGCCCAAGTTCAAATCATGAGAAAGCAACCTCCTGTTGTACCCCTCAAAAATATGGCTCCTAATTATATAAATAGTTGTACTTTCCTTTACTTCAAAAAAAAATAAAAAATAAAATAATTTATTGATATTATTGATGTATTTATAAACATTATCTTATTAAAGTCAAACTTATTATTGACATCTAACAATATATTTATAAAAATTTATTGTGCATGTATTTTTAAATATTTTAAGACGTTTATTAATTTACTCCATATTAATGAAATATATATGTATATATACTCTCAAAGTATCTTGTAATCATTTTTCATTATTTCTTGGAAAAAAAAAGATTAATTTAATATTTCACATTTTTGTTAATATAAATCATGGTATACATTGGATATTTTTTAATGAAACTTTAATAGCATATTATCTATAATTTTTAATTTATATTTATAAAATTTTGATCTCAATTTTTTCTTATATATATAAAATTTTACTTATAAACTTTTAAATAAAATACAAATTTAGAAGATTTATTTTAACTTCTAATATAATGCTCACATTCATATGTTAAAAAATTGGAGACTAAAACATTAAAATAATATATTTTATATATTTAATAAGTTGTAAAGGCTTTTATTAAAAAATATAATTAAACTATTAAAATATTATGTTTGTTATTGAGTTAAATAGATTATATCTGAAGGAGAGGTGCAATGGATGAGGGACAGAGTGATATTGAATTTGGGTGTGGGCATTAGAATAGTCGCGATGCTAGATCCCATTGCAGAGGAGTCCAAGCCCGTGATTGAATAGATTGAACATCCTTTCTACGTGGTTTCGTGAGTCTCACTCTCTAATATTGAAGCCCTATTTGTAGCTGCATGGGAACCTTGTTAAGGTGATTATGTCAATTTTTCCTTAGAGGTTACTTTTTCTCTAGTTGAGTTGTAGTTTGTATGGGATATCTGAATTCAATGGTTTAGAGTTCCTATGCAAGTATAAAAAATTGACGGTGGACTTCCATGTTTTCTTTTTACATAACAGTGTTGGCCTTGTAGTGGGGTCTAAGGTGCTCCATGTTCCTATTCTTTTTAAAGCCTATTTTGGGTCATCAGTGGGACAATATGGAACCTTTTTACTTTTGTTTGGGTGGGTGACTATAGTCAACCTCCATTTCACTCTGGGATTCCCTACCTGGTGGGGAATCTATTTTTTTGTGTGCCTTGGGGCTAGAACCCAAAAGGGTTGGTGGTCTAATTTTTTTTTGTGTGTATGGGGTCTAAATACATAGGTTTAAGGTTCTAGATCCTTTCCAAAACCCTACTCTAAGGTTCTATGAACCTCTTAAAACCTAGTAGCTCTCATTGATCCCTTGGTAGTATTTTTCAAGTCTTATCTTTAGGGTGTTGGGAGCTTTTTGTCTTGGTTTTTTGGCAAATCTCCCTTACATTTTTTTAGTTGAAGAACTTTGTGCTGGTTCTCAAGTGTAGAGCATATGATTTTGAAGGGAGTGTGTTTCTA
Source organism: Wollemia nobilis (assembly GCA_028583015.1). NCBI lineage: Eukaryota > Viridiplantae > Streptophyta > Pinopsida > Araucariales > Araucariaceae > Wollemia > Wollemia nobilis. The sequence continues at coordinate 718,631 of JAQPPZ010016925.1, read as the reverse complement.
GACCTTGTTTAGGATTTTGGATGTGGATGTTTCCTTTGGAGCAATATTTATTTGTTATTTTCCTTAGTATTGCTCCTTCTCAATATTGTATGTGTGATGCTTAATCCATATTGGTCAGATGTTTAGATGCAAGGCTCCGCTCTCTAGTAGAGATTCAACTTGTTGATTCCCCTTGCATGTAGTTGGTGAGCTTTGATCTATAATGTATTTCTAGTCTTTCCTTGGTAAATCTGAAGCATTTTTATTTTATTATTATTTATATTTCCTATGCATCATATTTATAGATGGGTTGATGGTGGGATGTGATCTATGTTATTTTGGTGGTGAGGGCTCACTCCCAAGTTTTTTTCATTGCTTTAGTGTGTTTGGGTTCTATTCTCTAGGTTCTTCTACATTCTAGTTTTCATTTGGGTAGATCTCCTCATTTTATTGTTGATGTGAAATCCACATATATTTTTGTATACCATTAATAAGTTTATGCAAATATCCTCAATTTTACTTTGAATGAATCACTTTTAATAGTAGTCTTGATCTCGATAAGAATTTATTTAACTTTTGTGTAGTTTTTCATTGGTGTTCCATATAATTCTAAGCAGGTTAAGAGAAAATTCCCTTGGTCATTCCAAAAACACCTCCAAAATTAAGTTTAGTAAAAATAATTGTTGGGCATTTTTATTTACCATCTATTGTTGCAAATCCTTTCCATTAACTAAATTACTATAAATAACCATAAATATATATATTAAAATTTATGACTCAATCATCATACATCACTATCACATCTATATTCAAATCCTCTAAAAGATGCTAACATACAATTTTTTATGGTATGCTCTATGTATGCTAGTAAATGCTCTATAAGAGCAAATAATATAAATGCATTACTGTATGCGACTATGATATTTAATTTTGATGGTTTTAATGCTATTTGTAAAGCAAATAATTTATTTAAAAATTAAACTTTATTGTTCATTTATTTTTATAAATACTTGTACATAAAATTACCTTGAGTTAACACATGTGTCATAATCACTAATTGATATTGTTTTAGTTTAATATCAAATGGTCACGAATCTACCTAGATATAAATTCTATGCCTTGTGTGCCCCAGACCCATCCAATATTGAAATATCAAAATAAAGAGATGTCTTTAGAACTAATCTCTAGAGAGGGTTGGCTTCCTTCCTAATCTACTTTGATTGAAAGCTTAGGATAACAAGAAAGAAATAGGGAAATATGGCTATAAGCCAAAAGTATAGGATGGGGATAGACTAATAGCCAAATTTCTACTAAACAATAATTAGTAGCATACAATAGAAAAACAAGCATAGAAACTTCTAGAAGTGATACATTGATAACCTCCCATGGGCATCTCAATATTCATTACTTTACCAGCAAAAATCAAATTCAAAAGTAGAATTTAAACACAGTAAATAATGGGAATGAAGGTATTCAGAAATGACACACAACAACTTATCAAGTGTAATACCACTCAAAGAACCAGAAGTCGAAGCATTTTTATTTGATGCAAAAAACTTGGAGTGTTTTTCTACAAAGTGTTCATCCATTTTTATATGAAAATGACTAGTATTTATAAAGGATTACGTCTATTTCATTTAATGAGCTTACAATAAAATGTTGGTAGATCAAAGACCATAGAGAATAATTCTCTCCTTGGTATCAGTTATATTCTAGTCAAAATATATTCCATGAAAACCATGATCCAACTTTGGTGAGAGAACAACATAGAGAAATTAGCATGATTAAATGCTAAGAAGTAATCTTGGATGTCGATGCATCAGGACGTAGTAAAATCATCTAGAAATTGAGAGCTTGGTCATTGAGTTTGTTTCACCTTTGTAACTTGGAAATTCACTTTCGCTAGGAAAGTCCATTGAGTATTAAATCTATTTTGAAAATTAGCAATGTCTATAGGCGGTGCATTGGAAATAAACACGAATTACTTTTGATATTAAAACATTGAAGTAAAATACTTGAAGCACTGCTTGCATTGCTTTGAAAATTAAATTCCATATTTCTTCATTTCTTTCCAAGATAATGTACAAAATCATGCCTTTAGAAGCAACACAGCTAGTAATTTAATGTGAATAAATTGATTTCACCTGAGAACGGAGTGAAACAACATTTTTGAGGCCACAATGGGTGACAACACAACTTGCTAGTATTATGACTGATGTCTTGGTAATTTTATCCATACACTACTTCTTCTTTTAATTATATTTTTTATTTTCACTTTATGAGAAGGCGACATGGATTTTATCCCCTTCAGGGAGGCGACATCACTTTTAATTTTTTTAATTTGGCACAGATTGTGATGCAACACTCTCATCCAAAATCAAATTGTAAAGCCCCATTCACCCCCTAGAGAGGTAAAACCACATGGCACCTCATAGTAGGGGCACATTCAATTTGTTGTTGCCCGATATTGCATCAAGCGCCTTACTCTTATTTCCACCCTAGTTGTGGGTGAAAGCACAAAATATTATTGAGGTGGGCACCACATCACCATTTGTTTCTTTCACATTTTAAAAACATTTGAAATTCCATTTCACCTCAAATAGGGGTGACAATGAATTTCACCCCTCATTTGGGATGAAAGTGCTCTCCTAAAAATTGGATCAACTTGCCCACATTGGGCCCACGCTACATTATATTTTAAAATATTCTTTAAGATGTGTTTCACCCTAGAGAGATATGAAAGGGAGTTTCATCCCTCTCTTGGGGTAAAAGCTCTTTTTAAAATCTACTTCAATGTCACTAGCATTCGGCCCACAAAGCACCACTTTTAATTTTACTTTACACTATGTTTTACCCCAAAGAGGGGATGAAAAGAAGTTTTGCCATCACTAGGGGTGAAAGTGCCCTTAAATTTTAATTCATAGTCACTCACGCTTTAAAATTACTTTCACCCCAAAAAGGGATGATAGGGAGTTTCACCTCTATCTAGGGTAAAAGTGCTTTGCTCCTTCATTTTAAACTCAAGACTTTTGCTTCCTCTACTTCGTTGGGTGAACTTGCTATTTTTAATTATGTTTCACCTCCAAAATGGGTGAAAGTTATTTTCACCCCTTAATTGGAGTAAAACTACTCCCATCCCTTTATTTAACTTATTCTTGAACTAGAGCATGATTTTCATGTTTTCTGGGATGAAACTTCTGTGTGAGTGCAGCTTGGAAAAAAAGTACCCAACTTTGTTGCTTCTTTTTTATGATGTGCTTCTCCCTTCAAAATTGATTCCTTGCCAGTTCTTTCACTAATTAGAAATTTTCAACAAAATTCTCCATTGCATTCATAATTTCTATTTTATTTACAACAACGAGATATTATTTAATATAGGCAAAAATACAGTAAAATGAACAACAAACTATAGCAGCTTCCTTTAATAAATTTATCAAAATTTACAATTAATAATCAACAAAAAATTCTAATATGGCAAAGTGACAAAACTGCCAATATTTCTGGTGGCTCACTGGGTATCCAACTCGCATGGATACAATTGATCCCATGCCTTCATCCATTGGGTTTAAGAGTTTTGAATAAAAACCTTGGAAATTTGTTGAGATGATTAGATGGCAAGAAGCCAATATTATGGAACACTATCTTGAAAAAAGTAAAATTTACAAATAAAAATTGAATAAATAGAATTACATACAAGATACCATTACAAATTATGTACGGAATCCATCTAATAAGTGTGGATGATTTATGGAGTATAGTTGATTTTTAGAGACCAACTTCTCTAGTGACGTACTTTGTTGGTTACATGAATGATTTACATTCGGAGTTGAAAAATGATATGGATAAAAGTGCCATAAAATAGAAGCAGCATGTTGATCTCAAATGTAGGAGACAAGAATTTTAGGTTGGATACTTGGTTTTATCATATTTATGAAAGGAAATATTCTTGAAAGGCACTTACAAAAAGCTAAATTTAAAAAAAAAATAGACCTCGTAGCATCTTTAAGAAGTTTGTAGCTAATGCTTGTAGAAGGAGAAAATATATCCCTAATTTGTAATGTAGCTAACTTTTATCCATACCATGTGTTGAGTGGAAATTTTTCTCAATTGCAAAATCATCATCATAGTTAGGATTTTAAAATGAAAACCCTCTCTTGCAAAGAAATAGAAATTTCTCCAAGGTTCCTTTTACTTAATATGTGCTTGTATGTTGTGAAAATGTGTCAAATAAGTGCTTAGAATACCTTAGTGATTTGCAAATAACTATTAACAATGGGTCTATGTTTGTAATATTTTATTATGATATGCTGATGATTGCTCATGAATCTTAAAAGAAAATAAAATATGATTACCTCTCATATGACCACGATGAAAGTGATTTAGTTCATTTTATCTTGATAGATTTTAGGTAGATTTTATCTTCTTTTGTTAAGCAAGTTTTAAACAAGTTTTATCTTTTATTAAACCTTGCTTTTGAGCATGAAACAAAAGATTAAAATCTATCTCTAAGTGTGAACATGAAATGATGAGTGAATTGATTTTATGTTGCTTTAAGCATTGTTGAGTGGTGTTTTCACCCAATTGTGAAAGCACACTCTCCGGTAGGATCTGAGTCCCAAAATCCTCTGCTTGCAAAGAAATTACAACAGATAATTTCTCCAAGGTTCTTGTTATGCTAGCTCTTTGCATACCAATGATGCTGTTCAATTTAAATGCTGGGAATACCTTAGGGTTGCAAGTGGATGTTAACAAGGGGCACTATGGTCTATTTTAATTTGAATTACAATGGACTCAAAATGAATAAATCTTATGAGATGAATAATTCGATTACGAACTTTGATGGATTTTCAGTTATTTATTTAAATGATGGTAATTAAAATACAAAAAAATAAAATGAAGAATTGAGAATAAAAGAAAATGCAAAGTAGATGAACTACACTACGTCCAGAATGCTGCCATCTCGATTTGACAAAACCGAAGATAATGAGGTTTTCTGCATGCAACCTAACCTATTGAATCTGCAAATTCGCACAATCCTGATAAGCTAGGTGCGGGTTTCTGGGGTTTTTACTATAATTTCAGATTTTAGGCATTCGCATGAAGCAACCAAAAACATTTGCATTAAACTTCACCTAGAAGCCTAGAAATCTGAAAGGGAAGATAAAACATTAAATCTTGCATGCATAATAACTCCTTCTTTCTTATCAATAAGATGTCAACTCTCTGTATTTCTGCCTTAAAATAATATATCAGTTACAATGACAGAATGTTCCAGGCTTAACAAATCTAGAACAAATGAAGGAAATTGCTCCAAGTGCAGGCCCAGAATGGCATGCAGCCCTTGTCTCTGCAACTCTGCTAGCAGCAATTTCCAACCCCTGTATCGATCTGTGCTTTTGATTTTATACTAACTGATACGGCTCTTCGATTCACCCTACGTCACTTCGTTTCACCTCCCAGAATGCGTCTTTTCAAATTCCCCGCCTTTTCGTTGCTTTTGATTTTATGCGCGCTGCCGAAACGTTCGATATTCTCTGTTACATGAAACGTCTCTGTAATCCTGACACCTGTATGCCACGTGTTCTGTGTTTCCAGCATGTTTCGTAATGGCCCCATGTAAATCACGACGTCTTTATGCATGCAGCTTGTTCCTCTGCCAGCACAGCAAAAATGCGACATGTCGCGAAATCGCGACATGTCACGAAATCGCGACGCTTTTTTGTTTCGTACACTCTCGGCAGCAACCTATCATGAAATCGCGACGTTTTTCACTTTCGTACTACTTTGTTGCTTTTTGTCATGATATCGCGACGTTTTTTGCTTCATGCCCCCTTCGCTGCTTTCTGTCACGATTTTGTGATGTTTTTGCTTTCTGGAATGCTTCCTCCAAAAGTTGTGCAAAATCGCTACGCCTTTCACCACTTAGGCCTTTTAGTCCATTCGCACCGTGAAAACGTGATGCGTCGTGATTTCGTGACACCTTTCAACTTATGCACTTTGTGACTGTTCTTGTCGTGATTTCGCTACATTTTTGTGCTTTGTGCCCTTTCGCTCGATTTTGTCACGATTTCATGACCATTTTACATTTCATGCCTTCCACCCGCTTGCAAGCCACGAAAATCAAACACGTCACGATTTCACGACGGTTCCGCCCACCTGCTGCCGCTGACTGCGTTGACCATGATTTTGCGACGCGTCATGATTTCGCTACGCCTTTCTGCTTTGTGCCCCGTTTGCCGCTTCCTGTCGCGATTTCACGACATTTTTTTGCTTTGCCCTGTTTGACTGGTTTGACCCATGATTTTGCGACATGTCACGATTTCACTACGCCTTTCCATTTTGCCTTTCTCTCTCCTCTCTGGGCCGCGACGGAGCAACATGTCACGATTTCACGACACTTTTCCATTTTCGGCCGCGACCGCGCAACATGTCACGATTTCGCGACACTTTTTCATTTTCGGCCGCGACGGAGCAACATGTCGCGATTTCGTGACACTTTTCATTTTTCGACAGCGATGGCGCGACATGTCGCGATATCGCGACACTTTTCTTCCTTGTGCAATTTTGCCCCTTTTTCTTGATTTTTAGCATCTGGGTCACTGAGATTTTCTTTGAAAGCCTCAAAAAAAGGTGGGTCCCCAATTTTGGGGTGTGTTGTGGATCAGCCACAACAAATGGCGACTCTGCTGTCAAATGCTCTTGAGCATTTTAGTGAGAACCCAACCTGAAACATATACAAACTCGAAAACATGTGTTAGCACATAAGCAATATAAACAAATGCCCAAAGATCAGAAGTACATGAATCATCAGAATCATCAAGTATTAGCTCGATGTGTGCAATGAATTTCATTCCCTATCGTTTGAAATTGATCAACATTCCATTGTCAGTTTTACATGAATGCATATGTGAGATTGTGAATGATTTGTGTAACCTAATGAATATGCTAGGAGATTTTGCTTTTATAAAAGGCATAGTCTTTCTTCTAGTATCATGTACAAACATTCAAGATTGCCAAACCCTCTTAGGATCCACTAATTAATTGTTTTATTATATCCCAAAGTTGGTTATGAGTCCCTACTATCTTGAACCCATGTGCAAGTGAATGTGAAATCAGAACTTTGGGGAATCAGACTCCCAACCTAACCGAGATGGGAGTTTAACCCTATCCTTACTATTCTGATTTAGAGTTCATTACCTCACTTTGAGCAAAATAATTTAACCAATTATGGAAGAAATGGTCATGCTAGTCTAACCCTTTGGACAATCAGTGGTCTTGTTTTTTAGACAAGACATGTTGCCATGCATGGGCATACTTAACCCCACAATCCAAAACTTATCTTCATTTCTTTGGACCTTGGGGATGACTACCCATCCTTTGCAGAGGACAAGTAGTACGATCCTTCCAATCCAATATAAATATGAGATGGGAAAAATTAATTTTTTACTTCTTGGACCTTGGGGATGACTACCCATCCTTGCTAGGGACATGTAGTACGATCCTTCCAATCCAAGCTTTGGATAAAAATGGAAAATATTAATTTATTGCTTAGACCTTGGGGATGACTACCCATCCTTTGCAGAGGACAAGTAGTACGATCCTTCCAATCCAAGATTTATTATGAAATGAGACATAAGAGCTTTGGGGAATCAGATTCTCAACCTAAGCGAGATGAGAATTTATGCCCTATCCTTACTACTCCATGTAGGTCAAATCAAAGCTTTGGGGAGTTGGATCCTCAACCTAAGTTTGATGAGGATTTAACCCTATCCTTACTACTCTGATTTTAGGCTTTAAGCTTTATGGAAATGGTCAAAACCACTTGTTTTAAGGATCATGTTGCATAATAGGATAGACATGAAAAACCTCTTTCGCCCAACCTTTTCTTCCAAGTTAGGTTTTGATCATTTTGCTCAAGATCCTTTTTAATGTATAAGATGTGCTTGGTTCTAGATATCTCAAGACTCAGTTTCCAACCTTAGGATTTTCTTATATTTATGTTATAACACAACCCTAAGAGGATTTGACACACTTTAATGATTTGTACCTAAGATGCATATGCAACTAAGATGGAATGTATATGTAAAGTGAGATGTAACATGAATGCATTATCTCTTGAATTGCAAATGAAATATTTGCCATACAAAACCGACTACTTCATGCATCACAAATTTCAAACGATATAACTTAAAATGTTTGTGTTACTTGTGGAGCTTTTACAAGACAATTCCAATATTTCATATTCTCCTAGTCTTAAGCATAAGTTGACATCTCAATTTTATTTCTCTTTTTTTTTTTTTTTAATATAAAATAAACAAAACATGTCAATTGAAATCAAACCCACAACCTAAATCCTAACTAGACTAACAATCCTAAACAATGAAAACAAAATCTGAAAATCTCCACCAAAACCGAAAAGAATAACATCAAACTCTCACAACCTAAGGGCTAAAATAATGCTTTAAAATCTGCCCATTAACCGGTAGCATAAAATCTTTCCCTTCTAAAGTTTTTAGCCTGAAGGTATTTTTCCCGAGAATTTCTGAAATCTGATAGGGGCCTAACCAAAGACAATCAAACTTTTGATGATTCCCTTTTTCCTCATGTCTTTTGTCCCATAGTAATACCAAATCTGAAATTCTGAAGGACTTAATTTTGGCCCTTCTGTCAAACCATCTCTTGATAACTTCCTGGTGTTTATTCATGTGATTCATGGCTTCTTCTCTCTTTTCATCAAGGTGCAGCAAATGACTTAACCTGGCTTCAACTTGATCATCTGTCCCCAAGTACTCTTGTATGAAATGCAAGGTCTGCAACTTCAAATTTGCAAGAAATATCGGGTCTTGCCCATAGACCAAATGATAGGGAGTATTCCCTATGGATTCTTTTACTCTGGTCCTATCTGCCCAAAGGGCAAACTTTAATTGGTTGTGCCAATCCCGAGGGTTCTTTTCCAACAATTTCTTAATGGTGTTCAACAAATTTTTATTTGAAGATTCGGCCAAACCATTTCCTTGAGGGTAATAATTAGATGCAAACTTTAAGCTCACTTTGTTGTCATATGCCCAATCTGCAAATTGTGTAGAAATAAAAGCTTTACCATTGTCACTGACAATAGAATCGGGCATTCCAAATCTTGTTATAATATGGTCCTCAAGGAATTTTATTACAACGTCTGTGGTGGCATGTTTAGTAGGAATCGCTTCTGTCCACCTTGTACGATGAGTCCGTAGCTGTCAATATGAATTTATGAGAATCAGAAGAATTTGGGTTAATAACCCCAATGAAATCTAGTCCCCATTGTGCAAATGGTCTCATTTCAACTACAGGTTGTAATGGCATGGCTGCATTTCTTTCTCTATTGGCAGCCACTTGACAGATATGACAAGATCGTACATGGGCATGTGCATCTTTGAAAATGTGGGGCCAGTAGTATCCTCGCTCTCGGGATTTGATGCGCTGTAGCATTTGCCGCACCATGACCAGTTCAATGTTTCCCATGAAATTCCTGCAACACCCTGGCAGCTTCTTCTTTGTTCAGGCACCTCAGGTAGATCCCTTCATGATTCTTCCCGTAAAGAACACCAGATTTCATCAGATAATTGATAGACTTAAGCCTTAAAGCTCTTCTCTGGGTTGAATTCAGATTAGAAGGACACTTACCATTCAATAAAAATTGCACAATATCAACATACCAGTCATCCTTAGCAATGTATTCTATATTCGAGTATTGGCATGTTATTTGCGGATTATTTTCAGCGATCGCCTTCACCAGTCCCTGTCCTCGAACTAGTTTCATAGGTTGGATTTCGAGATCGAATTCTTGGATGGTGGAAATCCATTTCCCTCTTTTCTCACCTAGTTCGTTTTGTAAAAACATGGTCTTAACAGTAGAGTCAGGCACGATGGCAATAACTCTGTTGTGCACAATGTAATGTCTAAATTTTTTTACCGTTTTAAAAAGTGCGTACATCTGCTTATCAAGGATGGAATACCTTAATTGAGCATCTTTTAGAGGGGCACTTAAAAATGCTATGGGGTTTTCTACACTATCCTCACCTTTTTGGGTCAAGACACTCACGAAAGAGTGTTCTGATGCGAAAGCATAAATATAGAAAGGTTTGGAATAGTCTGGACTTATGAGGACAGGGGCTCTGGAAATGGCATCTTTGATGTTCTGAAAGGCCACCCTACTTTCCTCGTTCCACTTGACCTCCACATCCTTCTTGAGCATCTTGTTCAGAGGTTTGGCTATCTCAGCAAAGCTAGAGATAAACTTCCTCACAAAATTAACTTGCCCAAAGAAAGATCTCAATTCTTTTTTACTACCCGGGAGAGGTAAGTTTTGGATAGCTTGTATCCTTTCCGGGTCGATGGATATGCCCTCTTTTGAAATGATGTGACCAAGCAATTTTCCTTCTGTTACTCCGAAAATGCACTTTTTGGGATTTAAGGAAATTCCATGTTCTCTGCATCTTTGGAGCACTTTCTTCAAATATTTGACATGGTCTTCTCTCTTTTTTGAGAATACTGGAATATCATCCACATACACGATGATACATTTGCCTATAAGCCCTTTGAATGCATAGTCCATGGCGCGTTGAAATGTTGCACCAGCATTTAACAGTCCAAATGGCATTCTCTTATATGCAAATGTCCCCCACTTGGTGGTGAAGGCTGTTTTCATCCTGTCATTTGGATGTATAAGAATTTGGTTGTATCCAGAATACCCATCAAGAAAGGACATCATTTCAGATCCATTTACCATTTGTAGAATTTCATCAATTGATGGCAATGGATAATTATCCTTTTGAGAGGCTTTATTAAGATTTCGAAAATCTATGCACAGACCTAATCTCTCCACTCCTTTTTCTTACTTGGAACGAGGTTAGCAACCCGGGTTGAGTGCCTAACAGGAAAAATGATTTTCGCTTCCAATAATATTTTGACCTCCTTTTCGATCAAAGGCTCCAATAGCGGGTTAACAACTCGTTGTCTTTGCCTAAAAGGCTTGGAGTCTGGCTTCAAAGGGATGGTATGTGTGATGATGTCTTGGTTGTATGTTTTCAGCTCATTGTAATTCCAAGCAATGCAATCTATGTAATGCTTCAATGCCCGTATTATGTTGCTCCTTTCTTCATCTGTACATGCCTTTGCAATGTACACCTCCTTTGGATTGTCTGCACTCCCTAGATTAATTGAATCACATGCATCTTTGGGGAGTGGGACCCTTTTTCCTTTTTTGGTCTTGTATCCCACGTCGAACATTTTCTCCAATGAAACCACGTCTTTAGGTATTTTTTTGGATTGACATGCGGTTTCACTCTCATTTTCTGTTTCATCTTGCCACCTTTGCTCCTCATCAATCACCCGATTTTCAAAAATACCCGAGTTCGTGACAAATTTGAAGATGTGTCTGTCATTTTCAAAAACCTGGAAATTCTTGACATTATCGGGTATTGATGGACAAGGAACCAATTCAATGGAGAACTTTTTACACCTTTTTATATCAACCGGGTTTAACATGCCCGCGACGACTGCAAGAGAGTCTGCTATTCGATTTCCTTTTCTAGAAATAAGGGCTATATTGAATGCGTCGAATTCCTCAATGAGGTCCATAACCCTAGTTCTATAAAGGCTCAGTCTCCTGTCGTGGCATGTATACTGTCCTTTGATCTGCTTGACTACCAGCTCAGAATCTCCCAAAACCTTCAAGCATTTAACTTGCTTGCTCAATGCTAGACGTAAACCAAAGATCAATGCTTCGTATTCTGCCACATTGTTCGTGCAAGGAAATTGCAATCTGTAAGTAGCCAATAATGGTTTACCTCCTGGACCAGTGAGCTCGACTCCAGCTCCTGCTCCTTGTCTAGATTTTGATCCATCAAACCTGAGCAACCATGTGCAATCATTTTCCTCAAAAGAGCCACCATGACATGTTTCCTCTTTAGGCTCTTCAGTAGCTTCCTCAACATCAAGTGCATAAACCCCCAGTTCTGGCTCAAAAAATTAAACTTCATTCGGCTTGTTAAATTTTGTTATGATTTCTTTAAGCATCGGTTCATTTTCCACTCGATTTGATTTGCAATTCCTTTCCAGGGTAGCCACATATGTGAGCAGATCTGTTGAAAAATAGCCATTCGGAGTTTTCATCCAATCCCTCGCAAGTAGCATTCCATATCTACTTGGGATATTAACAACCAGAATGTCGACAACCTGCTGGACCCTGGGTTCAGAATTTAATTGAATTTTGACATCATATAGGGTCCCTACCACATTTACCTCTGATCGGTCCAATTGCAGGACCTTGCATTTGGATGAAACAGGTTGCAGACCTAGCATTTGACATATCTCCGAAGGCATGAGGTTGCTCGTGGCACCCGTGTCCACCAAAAAGTTATGCAAATTCTTACCCGCAATTCTCAGAGTCAATAAGAATGGCGGGACATCCCGTCTCTCCTTTCGTAAAATCAGATGGGACTCAACTCCTTTTCCCTTCCACATTTGATCAGGTGAGTTCAGAGCCTTTATCAACGCCTCCTTTTTGCCGGGCAATCTAGCCGCGTCCAAGAACGAAAGGCTAGATTTGGACTTCTTTAGATCCTCCACTATGTCATAGTTTGGTTTTTCGAATTTGACTGTCTTCTGCACGTCATTAGACATTTCTCTTCTGAGTGGAGGAGGAGGATTATTATCTGCCTTAGTATCCGGAGGAAGAATAGAGTTGTTTGGAGGTGTTGATGAGGTTTTAGGGGCTTTAGATTTACTTCTCAAATGGTATCCATGATTCCCCTTTCTAAAATCTCAAAAAGCTTGCACCTCCTATTCCAAAATTTTGTCTTCTTCTTCCTCACTCTCACCTTCTTGATGATATACAGTTTCCATCACCATAATGTTATCATCTTGATGTTGCGATGGACCCTCATTTGATACCAGCTCCAAATCATCAACTTGTGCCTGAAGACAATGAGTGTATCTAGCAATTTCAGGACAATTCCTCTCATTGTGTTCTTTTGTGTTGTGCAACCTACACCCCCTTTCCCATGCCAAATCTGAAATATTCAAAAGGGAATTGGATTGACTAGGTCCTACAGAAGTATCTAGTTGATTAGCAATGGGAGCGGGTACTCCCCCATTGTTTGGCTTTGTGTTCCAATGTCTCCCTCTATTGTTAAAATTTTGATTTGAGTGAGGGGCATGGGATTCATACTTTTGCTTTTGAACCATGTCATTGCTCAGCTTATGAACTATTTTCTTGAGCTCTTCGACCTCTGAATAAATCTCCTTCGGTGGAATCACATTGTTGTTAACCCCCATTGGATTTGCATAATTGGTGGGGTCTTGATTCAACATTTGGGTCGGGTTTTGAGGAATTTGATTCCCGTATGGATTGACACTTTGAATCGGAGTTGGATTTGGGAAAGGAACTATAGCCTGAGAATTAACTTGGTTGGTTCCTTGCATAGTCGATTGACTATTCTACAAAAATGCGGGAACAGGTGGAATGGATGTAATTGGTTGGATTGGAATGGGTGCATACGCAAGTGCTGGTGGATACGGTTGCTGATATGGGAAGGCGTTCATGCTTGGCATTTGTGGTGCCATGATCTGATTTGCCAAGGGAGCTTGACCATATGGAGCATATTGTCCCATCATAGGCATCTGGGGAAATCCATAGCCCTGTGGTGTCATTTGCTGCTCGATGGTCATGGCTTCATTATAGGCTAGAGCGAGCATGGTGACTTGAGGATTTCATCTTGCAAACATGGCTGTCATGGGGTCCAATGCCCCAAAATATATCTGCAAAGCCACTGCGGGATCGATGGCAAAATGCCGAACTGCTCTATTATAGCACTTTTGGAATTTCTGATTAAATGTTCTGATTGGTTCCCCCTGGCCCCTTTTGCATGTAATAAACTGATTGTAAATGGTTGCGGGATCCAAGGGTGACCTAAATTGATTAACAAAGGTGTTCTCCATTTGCGCCCATGAAGTGATTGAACCAGTTGGTAAGCATATATACCATTCATATGCTATTGGATCTAAGCTCATGGGGAAAAGTCTACAAGCCACATCCTCATGTTGGACTTGCAGCCTAATTAAAACATCCCTATAGGCTTGGATATGTTCTTCTGCTATTCTTGGGCCATCTGGTTTGTATTTAGGCAAAAATATTTCTATGTTCTTGGGGATTTCATGGATATCCCCTGCAATGTTCAAAGGAATATTGTTAGCTCCATACCAAGGAGCTGCTGGAGGTTGAGCCATTTGACTCAAAATCGATGAAGACAATCCTACAAGAGTAGTGGAAATATTACTGACAATAGGAACACTAGTGGCAACGGGTATCACTGGTGTAGGTCCACTCGATGTTCCTGGAGAAAAAAGGTCTTTTGTGACTGGTAAGCTTACGACTTGCTTGGTTTTATTCTTGGGAGTACCAGTGAGCGTAAGGTCATGAAAAATGGTTTCCCCGGTTGTTTGGGACCTAGTCGCAATACGACGCGGTGGGTCCAGCCTACCTGATGAAACCCTCGGTTATTTCTTGCAACAAAAACAAAAACAAATGCTGCAGTTTAGCCGCTTGTGAGATTTAAGATACGATTTCAAAATCAAATCAAAAAGATATTACTCATGCATGAAAATCAAAATAAAGTAAACCAATCAGGCCCTCCTTCTAGCGCCAATCTGTTGAGTGGTGTTTTCACCCAATTGTGAAAGCACACTCTCCGGTAGGATCTGAGTCCCAAAATCCTCTGCTTGCAAAGAAATTACAATAGATAATTTCTCCAAGGTTCCTGTTATGCTAGCTCTTTGCATACCAATGATGTTGTTCAATTTAAATGCTGGGAATACCTTAGGGTTGCAAGTGGATGTTAACAAGGGGCACTATGGTCTATTTTAATTTGAATTACAATGGACTCAAAATGAATAAATCTTATGAGATGAATAATTCGATTACGAACTTTGATGGATTTTCAGTTATTTATTTAAATGATGGTAATTAAAATACAGAAAAATAAAATGAAGAATTGAGAATAAAAGAAAATGCAAAGTAGATGAACTACACTACGTCCAGAATGCTGCCATCTCGATTTGACAAAACCAAAGATAATGAGGTTTTCTGCATGCAACCTAACCTATTGAATCTGCAAATTTGCACAATCCTGATAAGCTAGGTGCGGGTTTCTAGGGTTTTTACTGTAATTTCAGATTTTAGGCATTCGCATGAAGCAACCAAAAACATTTGCATTAAACTTCACCTAGAAGCCTAGAAATCTGAAAGGGAAGATAAAACATTAAATCTTGCATGCATAATAACTCCTTTCTTATCAATAAGATGTCAACTCTCTGTATTTCTGCCTTAAAATAATATATCAGTTACAATGACAGAATGTTCCAGGCTTAACAAATCCAGAACAAATGAAGGAAATTGCTCCAAGTGCAGGCCCAGAATGGCATGCAGCCCTTGTCTCTGCAACTCTGCTAGCAGCAATTTCCAACCCTTGTATCGATCTATGCTTCTGATTTTATACTAACTGATACGGCTCTTCGATTCACCCTACGTCGCTTCGTTTCACCTCCCAGAATGCGTCGTTTCAAATTCCCCGCCTTTTCGTTGCTTTTGATTTTATGCGCGCTGCCGAAACGTTCGATATTCTCTATTACATGAAACGTCTCTGTAATCCTGACACCTGTATGCCACGTGTTCTGCGTTTCCAGCATGTTTCGTAATGGCCCCATGTAAATCACGACGTCTTTATGCATGCAGCTTGTTCCTCTGCCACCACAAAAAACGCGACATGTCACGAAATCGTGACATGTCATGAAATCGCGACGCTTTTTTGTTCCGTAGACTCTTGGCCACAACCTGTCATGAAATCATGACGTTTTTCACTTTCGTATTGTTTTGCTGCTTTCTATCATGATTTCACGATGTTTTTTCGCTTCATGCCCCCTTCGCTGCTTTCTGTCATGATTTCGTGACGTTTTTGCTTTCTGGAATGCTTCCTCCAAAAGTTGCGTGAAATCGCTATGCCTTTCACCACTTAGGCCTTTTAGTCCATTCATGCCGTGAAAACACGACGCGTCACGATTTCATGACACCTTTCAACTTATGCACTTTGTGACTGTTCTTGTCATGATTTCGCTACACTACTGGGCCTTGTCGCCTTTGGCTCGATTTTGTCACGATTTCATGACCATTTTACATTTCATGCCTTTCACCCGCTTGTAGGTCATGAAAATCAAACACGTCACGATTTCGCGACGGTTCTACCCACCTGCTATTGCTGACTACGTTGACCGTGATTTTGCGACATATCACGATTTTGCTACGCCTTTCTACTTCGTGCCCTGTTTGCCGCTTCCTGTCATGATTTCACGACATTTTTTTTGCTTTGCCCTATTTGACTGGTTTGACCCACGATTTTGCGACATGTCACGATTTCGCTACACTTTTTTGCTTTCGGTCGCGACGGAGCAACATGTCACGATTTCGTGACACTTTTCATTTTTCGGCAACGATGGCGCGACATGTCGCGATATCGCGACACTTTTCTTCCTTGTGCAATTTTGCCCCTTTTTCTTGATTTTTAGCATCTGGGTCACTGAGATTTTCTTTGAAAGCCTGCAAAAAAGGTGGGTCCCCAATTTTGGGGTGTGTTGTGGATCAGCCACAACAAGCATGAAATAAAAAGATCCAAATGATTAACTTTAAAATGTAATGACCTTTGGAATGTCATATAAATTATTCCCCTTTAATGAAATTGAATTTTCATAAAGGGAAATTAATTTATTGCTTTGAAAACAAAAGTGCTAAATTTGAAGTTCAATCCTCCTTTAAAATGTGAAAACATGTAAGATTTGAAATCACAAAAATTCCTTTAAAAATAACAATTTATATAAATTTTGTAATTTTTAATCTACTTCAAACGAAAATTGAAATTGATCTAAATGAAACATTAAAGTTTATTCTTTGAACCCATATCTCCTTTGGATTTTTTTTTTTTACATTTTTTATTTTATTTGGAAAAACTTTAAAAAAATGTACAAGATAAGGTTAAAAAAATAAAAGTAAAAATGAAATAAAATACTGAAACTTTAAAATTTCACACATTAATATCCTGCAAAACTAACATTAATATCACCTATATTCATACAATTTGACATTTAATGCACTACAATATTCTAAGGAAAGGTACAAAATATTAAAAAATAATGGATGAGTTAACCATATGCATGTATAAATCTCATGTATTTTCAACATATTACAAAAATAATATTTTCAATAAACTCTTAAAAATACATAATGTAGACACCAAAATAGCACCAATCCGATTACGTGACAACAAGCGTTGATCGCATTGACACGCACAGCCCCCAGGGCAACCCCTAGAGGTTAAACAGTGGTCCTAACCACTCCCAAAAGTATTTTGGAAGGTCAAAGGTCAATTTGGCATCTTTTTGGCACCTTGCTCTCTGCTCGTCCTACCCTGGGATGAATACAAACTGGCATTCGTCCCCCTAGGGACGAATAGCAGCATTCGCCCTAGGGTGAGGCGAATAGAAGCTTTGACTAGCAAAAAAAGTCAAACCTCGACAACTCCACCAGTTAACTGAGGCTTCAGGCCATGCAATTGTGAGGAATAGATTTTATTCAAGAAGAGAGACTTTAGTGATGAGTGTATTTATTTTAGAAACCTCATGCAAGAAGATTTTTAATCAGGGAGTTAGCTTTTCTTTGAAAATAGGATAGTTAACTCAAGTGGCATCCTCGCATGCGCAATTCAAACAAGGAGACCCTAAGGTCTATAAATTGGGGAGTTTTCCCACCCAAAAGAGATACATAGAAGGAGCATTTGAGCAATGAAGTGCTACCAATTTACATACCTACTTGCGATTTGTGCTTTTACATCCTTAATATCTCACTCAAAAGGGAGGTTATTGGGTGACTATTAGAAGCATGAATCCGGACCCAAAACCCAATTTTTGGCCACAATAATCCCCAAAAAATTTCAACAACACCCCATAACCAGTTTTGGACCCATCCCAAGTGGATTGGTGCCAAAAAAGTGCCTCAAACTGTGGGCGTCCTGCCCCCGGGCGCTCCCCAATCTGTCACAGTAAAATTTGCCCCACCCTGGGATGAATAGAAATATATGATATATTTCTATGGTTTTTATTTTGCATTTAATTCTAGATAGGTTAAATAGGTTACAGTTCAAATTTCATTTCATTTGGAACAATTTTGATTAGGTTTTTGTTATTTCTCGTCTTTACTAACTTGAATATGGCACCAGCAAAATATGGGTGATAGGAGAAAAATTGGAGGAATATGAACTTCTGGGTCTTCCCAAAACACCCCCAATTAGCTAACCCCAAGTTTCTAGGTCATTTGGAGCTTATGGGACAGGACATTGAAGAGGGTGCTTTCTAACAGGTTATTGCAGGTCTATTCATCCCACCCTAGAGCGAATACAAATCTGTGAGGAATTTCCATAATGTTCTTTTTGCAGTGGTCTTTTGTTAATATATTTATGCTACTGTGAAATTTTTAGGTCGATCTGAGGTCATTTCATTATCATTTTAATATTTCCATGCATTCACTCATAGTAGTCCTTGGGAAATACATGCTTTATTCTGTCCGCAGGTGCTACTAATATTTTATGTTTATTTGAATGCAGGTTTACAATAGCAGAGGAGAAGGAAAGAGCAAATAATCATATATGCAAGTGGCGGCGATGTTTTGGTTTGCCCATATTACATGTGGGCACGCGGAAGAAGGATTGTGATCCATGGATGTTGTGACAAGAAACACATTTGACGCTCCTATCCCCTAAAAATGAAGGAGACGTATTGTAACACATTTTGAAAAGCGTATCAATAAATATATTACGATATTTCATATTGCTTTTATCTTGTGTCAATTTGCATATGTCCTTTCTTGTTCTTTCTTGTGGCATATTCCTTTTTGTTTTTGTATCCTCGTGCTTTCAGTGGCCATCACGGTGGGACCTGTGTCCCTTGATTTTTAAGTTTAAATTTATGATTACAGTTGCTTGTTTTTTTGCTTACAGGTACCAAGTTTTCAAATGCTAGACTATTTCAGGCAGAAATTCAGAGACATCCGATTTAGGCAGAGAAGAGGTAGGGGTTTTAAACACCCTTCATCAATTTTTTGTTTTCTATTTTTTATTCTTTGATTTTTGCTTGCATAGGAGAGTTTAGAGGCTTGCTTGTTTTAATTTTGAAACTTAAAAAGAACCCCACACACCACATGGTATTTTAAACACAAGGATTTGGTCGTAAAACCCCAACCCTTGAGCAAGACCAACGGTGGATTTCATCATCACCTTGTCTTGAGATATTGCATCCATAACCCCGATCGCGACTGTTGCTAGATGTAAATCCTAACGAAAGCTGACCAAGTGTAGCTTGGGGTGATTCCTAGCACATGAGGATAATTATTCTATGGTAGGTGTCATAAACAGAGCGATTCCTCTTCTGTACCAACTATGTTCCATGTATCATCTGCTCTCACGTACCTATAGTCTCCCTCACGTAAGGTCGGGTATATAGAGAGGTTGGTATATCGGTCCGACAATGGTATATTGAAGGGGCGACCATTTTGGGAGTCATAAGAGCCTTCATAATTGCAGTTAAACTATTTTCACAAAGCTTTCAAAAACAAACAACAAAACACACTAAACCAGATTTAGGGCACACTTTTAATCTTTAAAAGAGATAATCATTGTTTGTGTGTGTATGCTATTTTTTGTTTAGTGTATCAAAAAAATCATAAAAGGAAAAATCCAAAAATAGAATCTATGCATCTTTAGTTTAACATCACCATGGTGTACACCCGTAGCCAAGCCCAATCATGGGCAGAAGCTGCAAAAAGTGCACCAAGGGGGACAAGTCGCCTCTGATATAGTCCTGAGGACTTGGTCATCCTGCATTGGAGGCAGGATACACACGTTAGTCCACATCATGTAGTTACAGAACATGACTCTAGAGGCACCTCCTTGAGGGGCACTCCAACTCATGCCATCACTAGACAAGACTATAGAGGCACCCCCTTGAGGGGCACTCCCACTCAGCAAAGATCCTTTCAAGAAGACAACCTACATGTAGCACTCGACCTAGATATAAAGCACCCCTTGGAAACTCGTTATGGATGGCCTAGTGATGAAGTGCTTGAAAAACAAAGGGTCCACAATGAGGAACCATATGATTTTCTTACTCCTAATTTACCCCTGTTAATGTCAGAAACACTAGACCATATCCATAGTATTAGGTTCTCCCGATAAGGCAAGACAATTTTGCCCGCACCTTTTATGCATATAACATAGAGTGTGAAGAAGATCACTACATTCCTCAAGAATAGTACACAGTGCATGAACGATGCACGTCTACCCCTACTTTATATCTAGATCATTCATTGAGACCCAAACTTCAAGTCAATGCCGCTAACCTCGATAGAGGGAAGCAACCCATAGGGGTCTTGGAGTACCATGACCGAGAAAGACATGTAGGGGAGACATCTAGGCCTCCTAAAAAAGATATGGCAGAATAAATTGACTTGGCATTTGCCAAACTAACCACCTGCCAAGCGCAAATCATGCGGCTTAGGCAAGATCAACAACAATTAGAACATTTGTGTCACCTTAACCAAGAGTGCATTCAGTGTCAGACAGCTGAATTATTTCACAATAATGTGCCTGAGAAGGTCCCAGTCCCTCGTGCACATAAATCTGAGATGTATAAGAGGCACAACCCCTTAGTGCAATACAGGTCTCTACGACCTCATCAAACACTACCTCTAATACCTCCTAGACTTGAGCAGGAGGCCACTCCCCAAAACCACGATGGGCACCCTCTGTGGGCACCCATCAATGTTTACAGGCCTAGGCCAGACACTCCTAAAGAAGCTTATGAGGATTATGAACAAGAAGAAGAGTGGGCTGAAATGCCCTATCAAGGCAGAAGGGGTGCTACCCAATTATCCCTCCAAAGGCCTCAAGTTCCCCACAACCCACAGCAGGAGAAAACCAAGGAGGAGGAGATCAAGTCCTTCGATGCATACAAAGTGTTGTTATAACACTTAGAGACTATGGAGCTAAATACTTCTGGGCCCCAAAAGCCTACTTTACGCCAACTCCATAGTCATCCTGTGCATCCATCAGTGTTGGCACCTCCATACCCCAAACATTTTAAGCTGCCCCAGTTGGCACTCTTTAGAGGGGAGGAAAATGCCCAAGAGCATGTGACTCAATTCTTGAGCCAATGCTTTGGCATTCAAGACAATGATGCTTTGCTATTAAGAGCATTTATAACCACATTCGTAGGTCCTACCTCAGATTAGTTTACTCAACTACCGAAGCATAGCATCTGGAACTTGGATCAGCTAGTGGATGCGTTCCTAGAATGTTTTGCCTTCAACACAAAAAAAAAGGCATCACTAAGTGATCTAGCTAGCCTCAATTAGTATGAGGAGGAATCTATGGCAACATATGGGAACCAATGGAGGACGTTGCTTTCAAAGCTACCCTATCTCCCTCCTATGTCCGACCTAACTCAAATGTTTGCAAAGATCTATTTGTGATCGATCTCTGTGCTATTGTAGCTGCAACAATATGCCACTTTAGAAGAAGCACTGGTGCAAGCTAGAATTATCGAAGAGATCAAGATACAGGATGGCAAAATTTCCAAGCCTAAGAAAAAATAATGGAATAAGAGCACTAAAATAGGGACTACGCAACAGAAACCCACCATGGTCAATCAAGTTGCTATCAACGTCCCTAAGCCTGCCCAAGCAACATAGCCTCAAAAGGCTAACTATCAGGCAGTGCCTCTAAACAATTATGATAGAGAAAACCAAAAGTAGGAACAAACTCAACAACATCACCCTAGGCGGAAATTTACACCATACACAGAGTCCAAGGACTCCTTGTTTGACCGTTTGTCAGCGATAAACTTGATTAATCTACCAGAGATTCAAATGATATATCCTAACGTGCCAAAGCCTAAGGGGTGTAGGGAGGACTTGTACTATAGGTTCCACGGATGAAAAGGACATGACCTTAATGCTTGTTGTAATTTCAAATGTTTGGTGCAAGACCTTAATGACAATAATACATTGACAGTGGATAACCCTAGAGTGCCCAACAACCAACAAATGGACGTTTTTAGAGACCCTTTGCCCGCACATGATGCACAAGCAAAACCTCTTCACATCAACGAGGTGCAATAGAATTGCCCCATGGAGGGGTATGTGGGGATGATAAGTATAGTGACAAGGAACAAGAGATACCCAGGAGCTGCCCCCATGGCAGCCACAAGAGAAGTTCCATCAATGTCACAACCTCAACCGAACCCTACACAACTTCCCCCACCTAGACCAGTGGCCACGATTCGGACTAGACTTACCCAAAGTCTAAGGACCACGTCGGCTAGGCTCTCCATATATGAGCTTATTCAATAATGAGTGCCCCATCGGGAGGCTCTCATGGAGATATTAAAGGCAATTGAGTTGCATCCCCATGAAGCAAATTATTTCAACAACTTTGTGGGCCATGTGAAACAATGTACATAACCAGTCATCACCTTTAGAGAAGATGAATTAAAATTGGTGGCTGGTGATGTTGCGGATCCAACCCTACACGTTATTGCATGGGTCAACGAGATTCCATATAAGCAGGTGTTGGTAGACATTGGTTCGTCCAGTAATATTATTACAACCATCACATTAAAACATTTGAAGTTTTCAACCTCTCACATCATACCTTCCACTTATACTCTTCGACCATTCAATGATGCGATATGCTCAACAGTTGGCACAATTGTCCCACCCATACAAGTGGGAAAAAATAACATTCATACATTGTGCCACATTTTAGAAGGTGAGATGGATTACAATATCTTGCTGGGGCAACCTTGGATCCCGAACATGAAGTGTGTCCCTTCAATTGCTCATAAATGTTTGAAGTATACATTTGAAGGACAAGCGCATGTGGTCCCTGCAGACTTAGAGTCATTCAAATACTATAATTCAGTGCAACTAATACCGCAGTCGACCCTTACTTCAATGCATGTGGATTTTTAGTTAAATCCATCTAAAAGGGGTCCAATTATGCAAGAATATCCATTACCAAATCAATCAAATTCCCAGGCGGGTTCATCTTCTTCATCTGGTCCTCCCACAATGACGCCACCTATGATGGCCACACCAACAGACAAAGGAAAGAAGCCCCAGGAAGAGGAACCACCCTTAGTCTTCAACATCTCGACAGAAGAGAAGCCTAGTCGAATGGAAGTCGAGGCACCTAGTTCACCCCACATGGAGTGGACTCAAGGTGAACTTCCATTTGCTCCCCCTCAAACACCAACAATCACAATTGAGATGGCCAACACAGGATTGGGGGAGTATCTAGTGCAAAACATTATAGCAACACCGACAATTGAGTCCATGCAAGACATGGGGAGACCTCGACTCCCCATAGGCTCTGTGGTTCCTTTAGGCTACCCACCTAATCAGATAAACTTTATTTATGGGGGCCTAGATAATGGCGTTGAACCTTCCCTCCAAGAAGAGGAATATGAAGAGCCCTTTGTTGAAGATGTCAATTATCTGTCTAACCCAGAATTCGCATTAAGATATCTTAGCCAATGTAATTGGCACGGATATGGGTTGGGCAAGTATGAACAAGGAGTGCGTGTTTTATGTCAGCCATGATACCAAATGCCTTATGACAAGTTAGGATTAGGGTTTAATCACCCTTTGCCCCTAGACATCTTGGTCAAAAACATGCAAGGCCTAGGGATAGGCAACAAGGATGGGTTGGCATCATATCCATATTCCAATACAAATACAATTTATAGATTGGGGGATTATTTCCCATTACACATAAACAACCTTGTTGACCTCAACAACCCTTTCCCTTCGGTCACAATGGGAGACAAGTCAAGGAATCACATCCATGCAGGGTATGAACAAGACCAAGAAGGGTCTTCGAATGATGAGTTTGAGTATGAGGTAGTGCCTTGGGATCCTCTTGAGTCAGGAAACAATCATTCCCACATGCATCCCATGGATAATTATCAAGAAAGCTTCTTGACCATGTTCCCATTGGATGGTCCAATTGAGCAGAGGCCACATCAAGAAAATTAGGTCCCCCCGTTGAGAGCGAAACAAACTCAATGGGACCATATTAATTTGCTCAAACAGGACGAGCCCCATCTGTCGTAAACCATAGTTGTAGCAAACGAATGCCTTTGGATCTCTAACAGTGATTACAAATATGAAACTGAGATGGCCTATCTCAACCACATGCGACAAATGCAACAACAGTATCCCTTGGACATAGATGACATGTTTGAATACTTACACATAGGTCCAAGATATCAGTGGCACCTCAATTCGATGTAGTTATAGCAATTACTGCACCTGCCACTCCAGGTACACAGAGAGCATCTTCTGCATGGAGACCCTATCAAACCATTAGTGCCTAGGGTATACCCTGTCTACATGTCCGTGCATAGGGCTGATCCCTTTGTACCAATGCCTATAGAGCCAGATCCAAATCATGAAGAACATCTGGAATGTTAGGGTTATCACACCTACGATAATGGAGGTTACAATCATTTCATCAACATGATCTCCATTGACTTGATCACCCCTATCCATGATCCAACCGACCCCACACGGTCATTGCATCTAGACATAGACGCTATAGATTGGGATCATACTAACACACCACCATCCCCATAAGAGTACTGGCCTTGCGGTGGGAGGTTTCATTTCAATCCAAAACAAACTCAGGATGTCTTCCATGCTGAAGAGGAACTTGAAATTCCTAAGGATGATCTTAATTTAGCAAACGATATCCATATGATCCCAATTCCACACCAGTTGGAGGACGGATCTCACATGTCATTTGAGGCAATGATTGACATAGACATCGGCATAGATCCAATGAATCCATGGATTCTCAAGCTGGGGGTAAGTCTCTCCCCCGAAGAGCAAGCCGATTACATTGCCCTTCTCAAGGAGAAGAAGGAGGTTTTTGCATGGTCATACAAAGACATGTCGGGACTAGACCCACAGCTAGTCATGCATAATTTAACGTTGGATCTGACAATCAAACCAGTAAAGAAAAAACTACACAAGATGCACCCAAAAGTGGCCTTAATGGTCAAATACGAATTGTAAAAGTTGTTGGATGCATAGTTTGTCATCTATGTGGATTATCCACCATGGTTGTCTAACATGGTACCCGTCAAGAAGCCCGACGGGAGGATTCGCATATGCACCAATTTTCAAGATCTAAACAAAGCGAGTCCTAAGGATGATTTCCCATTGCCTAGCATCGATGCATTGGTAGACGCTACAACAGGCCACAAAATGCTTTCCCTCATGGATGGTTTCTTAGGATACAATCAGATTCGTATCAATCCCGAGGACCAACTAAAAATGGCATTCATAATGCCTTAGGGGACATTTTGTTATAATTTCATGCCTTTTGGCCTTAAAAACGTTGGTGCCACCTACCAACATGCCATGACGTACATCTTCCATGATTACATGCACAAAACTTTGGAAGATTACATGGATGATTTGTTGGCCAAATCTCTTTTGTGCCCCAATCATCTCGATGACTTACACAAGATACTTGATTGCCTCATTGAGCATAAATTCAGACTAAACCCCAAGAAATGCATCTTTGGCATCACATCTGGAAATCTCTTGGGTTTCATAGTCTCCAAACGAGGAATCGAGGTGGATCCCAACAAAGTCAATGAAATCCTTGAAATGCTTCCCCTAACTACCATCAAGCAACTCAAAAGTCTACAGGGAAAGGTTGCGTCGATCAAATGCTTCATAGCACAGTTATCTAACAAGTGCCGACCCATGAATAAATTATTGCACAAGGGGGTAGCCTTCCATTGGGATGACGAGTGCCAGTCAGCCTTTGACGATATTAAATAGTACTTAGCTTCGTCGCCAGTATTGGCACCACCTAGACCAGTAGTGCCATTCTACTTATACATCTTATCTACTGAGGTGGCACTGGACGCCATGTTGTCCCAACACAATGAATTGCACAAATAATAGGCTATTATTATCTTAGTTGCACCCTGGTAAGTTATGAACTTAACTATGCATATGTCGAGAAGCTCTGCTTGGCAGTGGTGTTTGCTACCAAGAAGCTACGCCATTACATGCTGAGCAACAAGACGTATGTTGTGTCTAAGGAGAATCCATTGCAATACATGATGAGTCATACTTATCATAGTAGCCACACGGTTAAATGGATCATGTTGTTGATGGAGTTTGACATAGAATTCATTGGACATAAATCCATAAAAGGTCAAGTCATCGCCAATCAACTGGTAGAGGCTCCTCTTGAATATGATCAGCCTCTGACCTTCGAACTACCTGATGATGGGGTCTTCCATGTTTCAGAATCGCCAGATTCTTATGAGCCTGAGTCATAGGCTGACATAACCCTATTCTTCAATGGTTCTAAGTGTGAGCAAGGAGGTGGAACAGGAATTGTATTCTTCACACCGCAAGGGGATCCAATGCCTTTGTCATTTAAATTAGACTTCCCATGCACCAATAACAATGTAGAATATGAAGCTTTGCTCATAGGTCTTCAGACAACAGTCACCATGAACATTAAACGATTGAACATCTTTGGTGATTCACTGTTAATTGTCAATCAAGTTAAGGGGATATTTCAATGTAAATTCCCAATTTTGCAGGCCTATAAAGCCCTTGTGGACAAATTCCTAGAACAACTTGACTGGTATGACATCGAGGCACTCCCTCGATCATCAAATTATTTTGCGGATACTATGGCCTCCTTGGGGTCACTAATCTTGCAAGACCCTTCCGGTGAGATGACAACCATTCAGGTCAAGACATTATCGCAACCCATGATGGAGCATGCAAGCTCTGACTTCACTCCAGGAATCCACTTGATCCAGATTGAACCATCTACGGATAGGTTTTCTTGAATCCAATATTGTTTGAATCAAGCCAACTAAGGGTCCTTGTTCTCCCCTACCCCTCTTAATAGAAATACAACGCTATTTCTACAAGTTCTTTCCTGCTCATCTTTTGCTCAAGATGAACTTCAAGAGGGGTTTGCTGTTCATACCATCGAGGTTTCTGATCAGCAGGATTGGTACACACCCCTAAGGGATTACCTCAAGCTAGTTACTCTCCCACTTGGATTGACACAAGCCACGAAAAGATCATTCAAATAGAAAGTGACAAAACATGTCTTGCTAGGAGACATTTTGTATTGTCGAAGCTATGAAGGAATCCTCCTCCGTTGCTTGGACCAGCAGGAGTCCTCTTGGGCGATCACCCAAGCCCACGATGGTACATGTGGTGGCCACTTCAGCGGTATGGCCATCGCAAAGTGCATTCTTTGCATGGGTTATTATTGGCCATCTTTAGAGTGAGATTGTTGTGCATATGTGAAGAAGTACATGAAGTATCAAAATCATGCCAATTTGACACACGTACCTTCTCAGGCCTTGCAACCGATCCAATCGGCTTGGCCTTTTTTGTAGTGGGGATTTGATCTAATCGAAAAGATCCCCCTATGTCGTTGGGTCATCACACATTTATCATTACAGCCACAGAGTATTTTACCAAGTGGGTGGAAGCAATTCCGTTAACCTCTACGACTGGACCCCGCATTGCAAAGTTTATTTTGCATAATATCATATGTCATTTTGGTATTCCATCCAAAATCCTCTCAGATAATGGGATGCCCTTAAGGAACAAATATGTGCGTGCTTTGACCACAAAGTACAAAATTTAGCATAGTTTTTCAACACCCTATTGTCCATAGGAAAATGGGCAAGCAGAGGCATCTAATAAAATGTTCATCACCATCCTCAAAAATACTATCGTAGATAATCATAAGGATTGGCACATTCAAATCTCGCTTGCCCTATGGGCTTATTGCACTAGCATTCAGATACCCACTGGGGCAACTCTGTTTTCACTAGTGTTTGGCTTTGAGGCTGTCATGCCTCTTGAGTTGGAAATCCCTTTGCTGTGCATATCACTACAAGAGTTCATCGATGATGACACTACATGAAATGCCTGGTTAGATCAACTTTTGGTGCTTGAAAAACGATGCGTCAATGCTCTCGAGAATTTGTGTATCTATCAAGAGCGACTTAAGAGAGCATATAACATGAAGGTTCACCTAAGGGATTTTTAGGTTGGATATTTGGTCTTAAAAGAGAACCAGCAGAATTCTAATTTGTCGTCCCATCTCCGAGACAAGTTCATGGAAAACTTGTTAGGTCCTTATGTGATTGACAGTAAGATAGGACGTGGAACATACCAGCTTGCCTCTCTTGAAAGAATAAAGGAGCTATAACCCTTGAACATCAGTCATTTGAGGCCATTCTACATTTAGAGAGCCATAGTCCACACAAAAGCTCCAAGGATTTCCACAATTGCTTGGTCAATCCCCAAATGCCCCAAAGGTGTCTATAAACCCTTTGGTCAAACCAAAATCTCCAAGGATTCCCATAATCGCTTGGTCAACCCTACAAACTCCCCAAAGGTATCCATAAACCCTTTGGTCAAATCAAAAGCTCCAAGGGTTACCATAATCGCTTGGTCACAACAAATATTCAAAAATAAACAAAAACAATAAAATCATCAAAAATAACAAAAAAAATTGCATCTCCATTCCATGCATACTCATAAAACATCAAAAATACAAAAATATAGGTTGCATTCGGCATCACCTTCATACATTGCATATTTGTTGGTTATACAAGTCAAAAGCACCAGAGACTGTCATTACTTGGCAATCCCATCATTATTCACATCAAATCAATTTTCTCAATACATACATCCCGCATCACACCATCCCTATTTTTAGCAAATTCAGTTGTCTCCTAATGTATTTAGGGTTTTCGTCATTCAGTTGTCTTTAACTTTATAGCCAAAAATTGCACAGTCAAACAGATTTTACACAGGAAAATTTTACTTGGGTCATGCCTCGTTATGTAATATCCCTACACAAATTTACACACATAAAATAATTCCTAAGTTGTGTGAACACAAGAGAAACCTACAAAGCAGTCTAGAGTACTGTTGGAACAAAATCTGCCTTCGGTTAATAGTGATGCGCCTTAGACTTTGCCAACATTGAATAGACAGATCTTGCTTGAGATCATCTGTCTAGTCTCCAGAGAAGGCTGGTTCCTTTGAAGTTTTTTAGAGAAAAGGGGAAACAAGAGATAAGGGAAATATAGCCTAAGCTAGAACTTTTATATGGTGCAGGTTAGACAACATCAAAGACAGATTTACTTACTTCTATCCAAAGCATTTAAAAACACATTCCAATGCAGAAATTATATAATTCCAGATATGATTTCTGATGTTTCGTTTAGCATGCGTATATATTAGATTCTTATTCCAGCAATATGATTTATGTATTGCGAAAGTTCAGATACAAGAATAGACTCAATTTACAATTCAATATTGTGAGCAAAAATAAAGAACATTAATACATACACTTGCACGATATGAACCAGAAGCCAATGGGAGATGTGATTTTATTGCTTGTATTCGAAGTACGTACACACAGTCTTGTAAACGTCCAAGAGCCGACCCTTTTTTTGGAGTCGCTCACCCCTATATATACCCTAAAAGAGTATCTTCCTAAGTACATCTTACTTATTTTACAAGCAATCATCTACAGTTTCTAACAATACACAACGGATTTCCCGTAGATTGGATAGATTGGCAATCATCCAACAGACCTGCCAAGTTATAATCAATAGACCATTCTTCAAAAATTGGCACCTGATGTCAGTGCTCGTCTCCAGTTGCCAAAAATATACTTTATTCCTTTACAGCTGGCGTGTCATGAAATCATGACATTCTTTCCTTGCTTTGGTCTTTTGCTGCTTCCAGCCGTGAAAATGAGACATGTCACGAAATCGTGACATTCTTTCCTTGCTTTGCTCTTCTGTCGCTTCCAGTCGTGAAAATGAGACATGTCACGAAATCGCGACATTCGTCTCTTCCTTTGCTCCTTTGCTGCCTCCTCGTGAAAATGAGACATGTCTCGAAATCGTGACATTCTTTCCTTGCTTGCTCTTTTCCTTCCCTAAAATGAGACATGTCACGAAATCACAACATTCTTCTCTTCCTTTGCTCCTTTGCTTCCTCCACGTGAAAATGAGACATGTCACGAAATCGTGACATTCTTTCCTTCTTGCTCTTCTCGCTTCCCAAAAATGAGACATGTCGCGAAATCGTGACATTCGTTTCTTGCTTTGCTCCTTTTCCTCCACGTAAAAATGAGACATGTCACGATATCGCGACATTCTTTTTTTCTTTGCTCTTTGCCGCTCCCACGAAAATGAGACATGTCACGATATCGCGACATTCTTCCTCTTTGCTCTTTTCGCTTCCGAAAATGAGACATGTCGCGATATCGCGACACTTTTTCCTCTTGGCTCTTTCTCTTTGCTTTGGACCGCGAAAATGCAACATGTCGCGATATCGCGACACTTTTCCCTCTTGCTCTTTCTCTTGCTCTTAGCCACAAAATGCAACATGTCGCGATATCGCGACACTTTTCCCTTTCTCTTTCTTGACAAAAACATGTCGCGATATCGTGACACTTTTTCTCTTTTGGCCATGACAAAGCAACATGTCGCGATATCGCGACACTTTTTCTCTTTTGGCCGCGACAAAGCAACATGTCGCGATATCGTGACACTTTTTCCCTTGTGCATTTTGCTGCTCTTAGCCATGAAAATGAAACATGTCGCGATATCGTGACACTTTTTCCCCTTGCTCCCTTTTGCTGCTCTTAGCCGCAAAAATGAAACATGTCGCGATATCGCGACACTTTTTCTCCTTGCGGTGTTTTGCTTTTTCTTTGATCTTTAGCATATGGGCCACTTTGGTCTTCTTGGGAAATATGCAAAAAGGTGCATCAGCTGTTTTTCTGTAGTTAGGCACTTTTTGACTAACATTCTTGGCGCCTTTCGAGGGAATTTTTGCTTGCAAAAATAGAGACCAGGCCTTTATCCATTGGGAAATGGAGTCACCAGCACAGTTGCGAAAAGTAAATTTTCGAGCAAAAAAACACAAGAAAAATAATGCACTTTGGAGAACAAGTGATCTTCACCTTATCAGAACCTCTCTTTTACCGCTTAGGTATTTAACCTTTGTCTGAAGAACACAAAAATTCAATTCTGGGAGCTGGGATTTCTTAGGTGGCTGGAACACTTCGGGAGCAGAAGAATGACCATTTCCTTTGCTTGGAAGGATTCCAACAGGGAAACTTCCTCCCAGGAGTGAGCGTCAATCCTTCTTATTGTCTTCTGGAAATATTAGGCCGTAAAAAAGGGAAATATTTACAAAACTTCAAAACTTATAATATACTGTACATATAATGGTGATCTGTAGTTTTACTGGAAATACAATTTTAGGTGAAAAGCGTTCACCGTGATGGGTAGAACCTGTCCATCTTGATCTTTTAACTGGAAGGCATTGAATTGCTTTTCTGAAACAATTTCGAATGGCCCCTCCCAGAATGCATCAAACTTGTCATGATGTCCTGGCTTTGCTTTCTTGACATTCCATTTTAATACCAGGTCACCTGTTTTAAATTTCCTGAAAGTGGTTTTCTTATCGAACCACCCGACTATTTTTACCATATGCTTTTGATGATGATCGTAGGCCTGTTCCCTAGATTCTTCAAGCTGTAGAAGTTGCATCAGTCGGGCATCCATTGGATGGCCTTCATCTTCGTTGACTTGGTTTAGCATTCTCAACGTGGGTATTTCCATATGAATCGGCAGAACAACTTCTTTGCCATAAACCAAAGCATATGGCGAAGTATTGATTGATTTTTTTATTGAGATTCTGTCGGCCCACAAGGCTTGATTCAGGAGTGAGTGCCAGTTCTTCTTATTGTCCTCTAATGTTCTTTTCAAAATTCTCAGAAGATTCTTATTAGTAGACTCAGCTAATCCATTACCTTGTGGGTAATAATTAGAGGAAGTCTTCAGGTAAATTCCATATCTACTGACGAATTCGATCATCTTTGCACTAGTGAAAGGGGATCCATTGTCTGTAATCAAAGAATCTGGTATGCCAAACCTTGTGATTAGACTTTCGATGAATTCTATCACCACCTCTGAATCAGCTTTCTTCGTAGGCATTGCTTCTGCCCACTTGGTGAAATAGTCCATGGCAGTGAGAATGTATTTGTGGCCTGATGATGAGTTTGGCTCTATTATCCCTATGAAATCCAACCCCCACTACTGGAATGGTTCCTCGACTTGAATAGGCTTTAAGGGCATGGGTGCATTTCTGTTTCTTCCCACATACCTCTGACATTGTTCACACTTCTGGGTCACTCTGTACGCATCTAGGAAGATGGAAGGCCAATAACATCCAGCTCTAAGGATCTTCAAAGCTGTAGTTCGACCTGCATAATGTCCCCCTAAAAACCCCCATGAAATTCATCTAACACTTTCTGCTTTTCATTATCGGGAACGCATTTTAACAACACACCATCAATGTTAATCTTGTACAACCCCTCTGTTCGAAGGGTATATTTCAATGCTTGGGTCCTGAATCTCCTTCTCTGGGAAGCATTCATATCTTCAGGGCATGACCCGGTCTGAAAATACCTCACAAAGTCATTGATCCAACCCGAACTCACTCTGTCTTGGTGTTGCTCTGTGTTTGCCATGACGGGGTGGTTCTCCCCATATCCACTTGCAGCTTGCTTGGCCAATTCCTGGCACAAAGCTCTCCCTCTGACTATTTTAGTAGGATGTATTTCTACATCATACTCTTGGATGCGAGTCACCCATCCAGCTCTTTTTTCACCCAATTCTCCTTGAATTATGAAGTTCCTTACATCGGGATGAATAACATACACCATCGTCCGACTCTGGGATAAGAAGTGTTTTAGCTTATTCAAGGACTTCATAATGGCGTATACTTGTTTTTCTATGAAGTTGTACCTTTCCTCATGTTTGTGCATGGTGGAACTCAGAAAGGCTATGGGTCTTTCTTCGTCATCTGCTCCTTTCTGAGTGAGAACTGCAACATAACTATTTTGCTCTCCGACAACATATAGTATGAAATCCCGGGAATAGTCAGGGTTGACTAGCACAGGAGCTTGAGCGATGGCTTCTAGAATTTTTTGGAAAGCTTCTTTCCTTGGCTCTGTCCATTTAAAAGGAGCGTCCTTTTTCAATAACTCAGTCATTGGTTTAACTATTTGGGCAAAATCCGCAATGAATTTTTTGACGAAATTTACTTGCCCAAAGAAAGACTGCAAACCTTTCTTGTTAACTGGGAGAGACAACTCAAGAAGCGCCTTTACTCTATCAGGATCAATTGACAGCCCAACTTTAGAAATAACATGCCCAAGGAGTATTCCTTCTTCTACAACAAAAATAGATTTTGTAGGGTTTAGTGATATCCCAAATTCCCTACATTTCTCAAATACTTGCTGCAGATGAGTGGCATGGTCCTTTTTGTTGTGAGAAAAAACTGTCATGTCATCTAAATAGACGACAATAATTTTGTTCGCAAGCTCCCCAAAAGCTACGTCCATGGCTCTCTGGAAAGTTGCTCCTGCGTTAGATAATCCAAAGGGCATCCTTTGGTATGCAAATGTTCCCCACTTAGTGGTGAACGCAGTCTTGTATTGATCTTCATTTCTCACCCAAACCTGATTGTAACCAGAAAAGCCGTCTAACAGAGAAAACCTTTCTGCTCCCGCCACAGTATGAAGGATTGGGTCAATCTGGGGTAAAGGATAGTGATCCTTTAAAGAGGCTCTGTTCAAATTTTTGAAATCGATGCATAGTCGTATTTCTCCATTTTTCTTGCGGACTGGAACTAAATTTGCCACCCAGGTAGAGTGCTTGATTGGGTATATTATCTTAGCCTGCAAGAGTTTTAACAACTCTTGTTTCATTAAGGCTTCAATCTTGGGATTCACAGGCCTCTGCCTCTGCCTGAAAGGTTTAGCTCCTTCCTCCAGTTCAATGGTATGTTGAATGACCTCTTTCTTGTACACTTTCAGATCACTATAAGTCCAGGCTATTATATCTGGATACTCTTTACATAACTATTTTATTTCCTCTAGTTCTACCACTGTACAATCGGTCCCTACTTTGATCATTTTTCCCGGTTCTAGTTCTACTTCTTTATACCGACGTTCATCTACCTTGATCCTTCGACCTACAGCTCTATCGCTATTGTCGAAAAGGCTCTCCAGGGTGATCAGTCCCCTGGGGATATGATTATTCCTCAGTTGAATAAGGCTCTCTTCGTCCTCTTCTTGTAACTCTCTTTCTGTAGAGCAATTCATCTCATGAATCAAAAAATCTAGGATCTGCTCATCGTTTTCAAATACCTGCCAAAAAATGTCCTTGTCGGGTACGAAGGTCTGTATATAAGTCTAACTATTTTAGACTTCCGAATAACATTGCTGATCGGGCAAAAATTTGATCCTACTGATGCTAACAGGTCTGCATGTGTGTTCTTCTCTCTGGAAATGGATTTCATGTTTAGTGCTTCAAAATTTTCCAATAGATCTAACACTTTGTTTTTGTAAGCCCTTAGGTAATGCTGCTTACAAATGTATTTACCAGTAACCTGTTTAACAATCAGTTCGAATCTCCATAGATCAATAGCTGTTTTGCACCCAATTTTTTAGCTTTCTTGAGTCCCAAACACAAGGCTTCGTATTCAGCTGCGTTATTGGTGCAACTCCATGTCAACCTATATGAAAAGACTTTTTCTTTTCCAGTGGGTGAAATCAGGACGATTCCAGCTCCTGCTCCATTTTTGCACCTTGACCCATCAAAGTACAATTTCCATAAGCTGGTTGATCGAATCATCTATTTTAGGGACAACAATAGGGAGCTTTTTTGGTTTCTCAATGGAATAGCTTCCCATTTCTGTCTCTATCATAGCATTGAAGTCTTTCATTGAAAATTGATCTTCGATTGGAGTTCCTCCAGGGTTTCTTCCATTAAATCAATATTCTCAAATTCCTCGGACATCATGTTGATAGTAGTTGTTTCTTCTAGTCTTTCCACATGAAAAGTAGATGGTTTCTCATTGTAGATCTTGACTCTTTTACCTTTGAAAGGTACCTCCAAATGCGAATAATCTAGTGACAGATAACCTCCCAGTTTGGCTGTGAACTCTCTGGATAAACACATACCGAAATATGGTTCCAAGTCTACAACGACTACTTCTTGTATTACGACTGCTTCTGGCATTCTGTGGAGTTGAATAGGTATATCTTTGATCACCCCGATAGTTTTTACTAGAGTACCATCCAATTGCAACACACCAGGATGACTTCGAGTATATTCCATCCCCATTATGTCACATACGGCCTTCGGCATCACCGTAGTTGCGGCCCCTGAATCAATCATGCAATTGTGAACTATCCACCCCTCCATTTGCAAAGATAAATAGAATGGGGGCGGTCTATTTTTTCCAGAGGTTGACACAACATTTGCTTGTATAACATTTGAGGAAGAGGTATTATTCTTTAAAGTTAAATATTCTTGGAGGAGGTCAATCTGACCAGGAATTTGCAGTGCATCATACATGCTTATTTTGGAGGGGGTCCTCTTCATTTCTTCTGCAATGTTGAACGAAAGAGTTGCAGTTGGGGATACTTCAACACTTTTCTCCCTTCCACTAGTCGATGCGTCATATCTGTCTCTGTAGACCTGCGTAGCTTCTGTTCTTTGCCTTTTTGTCAATGAAGGAAATCTGAGTCTTTCCTTCGCTTGCTCTTGAGCTTCGCTCCCTTTTCTAGGAGGAAATTCTTTTCTTGGTGTAGTCGCAGAAGTCTGAGGAGGATCAGAACGTCCTTTCTCATCGGACTGGTTTTTCTGTGGAGTTGCCCTGGGGGCAGGAGGAAAACCTTGTGGTTGGAATTCCTTAGGGTCAGTTTGTAACGACTTTTTTTCCGACCTTGTCAGGACTGAGACTTGTTCCACGGATGGCATTGCCAAATTATGGTGGACTTCTCTGATTATATTCACTTGTCCCTTGCCGGTCTCCTTGGCTCTTTCATTAATAACTGCTTGCACATGGTGTTGATGAATCATGCATGAATCTTCTCCATGAGGATCATTGCAAGTGGTACACCAGTAATCAAAATTAGCGGGTTCTCCATTATCTCCTGTCTCATTTGCATACACTACATTTTTTCTTTCTTGTACCCTTCCACTTGTCGAAGCAGCTTCCTTTTGTATCTGTGGAAATCTTCTTGCTTGAATATTCCTTTTCGCCTCTCTCTTTTTCATGGATGCCATTTCATTTGACAACGTCTTCATGGTATCAATTATGGTTGTGTATTGATCATTGGGGGGAGCTGATGCAAGGGGTGTGGCTGGTAATGCACGGAATGCAGGAGGTGCAGCTATAGCTGGGAGGGCCTGCATTGATGGGAGTGCAGGCAGTTTAGAGATTGACGCTTGGGAAAACTCTGGTAAAATTGGCAATAGAGTCTTTGATGGATATCTTTTTGTAGCGATGAGATCAGCTTCGCCCTTTGCTGCCTCTACATAGATCCCAGGAAAAGTGGTTACACGGGATTGCCTTATTATCATACTGAGTTCTGAATCAAAAGCCCTTAGATAATAGCATATAGCTTGTTCTTCCATGGGCTTTAGGCCTTGCGGTACTCTATCACGAGTTCTGGTAAACCTGATGTTGAAATCTTGGATTTCTTCTTGTGGATGCCTCTCAATGATAGTGAATTGATTCAGCAATGTGAAAGGATCCGCATGTATATTGAATTCATCGACTAGACGATCGGCCAATACTGCCCAAGAAGTAATGGATCCAACGGGAAGCGCTCTGTACCAATAGAGCATCTTTCCTTTCAAAGATATGATCAACAATCTGACCATTACATCTTCCTCAGTGATGTTGTAAATAGATGCTAGCACTGATACATCCAAACAGTGCTCATCTACTATTTTGCCTGTTCCGTCAAAGGTCGGTAAGGCTTTTAGCATAGCTTGTGGAATTTGGTGGTGTGTTCCCAAGTTCAAAGGGCCAGTTTGATTCCATACAAGATGTGTTGGGGTAGGGGCGGCTGCCATGATTGCTAAAGGAGTTACAACCGCTATGGGATTGCTTGC
Source organism: Wollemia nobilis (assembly GCA_028583015.1). Lineage (NCBI taxonomy): Eukaryota > Viridiplantae > Streptophyta > Pinopsida > Araucariales > Araucariaceae > Wollemia > Wollemia nobilis. The sequence goes on along the minus strand of JAQPPZ010016925.1, from coordinate 681,440 downwards.
AGATGCTCCTACAGTGGGTTGTAAAGAGGTGCTAATGGTGCCGGGAGGATTTGATCGTGCGGCTAGCACAGGGTGTGCTTTTAGGCTTCCGAGATGTAGTTCAAAAAACTTGATAGGTTCTTCAGAGTTTCTAGCTCGGGATCTGGTTATCATATGGCTATATAACCAGAAGGCTTTCTAGACAAGGTCTTTCTTTTATGGTCTAAATGCAACGGAGTCGCCAGGTGATTTTTCTTGAGATTTTGCAAACAAAAGGCTCTGAAGGTAAAACACCAAAACTTATACAATATTGTGGGATTGCTGGTCCCACTGGGCATGCCAAAAACTGTTGGAACAAAATCTGCCTTCGGTTAATAGTGATGCGCCTTAGACTTTGCCAACATTGAATAGACAGATCTTGCTTGAGATCATCTGTCTAGTCTCCAGAGAAGGTCTGGTTCCTTTGAAGTTTTTTAGAGAAAAGGGGAAACAAGAGATAAGGGAAATATAGCCTAAGCTAGAACTTTTATATGGTGCAGGTTAGACAACATCAAAGATAGATTTACTTACTTCTATCCAAAGCATTTAAAAACACATTCCAATGCAGAAATTATATAATTCCAGATATGATTTTTGATATTTCGTTTAGCATGCGTATATATTAGATTCTTATTCCAGCAATATGATTTATGTATTACGAAAGTTCAGATACAAGAACAGACTCAATCTACAATTCAATATTGTGAGCAAAAATAAAGAACATTAATACATACACTTGCACGATATGAACCAGAAGCCAATGGGAGATGTGATTTTATTGCTTGTATTCGAAGTACGTACACACAGTCTTGTAAACGTCCAAGAGCCGACCCTTTTTCTGGAGTCACTCACCCCTATATATACCCTAAAAGAGTATCTTTCCTAAGTACATCTTACTTATTTTACAAGCAATCATCTGTAGTGTTCTAACAATACACAATGGATTTCCCATAGATTGGATAGATTGGCAATCATCCAACGGACCTGCCAGGTTATAATCAATAGACCATTCTTCAAAAATCGGCACCTGATGTCAGTGCTCGTCTCCAATTGCCAAAAATATACTTTATTCCTTTATAGCTGGCGTGTCACGAAATCATGACATTCTTTCCTTGCTTTGGTCTTTTGCGCTTCAACTGCAAAATGAGACATGTCATGAAATCAGACATTCTTTCCTTCTTGCTCTTCTGGCTTCCCTAAAATGAGACATGTCATGAAATCGTGACATTCGTCTCTTCCTTTGCTCCTTTTCTGCCTCCCTCGAAAATGAGACATGTCATGAAATCGTGACATTCTTTCCTTGCTTAGCTCTTCGCTTCCAAATGGGACATGTCACGAAATCGTGACATTCGTCTCTTCCTTTGCTCCTTTTGCTCCAAAATGAGACATGTCATGAAATCGTGACATTCTTTCCTTGCTTTGCTCTTTGCTTCCCGAAAATGAGGACATGTCACGAAATCGTGACATTCGTCTCTTCCTTTGCTCCTTTCTCTCCACGAAAAATGAGACATGTCACGAAATCGCGACATTCTTTCTTGCTTTGCTCTTCTGCCGCTTCCAGCGGAAAATGAGACATGTCACGAAATCGTGACATTCTTTCTTGCTTTGCTCTTCTGCCGCTTCCAGCGAAAATGAGACATGTCGCGATATCGTGACACTTTTTCCTTTTGGCTCTTTCTCTTTGCTTTGGACCGCAAAAAAGAAACATGTCACGATATCGTGACACTTTTCCCTCTTGGCTCTTTCTCTTGCTCTTTACCCGAAAATGCAACATGTCACGATATCGTGACACTTTTTTCCCTTTGCTCTTTCTCCTCACTATGAACCGCAAAACTGAGACATGTCGCGATATCGCGACACTTTTTCTCTTTTGTCCACGACAAAGCAACATGTCGCGATATCGCGACACTTTTGCTCTTTTGGCCATGACAAAGAAACATGTCGCGATATCGCGACACTTTTTCACCTTGCTCCTTTTTGCTGCTCTTAGCCACGAAAATGAAACATGTCGTGATATCGCGACACTTTTTCTCCTTGCTCCCTTTTGCTGCTCTTAGCCACAAAAATGAAACATGTCGCGATATCGCGACACTTTTTCCTCCTTGCGGTGTTTTGCTTTTTCTTTGATCTTTAGCATATGGGCCACTTTGGTCTTCTTGGGAAATATGCAAAAAGGTGCATCAGCTATTTTTTTGTAGTTAAGCACTTTTTGACTAACAGGTACCATCGGTGAAAGACTAGCCTGTTCATCCCCTTGTGCGAATGGTTCAAGAATGCTGAGAATTGACAAAAGGACAAGCTCTTCCCCATTCATTCCTTCTACTCAATAGTGGTTTTCACCACTAACAAAAATTCAAAACTCACCATTGGTTCCTAAGGTTGTAAGGATTCGTACTACACGTCCTTGCCAAGGATGGGTAGTCATCCCCAAGACATTAAAGGATCAATGAATATTCAAAAAACACCATCATCACAATCACCTTTGGTTTCTCAGGTCATAAGGATTCGTACTACACATCCCTGCCAAGGATGGGTAGTCATCCCCAAGGCCTAAAATATCAATACCCTTACTTCATCATCTCCATACTACCCTTTGGTTCCCAAAGTCGTAAGGATTCGTACTACACATACCTTCCAAGGATGGGTAGTCATCCCCAAGGCCTAAAAGGATCAATGTTATTCACTAGTAACAAACATACCAGTTTAACCTTACAAAGATCAAAAGCCAAATCAAATAACAGTGGTTGTCACCACTATTCAAAATCCTTGCTCAAAAAAAAAAAAAAACAAACAAAGAACAAAATAAATAGTGATTTTCATCACTTTGTATACAAGAAAATATCCTAAACCATTGAGCCAATAAAAAATCCTAAACTTGAATACCTGGAATTATCAGTATTCGAAAACCATCTAGGTGATCCTCATTACAGGTTTGGTGGACAGCCTACCTGGCAATGGCGGTATCCTACACGCATGACGATATGTCTATCACATTAGCTTTACATGTGAGCAGACCAATGTTTGCATGTGGATGTGCTAGCTTATGGTACCTTAGATTGTCCCATGATTTAATCTTGCTAAATACAACGGAGTTAGTGGAGCTAGTTATGTGATCCTCAGTATAGGTTTGGTTGATTGCCTATCTGGCATTGGTGGTAGCCTGACAAATACCACATAAACGAACTCAATTACACACACAGGGATGTGAAATAACTTGGTTAACCTCCAAGTTAGATTTATACCTTGTCCAAAAGTCTTGCAAGATAAATGTACAGTTTTGGCTAGTTAGTTAAAATATCTGAATCTCAGCAAAGCTTAACTACATTTTAAAAACAACTGGTCTATTTCATTCCATACATCACCATCAGCAAAAAAAAAAAAAAAAAACAAACAAAATGCAAAATACAAGAACACAGTTGTCACATGCAACGTCATTCCACAAAGTCATCCCATAAGTACAGCAAGCCAGTAAAATCTTGTACAATCTATGGTGCCATCAACAAGTTATCAACACATCATTTCATTCATTCCATATGCATACATCATCTAATTAGCAACATTGCAATCATAAATCCCATATGCATCCATCATTATAAATCAATGTGCATAAACAGATAGACGCATCATGCAAAGTTTATAAAAACAAAAATAGAATCATCTGTATCTATATGTCATCAACAAAATGCCCGTAGGCTACAATGAACCAGTCCTCTGACCCCGCAAAAATCATCAAAAACTCAAAAACCCCCAAGCCTAGGGCGTCGGCCACCATGATCACGTAGGATCGATGTGATGGGAACTACCCCTCATGGTGAGGGTCCTATGGGACCTCTCAGGGTGACTGCTGCTCGCCCCTAGATCATGCCTACTAGTGCCCCCGTCATCTAGCTGTCGACAATGGGATGATGCTGACTGCTCAGTATCGTTGTCTCTCATCTATCGTGAAGATCCACCTCCAAGAGGTTCAGGTAACTATCCACCAATGCAGATGATCTCTCCCTCCATATCCATCTGATGCCAACGCCAATCTACCTCCTATCTATGCCAATCTTCCACCCTTCGACGCCAATATGACTCCTACTGATCCCACTCTACCTCTCACCGACGATAGTAAGATACTACGTCATCGCGTTGTGCTAGCTGCGTCTGAAGTAGACCCCTCTCTTGTGTAGCATCGATATCCCCCTCCTACTGGTAGGATGTAGCCCATGCGGTCTCCCGCTCTACTAGCTGAGTTTGTAGGAGATCTCTCTCCTATAAAGCCTCTCCAAGCTCCCCATATCGCCTCCACAGTAGCTCCTCCAATCGTGCTATCTCTATGCCTTGTCTTGCCTTCGCATCCTCTAAACCTGCCTGAGGCATAGGTGAATCCGGGATAGTAGCCTGCTTTGGCTCCCAGTGCTCTAGGATGTCTTGCATCTCTAGCTAATCCGATACCCCAAACTCCCCTCCAACACCCTCAACCTCCACCATGTCTACATCATCACGTGGAACTCCCCAACCTTCATTTGGTGCTTTTGCACCCTCATCTCATGCTGTTGCCACCTCTGCCTCGCCTAGAGGCCCCTCACCTCGCCACTGTCACAAGGTCCACCACTACTCATACTTGGTAGTAACTCCAATGTCATCCACATCTAGGGCATCAATAGCCATATCTGAATCCTCACCAAGTGGCACAATGACTAGCCGGTCTAGAGTCCTCTCATCCCCCTAGCACCAATAGACCGTGGGCTCACTAGGCATCCCCTAGTGCACCCTAAACTATCGTGTAACCTGGCTATATGGGAACAACTCCTGCTCAGTCCCATGCCTCCAAATTAGCCATCAATCCCTCCGTACCCATCGTAGCCACTCTCTAGCCTTAGGCTAGGCTGGACAGTCCCGATAGGGGTGCTAGAACACCTCCCTTAGAGTAAGTCGAGCGAAGGCGTCAGCATAGTGTCCTACTGCACCTGCCCATCGTCGACTCTGACCCTGCTCCTTCGACCTCTACCATAGTACCCCATATCCGATCTCCTGGTCTGCCATCTCTGCCCGATTCATCCAGGGCAGCCTCGTAGGCCTCTCCACTGCTATGTGCTGCCAAGCCCAGCACTACAACATGTAGCTACATTTGATCCCCTTCTGCTTTCGGTAATGGACCTCATACAGTTCATCATAGAGCTATGCTAACAAAGTCTGTCCCCATCTCATAATCATTAGTGTGTCTGTTGGACACTCCACCAGCCTGAACACCACCTCTAGCAAGTTCCATGGGAACCTCGCACCCGACAAGTCAGGAAGCAAGATGTTGGAAATGAGGCCCATGAGTAATGCATGCCTCACTCCCAACACACCCTTCTGTAACCACCATCGAACTAGTATGCCACCCATCTGGCAGTTGATATCCGCCTTCTCCATTGGGATCTCCACACCCAACTCCTCCCCATGACCAAAATAGCGTATCAGTACTGTTGTCCTTTGATCTTGCGATGTCATTTGGATCGACAGTCCATCTAGTGGAATCCGAAGAATCCAATAGACATCCTCCAAGGTCACCATCATCTCCCCTATTGGGAGATGGAAGGTGTTGGTCCGAGGATCCCACAGATTGATCAAGGCTGTTAGATAATCTTGATCCCCGACCACCGGCTCCAGCCAAGTCACCTGCTTGAGCCCAAGGGCATCAAGCCAATCCCAGTTTTCCAAAGTCAGCACTGCACGTGCTTCAGTGAACACAGTAGGCACCCGGTACCGGCTCTTCACAACCTGCAAAAGAAAACAACATAAAAATATTAAAACAATTACAAAAAACAAAAAAAAAATCATTTGTCAGTTTTAGGGTTTTAAATTTAACTGATAAATTAAACAAAAAACAACAACATTCAAAAACATAATTTTTTAGATCTAGGGTTTTTAAGTCTAACTGATAAATTAACAACAAAAACATTACAAAAACAAAACCTAATTTGTCAGACCTAGGATTTTGCATTCTAACTGATAAATTAACAAAAAAAAACAAACAAAAAACAATCATTGGTCCGTTTTAGGGTTTTTAACTCTAACGACTCATTTAAAAAACAAACAAAAATAGTCACAAAATAATTTTTAGACCTAGGGTTTTTCACTTTGCACTGGAAAATTAAAAACACAAAAACAACAACTAACTAGGGTTGAGCTACGTTTTACGTTCATTTTTACCCTACGTTTCTCACCTACGTTTTGACTTTGGTTCCCTTCTGGTTCAATGAGATTTTAAGTTATAAACTAATTTTTTTAGCTAAGTTTTAAACTAACTTCTGATATTTGTTGACTAGAGTTATCCTAAGTTTTACACTAAGTGATAATTTTGAGAGACTAGGATTTCATTTTTAACCGTAACCAACAAAATAAACAAAAACACCAAAATAATAGCCAACTTGCAGTTTTGAATAGCAATACAAAACAATAAAGGGGAAGGGTTCTCACTGGTAGCGCTTCGGCTCCGCCGCTCAATCCGGTGTGTGCACTCATGGTTGCAAGAAAAATTTTGTAGTGCTTCGCTTCGCAGAATTGACCTCCTCCTCCCGAGAGCTCCAAATCGCCAAGAAAAACAAATGCAAATGAGCCCAAAACTCAGTTTCGGCCATTAAAAAGGTTTTTTGAGCTTGTATTCATTCCCCCTGGGATGAGCACTCTGGTTAGTGCTTGTCCCACCTTGGGATGAATACTAAATAGGAATTCGTCCCACACAGGGATGAATACAGAGCAAAAATTTCAAAAATAGCCAAAAAATGCACAAAAAAGAGCAATAAAATTGTCCAATGAGAGTGCTTTTGCACTTGACATTATGGGCATGCAAAACAGATGTCGGGGTCACAAATCCTCACTATCCTACTCCCTAAGAAGGCTACCATAGCCGGACCACTCCACGAGAAGATGAATTTTTGAGAATTTCATCCCCAAATGGCATCACCAAAACGGGTCACAACCCACCCAAAAATAGCAATAACATTGTCGAACGAAGGCGCATTTACGCCTGAAATTCTTGGCATCCAAAATAGACATTGGGGTTACAAATTGTCACTATCCTACTCCCTAAGAAGGCTACCATAGTTGGACCGCTCCACGGGAAGATGGATTTTTGCCAATTTCAGCTCCAAAATACGTCACAAAAAGGGTTTAAACCCACCAAAAATAGGTCAAAATGTTTGAAAACTGCTTTCGCATTTAATGGTAAACCACTGAAGACACCCTTACCTAAGTCATCTTCGGTCAAGCGACTCATCGCTTTTCTCATGTTGGTCATTCCCTCATCGATTCGTCGCTTGATGGGGTAGTCACACTTAGTCGCCAATCAACAACAACATACCCAATCTTGGAAATGACACGCATTCAAAGGATTATTTACAAATACAATCGTGCCCCTGCTTGGGGCAGCAAAAAAGCAATTATCACAAGTTGATCAAATACTTGACATTCATAAATCATGAACTCAAGGTTCCCATAGACAAAAGGTTGTGCCCTTTGCCTATTCATGATTAATCAATGTTTAAGTTCAAGTAACACCTCACTGAACAAGGTTAACACTTCACATTAGTTCCTTAGCTCGTCAGAAGCAAGGATTCAAGAATGTGTGCCCTTTCCATACTTGAGGCATCAAGAGTTGGTTAGGTTATTGAGAAACCCTAATCATTAGTGCGTTGGTTATCTATTTTTGCTTAGCGTTGCACCTTGCACAGCGCTTCCCAAAAAGGGGCATCTATAGACACCAAAACAACACCAATCTGATTTTGTGACAACAAGCGCTAATCGCATTGATACACATAGCCCTCAGGGCAGTCCCAGAGGTTAAACAATGGTCCTAACCACTCCCAAAAGTAGTTTGGAATGTCAAAGGTCAATTTGGCATCTTTTTGGCACCTTGCTCTCTACTCGTCCCACCTCGAGACGAATACAAACTGGCATTTGTCCCCCTAGGGACGAATAGTAGCATTTGCCCTAGGGTGAGGTGAATAGAATGTTTGACTGGCAAAAAAATTCAAACCTCGGCAACTCTGCCAGTTAACTGAGGCTTTAGGCCATGCAATTGCGAGGAATAGCTTTTATTCAAGAAGAGAGACTTCAGTGATGAGTGTCTTTATTTTAGAAACCTCATGCAAGAAGATTTTTAATTAGGGAGTTAGCTTTTCTCTGAAAATAGGACAGTTAACTCAAGTGGCACCCTCGCATGCGCAATTCAAACAAGGAGACCCTAAGGTCTATAAATTGGGGAGTTTTCCCACCCAAAAGAGATACACAGAAGGAGCATTTGAGCAACGAAGTGCTGCCAATTTACATACCTACTTACGATTTGTGCTTTTACATCCTTAATCTCTCACTCAAAAGGGAGGTTATTGGGCGACTGTTAGAAGCACGAATCCGAACCCAAAACCCAATTTTTAGCCACAACAATTCCCAAAATTTGTTGACAACACATCATAACCAGTTTTGGACCCATCCCAAGTGGATTGGTGTTGAAAAAGTGCCTCAAACGGTGGGCGTCCTACCCCTAGGTGCTCCCCAATCTGTCACAATAAAATTCGCCCCACCCCGGGATGAATAGAAATATGTGATAGATTTCTTTGGTTTTTATTTTGCATTTTATTCTAGATAGGTTAAATAGGTTATAGTTCAAATTTCATTTCATTTGGAGCAATTTTGATCAGGTTTTTGTTATTTCCCGCCTTTACTAACTTGCAGATGGCACCAGAAAAATCTGGGTGATAGGAGAAAAATTGGAGGAATCTGACCTTCTGGGTATTCTCAAAACACCCCCAATTAGCTAACCCCAAGTTTGCAGGTAATTTGGAGCTTTCGGGATAGTACATTGAAGAGGGTGCTTTCTAACAGGTTATTGTAGGTCTATTCGTCCCACCCTTGAGCGAATACAAATCTGTGAGGAATTTCCAGACTTTTCTTTTTGCAGTGGTCTTCTATTAACATATTTATGCTACTGTGAAATTTTTAGATCGATCTAAGGTCATTTCATTATCATTTTAACATTTCCATGCATTCACTGACAGTAGGCCTTGGGAAATACATGCTTTATTCTGTCCGCAGGTGCTACTAATCTTTTCTATTTCTTTGAATGCATGTTTCCAACAGCAGAGGAGCAGGAAAGAGCAAAGAATCATATACGCAAGCGGCGGCGACGTTTTGGTCTGCCCATCTTACATATGGGCACGCGGAAGAAGGATTGTGATCCATGGATGTTGTGACAAGAAACACATTTGACGCTCCTATCCCCTAAAAAGGAATGATACGTATTGTAACACATTTTGAAAAGCGTATCAATAAAGAGATCACAATATTTCATATTGCTTTTATCTTGTGTCAATTTGCATATGTCCTTTCTTGTTCTTTCTTGTGGCATATTCCGTTTTGTTTCCGTATCCTCATGCTTTCACAGAATATCCTATTTTGAAATGGTATCCCATGTGAAATGATACAATTCAGCATAGAAAGAGAGGCTCTTCTGCTAATTTTCGACTTCCACCTCTAATCCTCTGGTTCTAAGTCTTCAACCCTTTTTTTTTTTTTGGCTTCTCTTAATCTATTTACAACTTAATTTTTATTCAATGTCTAATTCATTCTTTCTGTTAACACCGTTCTTTGATAGGTTTCATAACCTAAATTAGTTTTTTTTTAATTTTGGTTGGATAAAATTTTGTATATGACGCATATGGATATTACCTTTTGCAACCATAGCCTTACGATTTTATTAATATGATTTCCCAATAAAATTTCACCTAAGCTCTTAACACATATCTACTACAATGTTTTTCCACACTGCCACAAAGACCTTTCATTCACCTTTATGTATTCTTTAATTCTCAAGAAGTGGTGAACTTTTGTGTTCGGCCAGTTTTGCACCATGAGAAAACAAAGATGAGTATCGTCCTCCAACTGTCTTGAATCCAATCATGAGTTTTATGCCTTTGTCAATAGCATATACTGTATCCGAGGTCTTCGGGGTCTATAATATGCATGCACGCGACCGTCTCCACTTTACTTCCCATAGCAATTGAGATATATGAACCCCATACTATCTTTATCACTATGAACAAGATGTCGTCGTTGCAATTCTTATGAAATAACACATTTAATATTCACTATTTCAAGTCTATGTGAACATATTTATTTCATACAAAAAATAATCAAGTAAAGAAACAACCAACTGCGAACTATTTGAACATCATGTTCCCTTTCAAGCTTGTAATCGCTGACTGTCAACAATATTGGTATTCCATGGTAACTTCTTTATTTTATTTGAAACAAACCTTTTGAGAACACCCCTTTCTAGCGATGCTGCGCAAGTTTATCCATGAATCTTAATCATCAATGCATCATATCCGTTATGATTTTTATCCCAATTCATATAAACTATAACTGTAATTTAATCTTTTACTATCCATTATGTGCATCAAAGGTCATACGAAATTTGGTTCTCTCAAGATTTATTGAAATGATCAATCAACACTGGGATGATATTGCCAGAGCTATCTCTACTCTAAACTCTCATGGATGAAAGAAGGTCTTTCTCAGCGTTGCTCCGCAATGCCCTTACCCCGATTCTCATCTAGGAAAATACCCTTGAAACTGGACTATTTGACTACATATGAATCCAATTCTACAATAATCCTCCCTGCCAATATTCGGGTGGTGATGCTTACAATCTCATTAAGTCATGAAACCAATGGACGATTTTTATTGTCAAAGCAACCAAGTTTTTGTTGGGACTTTCGACTGCGACTAGCGCTGCAAATACTGGACTATTTGACTACATATGAATCCAATTCTACAATAATCCTCTTCACCAATATTTGGGTGGTGATGCTTCCAATACCATTATGTCATAAAATCAGTGGACGATTTCGATTCCTAAAACTACAAAGTTTTTCTTGGGACTTTTGACTGCGACTAGCACTGCAAATGGTGGTTTCATTCTCGTAGCTACATTCAAGTTGAATGTTCTACCTCAAATCAAGAATTCATCCAAATATGGAGGAGTCACATTGTGATTAAAGTACTTCGATGAGAGAACACAGTATAGCTCCTCCATCAAAGGTTCTGTCTAACATATAGTTACCCACAAGCTGGTGGAGTTTATGAAATAGCATCCAAATTCATAACTAATTTCTCAACATATTGCATGCCTCACATGCATTCTATGACTGTCCTGTGATGGTTTATTAAAGAAAACTCTCATTACACTATTTGACTCAGCCATGGGCCCTTGGGTTACCTCGAACCTTGTGCCCGAATTGACCTCCTTTATAATCGTTCTAGGGTTTTTATTGCGTGGGTTTTGATTGCGTTGACCATATCATAAATCGCACATCGAGTACCCTGCAAAAAAATAAATAAACATAAATCGCACACCGAGTACCCTGCAAAAAAATAAACAAAACATTTTATTAATATTTAAAATTAAGTTTCATCCAAACCCCATACGGGGTGGAGGTCCAAGGTTCAAATCTCGGGCCTCGCCGGATTGAACGCTTGTTCCTTTCCTATGCTTTCAGCGGCGTAAAAGGTTTAAAATGATTGTGGCATGGTGGTTATAGGGGTGGATTGCGCGAAGATTTGTGTGGCGGCTTCTGGAACGGACAACGCAGAATACTGTGATGGCCATAAAAAGCTGGACAGCCTGCCCGGATTCGTGGCGGCTACCGATTCCACAATGTAAATTCAAAAAACTATATATATTTAAAATTAAGTAAAAATGTTTTGAAATGAAACCTTTTATTAATATTTTTAATTAAGTTAAAATGTTTTGAAACATAAATATTAAGAATACTATGAAATATTTAAATATTATGGCTTCAGCACATTTCAATCATAGTTATTTAAGCTTTTAGACTCATAACATTATAAATAACAAATAATAATAAACAAAACAAGTAAATAAACTTTGAACAAAAATATAAAATAATATAAACAAACAAACTATCATCAACTAAATCACAATACAAAATGGTAAATAGAATGTTAAACAAAACTCTAAATCATGACAAAGAAGAAATCTAAAATTTCCTAAATTTTCAGGTAGGTTCCTAATTTTGGGGTACATTATGAAATGGTCACAACACCATGATAAATCAATAGAAATTAATGAAGATATTACTCTTGATTTTTTGACAAAATAGTTCATACCACAAATGTATAAAAAGAATGAGATGAAATTGAAGCAATAGTAGATTCTAAAATGGTCAAGAGGACAAGAAGCAAATAATATTGTGAGTATTTTATGATGTGGAAAAATAATACAACTAAAGAAGTGATGTGGATGACTATTGAGATTGATAAGCATGGCATATCCATTATGGGTTTCCATATTTCCATAAATATTCATAAGCATTTGCTCATTAAACATTTTCTCTTACTTGACATGTATGATGTGGGAGTATCCAAGCATGAAAATAGTTATGGGTAAGGTAACCATCCACTCACTGGTAACTATCACCCATTTGTATAAAATGAACCCCTTCTTGCAAAGGGAGGAGGAAAAAATGATCAAAATATATAGAGAGATATAAGGAAGGCCTACAAATATAATAGTATGTATGTATAAATAGGCTTAAATGTATACAAAGTTAGTATAGACTATCATATCATTGTGGAGTGTCTTCATGCCAAGCGTTGTCAAGTGTAACATTGTCATGCAAAATGTCAACTAGTATTGTGTCATCAACAAAGTAATCTCGAGTTTGTTGTAATCGTACAATCCTATTATAAAAGAGATCATTTTGTAAAGTTTCATATAAATTTATGGGAACCTAACTAAAATGTCATGTCAAATAAAACTAATCCATAGTTTCATTCTATGGTTGATTTTGTTGCTATAGTAGATAGTTGTTCAATTGACCCCTTCTTTCTAGATTGCATCAGTTTAATATTTCATTAATTTTTTATGCAGTTTACGAATGTAAATTAATACCTTGAAAATTATCTTTTTTTGTAGATTTATGATGGGAGGAATACGATTGCAAAACAACTACTCTATAAAGGATGGTTATCTACTACATCTTGAGTCAGCCTTATAGCAGTTATGGGTGTGAGCATAATTGCTCTCTACTGGAGGTTGTATACACCAACAAACATAATACATTGAACCATGAACACATCAATAACTTTGTTTTTGTACAATATAATCTAAGGCTTCATAGAAGACAAGTGGAGGCTAGTGAATCTTAAGAGGTAATTCAATTGGATGAGTTAGATCCACTAAGTGATTGGATTATCAAAAGTTCTATGGACCCTAAGTTTACTACGACACATTAAGACATATGAAGAGAAAGCAAAATATATAGGAGTATTAAAGAAGCCACTTTTGAGAAGCCTCTAATTCACCCACCAATTTAGAGCCGAAGTAAACTACCAAGTGCAAGGAGAATAAAGAAAAAAACAAAAAGTAGTTTAAAAATTATTTCATATTCTTAAAATATTGCATTTTGCTATTACATTCAGGCTGAATTGCTGATACATAGAAGGTAAATATACTCTTTATAATAAATATTTAATATTAAATTAACTTTTTAACTCTCCAATTGTTTTTTTTTTTTTTTCCTGTTTATTAAATTTTTTCTTTCGTTTTTTTTTCCAACATCTGCTGACTTTTAAAGACTTACGGATAAAATATTCAAACTTAAGCTTACATCAAATTGCTTGTTTCAAAACTATAGTTGGTATTATTCTATGCTATCATGCGGACACTTAGAGAAATTCATTATAGAACATATTTTATTATTTTTTAATGAAGTTTTTATGTTTTTCACATAAAAAATATTTTAGTTAGTTGAAGAGGAGAACATTAAATGAAAGTTAATTGAACAAAAAAAATTAAGTGTCATAATTTAATTATTGAAACATATAAATACGTAGTCACATAAAAATTTAAATCTTAACATTAAATAAATTGTATAACTTCACTGAAAAAACCCGTTAAATAAAAAGTTACGTGTTATCTTATCTACATGAGAAAATTTCAGAGAAATAAGAGCAAGGAGAAACTAATATTTTGAAATCGCGTTCCGCGCTGATTACCTGAACGGTTCACCGTCAGATGCACCACTGTTTAATCAACGGCGAAGATTTTAACATTAGTCATTGATTATAACGAATATCTAATCGTCGATGATCAGAAAGTTTTAGCGAATGAAAGATGAAGAGGTTAAGGATTTAGTCTTTGAATAATTCGATAATTGGATATCTTGGTGTTTCAGGTTATCATTAATATTACCATAGTCGAGGAAAGGAGTAGGGACGTCGTTTTCAACGATGAAGGGAAAAGTGAAAAGTGGAGAGTTATACTCGAAATACACATTGAATAATATGAGCACGAGGGTGGAAAGCTAGCTTAAAGCTGAAGTGATGCACCGCCCACTGTGTTTCATTAAAAGTATTTCATGAGTCACCGTTCATATGTGGCTTATATCGTTGAATTGCTTGTGTTTTACCTTTTATCGTTCTTATTCAACAGATTAAAATACTCGGTATTAGCTTTTGGCTGACGCTGTGTTTGTTTGAAGACAGTCACAGCAACCAAACTCAACGATTGTGTTATAAAGTTAATATGATAAGCATTCGCCGTAATTATATGTTTGCTTTGCTATATGGTTTACAGTCGCTTATGCTTTACTCACATATATCTATGTACAATATATGCACAACTATCATATATATATATATATATATATAATAGTTGAAGTATGTAATGAGAGAAAGTGTATAGGTGTCATGTAGTTAAGTATGTAAATATGTAATATGAGAAAGTGCACAAGTGTCATGTATTACGGGTGTATATAGAAGTATATGTTTCACCTAAAGAGTGAAAGTGTCATAGAGTTAAGTATGTATGTATATAGAAAGTCACGAGTCATGTATACAAGTGACAATGAAGCCAAAGGACATATGAGAGTTTTCGTACAGAGAGAAATAGTTAAGTACATGAGGATTTATCTTGTACAACTATATTATGAAGACAAAGCTCTAGGTATTGTATCAAAGAGTATTTGAAAATGTATGATGTATTCAAGCATGAATATTTAATCTTGTGTCCATATTTAGAGAAATTACTATAAGTGTTCATTTTAATATATGAATGATTTTGGCCATTTTACATCCATATTTGATATTATCTTCAGTATTATTATTATTTATATTGGCCAACTTATATTTTGATTGCTTTTATATTTAATTCTACTCTAGATCAAATATATTGGAACCTAACTTATTTTGGCTTAAAATGCAATAGTGTAATCAAATCCATTATCATATTTAGAGCTACTTCAAGTAGTCCCTATTTCTACCATTGGAGGAAATATTTGATGTGATTGCTATAAATTTTAAATTTGCAAATTTATATAGGTCCTTAGTTGGAGTATTTTTATTTTAAAGGAAGTGAAGACTAGAATTCCGTTCAAAGGCTTGGAGAGTAGATAGGGGGGACAAATAAAAATTACCTTGATTTGTATGCTAGGGTTTATGCATTTGGTTCAAACACTAGCGAATACAATGACTCAATAAAAAAAGAATATTAAAAATGCAAAATCTAAAGAGTGTTGGACATGAGGGGACAGTCGAAGTCATCCTAATACTAATTGGATTATTTAGAAAAGAGGATAATCACTAAAGTGATTCAAAACCACCATTGAAGAACAAACAAAATTCCTTATATATTGTGTTGGATGGAGCATCCAACAACTATTAAATTATTGGAGGATGAAATAATCCTCGTATATAATATTTTAAGAAAGGAATGAAGTTTGTGATCAGGTGAATGAAGATATTAAAGCACCAAAAGGTGAAAAATATATTTAAGCACCAAAATATGATAAATGAGTCATAATCAAATACTAATTTAGGTAGGTGAAGATATTTAAGCATCAAAATGTGTTGTATAATACAAAGCGTCAAAGAATAAGAGGTAGCATATTAAAAAAATTAATTAAGAATAACCAAGTGTCATTCAAGAGAGCTAGAGCACTATTTGGAATATCTATCGTAATGGTGAGCAAGACCAAACACTGTAAAGTAAATCTAAGTGCTACTTGGGCCATTCATCCTTGATTACATGAAGTACTTCCTACTACAAGACCATACTTGAAGCACCATGACCAAAGCATCTCCTATTGCAACACCATAGCCAAAGCACCTCCTATGGTAGCACCATAGCTAAAGGACCTATAGTTGTATCACCATAGCGAAAGCACCTTCTATTGTAGAACTATAGTTGAAGTTTCATAGTAGATATTTAAATATTTTTTGTAAAAATAGAACAAGAGCCATCTAAAGTGACATACTCAATCGAAAAAACTGAAAAAAAAATATTAGGTAAAGTAAGGTATTGAAATTTGCATAAGTTTAACATTACGAAGAATAACATTGCATTAATTTGTTTTAGTCAAGCAGAAAATGTCAGAGCAAACCATAGCATGGTGAATATTATAAGGTAAGAATTGATTATATAATGCTCTCCCTAGTCAACATATTTAGCCAACAAAAGCTATGGTAAGGAGTGTTACATTTATATTTAGAAAATTTAGATTTTATTAAAGTCCTAAGTTAAGGCTTATTTTGGATAATTAGATAAATTAGAAACTTTAATTATTTTTAAAGAGGCAATTAAAAATGTTTTCACTTAAACTAAAATTTATATTAATCTGGGAGTTATAAGGACTTCAACCTTATTTAAAAAATTTAAAAAATATTTTATATTTTATTATTTGAAATTAATTATTGCAATATATTTTTAAATTTTCATTTTTGAAAATTTGATAAAGTTATTAATTTTTGGAGAGATAAGGAATTCTACCCAAAATTGAAATATTTATAAAATTTAAAATTTTTAAGAATTTAGATTGAAATTTTAATTAGTAGGGAGATAAACAATTTGCTACTTCAAAGTATTTGAAAATTTTAAAAATTCAAATTTGCAATTTTTTTTTAAAAGATATATAAAAAAAAGGAAATTAACATTTTTAAAATTACAATTAAATTTTGGAGCAAAACGAATTTCAATTTCAAAAGAATTCAATCATTGAATTATAGAAGAAAATGATTTGAATATAAGAAAAAAAAATTGAAAGTGATGAAATATGGCATACACAAATTGATTAGAAAATATGATGATAAGCAAGATATGGTGATGCAATCTATCTGTAAAGAAGTATTGAATGAAAGTTTTGAAATATTTGAATATCTTTTATATTCAAAGCTTGTTGAGGAAATTGACAATTCAAAAGATATATTACAATACCTATTGATATAGGTAGTATAATGTATATGGAATTGCTTTCACTTAAAATTCATAAGAATGAAAATAAAAGAAAAAAGAGTTGATTGAAATTCTAAAAAGGAAAATAGTTATTTATCATGATACAATTGATTCATATGAATCATCTCATAAAGTAGTGTTTCATTTTTCATGTAATACTAACAATCCAAGCTCATAAAATCCTGAAAATTATTATGATACTCTAAGTGAATGTTTAGATGTTACAAGACAATATCAATATTTTAAGCACACAGAAATAAAATAAAAAAGCACACGAACCAAAAATAAATAACAAAGAATAATCTCAAATAGTTTATGAACAAGATTCATAAGTTTATAACAAAGAATCAAAGTTATAAGAACTAAATAAAAAATATGAAGGAGCAAAGTTTTAAAGAAAATTCATGAGAAAATTTAGTGGTATTTGCATTCCAACCATGAAAATAATGAAGGGTGGTAGATACAAGTTTAAATGGACAAATAGTGAAAAAAATAATTCAAATATTTAAGAGGAATGTTTTGCAAAACTTAGTTTTAGTATTATGTCATCATGCAAGCACTCAAGAAGTGGGGATATTATTTGTTACCAAAAAAATTTGTGTTGTTTATGAATCATCACACTTTGTAATTCATTAATAGTAAAGATAAATTAAACCAAACACATATTAAATAGATGGGGTATCCTAAATTTTTTAATTTATTTTTAAACATAAATGTGGTACAGATAAAATAGTCGATGCCTTAAGTAGAAGTGTGTTTACGAATACAATGAGCTTTAAAGTTTCTATTTTTTATTCTATGAAGGAATTTTATGTCCTTGATTTGAATTTTAGAGAAGACTTGGCAATATGTAATGACTCTACTATAGAAAATACAACACAATGACTTGATTATTTTATCCAAAAGGGATTATTATTCAAAGGAAAACAATTATGCATCCCACAAAGCTCAATGTGATGAAATATGATAAGAGAAAATATAGTGGAGAAATTTCTAGATATTTTGTAATAGATAAAACCATGAGATAACTTTATGAAAAATATTATTAAAAAAGAATAAATGAAAATGTCATATTTGTGTGGGGTTGTCAAGTTTTGTAACATGCAAAAGGAAGTAGATAAAACATTGGGTTATATCAACCATCATAAATATCAAAAATACCAAGAAGACATAATCATGAACTTTATTTTTATTTTACCATGAACACAAAGGGGTAGTGATTACATTTTTTTTTATTTTCAAAATGGAATATTTTATACTATGTAAGAAAACAAATGATGCTACTCATTTTCTTATTTGATATTTAGAGAAGTTGTAAAATTACATGGTTTACCAAAAACTATTGTACCACTTTTGGTAAACTTTATGATAAAAGTATGGGATAAAGTTGAGTTTTAGTTTAGCTTATAACCTACAAATAAATGGATAAATCAAATTTGTGAACAAAAAACTTGAAAATATGTTGAGATATATAGGTTGAAAGAAGAAAACATTATGGGATAGTATCTTGGTATAAACAAATTTTACATATAACAATTTAGTAAATAGTAGTATATATAAGAATCAATTGCAAATTATGTATGGAAACCATCCAAGAGGTGTGGATGAGTTATGGAGTACAAATGATTTGCAAATACAAATTATTATCGCAAATGACATTATCGATTACATTTATTTTATTTTATTTATTGATATTAGAAGGGGTTTTAAAAAGGATTTACAAACATATTACAAATAGGGATTTTAAAGGTACCCCAAACCTTAGATATATCAATAATTCATCAAGAAATACTAAGCTGAATTCCACAAATCAAATCCAAAAATCCCATGGAACAACCTCCTAGCAAATAAGCCGTAGTTTTTTATCAAGAAAATACAAGATATTGTCCCATTGTCAAACCACCATGTGCTCTGAATCTAAAGAAATAAATAAAAACAATAGAATAATGAAAATACTATAGTTTAAAAATAATATTACAAATAAAGGCTACCCAAACCAAAGTATTTAACACCTAACATGAAAGCATAACAAATGAATCCTACCATCACAATCAACAAATATATCCAACAAGACACATAACAGGAGAACCCCTCATGAGAATAGTTGATTTAAGAAAAATACACTAGATATACCAACCAAAAAAATCCACAACATAAAAGCCATATAGCAGATCTACACAATAAATTCTATGAAAATCATAAATCCCATTGGATATAATAAAAAATATTTTAAGAACAACTGCTCTCAGGTACAAGAAAAAGGATATATCAATATTGTACACTACACCCAAGAGGGAGAAGGGTAAGATACTAAACAAATAAGCCTTATAAACCTAGGATCAAACACACCACCACTGCTAGAACTGGAGAAAGAGATCTCTACAGATTGTTGAAGCTAGGAAACCCACAAAATACATGGGGCTAAAAGCTAAAAACCACCATAGCATAACAATCCACTTTCACACAAACTAGTTTGAGTTGGTACTTGGTCGTCTCCCTGGAATAGCCATATAGAACAATAAATTACTAAACCCAAAATAAAGTAGCACAAACTAGCTATCCAGGTACCATCTAACCAGAGTAGCCAATCCATCAGAGCCAAAGACATCCAAGGGAACACCATCAAATTTTTGCAACCAAACACCATACCAAGTTCATCCCAATGGGTTTGAGTTGGTAGATGGCCCTTTCCTCTCCCTGGAAAGCTAGAAAAAACATGAGACTATCGAACCTAGAATAAATACTGCACAATCCAACCATGTCCTTGAAACTACCAAACAATCCCAAAAATGAAGCCACCCAACACACCCACCAACCAAAGCGAGAGCCAAAAAATGGACCAAAAACCAAAATTTTCCACTATAGTATAATTGCCCAATATAACCCCTACAGGTTTGGGTCAGCATTCGATACTTTGCCCTAGATAAGAGTGATAATGCCAAACCCATAAGAAAGCATAATATACCATCAAGACCCCTAGCAAGAAAAACATCCTAGTTAAAAACCACAATAAATAAAATAAGCATGACTAGTAGCCAGATCTAGAATGGGAGAAAGGAGACCTTCCACTCAAAGGATTTTAGAGTGTTAAAGTTAGAGCAAGAGTGAAACCCTCATGGAGGAAGCCCTCATGGAGGAAATCCTCATGGGCCCTCTCTACCACTATGAGGCTCAGGTCCTCTCTACCATGGTGATGCTCAGGCACTCAATTGATTACATTTATGATTTTCTTTAGGAGGTGAAAATTATTTTAAGAAAGATTACAATAAAATACACGCAACATGTTGGTATTAAGTGTAGGATAAAATAATTTTAGGTTGGATATTTGGTTTTGGTACATTTACAAATGGAAATATTGTTAAAAGGACTTACAAGAAGCTAAATTGGAAAATGATTAGACCCTCCAAGATATAAAATTATTTTGTAGCTAATGCCTATGAAAATGAACCTTTGGAAGGAGTAGATATATCCTCAATTTCTAATGTAGTTATACCCATATTATGGAAAATCAAAAGATATTAAAAATGGTATAGCTTTTGATTTTTTGAGAAGAGAGTACATACAACAAATGCAAAAAGAGAACAAGATGAAATTGACGCAATAGTAGATTCTAGAATGGTGAATATGACAAGAGGAAAATAATATTATGAGTATTTAGTCACATGAAAAAATTAGGCAACTAAAGAAGCTACATGGATGACTACTTTTGAGATTGCTAAGCATGGAATATTTGCTATAAATTTCCATATTTCTACAAATGTTCATGATCTTTTTCTCATAAAATATTTTCTCTTACTTGACATGTTTGATGTGGGAGCATCCAAGCATAAAAATAATTATGTGTAAGGTAATCATCCACTTGTTTATAACTATCATCCATTTGTATAAAATGAACCCTTTATTATAAAGAGAGGAGAGAGAGATTGATATGTGTAGAGAGAAATATGAAAGGCCTATGAAGAGAAAATTATGTATACCTAAGTAGGCATGAATGTATATAGAGTTATTGTAGACTGTATAGTGAGATCCAATGTGGTTCAAGATGAATAGTATATATTGTCAATGTGGCATAGCAAACTAATATATATGATCGGTATAGTCAACAGGAACATTAGTATAATACTTAGCTTTTTATCTATTCAGTGTGTATGTTTGAGTGATGAATTCATTGTCCTTGAATTTGTATGCTATATATTACATAAATTGATGTATGGATGATTGTAGCTAAGGATAAAAGCATTATTCTAGTCCAAGCAAAAATATCATTCAAGTGGGTTGTAGCAAAATTCAAGTAGAAGTGCCATTGAAATTCAAGTGGAAGCACAATTCAATCAAGAGTATGATAGCTATTCAAATATAAGTAAAATTATCATGTAATATAGGTAGTCACACGACTCAATAGTATTGAAAATAAAATTCATGATTTTTGACTTACTACTTGCCATAATATAGACTATCGAAACACTAATAATCTTATATAAATTCAACATACAATGTGTCATCAAGTTGAGTGTCATCTAGAAGAGAATAATCTAACAAAATAATATATAATATCATGTCATCTTGGAGAGTGTCATCATTTAAAGTATCTCCAAGTGGAACATCATCATGAAAAGTATCATTTAGTGTCATATCCTCAAGCTAGTTACAATTATACAGTGTCATGATGAAAGAGGTCATCTTGTAAAGTGTCATCTAAATTTTTGGGAACCTAACAAGAGTGTCATATCAAATAAAATTAACACATAGTTTATGTCTAAGCTTGATCTTGCTATTAAAGGAGGTAGTTGTTAAATTTATCCATTACTACTAGATTGTATTAATTTTATTATTAAAATAAAAACACTACATCCTTTAATTTATAGAGGTTTCCTTATTCATTTTTGCATACATAATTTAACTTTATTAACTATGGTTGTTATCATAGTTTTAAACAATGTTTATTAACCATGTTAACTAATTGAAATTGCTAGATTTTTTTTTGGATGGGTATAGGGGTTTTTAAAAGGTCACATAACCTTTTACAAAAAAAATCATTAAGCCGAGGAGCACTCCATAGGATAGACACAGTAAAATAAAATGAAAAAACTAGAAAACGTAAGCCTTTTGTAGCAAAAAAGCAAGCCCTCTTAGGGCCACTAAGGAGAAACAGAGGGTCCATGTAGGGACCATAAATAGAAAACTCTAAAAAACCCATCTAGAGGCAGCAACAAAATAGAAAAAAGCCAAAAATGTAAGCCTCCTATAGCAAAAAATAAATCCCTCTCAGGGCCACTGAGGAGAAACAAAGGGCCCACACAGGACCCAAAAATAGAACACTCAAAAAAACCCATGTAAGGGCAATAGAGAAATAGAAAAAAACTAGAAAATATAGGGAAAATCAAGGAGAAAGAGCAAAATCCAATAGAAAAGAGATCCAATAGAGAAATACATACTCTAACTATTTGGTTATCCAACTACATCACACCCATTAACCTCGGTCGAACTATTAAACTCCTCTATGATCTCTAATTTATCCTTATACTCATCCACATGGGTATCTACCTAAGAAAGCAAGGAGGAAGTCATCCTAGCTACTCTCCCTAGGGTATTCATGATGTCATGGAGGTCTTGGAGGTGATCTCTTTCAGATAGATTAGGCCAACAAGACATCCTAGAAGCCAATAGGGGGCGGTTTGGTGGAGGTGGCCTCAAGAGGGTGGCTTTTCTTGGGGGCAGTCTCTTGCTTAACCTGAAAAGAGAGAATCGTTAGAAGCATCGTTATCAACCATAGTTGGGGCCTTGAGTTTACCTCTACTAGTTTTGGATCTGGTGGAGTAACGGATCCTCGATGTACCATCCATATTGGTGTCAAAATCAAGCATCTGATTAGTTCTTGGAGACGTAAAAGTGTCCATACCAACTACTCCAATGTGGCTCGTAGGTCCCAGAACATAGTGGTACATCAACAAGTGCATTCCTTACTAGATTTTATGAGTGGTGAGATTTTTAATATTCTTGTCATGTTTATCATAATTTTCTTGCTTATTTCTTGATGATTTCTCAACTATAGGTACAAATATAAAGGAGAAATGGTAAATTTGATTTTTATATGTTATTTCTAAGTATTTGTTCATTTTTTCTTCTCTCTGGTATAACGAAAAACTTGTAGTAGGTCAAAACACTAAAAATAACAATCGTAAAGCTTTTTATAGATCAATTAGAAAATGCTATAGGAAAGATCTTCTTTACGCCCCCTTCGATAAAGAAGCATGATGAGGCTTATGACTAGATAATGTATTTAAATTATTAAAGTTCAACATTTCTTTAAATTTGTTATGAAGTTTATAAATGTAAATTCATACCTTGAAAACTACCTTTTTTTTAAGATATATGGTGGGAAGACTATGGTTGCAAAACACCTACTATATGCAAGATGGTTGTCCACATCTTGAGTTATCCTTGTAGCACTTCTGGATGTGAGCATAACTAGTCTTTACTCAAGGCCATACTCACCAAGAATTACAATAGGTTGATCCTAGAGTCAATGACCTTGTGTTTGTGCAATACAATTTGAGGTTGTACACAAGACAAGTGGAGGCTAGTGAATCCTATGAGGCAATTCAATTGGATGAGTTAGATCTACCAGGTGATTAGGTTATCTAGAGTTCTATGTACCATCAGTTTACTACTAACACATTAAGACACTTGAGAAAGAAGCAAAATATTTGAGAGGATTGGAGAATATATATCATTATGATACCACTTTTGAAGACATTTACATCACCCACCAATTTAGAGCCAAGGCCAACCATCAAGTGTAAGGAAAAGAAAGGAAAACTACAAGTAATTTAAAAATTGCTTTACATTCTTAAAATATTGTATCTTTATGTTGTATTTGCACTTAGTGTCTTATTCATAAACTATAATTATACTCTTTATAATGAATATTTAATATAAATTCAACTTTTTAGCTCTCCAATTATTACATAAATTATTATTATTTTGTTTATTTAAAAAAAAAAAACTTGGGTTTCTTTTCCAAATTTTTGCTATTTTGTAGAGCTACCAATAAAATATTAAAACTTAGACTTGTAGGAAATTGTGAGTTTTAGAACACTTAAAGGAATTCATTACCAAATATATATAATTTTTTAATATTTTTTGATATAAAAATATTTTAGTCAATTTAAAAAACATAATAGTAAATAAAAAGCTTGACACCAAAACTCAAATCTTTTAAGCTTGTTATACCTGCATTGTATTAATTTATTTATTTACTTATTTTAATATTATTTTTATTTTATTTTTTTATTTTTTATTTTTTATTTATTTTTTTAAATTCAACTTTTTAGCTCTCCAATTATTACATAAATTATTATTATTTTGTTTATTTAAAAAAAAAAAACTTGGGTTTCTTTTCCAAATTTTTGCTATTTTCTAGAGCTACCAATAAAATCTTAAAACTTAGACTTGTAGCAAATTGTGAGTTTTAGAACACTTAAAGGAATTCATTACCAAATATATATAATTTTTTAATATTTTTTGATATAAAAATATTTTAGTCAATTTAAAAAACATAATAGTAAATAAAAAGCTTGACACCAAAACTCAAATCTTTTAAGCTTGTTATACCTGCATTGTATTAATTTATTTATTTACTTATTTTAATATTATTTTATTTTATTTTTATTTTTTTTTGGGGGGATAAATAGAGGAGAGACTAATATTTGGAAATCACGTTTCGCGCTAAAGGAGAGACTAATATTTGGACATCACGGTTCGCGCTAATTAGATGAACCGTTCACCGTCAATGCTTCAGTGTTTAATCAACTGCGAAGGTTTTAACATTACTCGTATATTATAATAATGAATATCTAGTCTTCGATAATCAAAACGTTTTAGCGAATGAAACATAAGGAGATTAAGAATTTAGTGTTTTGGATTGGAGGATATCTTGGTGTTTCATGTTATTATTAATATTAAATTAAAAAAAAATTGAAAACACTCATCCTCCATAGTCGAAGAAAAGAGTAGGGACGTCGTTTTCAAAGAAATGTGGAAAGTGCAGAGCTATGCTTGAACAAAATAAGCACAAGGGCGGAATGATAACTTATACCAGAAGTGCTGGCCCCGCCCACTGTGTTCATTAAATATTGCGTGAGCCACCGTTCATATGTGGCTAATATAGTTGATTGCTTGTGTTTTACCTTTATCGTTCTTATCCCAAAGATTAAAAAACTCGTATTAGCTTCTGGCGGAGGCTGTGTTTGTTTGAAGACAGTCACAGCAACCAAGCTCAACCATTAAGTTATAAAGTCAGTATGATAAGCATTCGCCGTATTTATATGGTTGCTTTGCTAAATGGTTTACAGCGCTCATACTTTACTCTAACCTCGGTGCTAATTAATATTTCTTACACCCCCCTTAACAAATAGCTACTCTATTTAAGAAAGCCGGCGTTGCAAAGATTGTAGCATAGCAGTCGTCCTCGACCACAGCAATTTCAATTAGTTGGAACGTCATTTAGAAAGAGAAGGATGAGTCCATTTGTACAAGGCCTATGTCTGGTTCGGCAGAACGATTCCAAAATGGCAGTTGGAGCTCCTCCGCTTAAATGGGACGGAAAGCTTACCGCATATGCTCGTACTTATGCGAGACAGAGACGGGGAGAATGTCTTCTGCAACATTCGGCGGGACCATACGGAGAAAACATATTCTGGGGCAACGGCAGTCACTGGAAGCCTTGGCAGGCAGTGGAAGCGTGGGTGAACGAAAAGAAATGGTATATTTACGCCAATAACACTTGCAACGGCCCAGACTGCACCCACTACACTCAGATCGTTTGGAGAACTACTACTCATGTTGGGTGTGCTGCAATCAAATGTAAGAGTGGCGACACGTTCATGACATGCAACTATTATCCCCCCGGGAACTATGTTGGAGCCAGACCTTATTGATCGACAATGAAGCACTGTAACAAAATTCATATCCGTGTATTTTCCTGTGTTGTGCTTATGATCTTGAATGGTAAAAGAGCATGTATGATTGAGACGAGAAGTGATAGAATTAGGAGAATGTTTAGGCCAGTGGGCGCTGCGAAGCTTCCTGATTTGCGATAAGAATGAATCGCATTGTATTCATATATTTAGCTTGATCCGAGAAACATTTTAGAAAAGCTATACCAATTGCAAACATTAAACTATTAATTATTAATTAATTTAGATAACAAGAAAATAAATTCAGATAATATCTACCTTCAGGCAAAGATTGCACGCCTCAGTTTATTAAAATCTCAGAATATTGTTATGGAGCAGTTAAGTGCCGGTGACTCTCACCCAGGTCAAATCCATGGGTCGACACTTGTTTTAATTTTTTTTCTCACTCGCCAACGTTTTCCTTAGAACTATGGTGGGTCAAATATGAATTTATTTATTTTTAAACAAAAAAAACCAATTAAAACATATTTGTAACACTTAAAGTTCGCCGTAAGTAGAAATTTCCTCAATTGACAGGGACTGCGAGGATGTGGTATTCTGGTGCTGCGAGGATGTGGAGTTGGAGGCATCAGAAATTAACCTTGGAAATTTGTTTTGATTTGGCAAGTATGGCGAGATGGGTCCTTCTTTGTCTTGTGATCTTGATATAGTGGAAAAGTTTCTAGATATTTTGTAGTAGATAAAACCATGAGATAACTTTATGAAAAATATTATTAGCAAAGAATGAATGAAAATGTAAGAAGGATTTGTGCAGGGTTGTTTGTAACATGCAAAAGGAAGTAGATAAAACATTGAGGTGTATCAACCATTATCAATATAGAAAATACCAAGAAGACATAAGCATGGACTTTATTCTTAGTTTACTATGAACAGAAAGGTGTTAGAAATATTAAATAAAATTTAATGCCCCCCAAAGTTCGCTCTCGAGAATGGGTAGTAGGTGGTTCGCTCCGAAATGATACGAATGTTGTTGTTTGCTCATCAAATTTGTGAACCAGTCACTAGGCAGGCGAAACAAACCTCTGACATCACACCTGTGGGTAGTTGGGTTTGCTTGGCGATTGATCAGAAACCCTGATTCGATATTTAATGCCTTGTCAAACAATTGGTGAATGCTTCCTGCCCCTATCCTAATTTTTTGGCTATAAATATCGGTGCAGTCGGCATTTTATTGTGGTTGAAGAGCAGAGAGAGGAGCAGTAGAGCTAGGTCCATAATAGAGCAGTTGATAGTTGGAGAAGGGAGCAACAACCTCCAGAAAAACCCCTTTTTATTTATCCTACAATTTAACTTGCAGATGTTTGTAACAACATCAGTAAAAGAAGCATTGTAATATGCTTACTCTGATAAATAAAATTTTTGTTAGTGTGTTAACCCTTGCCTCTTATCTCTATCAAATCTGAGTTTTGTTGTTTTTCTTCAGAACATGAGCATTGCAACTGCCTTGAGCAAGACGTCTAAATTGCAGCTTCCTTGTGTGATTTTATCTATTTAGTTTCCTCCTCGAGTGAAGTCTAGATTTTTCTTTTGTTCTATCCAAAGACAATCTTCGGGGTTTTCCCACCCGAAGCCAAGTTTTGCAGCCTAATTTTCTCGAAGCTTCCCAATCTTCGGGCCCAAACTCTCTTGAAGTCACACTTCAAGAGTCTTTGCCCCAAAGTGGAAGTTCGGTGCCACTTCACTTAAAGCTTCAATTTAAGGCTTTGCTGCCCCATAGTTGTGCTTCGCCACCTTCATGGGCGAAGCTGCCACTTTGGTAGTATTTGTTGTGAAGCACTCCATCTTGCAGTTAAAACTCTAAACCAGCCAAATCAATTCCCATTTAATCTAAGCTGCCACTTTATGATTGAATTCGTCGAAGCTTCCACTTCAATGACTGTTGCAGCGAAGCTCATGCATACTGTCGAATCGTGCAAAATATTCCCAAAGTAAACTATGCAAAGCATTTTTTTAATGCAATTTAATTCCTTCAAATTGGTATCATATCCTGAGATTTTTTGTGGAAGATTGAAGCATGGCTTTCAAAAATAATTCCTTGTAGTTGCACATCCCATGGTTTAATGCAAGAACTACGATTACTAGAGCATTTAGATGAAGATACTCTTTGTGTCACAGGAGCTTTAGGATTTGGTTGAGAGTGGATATGCAGAACTAAAATATGCAACAACACTAGCCACACTCTCCCAAGATGATAAAGACCTGTTGAAAGAAAACTGGAAGAAGGACCAGAAGGTACTATTTTACATCATGCAGGTGGTTGAAGAGTCTATTTTCAGGGTAAAGCAAGCCTGGGAAACCTTAGCCAGTTCCTATTAGGGCACCAACAAGGTGAAATTTGTGAAGCTACAGATGTTAAGGAGGGAGGGTGAAAACCTGTAAATGAGCGAGTCAGAGTCCATGACAATAGATGCCATCAACTAGATGTGGTTGAATGGAGAGATTATGCAGAACCAGAGAATTGTGGAGAAAATTTTACAAAGCTTGCTAGCAATATTTGACTTTGTTGTGATTGCAATAGAGGAATCTAGGGATTTTAAAACCCTATTTATAGAAGAGCTCATGGGTTCTCTTCAGACACATGAGCAGAGGCTAAGTTACTTATCTTAGTTTTCTTTGGAGTAAGCTTTCAAGGTGCAGGTCTCTTTCCAATATAGCGATAGACAATATTCCCACAATGGTGCCTCTAGTTCTCAAGGAGGAAGAGGTAGAGGAAAGTGTGGGAAAGGCCACAAGGAAGGAGGAAGGTCAAACTATAATGACAATGAGACCAACTATAATTTCCATAAAATAGGAGGAAAAGACACTCATAAAAATTAGCAAGGTGGATTTAATCAAAAGAAGGATAAATCTAAGGTCCAATGCTATTACTGCAAGAAGTTCAGCAACTATATCTCGAAGTGCAGGAAGAATTTAGCCAAGGATAATCAAAAGCAAGCAAATTACACAAATGAAGCTAGAAATAGAGATGCCTATGGTAATATGTTGTTGACATGTAGTATTGAGGAGGAGAGCCAAAAAAATATTTGGTATCTTGACAGTGGGTGCAACAACCACATGACGGGGAATAGGGAGATGTTCTCACAACTGGATGAATCAGTCTAGTCTGAAGTGAATAAGGGGAACAACAATAAGGTGCCTATGATGGGGAAAGTTAAAATCCTCATCCGCATCCGTTATGATGAAATGAAGCAAATTTATGATGTGTATTATGTGCCTGGGTTGAAACATAACCTCTTGAGAATTGGACAACTTGTGCAAAAGGGGAACACTATTCAATTAAAAGATAGAGTATGTACCATTAGACACAAAGAGCATGGGAAAATTACAATTGTGTGTATGATGAAGAACAAAATACTTTTTCTATAGATTCAAAATGAATCATTGATGTCTCTAAATGCAGTTGTGAAGGATACTACTTGGCTGTGGTATCTCAAATTTGATCACTTGAGTTTCAATGGTATGAATTTGATGTAAAAGAAGTAGATGGTGAAGGGTTTACCCCTCATTGAGTAGCTGAATCAGGTTTGTGAGGGATGCTTAGTCGATAAGCAACACAAGGATGCATTCCCTGTAGGTCAGTCATGAAGGGCTTTACAACCATTAGAGTTGGTGCACTCAAACATTTGTGGTCCAATGCAGACCAACACTTTTGTCGGCAACAAGTATTTCCTGACCTTCATTGATGACTTCAACTAAAAGACATGGGTATATCCCATCAAGCAAAAATCAAAAGAATTTTCTAGATTCAAGGAGTTTAAGGCTCTAGTTAAGAAACATAGCAAGTATTTTGTGAAGACACTTAGGATAGATGTTGGAGGTTAATACATCTCTAACAAATTCCATAACTTCTACAAGCAACATGGAATCTAAAGGTAACTCACTGCCAGATACACACCACAACAGAATTGTGTAGCTAAGAGGAAGAATAGAAACATTTTGGAGATGGCACGAAGTATGCCAAAGGTGGAGGACTTGCCACATGTGTTCTAGGCTTAAGCTATAGCTTGTGTAGTTTATCTGTTGAATATATGTCCCACCAAGAGTGTGAAGGATAAAATTCCTTACGAATATTGGAACAATCAGAATCCATATGTGGCTCATTTGAGGGTTTTTAGGTGCATTGCATATGCACATATTCTAGATGATAAAAGGTAGAAGCTAGATGATAAATATGAGAATTACATCTTCATAGGATACAATGAGAAATCGAAGGCATATTGACTGTATAATTCTATGAAAAATAAGCTCATCATCAGCCAAAATGTGAAGTTCTTGGAGGATGAAGCCTAGAACTAGAAATAAAATATTGGCCAACAAAAGCTAGCAATTGTTGATTCTATGGACTTGGAGGATAATAGTGTACAACCACCTATAACTTCAAGTAGTGGTAGTGGTTCCAGTAGTAGCACAACCTCACCATCCTGGTCACCTCCACTTGTAAGTAGAATTCCAAACTTGAGGACACCTTCAAATACGAGGAGCTTATAAGACATATACTAGGTAACCCAAAATCAGAGAAATGAGGAATATTCTAATTTTGCTTTATTTTCTTAATGTGATCCAATTTCATTTGAAGAAGCAAGTCAAAATTAGAAGTGGGTGAAGGCGATGGATGAGGAGATATAAGCCATTGATAAGAATGAGACATGGTATCTGGTTGATCTCCCAGTAGGAAAGAAGACCATTGGGGTCAAGTGGGTGTATAAAATGAAGTTTAATACCTAAGGTGAAGTTGATCGATATAATTCCATACTAGTGGTGAAAGGCTACAAGCAAAAAATAGAGATTGACTACCATGAGGTGTATCACTTGTAGCCCGACTTGACACAGTCAGAATGATCCTGGCACTAGCAGCCCAAAAACAATGGAAGGTGTACCAGATGGATGTCAAGTATGCTTTCCTCAATGATGTTTTGGAAGAGGAGGTCTACATAGACAAAACACTAGGTTATGAATTGCATGGGCAAGAAGGTAAAGTTTTGAAACTGAAGAGGGCCCTGTATGGGTTGAAGTAGGCACCCATGGCATGGTATAGTTGGATTGATGGCTATTTTTAGGAGAATGAGTTTCTCAAATGCCAATATGAGTACACCTTGTACCTAAAAATAAATGAATCAGGGGAGCTGATTATCATCTTTCTGTATCTGGACGATATGATTTATACTATAAATAGTGATGTACTGTTTGACCAATTTTGAACAACCATGAAGAAGGAGTTTGAAATGATAGACTTAGGGCTGATGAAGTATTTTCTTGGCATAGAATTTGACCAATTAGCAAATGGCATCTTCATTTCTCAAGGTATGTATGAAATGGATGTCTTGAAGCAATTCAATATGGAGGACATAAAACCTACCATCACACCTATTACCATAGGTCTCAACCTGAGCAAGTTAGATTCCTATAGGAATGTTGATCCAAC
Organism: Wollemia nobilis; assembly: GCA_028583015.1. Taxonomy (NCBI): domain Eukaryota; kingdom Viridiplantae; phylum Streptophyta; class Pinopsida; order Araucariales; family Araucariaceae; genus Wollemia; species Wollemia nobilis. The sequence goes on along the minus strand of JAQPPZ010016925.1, from coordinate 649,744 downwards.
TTTGTTTAAATGGCTAGTTGACAGTCTCATGTATCTTACAGCAACTCGATATGATATGATGTTTAGAATTATCTTGATCAACAAATTTATGGAGACTCCAAAGGACACACATTGGAAAGTAGGCAAACGGATCTTACGCTATGTCAACGAAATGAGGAACCTTAGAATTTTGTATGCCGGACAAGACCAACTTGAAATGATTGGCTACACAGATAGTGATTGGGTTGGCAACATAGATGATCATAATATCACCTCTAGATATGCCTTCCATTTTGTGTATGTAGTTTTTTATTGGTCCTCAAAGAAGAAGCCAATTATTGCTTTATCTACAGTAGAGGCAGAGTGTGTTGTTGCCACCTTAGTCACATGCTATGTAGTTTGGCTGAGAAGATTTCTAAGTGAGCTGCATCAAACACTGGAAGAAGAAACTACTATATTTTATGATAATAATTTTGCCATAGCTTTGTAAAAAGACCTTATGTTTCATGGTGGACCAAGCACATAGATATCTTGTATCATTTCATTAGAGAGCTGGTGAAATTCAACAAAGTGCAGTTGCTATTTTGTAGGTTCAAGGAGCAAATCATTGAAATATTCACAAAACATTTGAAGGAGGAAGACTTCACCAGGCTGCGGGAAATGTTAGGCGTCAAAGCTTTTATGAAATATGGTTTAAAGGAGGGTGTTAGAAATATTAAACCAAATTTCATGCCCTTCGAAGTTCACTCCTGAGAATGGGTAGCAAGTGGTTCACTATGAAATGATATTAATGCTATTGTTCGCTCATCAAATCTACAAACCAGTTACCAAGCAGAGGAAACAAATCTCTGACATCATGCATGTGGGTAGTTGGGTTTGCTCTGTGATTGTTTAGAAACCTTACTTCAACATTTAATGCTTTTTCAGATAGTTGGTGAATGCTTCCTACCCTTGTCCTAATTTTTTGGCTATAAATATTGGTGCAATCGATATTTTGTTATGGTTGAAGAGCAGAGAGAGGAGCATTAGAGCTAGGGCCAGAAGAGTAGTTGATAGTGGAAGAAGGGATCAGCAACCTCTAGGAAAACCTCTCTTTTTTTATCCTGTAATTTAACTTGCATATGTTTGTAATAGCTTCAGTAAAAGAACCATTGTAATCTGCTTACTCTGATAAACAAAATTTCTATTAGTGTGTTAACCCTCACCTATTATCTCTCTCAAATCTAAGTTTAATTATTTTTCTTCCAAACTCGAGCATTGCAACTGCCTTGAGCAAGACATATAAATTGCAACTTCTCTATGTGATTTTTTCTCTTTAGTTTCCTCCTCAAGCAAAGTGTAGATTTTGCTTTGGTTTTGCCCAAATACAAGCTTCAGGGTTTTCACACCCGAAGTCAAGTTTTGGGGCCTAATTTTCTCAAATATTCCCAAGCTTCGTCTCCTGAAGTCACACTTTTGGGAGTCTTCACCCCAAAGTGATAGTTCGGTGCCACTTCACCCAAAGCTTCAATTTGGGGCTTTGTTGCCCTGTGGTTGTGCTTCACCGCCTTCTTGGGTGAAGCTACCACTTTGCAAGTATTTTCTGCGAAGCACTCCATCATATAGTTAAAACTTTGAACCAACAAAACCATTTCCCATTTAATCGAAGTAGCCACTTCATGATTGAATCCATCGAAGATTCCACTTCGATGACTGTTGCAGCGAAGTTCCATGCATACTGTCAAATCGTGCAAGATATTCCCAAAGTAAATTGCACGAAGATTTTTTTTAATGCGATTTAATTACTTCAAAAGGGGCAGTGATTCCATTTTTATTATTGTTGATTGACTTTCAAAATGGCATATTTTATACTATGTAAGAAAACAAATGATGCTACTCATTTTTATAATTTGTTCTTTAGAGAAGTTGTATGATTACACGGTTTACCAAAAAATATTGTACTACTTTTGGTAAATTTTATGAGAAAATTAAGGGATAAAGTCGAGTTTTAGTTTAGCTTATCACCTAAAAATAAATGGATAAACCAAATTTGTGAATAAAAACCTTGAAAATATGTTGAGATATTTAGGTTGAAAGAAGAAAAAGTTATGGGATTGTTTCTTGGTATAAGCAAATCTTACATATAACAATTTAGTAAATAGTAGTATATATAAGAATCAATTCCAAATTATGTATGAAAACCATCCAAGAGGTGTGTATGAATTATGAAATACAAATGATTTGCAAATACACAGTATTATCACAAATGACATTATTGATTACATTTTTTTTTTTTTTATTGATATTAGAAGGGGTTTTAAAAGGGTTCACAAACCCATTACAAATAGGGTTTTGAAAGGCACCCTAAACCTTAGATATAGCAATAAGTCATCAAGAAATACTAAGTTGGATTCCACAAATCAAATCCAGAAAATCCAATGGAACAACCTCCTAGCAAATAAGTCAGATTTTTATCAAGCAAATACAAAATATTGTCCCATGGTTAAACCACCATTTGCTCTAAATCTAAATAAACAAATAAAAATAACATAATAATGAAAATGCTATGATTTGAAAATAAATTTACAAATAAAAATTGCCCAAATCAAAGAATTTACAGGAGAACCCCTCATGATAATAGTCGAATTAAAAAAAAATACACTAGATATACCGGCCAACAAAATCCACAACATAAAATCCATCAAGGAGATCTACACAAGAAATACCATAAAACTCGTAAATCCCATTGGATCCAAACAAAAAGTTTCAAGAAAAATTGCTCTCATGTACAACAAAATGGATATATCAATATTGTACACTGCACCTAAGAGAAATAATGGTAAGATCCCAAAAAAATAAACCTTAGAACCTTGGGATAAAACACACCACCACTTCTAGAACTAGAGAAAGAGATATCTACCAACCGTTGAAGCTAGAAAAACCACCAAATACATGGGGCCAAAAGATGAAAACCACCATAGCATAACAATCCACTTACACCCCAAATGGTTTGGTTTGGTACTTAGTTGTCTCCTCAGAATAGCCAGATACAACAAGAAATTACTGAACCCAAAATAAAGCAACACAAACTAGCCATGAACCCACTACTAGTAGAGAACCCTAGCAATAGAGCCATCCAAGAACCATCCAACCAGAGTAGCCAAGCCATCAGAGCCAAATCCATCCAAGGGAACACCATCAAATTTTTGCAACCAAACACCATACCAAGTTCACCCCAATGGGTTTGGGTCAGTAGATGGCCCTTTCATCTCCATGGAAAGCTATTAAAAACATGAAACTATCGAACCTAGAATAAATACTACACAATCCAACCACGTACCTAAAAGTACCAAACAATCCAAAAAATGCATCCACCCAACACACCTACCAACTAGAGCGAGAGCCAACCAATGGACCAACAACAAAATTTTTCCACTGTATTATAATGGCCAAAGATAACCCCTACAGGTTTGGGTCAACATTCGACCCTCTATCCTAGATAAGAGTGATAATGCCAAACCCATAAGAGAGCATAACATACCATCAAGATCCCTAGCAAGAAAAACATCCTGGTCATAAACCACAATAGAGAAAATAAGCATGACTAGTAGCCAGATCTAGAATGGGATAAAATATACCTCTCATTCAAAGGGTTTTAGAGCTTTAAATTTAGAGTGAGAGTGAAACCCTCATGGAGGAATCATGGAGGAAACCCTCATGGACCCTCTATACCACTATGAGGCTTAGGTACTCTCTGCCATGGTGACGCTCAGGCCCTCAATTTATTACATTTATGATTTTCATTAGGAGGTGAAAATTATTTTAAGAAATAGTACTATAAAATACAAGGAACATGTTGGTATTAAGTGTAGTATAAAATAATTTTAGGTTGGATATTTGGTTTTTGCACATTTACAAAAGGGAAAATTGTTAAAAGGACTTACAAGAAGCTAAATTGGAAAATTATTGGACCCTCCAAGATATTAAATAATTTTGTATCTAATGCCTATGAAATTGAACCTCTGCAAGGAGTAGATATATCCTCAATTTCTAATGTAGTTATACCCATATTATGGAAAATCCATAGATACTAAAAATTATATAGCTTTTGATTTTTTGAGAAGAGAGTACATACAACAAATGCAAAAAGAGAACAAGATGAAATTGATGCAATAGTAGATTCTAGAATGGTGAATATGACAAGAGGAAAATAATATTATGAGTGTTTAGTCACATAAAAAAATTAGGCAACTAAATAAGCTACATGGATGACTACTTTTGAGATTGCTAAGCATGGAATATTTGTTATATATTTCCATATTTCTACAAATATTCATGATATTTTGCTCATGAAATATTTTCTCTTACTTGACATGTTTTATGTGGGAGCATCCAAGCATAGAAACAATTATGGGTAAGGTAATCATCCACTTGTTTATAACTATCATCCATTTGTATAAAATGAACCCTTTCTTATAAAGAGAGGAGAGAGAAATCGATATATGTAGAGAGAAATAGGGAAGGCCTATGAAGAGAAATTTATGTATGCCTAAGTAGGCATGAATGTATATAGAGTTATTGTAGATTGTATAGTGATATCCAATGTGGTTCAAGATGAATAGTATATAGTCAATGTGGCATAGCAAACTAATATATATGATCGGTATAGTCAACAAGCACATTAGTAGAATACTTAGCCTTTTATATATTCTGTGTGTATGTCTAATGATGAATTCATTGTCCTTGAATTTGTATGGTATATATTACATAAATTTATGTATGGATGATTGTAGCTAAGTGTAAGAGCATTATTCTAGTCCAAGCAAAAATATCATTCAAGTGGGTTATAGCAAAATTCAAGTAGAAGTGCCATTGACATTCAACTGGAAGCACAATTCAAGCAAGAGTATGATAGCTATTCAAAGAGAAGTAAAATTGTCATATAATATATGTAGTCACATGACTCAATAGTATTGAAAATGAAACTCATGATTGTTGAATTACTACTTACCATCATCTAAACTATCGAAACAATGATCATCTTATATAAATTCAATCTACAATGTATCATCAAGTTGATGTTAGAATAAGTGAATATTCTCTTAAGTTATATTAGGATAGACACACTTGATTTTCCACTCCTCCATGTGTTAGGTGAACTCTGAGTGGTGTCTTCATCAAACTTTATGAGTTGTTGTAATCCAACAACTCTCAATGATCAACTTTGCTATTTATACAAATTTGATCCCTGGAATAAATCAATCGGTTCTATTTTATTTCTTCAAATATTGTAATGCTTTGTAGTTATACTCTTGGGAATTCTAACATGGTAGCAGAGCAGGGTAGATTATGTTAGCATTCTCTCTTGAAGAATGTTTCTCGAACTAGTTCTTAATATCTTATTCTTTATTTTTGTAAAGAAAGAGGTTTTTTTTCATATTATAATATGCTCATATATGCAATTTTTTAAAACGATATTTGCTTATGGTAATACCTAATGGTTTATATAATTTTTTTTTACCATTTATGCAAATATTTTAAAATTTATTTATTCACTACTTTGTGTATGCATATTAAAAACAAATTTACCTCTACAAAAATACTCCTTCATAACGAACGCAGCTTGCTTTAAAATAAGTAAAGCAATGTTGTTTCCCATTCTAGGTGTTTTTTTAATTTATATTATTTCTTCCCCTTACGAATGCAGCCATCACTACGTTTCACTAAATAAGGAAACTAATATAAATCAAACATTTTTTTTAGAGGCCCCCTATTTTTATTTTTCCTCCTACTTCGCCTGCATTTAATTTTTTTCCCTTAAATGCCAGCTCGTTCGACCTTAAATAGCCTTCGTTGTGCATTTCATAATGTAGAAGGATAAGCGTTCAATATCCTTTTGACCTCGTTGTGTATCTTCGTTGGCTCATTTTATATTGTTCCCCATAAATATCTGCAAGTGTTTTTTCTTTACGTTAGTGTGTGGTGACATAATCTTTTCTACAAGTGAAATATTAAAAAAAACTCAGGTCACCGCATCCTCTCTTCGGTGCCTTGCTCTCAGCATCTTTGATTCATATTTTAAAGTTGGTCTGTGGCACAGTTTCTAAGGGAGACTCTCTTCTTTGGCGTCACTCCTCTCAATGCCTCTTCAATGCATCATATGGTAAGGTGTTATATGATTTTTTAAAATAATATTTTTCTTATCCAGTGTAGATATAGGAGTCTCATTTTTCTTGGACACCACCATTGGTTTGGTGAACGTAGATGCCACCCTTCCTTATATCCATTGTAGATATATAAGGAGTCTCATTTTTTTAGGACACAAGCATTGTAGAGGTGAACGTAGATGCCACCCTTCCTCGCTGCTTGTTATTTGAAAGACGCTTTGTGGACCCTTACTCGCTGTCTTTCAAGACATTTTTTCTACTGCATCCTCTGTCTAACATCAACCCCTTTAAGATAAGCTATAATATATATATACATATAAGACGCTTTGTGGACCTTTACTCGCTGTCTTTCAATACATTTTTTCTGCTGCATCCTCTGTCTAACATCAACCCCTTTAAGATAAGCTATAATATATATATATATATATATATATATATATATAATCATTTCATTCCCTTTCCTTTTCGACTTTTTCTTCACCCAAAAATCAAAGGAGAATTGTAAAACTTTTAATAAAAAAAATTATGTGGGGGGTTTATAGGTGCCTTTTTGCACCTATACTAAGTTTGGGGGGGTGTCATTGCATCACTTTTTGCCTTATTTTACCTTCTTTACTTTCATTATTAAGTTGGTATAATAAATTTTGTTTATATATCTTGCTTAATATTAAAAATGTGTTGATTAAATATTCAATCCTTAATTAAAGAAATTACTAAAATATATTTTTTTACTATTTCTTTATTTCACTAAGCAAACTTTTATATTATCTTAAATCCTCTATTTTATAAACATCTTTAATATTTTATAGATATATTTTCAGTGAAAGGAAAATCTTTCCTTTCAAAACAGACTCTCTATTAATTAACTTTTTTGGAATCAATTTCTTACATATAGTCAGCTTAAATGAAATAAAAGGGTATTCAATCTAATACTTACATAATAAAAAATAAATAAAATATATATATTCTTTCTTTATTATTTCATTAAGAAATTAAAAATCTTTATGTGTTCAATTTATTGTTGTTGACAAAGAGTATTTTTTAATTATCTCTTTAAAAGCATTATTTCTCATTGTAAACTTCTTAAGAAGAACAAATAATTCATATCACCACTCACCTTAATGTACATACTATTTAACTTATAGTTTCCCTCAAGTAAGGGCGAGTTATTTGGTAACCAATATAGGCCTGGTTGATATTCACCTATGTTCCAAGTATCATATCTAATAAAATACTTATAGTTTCCCTCTAGTCAGGGTGGGTATTTGAGAAGAAAATATATATAGGTCTGGAATATTTGTTCTCTTAACCATAATTAATATCAAATTTACTCAAAATAATTATAGTTTCCCTCTCGTTAGCGCGGGTATTTATTGAGTTATTTGGTGTTTCCTAAAAGCTTTGGCATATATGATGTGGAAAATTTTAAATTTTAAATTCTTTACTAGTGCTCAGTTTCTCTTTTGGTAAGGATTTTAAGTTGTGTTTAGTTCCACATGTGGAATTTTAATGTATTATTTTTTTATTTCTCTACCTCCAAACTAAGTTTTTGACCCCCTATTTTGGGTTTTTAACTAGTACCTTTGGTGTGAAAGCTATATTTTTTGTAGGCCGGTAGGGTGACTGGATTATATTTTTATTTTTCCAATCATTTGATCTTTTTTGGTTGGGTAACCCCTTTGGGGTTGATGGTTGTAAGACTCCATTTGGATCTTGATGTTATGATTGTGGGATCCTCTCAAAATCCTCACCTTACAATTAATTTAAAAAAATATTATACCCAAGGATAATTTATATGTGCCTTATATATGGTAACTCTCATTAAAATATTAACAATTATTCAAAGTTGAGCATAGTAGAGTAAAATTTTCATGGGTTATTGATAATTTACCTCTATGTGAAATATTTATGACCTTTTTTCTTTTCTAACTATTTTCTCATATGAAATACTTAGCATCATTTTCAATGAAAAACAAAATAAGTGCCTACTCATTTAATTTTTATAATATAAAATTTACCATAAAGAAAATAAACATATTCAATAGTAAATTTATTTACGACCTTTTTTTTTTTTTTTTGTGGAAAACATCCCAAAAGGGATGCCACTTTCGGGTAAGACCCAAGGAGGCAGGGGTATCCATTCCGCCAAAAATGCCCAGGACTCGGACCTGGCCTACCACCTTTGACATACTCAAGGAGCAAACAAACACACAAAACCAAATTAAAAAAAGTAAATAACAACAAAAATAATAAAATAAAATAAAAAACATGCTCCTTGAGTGTGTCAAAACCAAAAGCACAACCAAACACGCACAATAAGATAAAAGAAACCACAACACAAACCACATAGAAAAACACAAGAACCACATAACAAAACACAAACAAGACAAAAACAACAGAACACTACAAAGACATAACCCAAAAAAACATGAAAAATAAACACAACCAAAACCTAAAAAATAAAATAAATAAAATAAAAATAAAAAACAACCAACAACGAGACAATAAACAAAAACAAAAAACATAGAAAACACTCACACATAAAAAAATGAAATAACACAAACAAAGAGAAACCCAAGAACAAGAACGAAAAAAACACAAGAACAATAACAAAAAACATAAAAAAAAAAACAAAACAACAAAAACACAAGAACAACAAAAAACAACACAAAGAACACAAAAACAAAACAAAACAAAAGAACCCACCCACCTTAAAAAACTAAACAAAAAAACAAAGAAGACAAAAGAAAAAAAAATGAACAAAACAATGACCTATCTAGACCAGAAGACTATTAATGCAAGAATCAACAGAGGAAACAAAATAAAGAATAGAATGAGCTAGGGAACTAAAAAAACTGAATGAACCAAAGAGAAACAAAAAAAAAACAAGAAGAAACTAGGTACCTTAACTGGAGCCATCCAAAGAAATGATAGAAAGAAGAGCTTCCCTAATTTGAGAAGCCCACCATATAGGAGGGTGGCCATAACAAGTAAGATCACCTTTGTCCAAAGCCCAATTAGCTAAAGCATCAACACTCTTGTTTTGATCTCTGACCACATGATTGTAATCAACTTTCAAAAATCCCATCTGGATTAACTGAATCTTCTCAATAATTCTTTTTATTCTCCAATCCACCTTATGATTCTTAGAAGGAGTCTTCAAGAGATTAATCATAAGTTGAGAGTCGGACTCAACTAACACCTTTTCCCATCCAACCTTAGTAGCCTCCTGAAGGCCTCTAAGGATACCATACCCCTCAGCAAGGTTATTGGAAAGAATACCCAAATTCTCGAGCAAAAGTAAAAACCAGGGAGCCATCTGAAAGTCTACCAATTCCTCCCACACTGGCTTTTCCGGGGTTCCCTCTAGAGGCTCCATCGGTATTGACTTTTCCAAAATCCTTAGGAGGAGGTTGCCAATTTCTAGTCCTATCCATCTTACTAATACTCACATTCCCTTTAAGTTGGTTGCCCTTAGAAGGTTTAATCTTCAATATTTGCATCACTTGATCCCATATTTGGTGGGAGTTTTGGGGGTGATTAAGGAGTTGATGGACTGATTCAACTAAGTTGGCTATGGTCTTTTGCCAAATATAGTGAATATCCTTCCTATCTTGATTAAAAATTTGGTTGTTCCTTTCATTCCAAATATTCCAAAGAAGAATGGTAGAACCCATCCAAACTAACTGCCTAATAAAATGATCAACACCCTCTTGATTAGGCCAATCCCTCCAAAGTTGTTCAAAAGTGAAAAAATTGGACCACTGTAAGCCAAGTAAAGTTGCCATTCTCCTCCATAGCTCAGAGGCTAAAGTACACTCAATAAAAATATGGTTGATATTTTCTACATTCTCTTCACACATTTCACATCTAAAAGGGCCATGAAAACCACGCTTCATAAGTTGCTCACCGGTAAGCACCCTACGATGCAATAAAAGCCAATTAAAGAACCTCACCTTAGGCCAGAGCTTTTGAGCCCACAATTGAGAAAATATGTCGAGAAGAATGGTTGGGATTATTATGGCATAAGGTCAAATAACCTTGAGCAACTGAATACTCACCCTTAGTAGTGTTGTTCCATCCAAAAAAATCTTTTTCATGGGACCAAGAGAGGGATCTCATATGAAGGATGCCTTGGATATCTTGTCTTTGCCTTTCCGGGATTTGAATAGGCCAGTCCTCAATAGGGATCCAATATCTACCAACCTTTGAATTACCAGTATGGTACCGATAGTAATTAGCCACCTTTATCCAATTAGCTCGGTGAAGCTCCTCCATCCAAGGCCTCCAATCGGGAAGCTGAGTTATCAAAGGCTTGTGACCATCCCAAGAATCTATCCAAAAATTTGCATGTTGACCATTATGAATGATCCAAAATAATTTTTTCTTTATCAAATCCTCACCGGTCTTAAGAACTGCTAAAATGGGAGAACCTTTGGTAGGAAGTTGATAGCGAACAAGGTCTTCAGGACTTTTGTTCTCGAGCATATTTAGCATGGAGATTATTGGCCCAAAGAGCATTGGGGTTATGCAACATCCTCCAATATAATTTAGCAGCTAAAGCTTTGTTGTTATTAATTGAAGACCGGAATCCTAACCCCCCTTCACTCTTAGGAAGACATAAAGTATCCCATTTCACCAAGGCCCATTTTCTTTTCTCCTTAGTACCACTCCAAAGGAAACGATGGCTGATTTGATCCAATTCTCGAAGAACAGACCTTTGGGATATTCAAAATGGAAGAAACATAAATAGGAATAGCTTGAAGGACTGATTTTACCAAGGTGATTCTACCCCCGGAAGAAAGCCACTTGTTGGTCCACTTTCCAATTTTCTTCTTGACTTTGTCCAACAACCAATTCCAATATTTATTTTTCTGCCTTTGAATATTTATGGGAATACCTAAATAAGTGATTGGAAGAGAGGTCTTCTTATATCTTAATTTATCCAAGACCATGGATTCCTGTCTAGCAGAGCAGTGAAAGAAAATAACTTTAGATTTGTCTTCATTGATCAACTGCCCAATAGCCTTAGAAAAACAGCTAATGATTTGCTTAATATTAGAAGCTTCCTTAACTGTAGCTTTACCTAAAAGGGTAGAGTCATCCACAAATTGAAGATGAGAGATAGGTCTAGCTCCATGAGCAATGGTAACTCCCTCAAGGGTTTTGTTTTCCCTCTTTTTGGTTATAGTCCTACCCAAGCATTCAACAAGAATGATGAATAAATAAGGGGATAGCGGGTCACCTTGCCTAATACCTCTGGAAGTTGGGAAAGACTGAGAAGGCCTGCCATTGATAAGAACTAAGTAGGAAACTAAAGAGATACATCCCATAATCCAATCCATCCAATCCTTAGAGAAACCAAATTGCCTCAAAACTTTGATAAGGAAGTGCCAATCCACTCTGTCATAAGCTTTGGATAAGTCTAACCGGATGAACATAGAAGGAGAATTTTGCATATCCATGGAATGGATGGCTTCCTGAGCAAGAACTATCTCATCTACTATTTGACGTCCTTCCACATATCCCCCTTGCTCGGGGAAATAATCTTATGCAAAAGAGGCTTCAACCTTTACTGCCATGATTTTAGTAATAATTTTGAGAAGAACATTACATAAAGCAATAGGTCTAAAAGCTGAGATATGATCAACCTCTTGAGCTTTTGGAACAAGAGTAATATAAGTTTTATTGATAACCTTCAAAATTTCTTTGGATTTCCTGGCTTCTTCCACCACCTCTAATAAATCAACATGAAGGATATCCCAGAACTCTTGGTAGAACTCAATAGGAAAACCATCAGGACTTGGGGTTTTCCCTTTTTGCATTTTAAAAACTACTTGTTGAAGCTCATTGATAGTAACAAGAGCGAGTCAAAATAGAGTTCTCCTCGGAAGTGATAAGAGAAGGGATTGCTTGAAGAACATTTTGTTGAGAAGCTGAGTCAAGAGGAGTAGCGACAAAAATATTGGAAAAGTAATCAACAACAATAGAGTTCATGCCATCCCAAGTATAAACAACATCTCCAGAATCTGATTTTAAGGAAGAAATAAAGTTGTGAGATCTTCGAGCTAGAAGAGATTTGTGGAAGAAATTTGTGTTTCGATCTCCTTCTTTGAGCCATTGAATTCTAGATTTTTGCTTCCATAAGAAATCTGAGTTGTGAGTTTAATTTCATCTGCACTTCTCTTCTCTGTGAGGCCATCTAAATGGATTTTCTTATTCAAATTTTCAAGATGAGCAATAACTTCATGTTTTTTTTATGAACATCCCCAAACTCTTTCCAGTTCCAAGTCTTGATTTTGGATTTAATGTATTACAGTATTTTGGCAAAATAGAACATCTTAGTCCCATGCCTAGGTTTACCTTCCTTCCACCATTGTTGCACACGAGGTCTGAAGGAAATGTCTCTAAGCCACATTAATTGAAAATGAAAAGGAGAGAAACTCACATTGGTTTTCCACATTTCCACCATGACTGGCCAATGATCCGAACCAACATTATTAAGAGTCTTCACTTTAGGAATGTGACCATGGATTAAGAAATTTTTAGAGAGCAAAAACCTATCCAATCTCTCCATTATACAAGCTAAGCCTTGCCTTCTGTTAGACCAAGTCATAAGGCCATTATCCGGTTGGATATCCACAAGATGGAGGTTTGCAATATATTCGCTCATGAGGTCAGTACTTTTGTCCAAATTTCTATTTCCCCCCCTTTTCTCATCTAGAGAGAGGATGGTATTGAAATCTCCTCCGATCAAGATCCAAGCTTTAGGAAAATGAGAGATAATATGAGTAATATCCTTCCACTATCTTCTTTTTTCCTCCAAAGAAGTCGGGGCATAAACAGTAATGCGAGCATAATCTGGTTGGAATGTCTACTTTGAATAGCTATAGCCAACAAACCCCAACTGCCAACCATATGGTGAATAACTACCTCTTTTGGGTCCCAAAGACAAGCAATGCCACCCGAAGTCCCTTGGGAACTGAGGGAAACCACTTTTCCAGTTGGCCAAATTTTATTGGCAATTAAGTCCATATCCTCCATTGACATCTTTGTTTCTTGAAGGAAAACAAGATGTGGATGATTTATCTGAATCATTCTTCTAATTTCATTTTGTTTTGAAAGACTCCCTTTGAGTCCTCTAATATTCCAAGTGATGATCTTCATTAATACCAGGGCTAAAAATGTTGGGAAGGGCATTAATCTTACCTTCCTCTACAAGCTTTTCACCTTCTTTTACCATATGATATTGATTGGTCTTGCGACCTACTTTTTTATTAGAATCCATCTTCAATTTTTTTTTCCCTGTTTCTTGACTTATTCCAATTGAATCTGAGATGGCTTCTAACCTTGAAGAATGCTCATACACAACCAAAATTTTACTAGATGGTTCAATGGAGTCTATATTGGGACCTGCATTATTTGAAGTTTTGACATTTGAAATATTGTTTTTCTTGTGTAAATTTTCTCCTTTTTTTCTGTTGAAAACCTTTGATTTGTTGGTTTGTCTCCGAGTTCTTTCCTTCATATTTAAATTGTGTTTCTAAGATTTCAGTTTCCATTATTTCCTCTTCCTCACTTGGGACATCATTTGTGGAAAGGATTTCAAACATATTAGCAAATGACTTTGATTGATCCTTCATTACTTGGTTTTTTTGAGTGTTCTTCTTCTTAGGTATTTGGAAACCTGCTTGAGTTTATATCTTCTTTCTTTTGATCAGGAATTTTATTTGGGCAAGCATCGGCCAAATGACCATATTCATGGCAAATTCTACAACGAAAAGGAATGTTCTCATAGTCCACTACTTGCTCCCAAGTGTCTTCCCCAAATTGTAATGTGATATTTTTAGGTAGGGGTTTGTCAAAATCCATTAAAACACAAATTCGAGCATAAATAATATGTTCAAAATTTTGAGTACAATCAGCGAGTCATCATAAAAGTTCCTAAAGAGTTTCCAATTGAAGAAAAAATAGTAGGATTCCAAAATTCAATAGGGAGGCCAAAGAGTCTAACCCACACGGGAGCTATAGAAGGCATCTCTTCTTCGGATTTAAATTTAGTATGCCGGGGCTTCATGAAAAGCCCCTGCCCTTCCAAAAAACCAAGGACCCCCTTGAAAATTTTTCTCTCTATCTTCATTATTAGCAAATAAAACAAGAAAATAACCATTTGGATAAATAGAGATTTGTAACTCACCTTTAGTTTTCTAGCTTTTTGCAGCCCCGAATTTGAAAGCAGATAGACTCGGATGAAAACCCACGAACCGACAAATTAGTCCTCTTTTTTCCAAATCTTCAATGCCAGTCTGAATGTTACCCATATCAAGCTTAACAATAGGAGTTCCATCAGTTGCTTTAAGACATCCTAACTCCGTTTTCTTGGGATCAATCTTAGGCATTCTTAGAGGTTTATGAGAAGCCCTAATATTGATATTAGCATTGGGCTGAGGTTGTCCACCACGAAGGGCATCCCTAAAATTCATTTTTGGGATTGGGTCTTCAAAATTCTTACCCTTGACAGGGGTTTTCACAGTAGAATTATTTTGTGGGTGCACCTTAGCACTAGATTCACTTGAGATATGAGCCATTTTTTGATCAACTACTTGAAACTTATTTCGTGGTCTCTTTAATCCTTGCCCTAGATGCCGTGGAAAGGTATGGTTTTCACTTTTCTTTTGTGCAGCAAATTGGAAGCCATTGTCACTCAAGTTCATAGTATGATCTGTTGAAAGACAAATTTCTAACCCATCTTGTATCCCCTGCAACATTTCTTGCTAAAATATTGAGCATAAACCACAAAAATATTGGCCGCTAGGGCCCGAAGGCCCTAAAAACCAACCTCTCGGAGCTGCTTGCACTCAACCCGAGATGAAACCCTCGCATAGCCGCTTGCCAAATATATCGTTCACACATAGGGATGCGCTAGGATCTGTGTTGCTCCAAATGATATGAAAATTGGTGGAGACGTTCTAGGGTTTTTTAGGCATCTACCCTCAAAATTTTAGCTCAATCCGAGTTTGGATGAGTGAGATATGGCCGAAACGAGTTCGGTAGTTTGGGCAGTCCTACGAAAAACCAAACTAATTTATAGTGGAAAACACCCCTTTCGAGGTGCCACTTTCAATAGGTTGGGCATAGGAGGAATGGAGCCTTGTCGGCCTCTACTAGCACATAGGACATTCCTAACTATACCATATATCTGCAGGATGGAGACAAGGGGAATGGAACCTAGGTCGGCCTCTACTAGCACCCAGGGCATTTACCACTGCACCACAACAAGCAAATATTTACCACCTTATTTTTCTCTTTATCTATATGATGATATTTAAAATGTATTACCATCATCAATGATTAATGGACATAAAACCTAATTTTATTATTGATGTAAACTCGACATTTATTTTTGTATGCAATTAATAAGTTTATGCAAATCTCCTTAATTGTACTTTGAATGAATTAATTTTAATAGTAGTCTTGATCTCCATAAGAAGTTATTTAACTTTTGTGTATTTGGTCATTGGTGTTCCATATGATTATAAGTAGGTTAATATAAAATTCCATTGGTCATTCCAAAAACACCTTCAAAATTAAGTTAGGTAAAAATAATTGTTAGAAATTTTTATTTACCATCTATTGATGCAAATCCTTTGCATTAACTAAATTACTATAAATAACCATAAATAAATATTCAAATTTATGACTCAATCATTATACATCACTATCACATCTATATTCAAATCCTCTAAAAGATGCTAACATACTATTTTTGACTTCCTTGATTAGTACAATGCTAGTAAATGCTCTATAAGAGCCAATAACATAAATGCATTGTTGTATGTGACTATAAGATTTATTTTTGAAGGTTTTAATGCTATTTGAAAACCAAATACTTTATTTAAGAATTAAATTTTAATGTTCATTTATTCTTATAAATACTTTTACATAAAATTACCTTGAGTTAACATTTGTGATATAATAACTAATTTTATATTGTTTCTATTTAGTATCTATTGGTCACGAATCTTCCTAGTTATAAAGTCTATGCCTCTTGCACCTTGGACATGAACAAAATTGAAAGGTTGGAAGAAAGAGAAATATTTTGGATCAATATCCAGAGAGGGTTGGTTCCCTTGCTAATATACTTTGGTTTAAATCTTAGTGTAACAGGAAAGAAATAGGGAAATATGTCTATAAGCCAATAGTATAGGATGGGGATAGACTAACAGCCAAATTTCCACCAAACAATAATTAGCAGCATACAATAGAAAAACAAGCATAGAAACTTCTAAAATTTATACAGTGAGAATCTCCCATGGGCATCTCGGTGTTAATTCCTTTACCAAAAAAATCAAATTTAAAAGTAAAATTTAAACACAACAAACAATGATAATGAAGGTATTCAGAAATGACACATAATAACTTATCGAGTGTAAGACCACTCAAAGAACCAGAATTTGAAGCATTTCTATTGATGTAGAAAATATGGAGTGTTTTTTTGCAAAGTGTCCAACCATTTTTACATGAAAATGACTAGTATTTATAGAGGATTATGCCTCTTTCATTTAATGCACTTACAATAAAATGCTAGTATATCAAAGACTAGAAAGAATAATTCTCTCCTTGGCATCAGTGATATTCTAGTCCAAATATCTTCCATGGAAACAATGATCCAACTTTTGTGAGAGAATAACATAGAGAAATTAGCATGATTATATGCTAAGAAGCAATCTTGGACGTCGATGCATCGGGACGTAGCAAAATCACATGGAAATCAAGAGCTTGGTCATTGAATTTGCTTTACCTTTGCACCTTGGAAATTCACTTTCACCAAGAATGTCCATTGAGCATTAAATCTACTTTGAAAATTTGCAAGGTCGATAGGCGGTGCATTGAAAATAAAAATGAATTACTTCTGATCTTACAACATTGAAGTAAAATCCTAGAAGTGTTGTTTGCATTACTTCAAAAATTAAATTCCATATTTCTTCATCCCTTTCCAAGAGAATATACAAAATCGTACCTTTAGAAGCAACAAACCTAGTAATTTAATATGAATAAACTGATTTCACCCAAGAATAGAGTAAAATAGTATTTTTGGGGCCACAATGGTTGACAATGCAACTTGCTAGTATTCCGACTAATGTCTTGGTAATTTTATCCATCTACTACTTCTTATTTTAATCATATTCTTCATTTTTACTTTAGGAGAAGGCAACACGGATTTTTTCCCCTTTGGGAAGGCGACATCACTTTTAATTGTTTTAATTCGGCACATATCATGACGCAATGCTCTTGCCCAAAATCAAATTTTAAAGCCCCATTCGACCCCTAGAGAGGTGAAACCACATGACACCTCACAACAGGGGCACCTTCAATTTTTTGTGTCCTGACCTTGCATTGAGCGCCTTTTATTTACACCCCAGTTGTGGGTGAAAACATCCAACATTATTGAATTGGGCCCCACATCACCATTTGTAACTTTCAACTTTAAAAAAAAATTGAAATCCCCTTTCATCCCAAAGATGGGTGAAAATGAGTTTCACCCCTCATTTGGGATGAAAGTGCTCTCCTAAAAATTGCATCAACTTGCCCACATTGTGCCCACACCAAATTATATTTTAAAAGATTCTTTAAGATGTGTTTCACCCCAAATAGGGATGAAAGGGATTTTCACCCCTATATTGGGGTAAATGCCCTTTTTAAAATATTCTTCAATGTCATTGACATCCAGCCCACGAAGCACCATGTTTAGTTTTCCTTTATGATATGTTTTTTCCCATAGAGGGGATGAAAGAAGGTTTTGCCCTCACTAGGGGTGAAAGTGCCCTAAATTTTTAATTCATAGTCACTCACACTTTAAAATTACTTTCACCCAAAAAAGGGATGATAGGGAGTTTCACGTCTATCTTAAGTTAAGTGCTTTTCTCCTTCATTTAAAATACAAGACTTTTGCTTCCTCTGCTTCATTGGGTGAACTTAATATTATTAATTACGTTTTATCTCCAAAATGGGTGAAAATGATTTTCATCCCTCAATTACAGAAAAACTACTCCCATCCCTTTCTTTAAATTGCTCTTGAATTAGAGCATGATTTTCACGTTTTATGGGGTTAAACTCATTTGGGAGTGTGGCTTGGGAAAAAAGTACCCAACTTCATTAATTCTTTTTTATGAGGTGTTTCTCCCTTCAAAATTGATTCCTTGCCGATGCTTTCACTGCTTAGACATTTTCAGAAAAATTCTCCATTGCATTCATAATTTTTATTTTATTTGCAACAATGCCAATTTATTTAATAGAGGCAAAAATATAGTAAAATGAACAAAATGTAGCACCTTCCTTTAATAAATTTATCAAAATTTACAATCAATATTCAACAAAAAAAATTAATGTGGCAAAGTGACAAAATTGCCAACATTTTTGGTGGCTCGTAGGGTATCTAGCTTGCATGGATGCAATCGACCCCAAGCCTTCATCCATTGGGCTTAAGAGTCAGCTCCACTTGGTGTGTTAGGTTGTTTACTACTTGATCTGAAATTCTGCTCCTTGGGCTCCTTTACTACAACATCCTTCTTTGAGAGATGTGTAATAGTAGCTTCAAATATTGGAATGGTTCTGGATCAAGAATCTTCACTAAATAATTACAAAACATTAAGTGAATCGACAAAATACCTAAATGTTTCCTCTTTATCCATATCAATGTACTTCACTCACTGACTGAGCTCCAACAAACTAGATTCAATGCATGTCAATTTTCTCATCAAGGTCAACACATGGTCTTCAGTGAGAGGCTCATCCCAATCATCAATTTTAGAGGCATCATCAATGAAATTCTCCCAAATTAATTCTAGGTCTTCCTTTGATAGAATGTTCCCTTGATCATCAGTGAAGCTAGGGAAACTATTTTTATCTACTACATTAAAGTAGAGCTATAAAACTCTTCTCTTCTGATTGAACATATTCAGTATCATATGAGCCTTCTTAACCTATTATAGCTTAGAAAAATACTTGCGTAGTATAACCTTAGCACTTTCTCAAGATCGAGCCATATCACTCATGGAACAAAACCTGAGATCTGATCTAGCCAATGCCTACGTCTATGTTTCCTTCACCATGAGAGGCTCTAAGTGATCTTCACCACACTCCAGTACATGATGGTCGTATGATATGACTTTATGTATCTCCTCAAGGTACACGAGGACCTATGTTGCCTTAGCCTTGATAGTCTTACAATAAACCAACAATTGACTGCATGCCTCCCTAAATTTTTCTTTCGTTAGAACAATCATCTATGTTGCTTTCACAACCATTTGATCCTAAAAATTTTGGATTT
Source organism: Wollemia nobilis (assembly GCA_028583015.1). Classification (NCBI taxonomy): domain Eukaryota; kingdom Viridiplantae; phylum Streptophyta; class Pinopsida; order Araucariales; family Araucariaceae; genus Wollemia; species Wollemia nobilis. The sequence continues at coordinate 630,289 of JAQPPZ010016925.1, read as the reverse complement.
GACCCTTCAAAACCTCCACCTGTTGCTCTGCTCCTCCTTTGGCCTCCTGGTGCTTATGAATTGTCTTCTCCAACTCCTATGCACTTTTCTACTATTGAGTAGCCTTTGAATGGGTATATCACAAGTATGCTTGACCTTTTGCCAAAGACTCCTCGAAGATGATGATTTTAGTCTCAACCTCAAAAAAGTAATTTTTGTAGTGCTCGCCATGTAGGAACAAGGAGCTCATTTCTACCTAAATTTTCCCCATATTCACTATGGTGTTGAGCATTTTTAGGTTCTTTGTGATGATTTCATAAGTATAATCATCCAGAGTCATCTCCCCTTGAGGCTTCTAAACCTGAGGAAACATTTTCACTGTATGGGCCTCCATGGTGTTGGGATCAAAATAAACCTTCTTCAATGGCCTTTTTGGTGCTAGGTCCTATCTTATTTTCTAACTCTTCAACCAATGTGATAAAATTAGGTGAGCTTGGTGGATATTGGATGCAATAGGCTATTCTAGTACAACCACTATATTTGACCCAGGCAACACTTGTAGCTCTAAAAATTGGGTGAAAGAGAAATAAACTTGTTGTGGATTTGGCTTGAGGGAATTGGAAATCAGTATGGTGGAAATGGTTTATGGAATGGAGATAGTAGCAGGAATGGAAGAAAAGGTTTCTACCATAGTCAAACTCACTCGAGGATGAGCTTGTGTACTTATATTCATAATGGAGTTTATTGGAACGGATGATATGGGAAGTGAAAATGAATTTAAGGTGGATATAAAAGAAATAAAAGAAAGGAAAGTAGAAGAAATAGGAAGAGAAGAAGAGGGAGCATTTGTGATCGATAATTGAGATATAGGGATCAAAATAGAGATGGAGGGCATGCCAAATGGAGGTGAAATGAAAGTGGAAATTAAATAATAGGAAAAAACAATCACCAACTACTCGAGGATATAAGAAGGAGAGGAAAAAATACCTTTAGGATCTGATGCCAGTTGATATGAAGAGGATGAATGTGATTGTGTTACTGGATCCTTCTTAGCCTGGTCCCCTAGATTTATTGCAATATCCTTCTCAAGATATATAAGTTTAGCACTTTGGACCAACGACTCTATTCAGACCAAGAGAATATATTCTAACACTTCTACCCATAGAGCTGAAACTACGGGGGGAGGATTTTATGAAACTACACCAATTCTTCACTTATTTGATATATTGATAATAGGTAATGTTGAGTGGTATTTTCACCCAGTTGTGAAAGTACACTCTCCTTTAGGATTTGGGTTCCAAATCCCCTCTTGCAAAGAAGTTAAACAAACAACTTCTCCAAGGTCTCCGTTGTATTAGCATTTGCATATATGTATTAGTAATCTCAAATAAAGATATTCAATTTAAATGCTTGGAACACCTTAGTGATTGCAAGTAATTGTAAACAAGGGGCAATGTTGATTTATTTCACCATGAAACTTTAGTGATTGTTCATTGTTTTTTTGGATTTTGATATTTTTTAGATGTTTATTTTAATGCCTTGAAAAGTTAAAACTTCCGGAAAAATATAAAATGCAGAAAATGAAAAATGAAATGCAGAAACCGAAAATAAAATGCATTCAGTATGATGCTATCCTATTTCGACAAAACCGAAGATGTGAGGTCTCCGTGCATGCAACCTAACCTATTGGACTTGCAAAACAAGCACAATCCCCATAGAGCTAAGTGCTGGTTCCTAGGGTACGAAATAAAATTCAGATTTCAAATATTCGCCTAATGTAACCCAAAGAAATGGCATCAACATTATCTATAAATTCGAAATCTGAAAAGATGAAAGAATAAACATTAAATCCATAGCATGCAAAGAAAATCTCCTTCTTTCTTGCCCACAAGATGCAAATTTCTGAACACTTCTGCATTAAAAATGTGTCATTTTACAATAGCAGAATTTCTGGTTTTCCCGAACCAGTCCATGGAAGAAAAACGACTCAAACAGGCCCAGAATAGCCTTATCGCCTTCAAGTCTGCAACTCTGCTCGCCGTAATTTCCAACCCATGTCCATGAAGAAGAAAAACCAGTCTACGAAAGAAAAACAGCCCAACTAGGTCCATAATGGCCTTATCGCCTTCAAACCTGCAACGCTACTTGCAGCAGTTTTCCACCCCTCTCTGGCCTCTTTGAATGGCGTATTTAAACTCGTGAAAACCTTGTTTCCTTCCCTGACGGTTCGTTTCATTTGCCGATGGCTGTTCGTTTCACCTTCCCTGACTGTTCATTTCACCTTCCCTGTATGCGTGTGCTTTGCTTTCCATTTTGTGGCCCTTCGCTGCGATTTCTCCACATGGTTTTGCATCCGTTTCCCTCCGTGTGTAACGACCATCTTAAATGATTTCAAATCATTAAATATTCCTTATGTAACGCTTTGTCTTCTTCATTGGATTTTGTCCTTATGTCCACGTCACTATGCAGGTCCGTTACCTTGGCGAAAATGGAACATGTCGCGATATCGCGACACTTTTGCCTCCTTGCTCTCCTTTTTTGCTTTGAATCGCAAAAATGGAACATGTCGCGATATCGCGACACTTTTGGCCCCTTCCGTATTTTGTTGCTTTTAGCCATGAAAATGTAACATGTCGCGATATCGCGACACTTTTGGCCCCTTCCGTATTTTGTTGCTTTTAGCCGTGAAAATGTAACATGTCGCGATATCGCGACACTTTTTCTTTCTCTGCTTGTCTGCCCATTTTGAATCGTGAAAATGCAACATGTCACGATATCGCGACACTTTTTCTTTCTCTGCTTGTCCATTTTGAATCGCGAAAATGCAACATGTCGCGATATCGCGACACTTTTTCCTTTCCGCCGCGAAAATGCAACATGTCGCGATATCGTGACACTTTTCTTTGGTCGCGAAAATGCAACATGTCGCGATATCGCGACACTTTTCTTTCTTTTTTTTTCTTCCCTTATTTGGATCGTGAAAATGCAACATGTCGCGATATCGCGACACTTTTCTTTCTTCTTATTTTCCTCGTTTGGTCGTGAAAATGCAACATGTCACGATATCGCGACACTTTTCTTTCTTCTCTTTTTCTTTGCTTTGGGCCGCGAAAATGCAACATGTCGTGATATCGTGACACTTTTTGTCTTTTGGCCGCGATGATGCAACATGTCGCGATATCGTGACACTTTTTCTTTTTGGCCGCGATGGTGCAACATGTCGCGATATCGTGACACTTTTTCTTTTTGGGCTGTGATGGTGCAACATGTCACGATATCGCGACACTTTTTCTTTTTGGGCTGCGATGGTGCAACATGTCGCGATATCGCGACACTTTTTCTTTTTGGGCCGCGATGGTGCAACATGTCGCGATATCGTGACACTTTTTCTTTTTGGGCCATGATGGTGCAACATGTCGCGATATCGCGACACTTTTTCTTTTTGGGCCGCGATGGTGCAACATGTCGCGATATCGTGACACTTTTTCTTTTGGGCCGTGATGGTGCAACATGTCACGATATCGCGACACTTTTTTTTTTGGGCCGCGATGGTGCAACATGTCGCGATATCGTGACACTTTTTTTTTTCCTTTTTTTTCCGACACTTTTTCTCCTTGTGGTTTTTTTTGCTTTTTTTCTTTGAACTTTAGCCTATGGGCCACTTCGGTCTTCTTGGAACACATGCAAAAAATGTGGGTCCCCAATTTTGGGGTACGTTGTGGATCAGCCACAACAAATGGCGACTCTACTGGGAAATGCTCCTGAGCATTTCGGTGAGAACTCAACTTGAAAACACACAGACTCAAATACAAGCGTTAGCAAATATCCCAAGAATGAAACTAGATGAGAAATACATGAAACATTAGAATTATTAAGCATCAGCTCTGTGTGTGCAATGTGCTTCATTCCCTATCGTTTGAAATTCATTCAGCTTTCCATTGTCAGCTTCACTTATGATTCGTATGCAAGGCTATGAATGATTTGTGCAGGATTTGACGTATGACAACTATGTTAGAGATATAACAACCTGCTTTGCAAAGGCTCAGACCTTCTAGCATCATGAACAAACATATTAAAACTGTCAAACCCTCTTAGGACCAAATATATGTATACTTGAATTAATTTACTAGATCCCAAAGTTGGTTATGTGTCACTACCATCTTGAACCCATGTGCAAGTGTAAGTGAAATCGGAGCTTTGGGGAATAGGATTCCCAACCTAAGCGAGATGGGAATTTAACCCTATCCTTACTACTCTGATCTGGAGTTCATTACCTCATCTTGAACAAAATGATTTAACCTGTTATGGATGAAATTGTCAGGCTAGCTTGTCCGTTTGAGCAGTCAGTGGTCTTGCTTTTAGACAAGACATGTTGCCACGCATGAGCATACTCCACTGCCAGCCAGGCGTCTATAGCCCCGATGGAGATTAACCCCATAATCCATGATTTGGCTCTACTTTGATTTCTTGGACCTTGGGGATGACTACCCATCCTTGCAAGGGACATGTAGTACGATCCTTCCAATCCAATATTAATAAAGAAATGAAAAATATTTTCTTTTGAATTTCAAGTTCTTGAGTGGGCAAAATAGAAGCTTTGGGGAATCGGATTCTCAACCTAAGCGAGATGAGAATTAGACCCTATCCTTACTACTCCATGAAGGTCAAATCAGAGCTTTGGGGAGTTGGATCCTCAACCTAAGTTCGATGAGGATTTAACCCTATCCTTACTACTCTGATTTTAGGCTTTAAGCACTTATGGGAGTGGTAAAAACCACTATTTTAAGGATTATGTTGCATGATAGGACAGACACGAAATACTCCTTTCGCCTCACCTTTTCTTCCAAGTATGGTTTTGACCATTTTACTCAAGATTCTCTTTAATATGTGTAGAACGTGCTTGGTTCAAGATAGTTCGGGCATCAGTTCCCAACCTTAGGATCCTTTTAATATATGTTATGTAATAACCCTAAGAGGATTCGACACCTTTTCAATGATTGCACATGAAATGAAGATGCAACTGAGATGGAATGTATATGCAATGCGGAATGTACATGAGATATGAATGCATTGCTCCTTTTGAAATGCGGATGAAGTATACCACCTACTTTGCCATAATTTATAAAACTGACAACTTCCTGCATCATAAGTTCCAAACGATATTCTTTAATGTGTTTGCGAAATTCGTGGAGCTTTCTGCAATACAATTCCGATGTTTCATATTCTCCTAGTCTTAGTCAACATTCATAAGGACCTAAATTAACAAACCAAAAATGTCCAAAGGACCAACACACAAAACTTAAAACCAAAATGAGATCTAATCCAAAACCAAAACACGAAAACCAAAAGTATATACAATATAATACAAGATGATGCAAAAATTTGGATTATCATTTTCCCGGATCCCAAACCTGATTAGAGCATTCCAAAAGACATATAATATGATACACATGCCGAATGTGGAAGGAATCAAATGAAAACAAGATTAGACCAAACAATGCAACCAACTTCAACTTTCCTCTCTCACCCCACCAATTAGATTTAGTTCCATTAGTATTCTCATAGGTGAGATTCAAATTACCAGATTGATTAGACAATGGTTGATTTTCAATTCTTTCTTGTCTATTCTTTAAGGTGCAAATTTCATAATCCCATTCATGATTTAGAACTAGGCTTTCTTTATTCAAAATGAAATTTTGTAAGCAAGAGCCTATTTCTAAAAATTTCAAAGCTAATTCATTTTCCATGTTCTTAGGCCAATCAAAATTGTGCAACAATTTACAAGCATCTAGGATATTTACTAAATGGGGATCATTAAGAATTTTTATCCTAGATTCAAGAATTAATTGTTGATGAATTTGATTTAGCAATTTAAGTGCATCAAGCTCCTTTTCATTCATTAAAGTAAGGTTATCAAAGGTGTGGTTAGAAATTAATCCTTGTTCTTCATTCACCTTCAATGGCATTTCATCATAAATATCATTTGAATTATACAAATCTTCACCTAAATCTTGGATGTTTGGACACAAAGGTTTAGATTTTACCTTTTTCACATTTTCATTTACCAAAACTTGGTGAGGATTTGCAATTTCCTCTTTTACCTCATGGTCTTCATATTCTTCATTGATTACTTGTTCATCAAACATACCAAAATTGGGCACCCAATTAAAAACATGCCCATCCTTTTCAACCCTCAAATATTCTTGGTCGAAGTGTATGTCAAGTAACTCATCTTCATGATCAATCACTTTCGTTGCTTCCAATAGATCAACCACTTTGTCATTTAATTCCAATTCTTTGTTCACTATCCCTGGTATCTCTTCCAAAACATCCTCAAATTGCACAGGAGTTGTAATATCTTCCTTTGAGTAGGCGATTATGTTGTCCTGTATATCAATTGGCACACAAGTTTCATTAGCAGTTTTGGAGTGAGTGTAGTCTTCCCACTTCTTCCATGAATCATAGTAGTCATCCTCCAAGTTCAAATTGTGACGTTCAACTACTTCTTCTTCATCTTCTGATTCATCAACATGTTTCTCATCCAATTCATCTTCACCTTCCATAGATGGTCCAGTTATTTCCAAAAGTGGGTTATTTCTTGAATTCAAATTGGTAAAGCTATCATAATCCAAATTTGTAACCCATGATTCAATTTTATCACAATTTGGAAGGTGTGGATCCTCTTGGTCATCACTCTCTTGACGATATAGAGTTTCCACCACCAAAATGTTGTCCTCCCCTTGTTGATGTTGGGATGGACCCTTATTTGGCACTAGTTCCAGATCATCCACTTGAGCTTGGAGACAATGGGTATACATAGCAATTTCGGGACAATTCCTTTCATTATGCTCCTTTGTATTATGCAATCTACACCCCTTTTCCCATGCAAAATCAGAAATATTAAGAATGGAACTAGAGTGACTTGGTCCTGCAGAAGTATCTATCCGATTAGCAATAGGGGAAGGCACACCCCCATTGTTTGGCTTCGTATTCCACTTGTCTCCCTCTATCGTTGAAGTTTTGATTTGGGTGAGGGGCATGGGATTCATACTTCTATTTTTGAACCAAATCATTACTCAATTTGTGAACCATATTTTTGAGTTCTTCAACCTCTGAATAAATCTCTTTTGGTTGAGCTATGTTATTGCTAGTTCCAATAGGATTTGCGTAATTGGTGAGATCTTGACTTAACATTTGAGTTGGATTTTGAGCCACTTGATTTGCATAGGGATTCACACTTTGAATCGAAATTGGATTGGGGGGGGGGATTTTAGAATGGGTGCGTAAGCGGGTGTTGATGAATATGGTTGTTGATAAGGCAAAGCATTTATGCCTGATATTTGTGGTGCCATGATCTGATTCATCATAGGAGCTTGACCATATGGACCATATTGTCCTACCATAGGCATCTGGGAAAACCCATAACTCTGTGGTGTCATTTGTTGCTCAATGGTCATAGCTTCATTGTAGGCTAGAGCAAGCGTGGTAACTTGAGGATTTCGCCTTGCAAACATTGTCGTCATAGGATCCAATGCCCCAAAATATATTTGCAAAGCTACTGTGGGATCAATGGCAAAATGCCGAATTGCTCTATTATAGCACTTCTGAAATCTCTGATTAAAAGTTTGGATTGGCTCACCCTGGCCTCTTTTGCATGTAATGAACTGGTTATAGATGATTGTGGGATCTAATGGTGACCTGAATTGGTTGACAAAAGCATTCTCCATTTGCGTCCATGACGTAATGGAACAAGTAGGTAAGCAAATGTACCATTCGTAGGCCACTTGGTCTAGGCTCATGGGGAAGAGTCTACAAGCCACATCTTCATGTTGAACTTGCAATCTTATCAAAACATCCCTATAGGCCTGAATATGTTCTTCTACGGTCCTTGGGCCATCCAGTTTGTATTTGGGCAAAAATCTCTCTATATTCCTAGGGATCTCGTGAATATCCCCTGCAATATTCAAAGGAATGTTATGGGCTCCGTACCAAGGAGGTGGTGGAGGTTGGGCCATTTGATTCAAAATCAATGATGATAACCCTACAAGAACCTGACGAAACTCTCAGTACCTCAAAGAAAACCTGCGACACACAGAAAATCCTGCAATTAATGGAATTCAAAGAATAACTTCAAAACCAATTTGTTAGTCATAAATAAAAGAAGGAACCCTGACAAAGCAGTATTCTAAAAATGTAAGTTAGTTTCTGATTCACCAGATCACATATGCGCAAGTGAAGAGCATACTCCTAGTGTTGTAGGCTTTCTAATTCACAAGATCGCATTACGCGTAGGTGAAGAGCATAATACCGACAACAAATACATTTTTAGACAAAATAATTCCTTACAAATAAGCATGAAATGACTAGCAAATATCAAACATGTAACGTATGAATAATCATGTTAGCATCAACCAAGAGGTGTATCCATTAAAATCGAATGAAAGTAATTGCATGGAGACAACCTCGTTAGTCAAGAATATATTTTTTTAAATCAAATCAAGACACATTATTCCTGTATGAACAATCAAAAAGCGTTAGAACAATGCATAGCAATTCATGTCCTCCTTTTAACACTACAAGGTTGTATTGTTAAAAGAGGGCTAAAGATAATAATCAATAGGGCATGAAATATTCAAAATTTAAATCCCTATAGCATTTAAATCACTCCGAAATAAAACAATTCAGGCCCTCCTTCTAGCGCCAATCTGTTGAGTGGTATTTTCACCCAGTTGTGAAAGTACACTCTCCTTTAGGATTTGGGTTCCAAATCCCCTCTTGCAAAGAAGTTAAACAAACAACTTCTCCAAGGTCTCCGTTGTATTAGCATTTGCATATATGTATTAGTAATCTCAAATATAAGATATTCAATTTGAATGCTTGGAACACCTTAGTGATTGCAAGTAACTGTAAACAAGGGGCAATGTTGATTTATTTCATCATGAAACTTTAGTGATTGTTCATTGTTTTTTGGATTTTGATATTTTTTAGATGTTTATTTTAATGCCTTGAAAAGTTAAAACTTCTGGAAAAATATAAAATGCAGAAAATGAAAAATGAAATGCAGAAACTAAAAATAAAATGCATTCAGTATGATGCTATCCTATTTCGACAAAACCGAAGATGTGAGGTCTCCGTGCATGCAACCTAACCTATTGGACTTGCAAAACAAGCACAATCCCCATAGGCTAAGTGTTGGTTCCTAGGGTATGAAATAAAATTCAGATTTCAAATATTCGCCTAATGTAACCCAAAGAAATGGCATCAACATTATCTATAAATTCGAAATCTGAAAAGATGAAAGAATAAACATTAAATCCATAGCATGCAAAGAAAATCTCCTTCTTTCTTGCCCACAAGATGCAAATTTCTGAACACTTCTACATTAAAAATGTGTCATTTTACAATAGCAAAATTTCTGGTTTTCCCAAACCAGTCCATGGAAGAAAAACGACTCAAACAGGCCCAAAATAGCCTTATCACCTTCAAGTCTGCAACTCTGCTCGCCATAATTTCCAACCCATGTCCATGAAGAAGAAAAACCAGTCTACGAAAGAAAAACAGCCCAACTAGGTCCAGAATGGCCTTATCGCCTTCAAACCTGCAACGCTACTTGCAGCAGTTTTCCACCCCCTTCTGGCCTCTTTGAATGGCGTATTTAAACTCGTGAAAACCTTGTTTCCTTCCCTGATGGTTCGTTTCATTTGTCGATGGCTGTTCGTTTCACCTTCCCTGACTGTTCATTTCACCTTCCCTGTATGCGTGTGCTTTGCTTTCCATTTTGTGGCCCTTCGCTGCGATTTCTCCACATGGTTTTGCGTCCGTTTCCCTCCGTGTGTAACGACCATCTTAAATGATTTCAAATCATTAAATATTCCTTATGTAACACTTTGTCTTCTTCATTAGATTTTGTCCTTATATCCACGTCACTATGCAGGTCCGTTACCTTGGCAAAAATGGAACATGTCGCGATATCGTGACACTTTTGCCTCCTTGCTCTCCTTTGTTGCTTTGAATCGCGAAAATGGAACATGTCACGATATCATGACACTTTTGGCCCCTTTCGTATTTTGTTGCTTTTAGCCACGAAAATGTAACATGTCGCGATATCGCGACACTTTTTCTTTCTTTGCTTGTCTGCCCATTTTGAATCGCGAAAATGCAACATGTCGCGATATCGCGACACTTTTTCTTCTCTCTCTCTTTGCATTTTGAATCGTGAAAATGCAACATGTCGCGATATCGCGACACTTTTTCCTTTTGGCCGTGAAAATGCAACATGTCGCGATATCGCGACACTTTTTGTCTTTGGCCGTGAAAATGCAACATGTCGCGATATCGCGACACTTTTCTTTCTTGTTCTTTCTTTCCTTTTGGTCGTAAAAATGCAACATGTCACGATATCGCGACACTTTTCTTTCTTCTTCTTTTCCTCATTTGGTCATGAAAATGCAACATGTCGCGATATCGCGACACTTTTCTTTCTTCTTCTTTTCCTTTTCTTTGGGCTGCGAAAATGCAACATGTCGCGATATCGCGACACTTTTTCTCTTTTGGCCAGAAATGCAACATGTCGCGATATCGTGACACTTTTTTTTTTGGGCGAATGGTGCAACATGTCGCGATATCGTGACACTTTTTCTTTTTTGGCCACGATGGTGCAACATGTCGCGATATCGCGACACTTTTTCTTTTTTGGCCGTGATGGTGCAACATGTCGCGATATCGCGACACTTTTTCTTTTGGGCCGCGATGGTGCAACATGTCACGATATCGTGACACTTTTTCTTTTTGGGCCGTGATGGTGCAACATGTCACGATATCATGACACTTTTTCTTTTTGGCCGCGATGGTGCAACATGTCGCGATATCGCGACACTTTTTCTTTTTGGGCCGCGATGGTGCAACATGTCGCGATATCGTGACACTTTTTCTTTTGGGCTGTGATGGTGCAACATAGTGCAATATCGTGACACTTTTTTTTTTGGGCCGTGATGGTGCAACATGTCACGATATCGTGACACTTTTTCTTTTTGGTCCGCGATGGTGCAACATGTCGCGATATCGCGACACTTTTTCTTTTTGGGCCGCGATGGTGCAACATGTCGCGATATCGCGACACTTTTTCTCCTTGTGGTGTTTTTTGCTTTTTTTCTTTGAACTTTAGCCTATGGGCCACTTCGGTCTTCTTGGAACACATGCAAAAAGGTGGGTCCCCAATTTTGGGGTACGTTGTGGATCAGCCACAACAAATGGCGACTCTACTGGGAAATGCTCCTAAGCATTTCGGTGAGAACTCAACCTGAAAACACATAGACTCAAATACAAGCATTAGAAAATATCCCAAGAATGAAACTAGATGAGAAATACATGAAACATTAGAATTATTAAGCATCAGCTCAGTGTGTGCAATGTGCTTCATTCCCTATCGTTTGAAATTCATTGAGCTTTCCATTGTCAACTTCACTTATGATTCGTATGCAAGGCTATGAATGATTCGTGCAGGATTTGACATATGAAAACTATGTTAGAGATATAACAACCTGATTTGCAAAGGCTCAGACCTTCTAGCATCATGAACAAACATATTAAAACTGTCAAATCCTCTTAGGACCAAATATGTGCATACTGGATTAATTTACTAGAACCCCAAAGTTGGTTATGTGTCATCACCATCTTGAACCCATGTGCAAGTGTAAGTGAAATCTGAGCTTTGGGGAATCGGACACCCAACCTAAGCGAGATGGGAATTTAACCCTATCCTTACTACTCTGATCTAGACTTCATTACCTCATCTTGAACAAAATTATTTAACCTATTATGGATGAAACTATCAAGCTAGTCTGTCCGTTTGAGCAGTCAGTGGTCTTGCTTTTAGACAAGACATGTTGCCACGCATGAGCATACTCCATTTCCAGCAAATCGTCTATAGCCCCGGTGGATATTAACCCCATAATCCATGATTTGGCTCTACTTTGATTTATTGGACCTTATGTATGACTACCCATCCTTGCAATGGACATGTTGTACGATCCTTCCAATCCAATATTAATAAAAAAATGAAAAATATTTTCTTTTGAATTTCAAGTTCTTGAGTGGGCAAAATAGAATCTTTGGGGAATCGAATTCTCAACCTAAGTGAGATGAGAATTAGACCCTATTCTTACTACTCCATGTAGACACCAAAACAACACCAATCCGATTATGTGACTGCAAACACTGATAACTTTGACACACACAGCCCCAAGGGCAGCCCCCGGAGGTTAAACAATGGTCCTAACCACTCTCATAGCATTTTTGGAATGCCAGAGATCAATTTGGCACCTTCAGGAACTTTGCTCAATATCCGTTCCACCCTGGAATGAATTCAAATCGGGATTCGCCCCACCCAGGGACGAATTCTGAATTCGCTCCAGGGTGGGGCGAATTGCAGGTTTGATGGGCAAAAAGTCAAATCTTGACAAATGGCAGCTCAGATCCGCCACTCAACGCTTCCTTCATCGCATGGGAGTATGGGTGAGCATTTTCGAGCGTTAGAGGCATTTGCAAGGTCAGTCATGAAGTCCCAATTCAGGGAGGAATCTCCTTCCCCTTGGGAGGGCATGGCTGCCATGTGGCGCCTCTGCATGCCCATTTCAAGAGACCTCCAGGTCTATAAATTGGTGAGTTTCCTCACCCCAAAATATACAGAGAAGGAGCATTTTAGAGCAACGAAGTGCTGCCATTTTATTTACACGCCTCACACCTTTTGGATTTGCACCTTTCACATCCTTGATCTCCTTTAGAGGGGAGGTCATTGGGTGACTATTGGGAGGACGAATCTCGAGCCCAAAACCCGAAATTTGGCCACAATATCCCACCAAATTTTCTGAAAATACCACACAAGAGGTTTTGGACCCATCCCAAGTGGATTGGTGCCAAAATCAGGCCCCAAACGGTGGGCGGCCTGCCCCATGGGCGCCCCCTCCCACACTGCCACAATCTTAATCGCCCCCTTTCGAAATGATGGGAATTCCATGGTAGACTTGTTTTCTTTCATTTTTGCATTCAGTTCTATGATGCTTAGATAGGTTGTCATTTGAATTTCGTCTCGTTTTGAACAATTTTGACCATATTTCTATCTTTGCTCGCTTCTACTAACTTGCAGGTAGCATCATCAAATTCCTACTAATGGAGGCCAAATTGGGAAAATATGATCATCTGGGTCTTCCCAAAATGCCCCCAATTAGCTAACCCCAAGTTTGTAGGTCTTTTGGAGCTTCCTAGGTAGGACATTGGGATAGTACCTTTTCGGCATTTTGTTGTAGGTGAATTCGTCCCACCCCGGAGCGAATTCAAATCGGTGAGGAATTTCCTGACTGTTATTTTTGTAGGGCCTTCCTGGTGGTGTCTTGATGCCCCTGTCCAATTTTTAGAGCATTTGGATCTATTTTAGTCATAGTTTAATTCATTTTCTCATTCATTTATCGTAGGCTTGGGGATTGCATGCTTTGTTTTATCCGTAGGTGCTACTGACCATTTCTTGTTCCTTTGAACGTAGGGTTTGGACATCGGAGGAGCAGTGAGGAGTCAAGACTCATCAACGCAAGTGGCGGCGATGCTTGGTCCACCCATTTTACATGTGGGCACGCGAAAGAAGGAAATGCACCCATGGATGTAACGAGAACGCACGCCTAAACGCTCCTAGCCCTTGGAAGGGGAGGATGCGCATTGTAACCGAGTTGTGAAACATATCAATAAAAAGGGCTGTCTTCTTTATTCACATTTGTTTCATTTTGATTCATGCATGTTTTTCCCTCTTCTCATTGCACTTTCAAGTTTCTAGGATTTAGCGCTAAGTCCGGTTCTGTTTGCATCGCATACTCGCTTTCCTTTTTGCTTTCGTATCCTCATGATTTCAGTGGCGATCATGGTGGGACCCTGTCCTCTACCTTTTTGGATCAAAAATTTGATCAAAATTTACCTTGCTTGCAGGTATCTTTTTTTTGGAATGCGGGACTGTTGTTCGTTCCAGTCTATGGCGAACACAGAACTGTAATTCGTCTCACCCAGGGATGAATTGGAATGCGCCCCACCCTAGGATGAATATAGTCCTATAATTCATTCCACCCCGGGATGAATTCTAGTCTATGAAGTTTTCGGGCAGAAACTCAGGACCGACAGATGCGGGCAGAGAAGAGGTAAGGATTCTGCATGTTCTCTGTCATTTTCTGTTCAGTGTTTCTATTTCTGGATTATTTGTTTGCTTAGGGAAAGTTTTTCTTTTTGTTGTTTGCTTGTTTCCTTTTGCAAAATAAAAAGAACCCCACACACCACGTGGCAACTTAAAAACCAAGGCGCTGGTCGTAAAACCCCAGCCCTTGATCAAGACCAACGGTGGATTTCATCACCACCTTGGCTTGAATTTTGCATCCATTACCCCGATCGCAACTGTTGCTAGACGTAAATCCTGATGAAAGCTGACCGAGTGTAGCTGGGGTGATTCCCAAGCACACGAGGATAAGTCTTCTATGGTAGGTGTCATAAACAGGGTGATTCCCCTTCCGTACCGCCTATGTTCCACGTACCATCTGCTCTCACGTACCTATAGTTTCCCTCACGTAAGGGCGGGTATATAGAGAGGTTGGTATATCGGCCTGGCAATGGTATATCGAAGGGGCGACCAATTTTGGGAGTCATAAGAGCCCTCATTTTGCATTTAAACATTCCTTAAAAAACCTTCAAAAACAAAAAAAAAAAAAAAAAAAACAAAAAAACAAAAACCAAAACACACTAAACCAGGTTTAGGACACACTCTCAATATTTAAACGAGATAATCACTGTTTGTGTATGTGTGTGCTCCTTTTCTTTTGTTTAGTGTAGCATAAAAAATCATAAAAGAGATAAAAATCTACATAGCTTGTAGGAAAGCACCACCATGGTGTACACACGTAGCCAAGCCCAATCAAGGGCGAAAGCTACAGAAAGTGTACAAGGGGGCACAAGTCGCCTTCGCTACAGCACCAAGGACTTGGTCATACCGCCTTGGCGGCCCGACCCACAAGAGAGTCCGCATCAGTCCATGTCAAGATGGAACTATAGGGACACCCCTTTGAGGGACACGCCCGTTCATCATAGCCCCTTTCAGGAGGAGTCCTTACACGTGGCACTCAACATAGACAAGAAAGCTCCCTTAGAAGCTCGATATGAGTGGCCACCATGCGATGAAGTGCTAGAGCGGCATAGTTTCCATGAGGAGAGGCCACATGATGATGGCCTCCCCCCTTTGCCCCCCATCACTGTTAGAACCAATAGACAAAATCCAGAGCGCAAGGCTCTTCAAACCGGGTGAGCTAACTCTGCCCACCCCTTTCACACATATGAAAGGGAGCCCGAGGAAGATGATTACATTCCTCAAGAGCAATATACAATGCGGGGGCCATGCGCCTCCACACCAGCTAGATACCATGATCACCCACTGAGGCCAGAGCCTCGGGTAAATGCCGCCAACCTCGATAGAGGGAAGTGACCTATTGAGATCTCGGATCATCGTGATCGAGGTAAATGCATAGGAGAGGCATCTAGGCCTCCTAGGCTCAATATGGCGAAACAAATTGACCTGGAAGTCACCAGACATGCCGCCCGCCAAGCGTAGATCATGCGGCTTGAGCAAGACCAATAGTAGCTAGAGCATTTATATCGCCTTAGCAAAGAGCGCATTAGGCGCCAAACAGATGAGCTACTCCATAACCCGGTGCCTGAGAGGGTTCCAACCCCTCGCACCCAAAGGGCAGAACCATATGAGAGGCGTAATCCCTTGGTGCGAGATAGGTCTCCGTGACCTTACCAAGTGCTGCCTTCGAGACCTCCTAGACCTGAGCGGGAGGCCACTCCCTGGAACAACGATGGGTACCCTCCGTGGGGACCCACCCAGGGTCATAGGTCTCATCCAGAGACTCCTCAGGAAGCTTACGAGGAGTACGAGCAAGAAGAAGAGCGGGCTGAAATGCCCTACCTAGGTGGAGGAGTTGCCATCCGGCCACCCCTTCATAGGCCTCAAGTCTCCCACAACCCACAATGGGAGCAAACTAAAGAGGAAGAGATTAAATCTTTCGATGCATACAAAGCGCTGCTAGAGCATTTGGAGTCTATGGAGACCAAAACTTTTGGGCCTCAAAAGCCCACTTTATGCCAGCTCCACAGTCATCCTGTGCATCCGTCAGTGCCAACACCTCCTTACCCTGAGCACTTTAAGTTGCCTCAGTTGGCAACCTTTAGAGGTGAGGAGGATGCTCAAGAGCATGTGACAAGGTTCCTGAGCCAATGCTTCGGCATTCAAGACAATGATGCTTTGTTATTGAGAACATTTATAACCACATTCGTAGGCCCTACCTCGGATTGGTTTACTCAGTTACCAAAGCACAACATTAATAATTTAGATCAGTTAGTGGATGCGTTCCTTGAATGCTTCACCTTCAATACCAAGAAGAAGGCATCACTAAGTGACTTAGCCAACCTCAGGAAGTATGAGGAGGAGACCATGGCGGCCTACGAGAATCGATGGAGGACATTGCTCTCAAAGCTGCCCTACCTCCCTCCTATGTCCGACCTCACTCAGATGTTCTCCAAAAGTTGTTTGAGATCGATCTCTGTGCTATTGCAGCTGTAGCAATATGCCACCCTAGAAGAAGCTCTAGCACAAGCCAGGATCATTGAAGAGATCAAAATACAGGATGGCGAGATAGCCAAGCCTAAGAAAAAAGAGTGGACTAAAAACACTAAAGCTGGGACTACGCAACAAAAACCCATTGCGGTTAACCAAGTTGCTATCAATGTCCCTAAGCCTGTGCAAGCAACTCAGCCTCAAAAGGCTAATTATCAGGCAGTGCCTCCCAACAACTATGACAGAGAAAATCAGAGGCAAGAACAGGGTCAGCAACGTCGCCCTAGGCGACAATTCACACCCTACACAGAGTCCAGGGACTCCTTGTTTGACCGCTTGTTAGCGGCAAACCTGATCAACCTGCCAGAGATTCAGACTATAGATCCCAATGTGCCCAAGCCTAAGGGGTATAGAGAGGACTTGTACTACAGGTTCCATAGGCGGCAGGGACATGACCTAAATGCCTATTGGAAATTTAAGGGCTTGGTGCAGGACCTAATTGATAACAAGACCCTAGCGGTGGATAATCCCGTCGCACCAAGCAATCAACAAATGGAGGTCTTCAAAGACCCCTTGCCTGCTCATGCTCCACAGGCAAAGACCCTACAAGTTAATGAGGTCACACATAACTGCCCCATGCAGGGGTATGTAGGGATGATAAGTATAGTGACTCAAAACAGGAGGTATCCGAGCATGAATGCTCCTGTGGCAATGGCAGGAGAGGTGCCAACAACTTCACAACCACAATAACACCTTGCACAACCTCCTTCACCTAAGCCGGTGGCCACACTTCGGACCAAACTAACTCAGAGTTTGAGGACCACCTCGGCTAGGCTCTCCATATACGAGCTTATACAACAATCTACGCCCCATCGAGAAGCTCTAATGGAGATTTTGAAAGCCATCGAGTTGCAGCCCCATGAGACAAATTCTTTCAACAACTTTGTGGGGCATGTAAAATGATGCACCGAGCCAGTCATCACATTTCGAGAAGACGAATTGAGATCAGTGACTGATGACATGGCGGATCCACCCCCGCACGTTATCGCGTGGGTCAACGGGATCCCATACAAGAGGGTGTTGATAGACACCGGCTCGTCCAACAACATCATCACAACTATGGCTCTCAAGCATCTGAAGTTGCCCGCATCTCACATCACAGCTTCCACCTACACTCTACGAGCATTCAATGACGCAATCTGCTCGACAATCGACACAATAGTCCTACCAATCCAAGTGGGACAAAAGACCATACCCACATTGTGCCACGTATTGGAAGGTGAGATGGCCTACAACATCTTGCTGGGCCGGCCATGGATCAGGGACATGAAGTGTGTCCCTTCGATAGCTCACCAATGTTTAAAGTATACATTTGAAGGGGAGGTGCATGTAGTCCCGACGGACTTGGAACCCTTCAAGTATTGTAATGCGGTGCAGCTGATGCCGCAATCGACCCTGCCATCAACGCATTTGGATTTTTAGTTAAATCCATCTAAACAGGGTCCGATTCTGGAGGTATCCCCGTTAACAAGTTCTTCAAAATCCCAACCGGGTTCATCTTCATCGTCTGGTCCTCCACCAACGACACCATCTATGGGGGCCAAATAGAAGGACAAAGGGAAGGAACCCCTGGAAGAGGCAAAACCTTTGGAAGAGACACCGCCATCAGTATCAACTATCTCTACTGAGGAGATGCCTAGCCGGATGGAAGTCGAGGCTTCTAGCCCACCCGACATGGAGTGGACTCAAGGAGAACTTCCATTCCCTCCCCCTCAACCACCAACGATCACCGTTGAAATGGCCAATACGGGCCTGGGGGAGTATCTGGTGCGGAATATTGTAGCAACACCCACACTAGAGTCCATGCAGGACATGGGGAGACCTCGCCTTCCCATTGGCACTATTGTTCCCCTAGGCTACCCACCGAACCAGAAAAATTTTGTGTATGGGGGCCTTGATCATGGCGTTGCACCATGCACGCAAGAGGACGAAGACGAAGAGCCTTTTGCTGAAAATGTCAACTATTTGTCTAACCCAGACTTTGCTCTGAGATACCTTGGCCAATGCAATTGGCACGGGTATGGGTTAGGCCGATATGAGCAAGGGATACGTGTTCTTTGCCAACCAAGATACCAAATGCCATATGACAAGTCAGGAGTAGGGTTCAACCACCCCCTCCCCTTGGACATCTTGGTGGAGAACATGCAAGGCCTAGGGATAGGCAACAAGGGGGGATTGGCATCGGATCCATATGCCAACCCTAACACCACATATACATTGAGGGATTATCTCCCATTAATGGCAATCAACCTTGTTGGCTCTAGCAATCCCTTCCCTTCGCTCGAGAGAGGAGAAAGCTCGAGAGCTCATTTTCAAGGAGGGTCTAGACAATGTCAAGAAGGGTCCTCGGAGGATGAGTCGGAATATGAACTAGCATCATATGACCCCTTCGAATCAGATAGCGATCACTCACAGGTGATCCCCATGGATGAATATCAAGAAAGCCTCTTGACAATGTTCCCCCTGGATGCTCCCATCGAGCAAGCGTCGCTCCAAGGAAATCAAGTCCCCCTGCAGAGAGCGGAACAACCTAGGTGGGACCACATCAATTTTCTTGAGCAAGGCGAGCCTTTAATGCCACAAGCAGTCGGAGCCAACGAAGGCCTTTGGATCTCCGATAGTGATTATGAAGATGAAATAGAGATGGCATATCTTAATCACATGCGGCAGATGCAGCATCGGCGCCCCTTGGAGATTAATGACATATTTGAACAATTAAACATAGTGCCAGGGCATGAGTGGTACGTAGACCCAGCACGGTGGGACCAAGTGTTGGATCCGCTACTCTGGGCATACGAAGAGCACCTTCCGCCCAGAGACCCTATAGTGACATCAGTGCCGAGGGTAGACCCTGTCTTCCTATCCGCACATAGGGCCGATCCATTCGTGCCCGTCCCTCTAGAGCCAGATCCAGAGCATAGAGAGCATCCAGGATGTCCGAGTAACCACACCCATGGTAATGGAGACCAAAATCATTTCATCAACATGATCTCCATTGACTTAACCGCCCCCATCCACAATCTGGCCGATCCGACACAGTCATTGTATCTAGACATAGATGCCATAGACTGGGATCACGTCGATTCCCCTCCATCCCCATCCGAGTACTGGCCTTTCGATGAAATGCTTCATTTTACCCCTGGGCCAACTCAGGATATCTTCCATGCTGAAGAGGGACCCGAGGTTCCTAACGATGATCTAAACTCAGCAAATGATATCCACTTGATCCCAACTCCACATCAGTTGGAAGACGGATCCCACATGTCGGTCGAGGAGACGACTGACGTAGACATCGGCTCAGATCCAATGAATCCACAGATCATCAAGCTAGGGGTAAGTTTATCCCCCGAAGAGCAAGCCGACTACATTGCCCTTCTCAAAGAGAAGAAGGAGGTTTTTGCATGGTCATACAGAGATATGCCGGGGCTAGATCCGCAGCTAGTCACGCATAATCTAACGCTTGATCCGACAGTCAAGCCAGTTAAGCAAAAACTATGCAAGATGCACCCAACAATGGCCTTAATGGTCAAAGATGAATTGCAAAAGTTGTTGGATGCACAGTTTGTCATCTGCGTGGATTATCCACCATGGCTGTCCAACATGGTGCCCATCAAGAAGCTTGACGGGAGGATTCGCATATGCACTGATTTTTGAGATCTAAACAAAGTGAGTCCTAAAGATGATTTCCCCTTGCCGAGCATCGACGCATTGGTAGATGCTACAGCGGGTCACGAAATGCTTTCCCTCATGGATGGTTTCTCGGGATACAATCAAATTTGTATCAATCTCGAGGACCAGCTAAAAATGGCATTCACAATGCCTTGGGGAACATTTTGTTATAAGGTCATGCCTTTTGGCCTTAAAAATGCTGGCGCCACCTACCAACGTGCCATGACATACATCTTCCATGATTACATGCACAAGACTTTGGAAGATTACATGGATGATTTGTTGGCCAAATCTCTTTTGTTCCCGGATCATCTCGGTGACTTAAGCAAGATCCTCGATCACCTCATGGAGCATAAAGTCAGATTGAATCCCAAGAAGTGCATTTTTGGCATCACATCTGGAAAGCTCTTGGGTTTCATAGTCTCAAAATGAGGCATCGAGGTGGACCCAAACAAAGTCAAGGCAATCCTTGAAATGGTTCCCCCAACTACCATCAAGCAGCTCAGAAGCCTACAAGGAAAGGTCACGTCGATCAAGCGCTTCATAGCACAGCTATCTGACAAGTGCCGACCAATGAACAAGTTGTTGCACAAGGGGGTAGCATTTCACTGGGATGACGAGTGCCAGTCAACCTTTGACGACATCAAACAATACTTGGCTTCACCACTAGTATTGGCACCACCTAGACCAGGAGTGCCATTCTACTTATACATCTCAGCTACTGAGGTGGCACTAGGAGCCATGTTAGCCTAGAAGAATGAACTTCATAGAGAACAAGCTACTTACTATCTTAGCCGCACCCTGGTCAGCTATGAACTTAACTATGCATACGTTGAGAAACTCTGCTTGGCAGTGGTGTTTGCTACCAAAAAGTTGTGCCATTACATGTTGAGCAACAAGACGTATGTTGTGTCTAAGGAGAATCCATTGTGATACATGATGAGTCATACTTATCATAGTAGTCGCACGATGAAATGGATCATGTTGTTGATGGAATTTGACATAGAGTTTATTGGACAGAAATCCATAAAAGGTCAGGTCATAGCCGATCAACTAGCAGAGGCTCCTCTCGAAGATGACCAACCTCTGACTATAGAACTACCCGATGATGGGGTCTTCCATGTCTCAGAATCACCAGATTCTGACGAGCCTGAGTCACAGGCCGACATAACCCTATTTTTTGATGGTTCTAAATGTGAGCAAGGTGGTGGCACGGGAATAGTATTCTTCACACCGTAGGGCGCTCCAATGCCCCTATCATTTAAATTAAATTTCCCATGCACCAACAATAATGCAGAGTATGAAGCCTTGCTCATAGGTCTTCAGACAACAATCACCATGAACATTAAATGATTGAATATCTTTGGTGATTCATTGTTAATCGTCAATCAAGTCAAAGGGGTATTCCAATGCAAATGCCCAGTTTTGTAGGCCTACAAAGCCCTCGTGGACAAATTCCTGGCAAAGCTTGAATGGTACGACATCGAGGCACTCCCTCGGTCATCGAACCATTTTGCGGACACTATGGCCTCTTTGGGGTCGCTAATCCCACAAGACCTTTCTGGTGATATGACCACCATTCAAGTCAAAACACTATCACAATCAATGATGGAGCGAGCAAGCTCTGATTTAATGCCAGGAATCCACTTGATCCAGATTGAGCCATCCATGGACAGGTTCTCTCGAATCCACGATCATCTGAAACACGCCAACTAGGGGTCCTTGTTCTCCCCTACTCCCCTTAATAGCAATACAACGTTATTCTTGCAAGTTCTCTCCCGCTCAACTTTTGCTAGGGATGAACTTCAAGAGGGACTGGTTGTTCATACCATCGAGGCTTCTGATCAGCAGGATTGGTATTCCCCCATCAGGGACTACCTCAAGTTAGGTAATCTCCCACTTGGATTGATGCATGCCACAAAATGAGCATTCAAGTAGAAAGCGGCAAAGCATGTCTTGTTAGGAGACATTTTGTACCATCACAGCTATGAAGGGATCCTCCTTCGGTGCTTGGACCAGCAAGAGTCCACTTGGGCGATCACCCAAGCGCACGATGGTACATGCGGTGGCCACTTTAGTGGTATGGCCATCGCAAAGCGCATTCTCTGCATGGGCTATTATTGGCCATATTTAGAGCGAGATTGTTGCGGAAGTGCATGAAGTGTCAACATCATGCCAATTTGACACATGTACCTTCCTAGGCCTTGCAGCCGATCCAATCGGCTTGGCCATTTTCATAGTGGGGCTTAGATCTCATCGAAAATATCTCCCCTGCATCGTTCAACTATCACACGTTTATCATAACGGCCACAGAGTATTTCACCAAGTGGGTGGAAGCGGTTCCGCTAACCTCTACGACTGGACCCCGCATTGTGGAGTTCATTTTGCATAACATCATATGTCATTTTGGTATTCCATCCAAGATAATCTCGGATAATGGGACGTCATTCAAGAACAAAGATGTGCGTGCTTTGACCACAAAGTACAAAATTCAGCATAGTTTTTTGACACCCTATTATCCGTAGGCAAATGGGCAAGCAGAGGCGTCAAACAAAATGCTAGTTGCTATCCTTAAAAATATAGTCATAGATAATCATAAGGATTGGCACATTCAGATCCCACTTGCCCTATGGGCTTATCGCACTAGCATTCGGACGCCCACCGGGGCAACTCCATTTTCGCTCGTGTATGGCTCCGAGGTAGTCATGCCTCTCGAGTTGGAGATTCCCTCCCTACGCATATCAATGCAAGAGTTCATCGATGATGACACTGCATGGCAGGCCCAGTTAGACCAGCTTACGTTGCTTGATGAATGATGCGTTAATGCTCTCGAGCATTTACGTATCTATCAAGAGCGACTTAAGAAAGCATACAACATGAAAGTTCACTTGAGGGACTTTCGGATTGGTGACTTGGTCTTAAAAGAAAACCAACAGAACTCTAGTTTGTCATCCCATCTAAGGGACAAGTTCACGGCAAATTGGTTAGGTCCCTATGTAATTGATAGCAAAATAGGACCTGGAACATACCGGCTAGCCTCTCTTGATGGAATCAAGGAACTAGAACCCTTGAACATCAGTCACTTGCGGCCATTCCATATTTAAAGGAGCCATAGCCCACCCAAAAAGCTCCAAGGATTCCCATAATCGCTTGGTCAACCCAAAAGGTCCAAGGATTCCCATAATCGCTTGGTCAACCCAAAAGCTCCAAGGATTCCCATAATCGCTTGGTCAACCCAAAAAGCTCCAAGGATTTCCATAATCGCTTGGTCAACCCAAAAGGCTCCAAGGATTCCCATAATCGCTTGGTCAAAAACAAGAAAAATTAAAAAAAACAATAAAATCATCACAAATAACAAAAATTTGCATCTCATTTCCATGCATACGCAAAATCATCATAACAGTACAGAGCTCTTTTGCATCTCATCTGCATACTCACAAACATCAATCCCTCAAAAATACAAAAATATATAGTTGCATACATTGCATATTTGTGGTCATACTAGTCGCAGCACCATAGACTGTCATTACTTGGCAAAAACCATCATCTTCTACATTTTTTCGCTTTATCAATAGCTCATCGCCTATAACCACCATTCACGTTATTCTCCCACATCATAGTCAGTTGTTTCTAATGTATCGAGAGTTTTCGTCATTCAGTCGTCATTAGCTTTTTAGCCACATACTGTACCAAGTCAGACAAATTTTACGAAGGTAGAATTCTACTTGGATCACACCCTGTTACGTAGCATCCCGACACAAGTTAAAACACATAAAACATTCCCAAGTTGTGTGAACGAAAGATGAAACCTGCAAAGCAATCCAGGTCACCATAAGCGAAACGACTATCTTGCTCATCCCCCTGTGCGAATGACCCCAAAGAATGCTGAGAGTTGGCAAAAGGACAAGCATCCTCCCTACCCAATTCCCCAAGAATCCCAAGTTCTCAAAAAGTTGCAAAACATCAGAACAATTTGCAAAAGTCAAAACTCCAAAATTTGATATCCCAAAGTGCACACATCAAAAGGCACAAACAATAGTGATTCTCGTCACTCCATATCCTAATCCCTTGCTCAAAAGAAAAATTAATACAAAAATAAACAGTGATTTTTATCACTACAAAAGAGCAAGTATCCCAACACAATTGAAGAAAAGAAGGGAGTCGAACTTGAATCCCTGGAACTCTCAGCATTCCGACAGGTCATGAGGCAAACCTCAGTACCGGTTTGGTTGATAGCCTATCGGTCACTGGTGGTAAACCTCCCGCATGATGATATATCTCCACATTAACTTGTGTGCAGATCAATGTTTGCATGTGGATGAGCTAGCTTATGGTATCCTACGATAGCACCGCAGATTAATCCGACTAAATACAACAAAGGAGTTAGTGGAGCTAATCAGGTGATCCTCAGTACGGGTTTGGTTGATAGCCTATCTGGCACTCGGCGGTATCCCGACCAACACCACATAAATGAACTCAATTGCACACACAGGGATGTGAAATAACTTGGTCCAAAACAAGTCGATTCATACCTTGTTCAAAAAGTCTTGTGAGATAAAGTACAGTCATGGCTAGTTAGTTAAAACATCTGAGTCTCAGAAAACCTTAACTACATTCGAAACCAACTTGCTATATTTTAGTCTCGCCATACCAAAAAAAAAAACACATGTATGCCTACAAAGCTATTCACCGTAGCAATCGCCTAGGACAAAAAGCCATAAAGTTCTGCACAGTCTATGGTGCGACTACCAAACATCACAAATTCAATCCATCCATTCCATTTGCATATCATATAAATTAGAAACATTCGCATTCATCAACAACATATGCATTCATCACTATAACTTAACATGCATACATCCATATTCATCAACCATCATGCATAAAATCAAATCATCACATGCGCATAAACAAAATAAAGTCTGTATATATATATCATCAAAAATGCCCGTAGGCTACAAAGAGCTGGTCCTCTGACCCCGCAACAAAATCCAAAATCTCAAAACCCCCAAGCCTAAGGCATCGGCCACCATGATCACGTAGGATCGGTGCGATGGGAACTACCCCCCATGGTGTGGGTCCTATGGGACCCCTCAGGGTGGCTACTGCTAGCCCCCGCATCATGCCTACTACCACCTCCCTCATCCAATCACCTATGATGAGATGATGTTGACTACTCAGTATCACTGCCCCTCATCCGACGTGACGACCCACCTCCCGAGGGCTCAGGTAACCACCCATCGAGGTGGATAATCTCTCCCTCCATATCCATCCGATGTCGAGACCAATCTGCCTCCCACCGCAACCATTCTGCCTCCCATCGATGATAGTAAGCTACTGCATCATCGCGCTGCGCCAGCTGCATCCGTAGGAGATCCCTCTCCTATGCAGAACTGGTGTCCCCATCCCCCCGATGGTATGCAATGAATGCGCTCTCCTGCTCCGCTAGCTAAGCCCACAGGAGATCCCTCTCCTACAAAGCTTCCCCCAACTCCTCATCCCGCCTCTGTAGTAGCTCCGCCAACCATGCAATCTCCGCACGTAGCCTGAACTCCGTGTCCTCCACTTCTTCCTGAGGCATCGGCATATCTAGAATAGCAGCCTGCTCTGGCTCCCACTGCTCCATGATGTCCTGCATCTCCGGCTGATCCGAAACCCCCACATCCTCATCCTCCACCTCCACCATATCTGCATCCTCCCGAGGAGCTCCCCAAGCATCTCCTGGTGCCTCGACACCCTCCCCGCCCATGGCTGCTACCTCCGCACCTCCTAGTGGCCCCTCTCCCCACCATCATCATAGTACCCACCACTGGTCATACTCTATGGTAGTCCCGACGTCATCCACATCCGGGACATCGATCATCGCATCTGAATCCTCGCCTAGTGGCATGATGACCGGTCGATCCAGAGTCCTCTCGTCCCCCTAGTGTCGATAGACCATGGGCTCACCAGGAAACCCCTGGCACACCCCAAACTATCATGTCACCCAACTGTAAGGGAAGAACTCATGCTCGGTCCCATGCCACCCAATCAGCCATCGCTCCCTGCATACCCTTCAGAGCCACTCTCCAACCTCTGGCCAGGTTGGATAGTCTCGATAAGGGCGCCAAGACACCTCCCCTAGAGTAAGCCCAATGAAGGCATCGACATAGTGCCCTACGACACCTGCCCACCATCGACTCTGTCCCTGCTCCTCAGACCATCGCCATAGAGCCATGTACCCTATATCCTTATCTGCCATCTCCACCCGCGTCATCCATGGTAACCCCCCTGGTCTCTCCACCACTATGTGCTGCCAACCCTAGCTCTACAGTAGATAGCTGTAGCTGATCCCCTTCCGCCTTCGACAACGGACCTCATATAGCTCCCCATAGAGCTATGCCAGTAGTGTCTGTCCCCATCTCATGATCAAAGGCTCCTGCATCGAACACTCCACCAGCCGGTAGACCACATCCAGTAGGTTCCACGGGAACCTCGCACCTGATGAGTCAGGTAGTAGCATGTTGGAAATGAGGCCCATAAGCAATGCGTGCCTCACTCCCAACACCCCCCTCTCAAACCACCATCGAACCAGAATCCCGCCCATCTGGCAGTCAACCTCTGCCATCTCCACTGGACCATCCACCCCCAACTCCTCCCCATGCCCGAAGCATCGTATCAGCACCACTGTCCACTGATCCCGTGACATCGTCCTGATCGGCAGTCCATCTATCGAAATCCGCAGAAGCCGATAAACATCCTCCAAGGTCACTGTCATCTCCCTTGTTGGGAGATGGAAGGTGTTGGTCCGGGGATCCCATAGGTTGATCAAGGCCATCAGATAGGCCCGATCCCCGACCACAGGCTCCAGTCGAGCCACCTGCTTGAGCCCAAGGGCATCAAGCCACTCCCAGTCAGCCATAGTTAGCGCCCCCGCGCTTCCGCAAAAGCAGTAGGTACACGATACCGGCTCTTCACAACCTACAAAAGCAAACAACACAAAAACATTAAATAAAAAAAAAAAAAAAAAATTCACCTAGGTTTTAACTACGTTTTTCGCTCAGTTTTAAGCTAAGTCTTGGTTTGTGTTCAGCTCAGTTTTAGGGTTTCAATTTTAATTTTGAAAAGCAACATAACAAAGAAAATTAAACAAATCACTTGCAGTTTTAAAACATATAACAAAAGCAATAACGCTAAGAAGCACTTATTGGTCTCGCTTCGGCTCCGCCGCTCGAACCGGTTTGTGCACTCATAATGTCGGGAGAAATTCGGTAGCGCTTCGCTTCGCAGAATTGACCTCCTCCTCCGTAGAGCTCCAAATCGCCAAAAAAAACAAGTGCAAATGAGCCCAAAACCTAGTTTTGGCCTTTAAATAGGCTTTTTGAGCCTGTAATCGTTCCTCCCTGGAATGAGCACTCTAGTTAGCACTCGTTCCACCCTAGGATGAATACTACATAGGAATTCATCCCACCCTGGAATGAATTCAGCACACAAATTTCAAAAATAGAAAAAAATGCACAAAAATGCACCAAAAGCAGCAATAAACCTGTCCAATGAGAGTGCTTTTGCACTTGACATTTCGGGCATGCAAAATAGATGTCGGGGTCACAAATCCTCACTATCCTACTCCCTAAGAAGGCTACCATAGCTGGACCACTCCACGGGAGGACGGATCTTCGAGAATTTCATCCCCAAACGGCATCGCCAAAAGGGTCAAAACCCACCCAAAAATAGCAATAGAGTTGCCGAACGAAGGCGCCTTCACGCCTGACATTCTTGGCATCCAAAATAGACGTCGGGGTTATAAATCATCACCATCCTACTCCCTAAGAAGGCCACCATGGCCGGACCGCTCCACGGGAAGACGAATTTTTGACAATTTCAGCTCCAAACGACGTCGCCAAAAGGGTTAACACCCACCAAAAATAGGTCTAAATGTCAGAAAACTGCACACACAATTCAAAGATAAATCTCTGAAGGCACCCTTACCTAAGTCATCTTGGGTCAAGCGACTCGTCGCTTTTCTCATGCAGGTCATTCCCTCATCGATTCGTCGCTTGAGGGGGTAGTCACACTTAGTCACCAATCAACAAATACACACCCAATCATGGAAATAGCATGCATTCAAAGAATCATTGACAAAGATAATCACGCCCCTGCTTGGGGTAGTAAACAAGCAATAATCACAAGCTGATCAATCACTTGGCATTCATGAATCATGAACTCAAGGTTCCCACAGACAAAAGGTTGCGCCCTTTGCCTATTCATGACTGATCAATGTCCAAGCTCAAGTAACACCTCACCGAAAAAGGTTAACACTTGAACTGAGTTCCTTCACTCGTCAGAAGCAAGGATTCAAGAATGCATGCCCTTTTCATGCTTGGGGCATCAAAATTTGGTTAGGTTACTAAGAAACCCTAATCATTAGTGCTTTGGTTATCTATTTTTGCTCGACGTTGTGCCTTGCACAACGCATCCCAAAAAGGGGCATCTGTAGACACCAAAATAACACCAATCCGATTATGTGACTGCAAACACTGATCACTTTGACACACACAGCCCCAAGGGCAGCCCCCAGAGGTTAAACAGTGGTCCTAACCACTCTCACAACAGTTTTGGAAGGCCAGAGATCAATTTGGCACCTTCAAGCACTTTGCTCAATATCCGTTCCACCCTGGAACGAATTCAAACTGGGATTCGCCCCACCCAGGGACGAATTCTGAATTCGCTCCAGGGTGGGGCGAATTGCAGGTTTGATGGGAAAAAAGTCAAATCTTGACAAATGGCAGCTCAGATCCGCCACTCAATGCTTCCTTCATCGCATGGGAGTATGGGTGAGCGTTTTCGAGCGTTAGAGGCATTTGCAAGGTCAGTCATGAAGTCCCAATTCAGGGAGGAATCTCCTTCCCCCTGGGAGGGCATGGCTGCCATGTGGCGCCTCTGCATGCCCATTTCAAGAGACCTCCAGGTCTATAAATTGGTGAGTTTCCTCACCCCAAAATATACAGAGAAGGAGCATTTTAGAGCAACGAAGTGCTGCCATTTTATTTACACGCCTCACACCTTTTGGATTTGCACCTTTCACATCCTTGATCTCCTTTAGAGGGGAGGTCATTGGGTGACTATTGAGAGGACGAATCTCGAGCCCAAAACCCGAAATTTGGCCACAATATCCCACCAAATTTTCCGACAATACCCCACAAGAGGTTTTGGACCCATCCCAAGTGGATTGGTGCCGAAATCAGGCCCCAAACGGCGGGCGGCCTGCCCCATGGGCGCCCCCTCCCACACTGCCACAATCTTAATCGCCCCCTTTCGAAATGATGGGAATTCCATGGCAGACTTGTTTTCTTTCATTTTTGCATTCAGTTCTATGATGCTTAGATAGGTTGTCATTTGAATTTCGTCTCGTTTTGAACAATTTTGACCATATTTCTATCTTTGCTCGCTTCTACTAACTTGCAGGTAGCATCATCAAATTCCCACTAATGGAGGCCAAATTGGGAAAATATGATCATCTGGGTCTTCCCAAAATGCCCCCAATTAGCTAACCCCAAGTTTGCAGGTCTTTTGGAGCTTCCTAGGTAGGACATTGGGACAGTACCTTTTCGGCATTTTGTTGTAGGTGAATTCGTCCCACCCCGGAGCGAATTCAAATCGGTGAGGAATTTCCCAACTGTTCTTTTTGCAGGGCCTTCCTGGTGGTGTCTTGATGCCCCTGTCCAATTTTTAGAGCATTTGGATCTATTTTAGTCATAGTTTAATTCATTTTCTCATTCATTTATCGTAGGCTTGGGGATTGCATGCTTTGTTTTATCCGCAGGTGCTACTGACCATTTCTTGTTCCTTTGAACGTAGGGTTTGGACATCGAAGGAGCAGCGAGGAGTCAAGACTCATCAACGCAAGTGGCGACGATGCTTGGTCCGCCCATTTTACATGTGGGCACGCGGAAGAAGGAAATGCACCCATGGATGTAACGAGAACGCACGCCTAAACGCTCCTAGCCCTTGGAAGGGGAGGATGCGCATTGTAACCGAGTTGTGAAACATATCAATAAAAAGGGTTGTCTTCTTTATTCACATTTGTTTCATTTTGATTCACGCATGTTTTTCCCTCTTCTCATTGCACTTTCAAGTTTCTAGGATTTAGCGCTAAGTCCGGTTCTGTTTGCATCGCATACTCGCTTTCCTTTTTGCTTCCGTATCCTCGTGCTTTCACTCCATGAAGGTCAAATCAGAGCTTTGGGGAGTTGGATCCTCAACCTAAGTTCGATGAGGATTTAACCCTATTCTTACTACTCTGATTTTAGGCTTTAAGCACTTATGGGAGTGGTAAGAACCACTATTTTTAGGATTATGTTGCATGATAGGACAGACACGAAACACTCCTTTCGCCTCACCTTTTCTTCCAAGTATGATTTTTACCATTTTGCTCAATATCCTCTTTAATATGTGTAGAACGTGCTTGGTTCAAGATAGCTCGGGCATCAGTTTCCAACCTTAGGATCCTTTTAATATATGTTATGTAATAACCCTAAGAGGATTCGACACCTTTTCAATGATTGCCCATGAAATGAAGATGCAACTGAGATGGAATGTATATGCAATGCAAAATGTACATGAGATATGAATGCATTGCTCCTTTTGAAATGCGGATGAAGTGTACCACCTACTTTGCCATAATTTATAAAACTGACAACTTCCTGCATCATAAGTTCCAAACGATATTCTTTAATGTGTGCGAAATTCATGGAGCTTTCTGCAATACAATTCCGATGTTTCATATTCTCCTAGTATTAGTCAACATTTATAAGGATCTAAATTAAAAAACCAAAAATGTCCAAAGGACCAACACACAAAACTTAAAACCAAAATGAGATCTAATCCAAAACCAAAACACGAAAATGAAAAGTATATACAATATAATACAAGATGATGCAAAAATTTGGATTATCATTTTCTCGGATCCCAAACCTGATTAGAACATTCCAAAAGACATATAATATGATACACATGCCGAATGTGGAAGGAATCAAATGAAAACAAGATTAGACCAAACAATGCAACCAACTTAAGCTTTCCTCTCTCACCCCACCAATTAGATTTAGTTCCATTAGTATTCTCATAGGTGAGATTCAAATTACCAAATTGATTAGACAATGGTCGATTTTCAATTCTTTCTTGTCTATTCTTTAAGGTGCAAATTTCATAATCCCATTCATGATTTAGAACTAGGCTTTATTTATTCAAAATGAAATTTTGTAAGCAAGAGCCTATTTCTAAATATTTCAAAGCTAATTCATTTTCCATGTTCTTAGGCCAATCAAAATTGTGCAACAATTTACAAGCATCTAGGATATTTACTAAATGGGGATCATTAAGAATTTTTATCCTAGATTCAATAATTAATTGTTGATGAATTTGATTTAGCAATTTAATTGCATCAAACTCCTTTTCATTCATTAAAGTAAGGTTATCAAAGGTGTGGTTAGAAATTAATCCTTGTTCTTCATTCACCTTCAATGGCATTTCATCATAAATATCATTTGAATTATGCAAATATTCATCAAAATCTTGGATGTTTGGACATAAAGGTTTAGATTTTACCTTTTTCACACTTTCATTTACGAAAACTTGGTGAGGATTTGCAATTTCCTCTTTTATCTCTTGCTCTTCATATTCTTCATTGATTACTTGTTCATCAAACATACCAAAATTTGGCACCCAATTAAAAACATGCCCATCATTTTCAACCCTCAAATATTCTTGGTTGAAGTGTATGTCAAGTAACTCAACTTCATTATCAATCGCTTTCGTTGCTTCAAATAGAACAACCACTTTTTCATTTAATTCCAATTCTTTTTTCACTATCCCTGCTATCTCTTCCAAAACATCCTCAAGTTGCACATGAGTTGTAATATCTTCCTTTGAGTAGGCAATTATGTTGTCCTGTATATCAATTGGCACACAAGTTTCATTAGCAGTTTTGGAGTGAGTGTAGTCTTCCCACTTCTTCCATGAATCATAGTAGTCATCCTCCAAATTCAAATTGTGACGTTCAACTACTTCTTCTTCATCTTCTGATTCATCAACATGTTTGTCATCCAATTCATCTTCACCTTCCATAGATGGTCCAGTCGTTTCCAAAAGTGGGTTATTTCTTGAATTCAAATTGGTAAAGCTATCATAATACAAATTTGTAACCCATGATTCAATTTTATCACAATTTGGAAGGTGTGAATCTTCTTGGTCATCACTCCCTTGATAATATAGAGTTTACACTACCAAAATGTTTTCCTCCCCTTGTTGATGTTGGGATGGACCCCTATTTGGCACTAGTTCCAGATCATCCACTTGAGCTTGGAGACAATGGGTATACATAGCAATTTCGAGACAATTCCTTTCATTATGCTCCTTTTTATTATGCAATCTACACTCCTTTTCCCATGAAAAAGCAAAAATATTAAGAATGGAACTAGAGTGACTTGGTCCTACAGAAGTATCTATCTGATTAGAAATAGGGGAAGGCACACCCCCATTGTTTGGCTTCGTATTCCACTGTCTCCCTCCATTGTTGAAGTTTTGATTTGGGTGAGGGGCATGTGATTCATACTTCTGTTGTTGAACCAAATAATTACTCAATTTGTGAACCATATTTTTAAGCTCTTCAACCTCTAAATAAATCTCTTTTGGTTGAGTTATGTTATTGCTAGTTCCAATAGGCTTTGCGTAATTGGTGAGATCTTGACTTAACACTTGAGTTGGATTTTTAGCCACTTGATTTGTGTAAGGATTCACACTTTGAATCGGAATTGGATTAGGGAAAGGAAATATAGCCTGAGAATTAACCGGACTAGCTCCTTGCATAGTCTGTTGACTATTTTACAAAAATGAAGGGATGGAGAGGATCAATTGGAATGGGTGCATAAGCGGGTGTTTATGAATATGGTTGTTGATAAGGCAAAGCATTTATGCCTGATATTTGTGGTGCCATGATCTGATTCATCATAGGAGCTTGACCATATGGACCATATTGTGCCACCATCGGCATCTATGAAAACATATAACTCTGTGCTGTCATTTGTTGCTCAATGGTCATAGCTTCATTGTAGGCTAGAGCAAGAGTGGTAACTTGAGGATTTCACCTTGCAAACATTGCCGTCATAGGATCCAATGCCCCAAAATATATTTGCAAAGCTACTGCGGTATCAATGGCAAAATGCCAAATTGCTCTATTATAGCACTTATGAAATCTCTGATTAAATATTTGGATTGGCTTATCCTGGCCTATTTTGCATGTAATGAACTGATTATAGATGATTGTAGGATCTAATGGTGACCTGATTTGGTTGATAAAAGCATTCTCCATTTGCATCCATGACGTAATGGAACCAGTAGGTAAGGAAATGTACCATTCGTAGGCCACTGGTTCTAGGCTTATGGGGAAGAGTCTACAAGCTACATCTTCATGTTGAACATGCAATCTTATCAAAACATCCCTATAGGCCTGAATATGTTCTTTTGCGGTCCTTGGGCCATCCAGTTTGTATTTGGGAAAAAATATCTCTATATTTCTAGGGATCTCATGAATATCCCCTGCAATATTCAAAGGAATGTTATGGGCTCCATACCAAGGAGGTGGTGTAGGTTGGGCCATTTGATTCAAAATAAATGATGATAACCCTACAAGAACGTGACGAAACCCTCAATATCTCAAATAAAACCTGCGACACAGAAAATCCTGCAATTAATGGAATTCAAAGAATAACTTCAAAACCAATTTGTTAGTCATAAATAAAAGAAGGAACCCTGACAAAGCAGTATTCTAAAAATGTAAGTTAGTTTCTGATTCACCAGATCACATATGTGCAAGTGAAGAGCATACTCCTAGTGTTGTAGGATTTCTGATTCACAAGATCGCATTACGCGTAGGTGAAGAGCATAATACCAACAACAAATACATTTTAGACAAAATAATTCCTTACAAATAAGCATGAAATGACTAGCAAATATCAAACATGTAACGTATGAATAATCATGTTAGAATAAACCAAGAGGTGTATCCATTAAAATCGAATGAAAGTAATTGCATGGAGACAACCTCGTTAGTCAAGAATTTCTTTTCTTTTCTTTTAAAAAAAAATCAAATCAAGACATATTATTCCTGCATGAACAATAAAAAAGCGTTAGGACAATGCATAGAAATTTGTGTCCTCCTTTTAATAGTTCAAGGTTGTGTTGTTAAAAGTGGGCTAAAGATAATAATCAATAGGGCATGAAATATTCAAAATTTAAATCCCTATAGCATTTAAATCACACTGAAATAAACTAATTCAGGCCCTCCTTCTAGCGCCAATATTTTGAGTGGTATTTTCACCCAGTTATGAAAGTACACTCTCCTTTAGGTTTTGGTTTCCAAATTCCCTCTTGCAAAGAAGTTAAACAAACAACTTCTCCAAGGTCTCCGTTGTATTAGCATTTGCATATATGTATTAGTAATCTCAAATAAAGATAATCAATTTAAATGCTTGGAACACCTTAGTGATTGCAAGTAACTGTAAAAAAGGGGTAATTTTGATTTGTTTCACCATGAAACTTTAGTGATTGTTCATTATTTTTTGGATTTTGATATTTTTTAGATGTTTATTTTAATGCCTTGAAAAGTTAAAGCTTCTGGAAAAATATAAAATGTAGAAAATAAAAAATGAAATGCAGAAACTGAAAATAAAATGCATTCAGTATGATGCTATACTATTTCGACAAAACCAAAGATGTGAAGTCTCCATGCATGCAATCTAACCTATTTGGATCTGCAAAACAAGCACAATCCCCACAGGCTAAGTGCTGGTTCCTAGGGTACAAAATAAAATTCAGATTTCAAATATTCGCCTAATGTAACCCAAAGAAATGGCATCAACATTATCTATAAATTCAAAATCTAAAAAGATGAAAGAATAAACATTAAATCCATAGCATGCAAAGAAAATCTCCTTCTTTCTTGCCCACAAGATGCAAATTTTTAAAGACTTCTGCATTAAAAATGTGTCATTTTACAATAGCAAATTTTTTGGTTTTCTTGAACCAGTCCATGGAAGAAAAATGGCTTAAATAGGCCTAGAATAGCCTTATCGCCTTCAAGTATGCAACCCTACTTGCCATAATTTCCAACCCATGTCTATGAAGAAGAAAAACCAATCTACTAAAGAAAAATAGCCCAACTAGGTCCAAAATGGCCTTATCGCCTTCAAACCTGCAACGCTACTTGTAGCAGTTTTCCACCCTCTGGCCTCTTTGAATGGCATATTTAAACTCACGAAAACCTTATTTCATTCCATGATGGTTCATTTAATTTGCCGATGGTTGTTTGTTTCACCTTCCATGACTATTCATTTCACCTTCCCCGTATGCGTGTGCTTTGCTTTCCATTTTGTGGCCCTTCGCTATAATTTCTCCACATGGTTTTGCATCTGTTTCCCTCCGTGTGTAATTACCATCTTAAATGATTTCAAATCATTAAATATTCCTTATGTAATGCTTTGTCTTCTTCACTAGATTTTGTCCTTATATCGATGTTACAATGCAGGCCTGTTACCTTGGCGAAAATGGAACATGTCGCGATATTGCGACACTTTTGCCTCCTTGCTCTCCTTTGTTGCTCTAAATCGTGAAAATGGAACATGTCACGATATCACGACACTTTTGGCCCCTTCCATATTTTGTTGCTTTTAGCCATGAAAATGGAACATGTCATGATATCGTGACACTTTTGGCCCCTTCCGTCCTTTGTTGCTTTTAGCCGCAAAAATGTAACATGCCGCGGTATCGCGACACTTTTTCTTTCTTTTCTTGTCTGCCCATATTGAATCAGAAAAATGCAACATGTCGTGATATCGCGACACTTTTTCTTTCTCTGCTTGTCTGCCCATTTTGAATCATGAAAATGCAACATGTCGCGATATCGCGACACTTTTTCCTTCTGGCCGCGAAAATGCAACATGTCACAATATCGCGACACTTTTTGTCTTTGGCCGTGAAAACGCAACATGTCGCGATATCATGACACTTTTATTTCTTGTTCTTTCTTTCCTTGTTTGGTCGCAAAAATGCAACATGTCGCGATATCGCAACACTTTTCTTTCTTCTTATTTTCCTCGTTTGGTCGCGAAAATGCAACATGTCGCGATATCACGACACTTTTCTTTCTTGTTCTTTTCCTTTGCTTTGGGCCGCAAAAATGCAACATGTCATGATATCGCAAAACCTTTTGTCTTTTGGTTGCAACAAATGCAACATGTCGCGATATCGTGACACTTTTTCTTTTTGGGCCGCGATGGTGCAACATGTCGCGATATCATGACACTTTTTCTTTTTGGGCCGCGATGGTGCAACATGTCACGATATCGCGGCACTTTTTCTTTTTGGGCCGCGATAATGCAACATGTCACGATATCGTGACACTTTTTCTTTTTGGGCTGCAATGGTGCAACATGTCGCGATATTGTGACACATTTTCTTTTTGGGCCGCAGTGGTGCAACATGTCACGATATCACAACACTTTTTCTTTTGGGCCACGATGGTGCAACATGTCACGATATCGTGACACTTTTTATTTTCGGGCCGCGATGGTGCAACATGTCGTGATATCGTGAAACTTTTTCTTTTGGGCTACGATGATGCAACATGTCGTGATATTGTGACACTTTTTATTTTTGGTCTGTAGTGGTGCAACATGTCACGATATCGTGACACTTTTTCTTTTTGGTCCACGATGGTGCAACATGTTGCGATATCACGACTCTTTTTCTTTTTGGGCTGCGATGGTGCAACATGTCGCGATATCGCGACACTTTTTCTCCTTATGGTTTTTTTTTTGCTTCTTTTTCTTTGAACTTTAGCCTATGGGCCACTTCGGTCTTCTTAGAACACATGCAAAAAGGTGGGTCCCCAATTTTGGGGCACGTTGTGGATCAACCACAACAAATGGTGACTCTGCTGGGAAATGCTCCTAAGCATTTCGGTGAGAACTCAACCTGAAAACACAAAGACTCAAATACAAGTGTTAGCAAATATCCCAAGAATGAAACTAGATGAGAAATACATGAAACATTAGAATTATTAAGCATCAACTCAGTGTGTGCAATGTGCTTCATTCCCTATCATTTGAAATTCATGTGAGCTTTCCATTTTCGGCTTCACTTATGATTCGTATGCAAGGCTATGAATGATTTGTGCAGGATTTGATGTATGAAAACTATGTTAGAGATATAACAACCTACTTTGCAAAGGCTCGAACCTTCTAGCATCATGAACAAACATATTAAAACTGTCAAATCCTCTTAGGACCAAATATGTGCATACTGGATTAATTTACTAGATCCCCAAAGTTGGTTATGTGTCATCACCATCTTGAACCCATGTGCAAGTGTAAGTGAAATCGAAGCTTTGGGTAATCGGACTCCCAACCTAAGCGAGATGGGAATTTAACCCTATCCTTACTACTCTGATTTAGATTTCATTACCTCATCTTGAACAAAATGATTTAACCTATTATGGATGAAATTGTCAGGCTAGCCTGTCCGTTTGAGTAGTCAGTGGTCTTGCTTTTAGACAAGACATGTTGCCACGCATGAGCATACTCCACTCCCAGCCAAGCGTCTATAGCCCCGATGAAGAATAACCCCATAGTCCATGATTTGGCTCTACTTTGATTTCTTGGACCTTGGGGATGACTACCCATCCTTGCAAGGGACATGTAGTACGATCCTTCCAATCCAATATTAATAAAAAAATGAAAAATATTTTCTTATTGAACTTTGGAGACTACTCAACAAGTTCTTGAGTGGGCAAAATAGAAGCTTTGGGGAATCAGATTCTCAACCTAAGCGAGATGAGAATTAGACCCTATCCTTAGTACTCCATGAAGGTCAAATCAGAGCTTTGGGGAATTGGATCCTCAACCTAAGTTCAATGAGGATTTAACCATATCCATACTACTCTAATTTTAGGCTTTAAGCACTTATGTGAGTGGTAAAAACCACTTTTTTTAGGATTATGTTGCATGATAGGACAGACACAAAACACTCCTTTCGCCTCACCTTTTCTTCTAAGTACGGTTTTGACCATTTTGCTCAAGATCCTCTTTAATATGTGCAGAACATGCTTGGTTCAAGATAGCTCGGGCATCAGTTTCCAACCTTAGGATCCTTTTAATATATGTTATGTAAGAACCCTAAGAGGATTTGACACCTTTTCAATGATTGCCTATGAAATGAAGATGCAACTGAGATGGAATGTATATGCAATGCGGAATGTACATGAGATATGAATGCATTGCTCCTTTTGAAATGTGGATGAAGTGTACCACCTACATTGCCATAATTTATAAAACTGACAACTTCTCGCTGAAAGCACGAGATTTCGGGCAAAGGAAACACTAATTGCGATGCAACCAAAATCAAATGCGCTTAAGTCCTAGAAATGTAAAATGCATGAAACGAAAGAGACGCATTAAAACGAGATACAAGCGAATGGAGAAAACACAGCCCTTTCATTAAAATTTCTTGATCTCTGTTACAAATACGCCTCCTCCCTTTTCAGGGGCTAGGAGCGCTAAAAGAATTTGATTACAATCACTTAATGTTCCTCTTTCCGCGTGCCCACGATTGAAATGGACGGGCCAAGATGATGCCGTCGCTGATGTCGATGAGTTCTTCACCTCTGCTGCTTCTCCTGCGAACAAAGAAACAACCAAGATGTCAGTAGCACCTGCCGCAAATGGAAAGTGTTCGTTCTCTAAAATTAACGAAATATGCATGTAAACATTTGCCTGAAACGGTAAATACAATGAGTCCAAATGGCTTGAAATCTTGACAGAAGACAGAAAAAGTTACCAGAAGGCCATTGCCACTGAGACAGCTGGCCAATCTGCCTTCAACTGGAATTCGTCCCTGGGCAGGACGAATTCTGACTGCAATTCGTCCCTGGGTGGGACGAATTCTTCTGTGTTGAAGAAGCCGACCTGATCTGCTCCAATGTCGATTCTCGAGACCTGCAAAATGACTGCAAACAAGGGGGTTATGTAATTGGGGCCATTTTGGGACGACCCAGATGGTCGGATTCTCCCAATTTGGCCTCTATCCTCGGGAATTTGATCTCGCCACCTGCAAGTTAGTGAAACAACAAAGCGACACAAAACATACTAGAATCTGATCAAAAGTTATGAACTTGCAGCTATGAGTTAACCAAACATGATGACACAATATGCAACCTAAAAAAGTAATCTAGAATGCTATAAAACTTAGAAAGTGCGGGGGTGCCCAAGTGGGCCTCCCACCGTTGGCACTTGATTCCGGCGCCAATCCACTAGGGATGGGCCCAAAACCTCTTAGGATTGGGGGGTCGGCGAATTGGTTGGTTCAGGTGTCCATGTGTTGGATTTGGGTCAGGTTCAAGCTTCCAAAAGCCACCCAACAACCTCCCTTGCAAAAGAGATTGGTGGATGCGAGAAGGTGAACCAAAAGGGATGCAAGTGGGTCTTCAACTCGGCAGCACTTCGTTGCTTGAAATCTCCTTCAACTTGTCTTCTTTTGGGTGAGAAAAGTCCCACCTTTTATAGACCCATGGGGTCTCTTTTGAGAGGGAAGCACAAATGCCATGTGTTGGTCATAGGTGCCATGTGGCAGTCATGTCTTCCCATGAGGGAGGGGAGTCCTCCATTGACTTGGGCTCTCATAACTGCCCTTGTGACAGTCCTCTAACGGCCTATCTATCCACCCACACACGTGTGCGAGGCAGGAGTCATCAACTGACTGTCCTGGGCTGCCACTTGGCACCATTCTTCTTTTTGCCCGTTAAACTTGGAATTCGTCCCTGGGTGAGACGATTTTAGAATTCGTCCCTGGGTGAGACGAATACTGAGCAAAGTGTCTAAATGTGCCAAATTGCTTCTTGACCTTACAAAATTGCTATGAAAGTGGTTAGGACCACTGTTTGACCTCTGAGGGCTGCCCTGGGGGTCTGTGTTTGTCAAAGCGATCGGTGTTTGCAGTCACATAATCGGATTGGTGCTGTTTTGGTGTCTACGAGATGCCCCTTTTTGGGATGCGCTGTGCATGGCGCATCCCCGAGCAAAAATAGATAACCAAAGCACTAATGATTAGGGTTTCTTGGTAACCTAACCAACTTTTGATGCCCCAAGCATGGAAAGGGCATGCATTCTTGAATCCTTGCTTCTAACGAGCTAAGGAGTTTGATTTCAAGTGTTAACCTATTTTGGTGAGGTGTGACTTGAACTTAGACATTGATCAGTCATGAATAGGCGAAGGGCGTTTTATCCACAAGGGGAACCTTGTGTTCATGATTCACGAAATGCCAAGTGTTTGATTGATTTGATTGTTGCTTGTTTATCGCCCCAAGCAGGAGCGTGATTGTCTTTGTCAATGATTCTTTGAATGCATGTCATTTTCCTTAATTGGGTGTGTGATTGTTGATTGGTGACTAAGTGTGACTACCCCCTCAAGCGACGAATCGATGAGGGAATGACCTTCATGAGAAAAGCGACGAGTCGCTTGACCCAAGATGACTTGTGCAAGGGTGCCTTTAGAGGGTTTATCGTTAAGCATGTGCAATTTTTCCAACATCTGGACCTATTTTTGGTGGGTGTTAACCCTTTTTGTGATGCCATAATGGGGTGAAATCATCGACAACCCATCTTCCCGTGGAGCGGTCCGGCTATGATAGCCTTCTTGGGGAAGTAGTAGAGTGACAATTTGAACCCCGACATCGATTTTCTATGCCAAGAGGTTAAGTGCGAGAGCACTTGTGTCCGGAAATGCTTATTGCTTTGTTTTTATGTTGCATGTTTTGTTGTTTTTGTTGTTTTTTTTTGTGACACCATTTGGGGATTAAATTTTTGAAAATCCGTCTCCCGTGGAGCGGTCCGGCTATGGTAGCCTTCTTAGGGAGTAGGATAGTGATAATTTGTGACCCTGATGTCGATTTGCCATGCCAAGAGTTTAAGTGCAAGAGCACTTTTCCTGATTTTTTTTTTTTTTTTTTTTTTTTTTTTTTTTTTTTTTTTTTTTTTTGGGGGTTTTTCCCCTTTTTTTGCGCCTTTTGGGGG
Organism: Wollemia nobilis; assembly: GCA_028583015.1. NCBI lineage: Eukaryota > Viridiplantae > Streptophyta > Pinopsida > Araucariales > Araucariaceae > Wollemia > Wollemia nobilis. Next base: position 588,841 of record JAQPPZ010016925.1, on the reverse strand, counting down.
GAAAATTTTTAAAAAACCATCTTCCCGTGGAGCGGTCCGGCTATGGTAGCCTTCTTAGGGAGTAGGATAGCGACAATGTAGACCCTGACATCAGTTTTTCTATGCCAAGAGGTTAAGTGCAAGAGCACTTGTGTCTGGCAATGTTTATTGCTTTTTGTTTTTGTGTTGCATTTATTTGTTGTTTTTGTTGTTTTGATTTTCTTTGATCTTGTGCATGATGGTTGATGAATATGGATGTATGCATGTTGATTTATTTTGATGGATGCATATGCTATGATGAATGCAAATGGTTTTGATTTATATGTGATATGGAGATATGAAATGGATGAATGGGGTTTGTGATGTTTGGCTATGGCACCAAGGACTTGTTAGAACTCTGTTATTTTGTTTTTAGGCGATTGTTGTGATGCATGACTTTGTATGTATACATGTGGTTTTTCTTTTTTGTATTTTTTTGATGGTATTGTAAGGATGAAAAGTAGCGCAGTTTGGTTTAGAAATGTAGCTAAGGTTTTCTGAGACTCAGACGGTTTTAACTCACTAGCCATGACTTGTACTTTATCTTACAAGACTTTTGAACAAGGTATGAATCGGACTTGTTTTTGACCGAGCTATTTCACATCCTTGTGTGCAATTGAGTTCATTTATGTGGTATTTGTCAGGATACCGCCGGTGCCGGATGGGCTTTCAACCGAACTCGTATTGAGGATCACCTAATTAGCTCCACTAACTCCTTTGTTGTATTTAGTTAGATTAATCTGCGGTGTTATCCAGGATGCCATAAGCTAGCTCATCCACATGCAAACATTGATCTGTACGCAAGTTAATGTGACAGATATATCGTCATGCGGGAGGTTTACTTCTGTTACCGATAGGCTATCAACCAAATCGGTACTGAGGCTTGCCTCATGACCTTTAGAATGCTTGAGAGTTCCAGGGATTCAAGTTCAACTCCCTTCTTTTCTTCAATTGTATTGGGATACTTGCTCGTTTGTAGTGATAAGATCACTGTTTATTTTGATTTGTTTTTCTTTTGAGCAAGGGATTGGGGATATGGAGTGATGAAAATCACTATTGCTTGTGCCTTTTGATGTGTGCACTGTAGGATGTCAAATTTTGGAGTTTTGACATTTTGCAAATTTTTTTATGTTTTGCAATTATTGAGAACTTTAGGGATTCTTAGGGAATTGGGTAGGGAGGATGCTTGTCCTTTTGCCAACTCTCAACATTCTTGGGGTCATTCGCACAGGGGGATGATCAAGATAACCGTTTCGCTTGTGGTGACCTAGATTACTTTGCAGGTTTCATCTTTCGTTCACACAACTTGGGAATTGTTTTATGTGTTTTAATTTGTGTTGGGATGTTACGTAACAAGGTGTATTTCAAGTATGACTCTACCTTCGTAAAATCTGTTCGATTTGATACATTACATGGTTAAAGAGGAAAATGATGACTGAATCATTGAAACTCTTGGTACATTTACAGACCACTGACTGTAGTGTGGTAAAAGTTATGCATGGTGTTTTTGTTGTTTTTGTAAAATGGAACTATGCGGAACAAGATGGACTAGCAGAGCAATTGCAGCCTATGGTGCCTTTGACCTATACAACCACAAATATGCAATGTATGGATGCAATGCTTAATGCAGCTACATATTTTTGTACTTTTGATGGATTGATTTTGTGAATGTGAATATGCGGTGCTAGAGGAACTCTCTATTGATGAATTTGACCAAGCGATTGCGATAATCGTTGGAGCTTTTTAGGTTTGACCAAGTGATTGCGATAATCCTTGGAGCTTTTTGGTGTGACCAAGTGATTGCGATAATCCTTGGAGCTTTTTGGGTTTTGCCCAAGTGATTGCGATAATCCTTGGAGCTTTTTGTTTTGACCAAGTGATTGCGATAATCCTTGGAGCTTTTGGATTGACCAAGTGATTGTGATAATCCTTGGAGCTTTTTGTGGTGACCAAGTGATTGCGATAATCCTTGGAGCTTTTTGTTTTGACCAAGTGATTGCGATAATCCTTGGAGCTTTTGGATTGACCAAGTGATTGTGATAATCCTTGGAGCTTTTTGTGGTGACCAAGTGATTGCGATAATCCTTGGAGCTTTTTGTTTGACCAAGTGATTGCGATAATCCTTGGAGCTTTTGGATTGACCAAGTGATTGTGATAATCCTTGGAGCTTTTTGGATTGACCAAGTGATTGTGATAATCCTTGGAGCTTTTGTTGACCAAGTGATTATAATCCTTGGAGCTTTTGGATTGACCAAGTGATTGTGATAATCCTTGGAGCTTTTGGATTGACCAAGTGATTGTGATAATCCTTGGAGCTTTTTGAGGATATGGCTTTCTTAGATGTGGAATGGTCGCAAATGACTGATATTCAAGGGTTCTGTTTCCTTGATACCATCAAGAGAAGCTAGCTGGTATGTCCCGGGTCCTATTATGCTATCAATGACATATGGACCTAACCAATTTGCCATGAATTTGTCCCTCATGTGGGACGGAAAATTAGAGTTTTGTTGGTTTTCCTTCAGAACCAAATCACCAACCCGAAAGTCTCTTAGGTGAACTTTCATGTTGTATGCTTTCTTAAGCCGCTCTTGATAGATACGTAAGTGCTCGAGAGCATTAACGCGTCGTTCGTCAAGCAACGTAAGTTGGTCTAACCGGGCCTATCGTGCAGTGTTATCATCGATGAACTCCTGCATTGATATGCGAAGGGAAGGAATTTCCAACTCGAGAGGCATTATTGCCTCTGAGCCATACACGAGCGAAAATGGAGTTGCCCCAGTGGGCGTCCGAATGCTAGTGCGATAAGCCCAAAGGGCAAGTGGGATTTGTATGTGCCAATCCTTATGACTGTCTGTGACTGTCTTTTTAAGGATGGCGACTAGTGTTTTGTTTGATGCCTCTGCTTGCCCGTTTGCTTGCGGATAATAGGGCGTTGAAAAGTCTGTGCTGAATTTTGTACTTTGTGGTCAAAGCACGCACGTCTTTGTTCTTGAATGATGGCCCATTATCCGATATTATTTTGGATGGAATACCAAAATGACATATGATGTTATGCAAGATGAACTCCACAATGCGGGGTCCTTTCGTTGAGGTTAACGGAATTGCTTCCACCCATTTGGTAAAATATTATGTGGCCGTTATGATAAACGTGTGACGGCCTGACGATGCAGGGGAGATCTTTTCGATTAGATCGAGGCCCCACTACGAAAATGGCCAAGCAGACTGGACTGTCTGTAGGGCTTGGGAAGGTACGTGCATCAAATTGGCATGATGTTGACATTTCACGCACTTCTTGACATATTCGCAACAATCTCGCTCTAAAGATGGCCAATAATAGCCCATGCGAAGAATGCGCTTTGCGATGGCCATACCACTAAAGTGACCACCACATGTACCGTCGTGCGCTTGGGCGACTGCCCAAGTGGACTCTTGCTGGTCCAAACAACGAAGAAGAATTCCGTCATAACTACGACGATACAAAATGTCTCCTATCAAGACATACTTAGCCGCTTTCTGCTTGAATGTTCGTTTTGCGGCGTGCGTCAATCCAAAGGGAAGATTACCTAACTTGAGGTAGTCTCTTATGGGTAAATACCAGTCTTGTTGATCAGAAACCTCGACAGTATGAACAGCCAATCCCTTTCGAAGTTCTTCCCTAACAAATGCTGAATGGGATAGAACTTGTAAGAATAGCGTTGTGTTGCTATTAATGGGAGTGGGGGAGAACAAGGACCCCCAGTTGGCACGTTTCAGACGATCTCGGATTCGAAAGAACTTATCCGAGGATGGTTCAATCTGGATCATGTGGATTCCTGGCGTCAAGTCTGAGCTTGCACGCTCTATCGCGGATTGCGATAAGGTTTTGACTTGAATAGTTGTCATATCACCGGAAAGGTCTTGCGGGATTAGTGACCCCAGGGAGGCCATTGTGTCCGCAAAATGATTCGATGATCGAGGGAGTGCCTCGATGTCATACCATTCAAGTTTTGCCAGGAATTTGTCCACGAGGGCTTTATAGGCCTTCGAACTGGGCATTTGCATTGATATACCCCTTTGACTTGATTGACTATTAACAGCGAATCACCAAAGATATTCAATCGTTTGATGTTCATGGCGATTGTTGTTTGAAGACCTAGGAGCAAGGCTTCATATTCTCGCATTATTGTTGGTGCACTAGAAGTTTAATTTAAATGACAGGGGCATTGGAGCGCCCTACGGTGTGAAGAATACAATTCCTGCGCCACCACCTTGCTCGCATTTAGAACCATCGAAGAACAGGGTTATGTCGGCTCGTGACTCGGGCTCATCAGAATCTGGCGATTCTGAGACATGGAAGACCCCATCATCGGGTAGTTCTATGACGAGAGGCTGATCGTCTTCAAGAGGAGCCTCTGCTAGTTGATCGGCTATGACTTGTCCTTTGATAGATTTTTGCCCAATGAACTCAATGTCAAATTCCGTCAACAACATGATCCATTTCGCCGTGCGACTACTATGATAAGTACGACTCATCATGTATCGCAATGGATTCTCCTTAGACACAACATACGTAGTGTTGCTCAACATGTAGTGGCGTAGCTTTTTGGTAGCAAACACCACTGCCAAGTAGAGTTTCTCAACGTATGCATAGTTAAGTTCGTAACTGACCAGGGTGCGGCTAAGATAGTAAGTAGCCTGTTCTTTGTGAAGTTCATTCTTTTGGGCTAGCATGGCTCCCAGTGCCACCTCAGTAGCTGAGATGTATAAGTAGAACGGCACTCCTGGTCTAGGTGGTGCCAATACTCGCGGCGAAGCCAAGTATTGTTTGATTTCGTCAAAGGCTGATCGGCACTCGTCATCCCAATGAAATGTGACCCCCTTGTGCAATAATTTGTTCATGGGTCGGCATTTGTCAGATAATTGCGCTATGAAGCGTTTAATCGACGCGACCTTTCCTTGCAGACTTCTGAGCTGCTTGATAGTGTTTGGGGGAGCCATTTCAAGGATTGCCTTGACTTTCTTTGGGTCCACTTCGATGCCTCGTTTTGAGACTATAAAACCCAAGAGTTTTCCAGATGTGACGCCAAATACGCACTTCTTGGGATTCAGTCTGACCTTATGCTCTATGAGGCGATCGAGAATCTTGCTTAAGTCACCGAGATGATCTGAGCGCAAAAGAGATTTGGCTAACAAATCATCCATGTAATCTTCCAAAGTTTTGTGCATGTAATCGTGGAAGATGTATGTCATGGCACGTTGGTAGGTAGCGCCAACATTTTTAAGGCCAAAAGGCATGACCTTATAACAAAATGTCCCCCAAGGCGTTGTGAACGCCGTTTTAAGTTGGTCTTCAGGATTGATACGAATTTGGTTGTATCCTGAGAAGCCATCCATTAGGGAGAGCATTTCATGACCTGCTCGTAGCGTCTACTAGCGCGTCGATGCTTGGCAAGGGGAAATCATCCTTAGGACTCGCTTTGTTTAGGTCTCAAAAATCGGTGCATATGCGAATCCTCCCGTCGGGCTTCTTGACGGGAACCATGTTGGACAGCCATGGCGGATAATCCACGCAGATGACAAACTGTGCATCCAACAACTTTTGTAATTCGTCTTTGACCATCAAGGCCACTGTTGGGTGCATCTTGCGTAGTTTTTGCTTTACAGGCTTGATTGTCGGATCAAGCGTTAAATTATGCGTGACTAGCTACGGGTCTAGTCCCGGCATGTCTCTGTATGACCATGCAAAAACTTCCTTCTTCGCTTTGAGAAGGGCGATGTAATCGGCTTGCTCTTTGGGGGAAAGACTTACCCCCAGCTTGATAATCTGTGGATTCGTTGGGTCTAAGCCGATGTCTACGTCAGTCGTTTCTTCGACTGACATGTGGGATCCTTCCTCCAACTGATGTGGAGTCGGGATCAAATGGATATCATTGGCTGAGTTTAAATCTACGTTTGGAACCTCGGGTCCCTCTTCAGCCTGAAAAATTTCTTGAGTTGTCCTTGGGGTCAAATGAGGCATTTCACCGAAAGGCCAGTACTCTGATGGTGATAAAGGTGAATTGACGCGATCCCAATCGATGGCATCTATGTCTAGATGCAATGACCATGTTGGATCGGCCGGATTGCGGATGGGTGCGGTCAAATCAATGGAGATCATGTGGATGGAATGAATTTGGTCTCCAGAACCACGGGTGTGATAGCTCGATTCTTTTAGATGCTCCCTATACTCTGGATCTGGCTCTACGGGAACGGGCACGAATGGATCTTCCCTAGGTGCGAATTCGTCCCTATTTGCGAAAAGGATGGCAGGGTCTTTTCTCGACACTGGTGTCATGATGGGATCTCGAGGTGGACGATGCTCATCTTGAATTTGGAGCCATGGATCCAATACTTGGTCCCACCTTGCAGGGTCTACCCACCATTCATGCCCTAACCGTATGCCCATCTGTCCCATTAGATCTTCATGGGTTAAAGCATGGTGATGTCGTCGCGCATGTCTGAGATAGTCCATTTCAGTCTCATCTTCTGAATCACTTTCGAAGACCCAAAAATGTTCATCCTCTTCAGCAACTGTTGCTTGCGGCGTTGAGGATCCTCCTTGTTCCAGCAAGTTAATCTGGTCCCATTGTGGTTGTTCCACTCTTGGTGGAGGGACCTGATTCTCTTGATGCTGTGTTGTTTCATCTGGAATCTCTAAGGGGAACAGCTTCAGAAAGATGTCCGACAGCCGTTGGTTTTCTCTTTGAGGACCACTGTCCGAACTTTCGCCTCTCTCTAGCAAAGGAGAGGGATTACTGCTATTTCCAGGGGTGTTTGTTGACCATGGGAGGTAGTCTCCCAATGTGTATTCTGTATTTGGATTGGCATAAGGGTCTAATGCCAATCCCCCTTGTTGCCTATTTCTAGGCCTTGCATATTTTCAACCAAGATGTCTAATGGCAGGGGATGGTTGAACCCTACCCCTGACTTGTCATATGGCATCTGATATCTTGGTTGGCAAAGGATCCGCATCCCTTGCTCATATCTGCCTAGCCCGTATCCATGCCAATTGCATTGGCCGAGATATTTTAGGGCAAAATCTGGGTTTGACAGATAGTTGATGTTTTCAACAAAAGGCTCTTCGTCTGCTTCCTTTTGTTGGCATGGTTCAAGACCATGATCAAGGCCCCCATACATGAAATTTGTCTGGTTTGGAGGGTAGCCTAGAGGAACAATTGTCCCTATGGGAAGGCGAGGTCTTCCCATGTCTTGTACTGACTCCAATGTTGGCGTCGCCACAACATTTTGTACCAAATATTCCCCCAAGCCCGTACTGGCCATTTCAACAGTGATTGTTGATGATTGGGTGGGAGGAAATGGTAGTCCTTCTTGACTCCATTCCATGTTTGGTGTTTCAGGAGTCTTAGTTTTTGTTGTGTTGGGTGTTTTCTCCGTTGATACCGTTGAGATTGTGGGCAACCTTTCTTCCAAGGGTTTAACCTCTTCCACGATCTGTTTTCCCTTGTCCTTCTATTGGGCCATGATAGGTGGCGTTGATGATGAAGGAGCAGGTGATGAGGTCTCACCTGGATGGGATTTTGCCTTGTTGGCCACCAGTGGTGCCTGCGGTATCGGACCCTGTTTAGATGGATTTAATTGAAAATCCAAATGCGTTGAAGGGAGGGTCGATTGAGGCATGAATTGTACCGCATTGCAATACTTGAAGGGCTCTAAGTCCATTGGGACTACATGTATTTCTCCCTCATAAGCATACTTTAAGCATTGGTGGGCGATCGAAGGGACACACTTCATGTCCCTGATCCAAGGCCGCCCTAGCAGTATATTATAAGCCATTTCGCCTTCCAGCACATGGCACAGTGTAGGTATTGTCTTTTGTCCTACCTGGATAGGCAGAACAACTGTGCCGACTGTCGAGCATATTGCATCGTTGAAAGCTCGCAGTGTGTACGTGGAGGCTGTGATGTGAGAGGCTGGCAGCTTCAAATGTTTTAAGGCTACAGTGGTAATGATGTTACTGGACGAGCCAGTATCTATCAACACTCTCTTGTACGGAATCCCGTTGACCCGCGCGATAACGTGCGGGGGTGGATCTGCCATGTCATTCGATATCGTTTTGACCTCATCTTCTCTGAATGTGATGACCGGCTCCGTACATCGTTTCACATGTCCTACGAAGTTGTTGAAAGAATTTGCTTCGTGGGGCTGTAATTCAATGGCTTTTAAAATGTCCATAAGAGCTTCCCTATGGGGTGCTGACTGTTGAATAAGCTCGTAAATGGACAGCCTAGCCGATGTGGTCTGCAAACTCTGCGTGAGTTTGGTTCGTATTGTGACCTCGGGTCTAGGCGGAGGCAACTGCGTTGGGCGTTGTTGAGGCTGCGATGTTGTCGAAACTTCCCTCGTAGCTACCTCGGGGGCAACTGCTGGGTACCTTCTGTTCCTTGTTACTATGCTAATCATTCCCACAAATCCCTGCGTGGGAAGATCCTGTCGCACCTCGTTAATCTGGAGTGGTTTTGTCTGTGCCTCGTGGGCAGGCAAGGGGTCCTTGAATACCCCCATTTGTTGGTTGTTTGGCGCGATGGGGTTGTCCACGACCAATGTTCTGTTGTCGATCAAATCCTGGACTAGTTCTTTGAATTTCCAGCACCCATTCAAGTCATGTCCTCTGCGCCTATGGAATCTACAATACAATTCTTCTCTGTACCCCCTAGGCTTGGGAATGTTAGGGTCTATAGTTTGAATTTCTGGCAGAGTGACTAAATTTGCCACTGACAAGCGGTCAAATAAGGAATCCCTAGACTCCGCATATGGGGTGAAATGTCGTCTAGGGTGACGCGGGTAATTTTGCTCCTGTCTTCTATTATCTCTTTCATAAGCGGGAGGCACTGCCTGGTAATTAGCCTTTTGGGGCTGCGTTTCTTGCACAGGCGCGGGAACATTTATCGCAACTTGGTTGACTGTAGCGTGTTGTGGTTGCGTTGTCCCGGTTTTAGTGGTTTTATTCCACTCTTTCTTTTTAGGCTTAGCGATTGCGCCTTCACCTATTTTAATCTCTTCTATGACTCTGGCTTGCGCCAAAGCTTCTTCTAAGCTATCGTATTGCCGCAGCAACAATAGACCAGAGATTGATTTTAAGCAACTTTTTGCGAACATCTGCGTGAGATCAGACATAGGAGGACGGTAGGGTAACTTAGAAAGCAAAGCTCTCCATCGATTCCCATATGCTGCCATTGTTTCCTCCTCAAATTGTTTGAGGCTCGCCAGATCACTCAGTGATGCCTTCTTCCTTGTGTTGAAGGCAAAGCGTTCAAGAAACGCATCTACTAATTGATCTAAGTTGCTTATGTTGTGTTTGGGTAGTTGTGTGAACCAATCCGAGGCAGGGCCTACGAATGTGGTTATGAATGTTCTAAGCAACAATGCATCATTATCTTGGATGCCGAAGCATTGGCTTAAAAATCTTGTAACGTGTTCTTGTGCGTCCTCTTCACCTTTAAAAACTGCCAATTGAGGCAACTTGAAGTGCTCGGGGTAAAGAGGTGTAGGCACTGAGGGATGCACCGGATTACTGCGGAGTTGACGTAATGTGGGTTTTTGATGCCCAGCAGCTTTTGTTTCCACAGACTCCAAACGCTCCAATAGCGCTTGGTATGCATCGAAAGATTTTATTTCTTCCTCTCTTGTTCTCTCTCGTTGTAAGTTATGATAAACTGGAGGCCTATGGAGGGGTGGCCGAATGGCATCCCTCCTGCCTTGATGGGGACTTTCAACATATTCCTCTTCTGGTTCATACTCCTCGTAAAATTCTTGAGGAGTCTCTGGGCGAAACCTATGACCCTGATCAAGCCCTCGCCGAAGGTACCCATCATTGTTTCGGGGAGTTGCCTCCCTCTCGAATCCATGAGGTCTTGGAGGCAAAGCTTGACGAGGTCATGGAGACCTGTCCTGCACCAACGGATTATGTCTCACATATTGTTCGGCTCTTTGAATGCGAGGGGTTGGCTCCCTCTCAGGTAGTTTATAGCGTAGCTCATCCGCTTCGCGTTGCATGCGCTCTCTATCCAAGCGGTGTTGATACTCTATCTCCTGATGACTTTGTTTAAGCCGCATGATTTGGGCTTGACGGGTGGCATGTTGGGCGACTATCGGGTCAATTTGGTCTACCCTATTTTGCTCAGGAGGTTCGAATGTTCCTCCTATGTGTTTGCCTTGATTTTGATGATCTACAACTTCAAGGGGTCGCTCCCCTCTGTCGAGGTAGGCGGCCTGTACTCGAGGTTCCGGCCTCAAGGGGTGATCATGATGTCCAGCTGGTGCGGAAGCGCAAGGTTCCCACGTTGTATGTTGCTATCTTTGAGGAATGCGATGATCTTCCTCGCGCTCCCTCTCATAGGTGTGAAGGGGGAGGCGGAGTTAGGTCATTTTGTGTAAAGAACCCTACGCTCTAGATTTTGTCTCTCTGTTCTGATGTGAGGTAAAGAAGGGATACCATATCCACGTTGTCCCTCCAAATGGATGGTTTGCCTGTCTAGCGCTTCGTCGCGCCGTGGCCACTCATGTCTAACCTGAGAGGGCGATTCTCTGTTTACCTCAAGGTCTACATGTAAGGCGTCCTCTCGAAAGGGGCTGCTTTGAATAGGCATACCCCACCGAGGATTCTGAATTGGATTCTTTTGTAGGTTAGACCGATAAGGCGGTATGACCAAGTCCTCAAGACTGAAGCGAAGGCGACTTGTGCCTGCTTCTTGTGTACCTTCCGGAGCTTCTGCCCTTGATTGGGCTTGGCTACGGGTATACACCATTGCGTTGCTTCTATACTATCTAAGTAGATTTTTTATCTCGTTTATGATGATTTTTTTTTTTGTCTACACTAAGCAGAAATAAACACACACATGCGCAAACCGTGATTATCTCTTTTAAGGATTATCGGTGTGCCCTAAACTGGTTTAGTGCATTTTGATGTTTTGTTTTGTTTTTGTAGGTTTTGAAGAACGTTTAAATGCATAATGAAGGCTCATATAACTCCCAAAATGGTAGCCCCTTCAATATACCAACCAGGCCGATATACCAACCTCTCTATATACCCGCCCTTACGAGAGGGAGACTATAGGTACGTGAGAGCAGAAGGTACGTGGTACGTAGGCGGTACGGAAGGGGGATTGTCCTGTTAATGGCACCTACCATAGAAAACTTATCCTCGCGCGCATGGGAATCACCCCAGCGACACTCGGTCAGCTTTCATCAGGATTTACGCCTAACAACAGTTGACAATCGGGAAATGGATGCAAAGCTAAGCCAAGGTGGTGATGAACCCACCGTTGGTCTTGCTCAAGGGCTAGGGTCTTACGACCAGCTCCTTGGTTTAAAATTATTGCGTGAAGTGTGTGGGATTCATTTTATTTAACGAAAATGAAACAAGCATAAATGACTTTTCCTATGCAATGCAGGATAAAATGAAAACAATTAAAGAAACAGAAACAGAAACAGAAAATTTAACAGAGATTATAAAAATCCCTACCTCTTCTCTGCCTGGTCCGGTTGCTTCTGAATTTCTGTTTCGAAAAGTTGCAGATAGAAATTCGTCCCTTGGTGAGACGAATTACAGAACATAATTCGTCCCTCCCAGAGACGAATTTGAATTCGTCCCAGGGTCAGACGAATTGCAGAACAGAATTCGTCCCTGCTAGAGACGAATAGCAGTATGCAACAAAAAAATGTACCTGTCAAGCACAAAACACAAAAATTTAATCAGTTTCTATGATTTTAAAAACAGGGGACAGGGTCCCACCGTGATCGCCACTGAAAGCACGAGATTTCGGGCAAAGGAAACACTAATTGCGATGCAACCAAAATCAAATGCGCTTAAGTCCTAGAAATGTAAAATGCATGAAACGAAAGAGACGCATTAAAACGAGATACAAGCGAATGGAGAAAACACAACCCTTTCATTAAAATTTCTTGATCTCTGTTACAATGACGCCTCCTCCCTTTTCAGGGGCTAGGAGCGTTAAAAGAATTTGATTACAATCACTTAATGTTCCTCTTTCCGCGTGCCCACGATTGAAATGGACGGGCCAAGATGATGCCGTCGCTGATGTCGATGAGTTCTTCACCTCTGCTGCTTCTCCTGCGAACAAAGAAACAACGAAGATGTCAGTAGCACTCTGCTGCAAATAAAAGGTGTTTGTTCTCTAAAATTAACGAAATATGCATGTAAACATTTGCCTGAAACGGTAAATACAGTGAGTCCAAATGGCTTGAAATCTTGACAGAAGATAGAAAAAGTTACTAGAAGGCCATTACCACTGAGACAGTTGGCCAATCTGCCTTCAACTGGAATTCGTCCCTAGGCAGGACGAATTCTGACTGCAATTCGTCCCTGGGTGGGACGAATTCTTCTGTGTTGAAGAAGCCGACCTGCTGCTGCTCCAATGTCGATTCTCGAGACCTCCAAAATGCCTGCAAACAAAGGGGTTATGTAATTGGGGCCATTTTGGGATGACCCAGATGGTCGGATTCTCCCAATTTGGCCTCTACCCTCGGGAATTTGATCTCGCCACCTGCAAGTTAGTGAAACAACAAAGCGACACAAAACATACTAGAATCTGATCAAAAGTTATGAACTTGCAGCTATGAGTTAACCAAACATGATAACACAATATGCAACGCTAAAAAAGAATCTAGAATGCTAAAAAGAAACTTAGAAAGTGCGGGGGTGCCCAAGTGGGCCTCCCACCGTTGGCACTTGATTTCGGCGCCAATCCACTAGGGATGGGCCCAAAACCTCTTAGGATTGAGGGGTCGGCAAATTGGTTGGTTCAGGTGTCCATGTGTTGGATTTGGGTCAGGTTCAAGCTTCCAAAAGCCACCCAACAACCTCCCTTGCAAAAGAGATTGGTGGATGCGAGAAGGTGAACCAAAAGGGATGCAAGTGGGTCTTCAACTCGGCAACACTTCGTTGCTTGAAATCTCCTTCTACTTGTCTTCTTTTGGGTGAGAAAAGTCCCACCTTTTATAGACCCATGGGGTCTCTTTTGAGAGGGAAGCACAAATGCCATGTGTTGGTCATAGGTGCCATGTGGCAGTCATGTCTTCCCATGAGGGAGGGGAGTCCTCCATTGACTTGGGCTCTCATAACTGCCCTTGTGACAGTCCTCTAACGGCCTATCTATCCACCCACACACGTGTGCGAGGCAAGAGTCATCAACTGACTGTCCTGGGCTGCCACTTGGCACCATTCTTCTTTTTGCCCGTTAAACTTGGAATTCGTCCCTGGGTGAGACGATTTCAGAATTCGTCCCTGGGTGAGACGAATTCCAGTTAGTATTCGTCCCTGGGTGAGACGAATACTGAGCAAAGTGTCTAAATGTGCCAAATTGCTTCCCGACCTTACAAAATTGCTATGAAAGTGGTTAGGACCACTGTTTGACCTCTGAGGGCTGCCCTGGGGGCTGTGTTTGTCAAAGCGATCAGTGTTTGCAGTCACATAATCGGATTGGTGCTGTTTTGGTGTCTACACCTACATCATAAGTTCCAAACGATATTATTTAATGTGTTTGCAAAATTCGTGGAGCTTTCTGCAATACAATTCCGATGTTTCATATTCTCCTAGTCTTAGTCAACATTCATAAGGACTCTCAAATTTTCTTTTTTTTTTTTTTTTTTTTTTTTAACAAACCAAAAATGTCCAAAGGACCAACACACAAAACTTAAAACCAAAATGAGATCTAATTCAAAACCAAAACACAAAAACCAAAAGTATATACAATATAATACAAGATGATGCAAAAATTTTGATTATCATTTTCCCGGATCCCAAACCTGATTAGAACATTCCAAAAGACATATAATATGATACACATGCCGAATGTGGAAGGAATCAAATGAAAACAAGATTAGACCAAACAATGCAACCAACTTCAGCTTTCCTCTCTCACCCCACCAATTAGATTTAGTTCCATTAGTATTCTCATAGGTGAGATTCAAATAACAGATTGATTAGACAATGGTTGATTTTCAATTCTTTCTTGTCTATTCTTTAAGGTGCAAATTTCATAATCCCATTCATGATTTAGAACTAGTATTTCTTTATTCAAAATGAAATTTTGAAAGCAAGAGCCTATTTCTAAAAATTTCAAAGCTAATTCATTTTCCATGTTCTTAGGCCAATCAAAATTGTACAACAATTTACAAGCATCTAGGATATTTACTAAATGGGGATCATTAAGAATTTTTATCCTAGATTCAAGAATTAATTGGTGATGAATTTGATTTAGCAATTTAAGTGCATCAAACTCCTTTTCATTCATTAAAGTAAGGTTATCAAAGGTGTGGTTAGAAATTAATCCTTGTTCTTCATTCACCTTCAATGGCATTTCATCATAAATATCATTTGAATTATGCAAATATTCACCAAAATCTTGGATGTTTGGACATAAAGGTTTAGATTTTACCTTTTTCACACTTTCATTTATGAAAACTTGGTGAGGATTTGCAATTTCCTCTTTTACCTCTTGGTATTCATATTCTTCATTGATTACTTGTTCATCAAACATACCAAAATTGGGCACCCAATTAAAAACATGCCCATCCTTTTCAACCCTCAAATATTCTTGGTTGAAGTGTATGTCAAGTAACTCATCTTCATGATCAATCGCTTTCGTTGCTTCCAATAGAACAACCACTTTGTCATTTAATTCCAATTATTTTTTCAGTATCCCTGGTATATCTTCCAAAACATCCTCAAATTGCATAGGAGTTGTAATATATTCCTTTGAGTAGGTGATTATGTTGTCCTATATATCAATTGACACATAAGTTTCATTAGCAGTTTTGGAGTGAGTGTAGTCTTCCCAATTCTTCCATGAATTATAGTAGTCATCCTCTAATTTCAAATTGTGACGTTCAACTACTTCTTATTCATCTTATGATTCATCAACATGTTTGTCATCCAATTCATCTTCACCTTCCATAGATGGTCCAGTTATTTCCAAAAGTGGGTTATTTCTTGAATTCAAATTGGTAAAGCTATCATAATCCAAATTTGTAACCCATGATTCAATTTTATCACAATTTGGAAGGTGTGAATCCTCTTGGTCATCACTCTCTTGAAGATATAGAGTTTCCACTGCCAAAATGTTGTCCTCCCCTTGTTGATGTTGGGATGGACCCCTATTTGGCACTAGTTCCAGATCATCCACTTGAGCTTGGAGACAATGGGTATACATAGAAATTTCGGGACAATTCCTTTCATTATGCCCCTTTGTATTATGCAATCTACACCCATTTTCCCATGCAAAATTAGAAATATTAAGAATGCAACTAGAGTGACTTGGTCTTGCAGAAGTATCTATCTGATTAGCAATAGGGGAAGGCACACCCCCATTGTTTGGCTTCATATTCCATTGTCTCCCTCCATTGTTGAAGTTTTGATTTGGGTGAGGGGCATGGGATTCATACTTCTATTTTTGAACCAAATCATTACTCAATTTGTGAACCATATTTTTAAGCTCTTCAACCTCTGAATAAATCTCTTTTGGTTGAGTTATGTTATTGCTAGTTCCAATAGGCTTTGCGTAATTATTGAGATCTTGACTCAACACTTGAGTTGGATTTTGAGCCACTTTATTTGCATAAGGATTCACACTTTGAATTAGAATTGGATTTGGGAAAGGAACTATAGCCTAAGAATTAATTGGACTAGCTCCTTGCATAGTCTGTTGACTATTTTGCAAAAATGAAGGAATGGTGGGAATGGCTGTGATTGGTTGAATTGGAATGGGTGCGTAAGCGGGTGTTGATGAATATGGTTGTTTATAAGGCAAATCATTTATGCCTGATATTTGCGGTGCCATGATCTGATTCATCATAGAAGCTTGACCATATGGACCATATTGTCCCACCATCAGCATCTGGGAAAACCCATAACTCTATGGTGTCATTTGTTGCTCAATGGTCATAGTTTCATTATAGGCTAGAGCAAGAGTGGTAACTTGAGGATTTCACCTTGCAAACATTGCCATCATAGGATCCAATGCCCCAAAATATATTTGCAAAGCTACTGTGGGATCAATGGTGAAATGCCAAATTGCTCTATTATAGCACTTCTGAAATCTCTGATTAAAAATTTGGATTGGATCACCCTGGCCTCTTTTGCATGTAATGAACTGATTATAGATGACTGTGGTATCTAATGGTGACATGAATTGGTTGACAAAAGCATTCTCCATTTGCGTCCATGATGTAATGGAACCAATAGGTAAGAAAATGTACCATTCATAGGCCACTGGGTCTAGGATCATGGGGAAGAGTCTACAAGCCACATATTCATGTTGAACATGCAATCTTATCAAAACATACCTATAGGTCTGAATATGTTTTTCTACGGTCCTTGGGCCATCTGGTTTGTATTTGGGCAAAAATATCTCTATATTTCTAGGGATCTCGTGAATATCCCCTACAATATTCAAAGGAATTTTATGGGATTCGTACCAAGGAGGTGGTGGAGGTTGGGCCATTTGATTCAAAATAAATGATGATAACCCTACAAGAACGTGACGAAAATCTCAGTATCTCAAATAAAACCTGTGACACACAGAAAATATTGCAATTAATGGAATTCAAAGAATAACTTCAAAAACAATTTTTTAGTCATAAATAAAAGAAGGAACCCTGACAAAGCAGTATTCTAAAAATTTAAGTTAGTTTCTGATTCACCAGATCACATATGTGCAAGTGAAGAGCATACTCCTAGTGTTGTAGGCTTTCTGATTCACAAGATCGCATTACGCGCAGGTACAGAGCATAATACCGACAACAAATACATTTTAGACAAAATAATTCCTTACAAATAAGCATGAAATGACTATAAAATATCAAACATGTAACGTATGAATAATCGTGTTAGCATCAAACAAGAGGTGTATCCATTAAAATCGAATGAAAGTAATTGCATGGAGACAACCTCGTTAGTCAAGAATTTTTTTTTTAAAAATCAAATCAAGACATATTATTCCTGCATGAACAATCAAAAAGCATTAGAACAATGCATAGCAATTCGTGTCCTCATTTTAATAGTACAAGGTTGTATTGTTAAAAGTGGGCTAAAGATAATAATCAATAGGGCATGAAATATTCAAAATTTAAATCCCTATAGCATTTAAATCACACTAAAGTAAACCGATTCAGTCCCTCCTTCTAGCGCCAATATGTTGAGTGGTATTTTAACCCAGTTGTGAAAGTACACTCTCCTTTAGGATTTGGGTTCCAAATACCCTCTTGCAAAGAAGTTAAACAAACAACTTCTCCAAGGTCTTCACTGTATTAGCATTTGCATATATGTATTAGTAATCTCAAATAAAGATATTCAATTTAAATGCTTGGAACACATTAGTGATTGCAAGTAACTGTAAACAAGGGGCAATGTTTATTTATTTCACCATGAAACTTTAGTGATTGTTCATTGTTTTTTGGATTTTGATATTTTTTATATGTTTATTTTAATGCCTTGAAAAGTTAAAGCTTCTGGAAAAATATAAAATGCAGAAAATAAAAAATGAAATGCAGAAACTGAAAATAAAATGCATTTAGTATGATGCTATACTATTTTGACAAAACCAAATATGTGAGGTCTCCGTGCATGCAACCTAACCTATTTGGACTTGCAAAACAAGCACAATCCCCACAGGCTAAGTGCTGGTTCCTAGGGTACGAAATAAAATTCAGATTTCAAATATTCGCCTAATGTAACCCAAAGAAATGGCATCAACATTATCTATAAATTTGAAATCTGAAAAGATGAAAGAATAAACATTAAATCCATAGCATGCAAAGAAAATATCCTTCTTTCTTGCCCACAAGATGCAAATTTTTGAACACTTATGCATTAAAAATGTTTCATTTTACAATAGCAAAATTTTTGGTTTTCCCGAACCAGTCCATGGAAGAAAAACAGCTTAAACAGGCCCAGAATAGCCATATCGCCTTCAAGTCTGCAACCTTGCTCGCCATATTTTCCAACCCATGTCCATGAAGAAGAAAAACTAGTCTACGAAAGAAAAATAGCCCAACTAGGTCCAAAATGGCCTTATCGCCTTCAAACCTGCAATGCTACTTGCAGCAATTTTCCACCCCTGTGGCCTCTTTGAATGGCATATTTAAACACATGAAAACATTGTTTCCTTCCCTGACGGTTCTTTTCATCTGTCGATGGCTATTCGTTTCACCTTCCATGACTGTTCATTTCACCTTCCTTGTATGCGTGTGCTTTGCTTTCCATTTTGTGGCCCTTCACTGTGATTTCTCCACATGGTTTTGCATCTGTTTCCCTCCGTGTGTAACGACCATCTTAAATGATTTCAAATCATTAAATATTCCTTATGTAATGCTTTGTCTTCTTCACTGGATTTTGTCCTTATATCCACGTTACTACATAGGTCCGTTACCTTGGCGAAAATGGAACATGTCACGATATCGTAACACTTTTGCATCCTTGCTCTCCTTTGTTGCTCTGAATTGTGAAAATGAAACATGTCGTGATATCGTGACACTTTTGGCCCCTTCCATATTTTGTTGATTTTAGCTGCGAAAATGGAATATGTCGCGATATCATGACACTTTTGGCCCCTTCCGTCCTTTGTTGCTTTTAGCTGCAAAAATGTAACATGTCTCGATATCGCGACACTTTTTCTTTCTCTGCTTGTCTGCCCATATTGAATCATGAAAATGCAACATGTCGCAATATCGCGACACTTTTTCTTTCTCTGCTTGTCTGCCCATTTTGATTCGTGAAAGTGCAACATGTCACGATATCGCGACACTTTTTCCTTCTGGCTGCAAGAATGCAACATGTTGCAATATCGCGACACTTTTTGTCTTTGGCCGCAAAAACACAACATGAAGCGATATCACAACACTTTTCTTTCTTGTTCTTTCTTTCCTTGTTTGGTCGTGAAAATGCAACATGTCGTGATATCGCGACACTTTTCTTTCTTCTTTTTCTCGTTTGGTCGTGAAAATGCAACATGTCGTGATATCGTGACACTTTTCTTTCTTCTTCTTTTCCTTTGCTTTGGGCCACGAAAATGCAACATGTCGCGATATCACGACACCTTTTGTCTTTTGGCCGCAACAGTGCAACATGTCATGATATCGTGACACTTTTTATTTTTGGGCCACGATGGTGCAACATGTCGCGATATCGTGACACTTTTTCTTTTTGGGTCACGATGGTGCAACATGTCGTGATATCGCGACACTTTTTCTTTTTGGGCCGTGATGGTGCAACATGTCGCGATATCGTGACACTTTTTCTTTTTGGCCCGCGGTGGTGCAACATGTCGTGATATCATGAAACTTTTTATTTTTGGGCCGTGGTGGTGCAACATGTCGCAATATCGCAACACTTTTTCTTTTGGGCCGTGGTGGTGCAACATGTCGCGATATCGCAACACTTTTTCTTTTGGGCTGCGATGGTGCAACATGTCACGATATCGCGACACTTTTTCTTTTTGGGCCGCGGTGGTGCAACATGTTGCGATATCGCGGCACTTTTTATTTTTGGGCCGCGATGGTGCAACATGTCGCGATATCATGACACTTTTTCTTTTTGGGGCGCGATGTTGCTTGTTGGAATATTTTCAACATTGCCTCCTTAGTCCTAAGTATTAAGTCCTAGTATTTAGTTTTAGTTTAATGTTTGGATTTACATATTTCTAGTTAATTTGATTAGCATACATCGAGGTTTTGGCTTGGTTAATTAATGTTTGACCATATTCCAAGATTAGCATATTGTTAGGATAAGAGCTATCTTTAAGTTAGTTTGTTGTAATAAGTTTGAGGATTTCTCTCAACCACCGTGTCTATTTTTAGTTCTTTCAAGAACTATAAAGCTATGTAATGCATTGTTGATCAATAGAAAAATTTCACCATTGTTTCTCATTTGGTATTAGAGCAGGTTTGCTCAAATGGATCAAAACCTGTGGAGAGTGGTGTGAAGAGATCTGAGACACACACTTTGTCAGAGAAACTCAAGTGTCCAGCACTCAGCAGATTTGCAAGGAAGAGCTCAAGTAAATCATTAATATATAACAAATCCTGAGGTATTTTATTATGAAATTTTGAGGGTTTTTAGGTAATTGTATCAAGAGGATGCAGTAAAAATTTCAGGTGATTTGGAGCTAATTTTCTGATTTTATTAGCATTTTTAGTTTTTAAATAAAATGGTTGTATAAGGTGGAATACAGGGTATTTTCTTCTCAAATTTTGGGATAAATATGATTTCGATAAAATAATAATTAAAATAAAATTTCAGATCATTGGGATCTGTATTGATTTATTTATGTGAATATTTATTTTTCCTTCAACAATCCTAGATCCGGAATTGTGATAAAAAGGGAAAAAGTAAATGATCACATATTTTTCACCTTTGTGATTTTTCTTCTGAAATTTAGAGGGTTTTCAGATTATTGTCTCAAGAATACAAATTTTAATTTTCAGAAATTTTGGGGTTGTATGGATTGATTTATGTGAAGAACATTGAGGTTGTCTCAAAAACACTCTAAGATCTAGAAAGGGCAAAAGTAAATTGATCACATATTTCTCATTTGTATGAATTTGGATCTGAAATTTAGTGGATTTTCAGATAAGTATATCAGAATTCTACAGGAAAGGAGTGGCTGAGAGCTAGGTGGAAGATTGATGAATGGTGGATTGCAGAATGGCCACCATGTATAAAGAATTGGAAGTACCCAAATTCAATGGAGATAATTATGCTATTTGGAGCATAATGATGAAGAGCTTCTTGAAGGATCAAGACTTATGGGATATAGTTCAAGAAGGCTATGAGGAACCCTCTTGGAATAAGCTACAAGGTGAGGAGAGAAAAGAGAAGAAGGAGCAGCAATATACAAATTGCTTAGCTCTTATGGATTTGAGGAGAGGAATGGAAAAGAATGTTTTTCCTCTCATAGCCAATTGTAGATCAGCTATAATGGCATGGCAAGTGTTAAAGGATGCTTATGGGTTTGATGAGGATACCCATAAATCCATGAGTGACAATCATGAAGATTGTTTAAGCAAGGAGGAGCCTTGCTTCCTTGAAGCAGATTCTGAATTAGATCCTTTTGAAGGATTTTTTGAAGAGTCTTGTAAAGACTCATATGAAGACATTCTTTGATAATGGAGAATTATTTCTTGCGAGAGGAAGGCTCGTATGTAGAAAACCAACAATATGAAGAATGCTTCATGGAGGAAGCATATGTTGCTGAATTTTGTCATGAAAAGATAAGAAGAGGTGTGTATTCCTCAAGAGGACGAGGAGGAAGAAGAGGATTTGTTGTTGATAGAAGAAAAAGTGATAAAAAATATCTCATGGAGGAGATAAATGAAGAGCGTATTATGGATAATGCACCTAAAATTCTCATGGGAGAGAATAAAGATGATAATAGGATCAACCAAAATTGTTGGCATGTTGATGGAGAAGCAATGTTTATGGAAGACCATTGTCTTGAAGACCATTCACTTGGAATGGATGTATGCTCTCTTGACAGAGAAAATGAAGATCTCCTGCAAGGAGAAGATAAAATTGTTAGAGTTCCTCTAAAAGGGGAGAAGAATGTGAAAAATGAGATAGAAACAGAAAATGGAAATGAGATTGCTGATTTTCTTATCGTAATGGCAAAGGAAACACTCATGGATGAAGATCACTCGCTTGGAGTGACTACATTGCAGAAAGAGAGTTGTCTTGAAAAGGCAACTATGTATGATTGCTTGAATGAATTGTGTTTCAACACACCAACATGGATTGAACAAAGGAGGATAACTATTAGTGAAGAGTTGATGGTTGATCTTGAAGCACCATTTATGGGAAGCACCAAATCTACTCATACTAAAGGTAATGTTTTTATGATTAATGATTTGTTTTTTGTGAGCAGGAATGAAAAGAAAGGTGATTGTCTCATTGAGACAACTTTGATGAAGAATATTTTTGGAGAGAATACAGTGATGGAGAACTTGGGTCACATGGATCAAAATGATGTGTTCAAAATTCCTTGGGAGAAGGATTCTTGTAAAGTCATTGTTGTGAGAGAATATTTGTGTGAGGAGCAAATTTATGTTGCATATGTAGTTGGTCATTATATGGCCATATTTGTTGTGATTTTTTGTGTGAAAATATGTGAAAGAGTTGTATGGTATAATCATCTATGTGAGATGATTAATTGTAAATACTCATGTGGAGTATTGTTTAGTGTTGAAGATGTAAAAGAAGATCAAAATGTGAGAGCATGGTTTAAAGACCATAATGATAAAGATGTAAGAGAGTGGTTTTTGAAAACCACAAGAGGAGATACTTTTGTTGAAGGGGGAGCTAATCAACAAAAGAAGGCACTCAAGCATTTGCAGGAAATCCCACATAAAGAGTGGAAGGAGTGCCACCATAAGTATTTTGTAAATTCTGATTTCTTGATTCAAGATTGGAGGAAACGTAAGAGAAAAATTTTCTTCCAACTCGTGATGCTTAAAGAACTCTTGCATGAGTATCTTTAGCATCAAGGGGGAGAATGTTGGAATATTTTCAACATTGCCTCCTTAGTCCTAAGTATTAAGTCCTAGTATTTAGTTTTAGTTTAATGTTTGGATTTACATATTTCTAGTTAATTTGATTAGCATACATTGAGGTTTTGGCTTGGTTAATTAATGTTTGACCATAGTCCAAGATTAGCATGTTGTTAGGATAAGAGCTATCTTTAAGTTAGTTTGTTGTAATAAGTTTGAGGATTTCTCTCAACCACCGTGTCTATTTTTAGTTCTTTCAAGAACTATAAAGCTATGTAATGCATTGTTGATCAATAGAACAATTTCACCATTGTTTCTCAGTTGCAACATGTCACGATATCGTGACACTTTTTCTCCTTGTGGTTTTTTTTTTTTTTGCTTCTTTTTCTTTGAACTTTAGCCTATGGGCCACTTCGGTCTTCTTAGAACACATGAAAAAATGTGGGTCCCCAATTTTGGGGTACATTGTGGATCAGCCACAACAGGTAACTTTTATAATTTTCTTTTAGACTTATACTATAGAGGTTCCTCTAGCACTTGTCCTTCTTCCTCTTCCATAAGTGGTGCTTCCTAAGTCATGAGGTGCTCTTCTTTGGCTACACTCTCCTCACTATTGGATTTTTGTGAAATTTTAGGCACCACACCAGTAAAAGTGATTGGTTGATAACTAGTGTAGAACTCATCATAAGTGTTAAAAAATGTGTCATCCATTACAAAATCATACGGTGACCTAGTTTTTCCTCGATGAGCCCTCATAATGCACCAGTTTGTAATATTTTTCTTCATATGATCGAATAACCCTGGTGGAAGAATCTGATGCTTATGTATAGTAGGGTTATACTTAGCCTCCATATCATAGAAAATATGCCATGGAGGGAGTGACATAATATTCTCCATGTGCCAATCTATGTCATGCTCCTCTGGATTTATTTCAACACTTTTCAATATCCACCCTTGGGTAATAATGAAAGATCTTGGCCTTAATTTACTCCATAAAGTTACCTAAAGGATCGTACTTTCAGTGTAGTGGCAACTCCACCATTCTGATGTCATAAAAGTCTTAGTTATAACTAATTTTGGTCTACCTGGCTCACCGCAATACCTCCAAAGCAGAAAGGCATAATGCATGTGGTTATTTTCCCTCATATTGCCCTATACACGTCATTGATAAAATTATGTTTCCGAACAACCTCCAAAGAAAATAAGTGTCCTATGGTAAAATATGGAAGAACTAGCTTACCAGTATAACAAAAAATGCATAGCACAATACCCTGCATCAACAAAAGTATATCATATTTCTCATTTGAAATAATTTCTTCTCTCATTGCCCTCATACTCTCTCACTTTTAAAGAAAATTAATTACAGGGTAGGACCCACAAACATATGACTGAAGTTATAAAAAGACTCCTATCTTGACAAGCTAGAGGTCCATAAATATACTAACAATTTCATATTCTCCTTCTCAACTTGTCTAACTGCAATGAAAGAAAAATTCTTGTACAAGTGAAAGAAGAAATACCAAATTAAAAAGGATGTGTGCCTGAATACCAAGGTTTCTTCACTCTACATTTTTTCCAACTAGGAATGCATTCTTCTTGTACTGTAATTAGCACAATAAAAAAAAAAAGGATTCATGCTTGCAATCATTACAGTGGGGGCGTTTGATCGTAGAAGGAGACTCTATGCATGTTATAAATCTCCTAAATAATTGGAAAACACCTCCTTGGAGGATTAAAACAATTTTTGAAGAGGCTATGATCCTTTTCCATGGAAGACAGGACAAAAAATCCCAACATGTCTTTCGAAAAGCTAACAAAGTTGCTGATAAGCTGGCAAATTTGGGTGTCGATGGTGACGGACTTTGCAAATGGGAACACAGTTTCTCTAGTGAAGTAGAGGAGCTTATTAAAAAATAATGCCATAAATGATAGTCAAATTTACCAACAAGGAAGACACTGTAATTTCGAAGGCTATGAGTATTCTTGTCTCTTTTTTGAAATGGACTCATTATAAAAATTATTCAAGTTGTCAGTCTTGGTGGATGCTACTTGGAAATACCACAAAGACTAATGGGGACAATCACATGTCAGATAACATGGCTCCTAGTCATATTAGTAATTTGAGGTTGGTTGATAATCATAGGGTAGGAAAGAAACAACAATATAAGACTTCAAACCAGAGCCACATGGACCACCAGATAGCCACCGCCATAAATATAGCCATCAAGTTCACTTCTCCATGGCTGATTGGCCAAGGCGGGATGTGGTCCCAAAACATGTCATATACGAAAGAAAGCAATTACCAAAGAATTATTAAGAGTAACTGTCAATACAGAGCTTGTGGGAGTTTTTTTCAGTACTCTGCTATGTATGTATGCAAATTTTTATTTCTCCAATGTTTGAAGAAAGGGATCTATGTCTGTTTCTTTTTTAGTAATTACGATGCAAGTGTGTTTTCTCGGTTTATACCCAAAATTTTGTATGGGAAGTTTCTTTTTGATAATAGGCTATGTGCCTTACCGGATGTAATGGCTTTGGCGACATGTAGATTTTACATATATAGGATCCTTAGTAAGGACATGTTCATCAATAGCCCTAGGCTGATTTTTGTAAAAGATTCTAGGTCAACCTATAAAACCTGGTATTAATGCTATAGTATCTTATCTTCCCAAAAAAACTATAGTGGGGGCGTATAATTCTACTAGAGATATGCACTGCACTAAAATTGCCTATCATTTGTGCACTATTGAATCCGTTGTAAGATCCACAATATAATACACCATAGAAAATAAACCCAAGCTCTTAAAATCTATCAATGGCTTTGGTAAATTCGATAGCTCATCATAATGGGACATTTTAATCAACTATATCCATGAACCATCGCAACATCACTATCGATTGCTATTTTTCCTCTTGTTAACCAATGTGTAATTTATTAAAAACAAAGTCTGAAGGAAGTGTAATTCCATAAGTGAATTCCTCTTGGATGTCTTCAGATGATGTAGTGAACAATACATCCCCTTTCACATTTTCCACTACCCTAGTGTTAGGATTATAAAACTTCAAAATAGCTTCCACCAACTCCGGGCAATAGTGAACTGGTGTACACAAAAACTAGAAAATATGAGCATGGTATGCAATGGTTAGAGGACTTTATGGAATCAACCTCTATAAAACTATAATGTCTACATCCTGGCACAACTTCTCAATACTTTTGTTGGTAATAATGTAGTCTCCCACTTGAGCTAGCATACCAGAATACAGATCTAAGTAAACATTTTCATGGCACCTATATTTCTTTGATTTCTTATCTTCCTGAATATTCTTCTGCAAATTCTTTAGCTCTTCAATGCTTTTTGATACAACAACTCTTTTATCCACCTTCAACAATACTCAAGCACCTTGTAATTTATACACTAAATTTAACCAAACGTAGCAATACTTCAAAAAATATATAACAAATTTACCTCCTCTTCGCGAGTGCACAAAATTCATAACTACACCTTCATCTACCAGATCAAATGCACATGCTTATTTTCAAAGAAGTTGGAGGAACGTGTATTTTGATCTCCACGTCAGGCATGATTTCCAATAATTCTTTAAACTAACTTCAACGTTATTTCACCTAAAATATTCCTTAATTATTGTGCTTTGGTCACCTCCAATATTAAGAAGCACTCCACGAATCATAATGGGTAGCTTTGAGAATGAAAATATTATGTGTTAATGAAAGGCGCTCCTTAGAATAGAAATGAATTAATTATACTGCTTAAAATATTCAAAATATCCTTTTGAGGTGACTCAGACAAAACTTAATTCTTTTGGGTGTATTTATTTTTCAACGACTTCAAAGGCACTATGAAATCATTATTTATTGATAGAAATCTTCCTTGGGTGAAAATAGTCTGCAACTTGCTCTTTCTTCAACAACCTGTGCTTTTGAAATAATCCTTCCTACTGCTTGGCAAAAATAATAAGCTTGAAATCCTTTTAAAAAGTTCTTCCTCCTTGATTTTACCTACAAGATATAGAATACTATGAACTGATTATTTTATCAAAAAGGAATTAGTATTCAAAAGGGAGCAATTATACATCCTACAAATCTAAATGAGAGAAAACTTGATAAGATAAAAACATAGTGTAGGACTTTCTATACATTTTGGAGTACATAAAAACATGAGATAATTTTATGAAAATTATTATTTTTCAAGAATGGATGTAGATGTAAGACGTTTTTGTAGGGTTGTCATGTTTTCCAGCATTCAAGAGGAAGAATCCAAAACACTAGGTTGTATCAACCATTACCAATAATAGAAAGGTCATGTAAGACATAAGCATGGACTTTGTTCTTGAATTACTATAAACATAAAGGGTTAATGATTCCATTTTTTATTGTTTATTGATTTTTAAAGATGACACATTTTATACCATTTAAGAAAACAAATGATGCTACTCATATTGCTAATATATTCTTTAAATAATTTTTAAGATTACATTTTTTACCAAAAAATATTGTATCACTTATCACCCATATTAAGAATAAAGTTGACTTTTAGTTCAGCTTATCACCCGCAAATTATTGGACAAACCAAAGTTTTGAATAAAAGCCTTGAAAGTTTATTAATATTTTTAGATGGCAAGAAGCCAATGTTATGGAACACTATCTTAACAAAAGAAAAATTTACAAATAAAAATTCAATAAATTGAATTACATCCAAGATACCATTCCAAATTGTGTATAAAATTCATCCAATAAGTGTGTATGATTTATGGAGTATAGTTTATTTGTAGAGACCAAGTACTCTAGTGACAAAACTTATTGGTTACATGCAGGATTTACATTAGGAGGTGAAAATATAAGTAACTTGTTGATATCAAGTGTAGGACACAAGAATTTTAGGTTGGAGACTTGGTTTTAGCATATTTATGAAAGAAAAGATTCTTGAAAGACACTTACAACAAGCTAAATTTGAAAAAATATTGGACCCTGTAGGGTCTTTAAGAAGTTTGTATCTAAGCCTATGAAATTGAACTTATAGGGGTAGATATATCCCTAATTTTTAATGTAGCTAATTTTTTCCCATACCATGATATATCAATAGAAATTAATGAAAATATTACTCTTGATTTTTTGACGATATAGTTCATACAACAAATGTATAAAAAAATGAGATGAAATTAAAGCAATAGTAGATTATAGAATGGTCAAGAGGACAAAAAGCAAACAATATTATGAGTATTTGGTCATGTGGAAAAATCAGACAACTAAAGAAGTGACGTGGATGACTATTGAGATTGGTAGGCATGGCATCTCCATTATGGGTTTCCACATTTCCATAAATGTTCATAAGTATTTGCTCATTAAACATTTTCTCTTACTTGATATGTATGATGTGGGAGAATCCAAGCATGAAAATAGTTATGGGTAAGGTAACCATCCACTCATAGGTAACTATCACCCATTTGTATAAAATGGACCCCTTCTTGCAAAGGAAGGAGGAAAGAAAGATCAATATATATAGATAGAAGCATAATGAAGACCTACAAATATAATAGTACGTATTCCTAAGTAGGCTTAAATGTATACAAAGTTATTATAGACTATCATATCATTGTCGAGTGTCTTCATGCCAAGTTTTGCCAAGTGTAACATTGTCATGCAAAGCTATTATTGTGTCATCAACAGAGCGATCTTGTTGTAAACATACTATGCTATTATGAAAGAGGACATTTTGTAAAGTTTCATATAAATTAATGGGAACCTAACAAGAATTTAATGTGAAATAAAACTAATGCATAGTTTTATTCTAAGGTTGATCTTGTTGCTATAGTAGATAGTTGTTCAATTAACCCCTTCTTTTTAGATAACATTAGCTTAACATTTCATTAAATTTTTATGTAGTTTACCACTGTAAATTAATACTTTGAAAATTATCCTTTTTTTGTAGATTTACGATGGGAGGACTATGATTGCAAAACAGCTACTCTATAAAGGACGACGGTGATAGAATTAGGACAATGTTTAGGCCTGTGGGCGCTGAGAAGCTTCCTGATTTCCAATAAAAATGAATCGCATTGTGCTCATATATTTAGCTCGATCCGAGAAACATTTGAGAAAAGCTATAGCCATTGCAAATGTTAAAATATTAATTATTAATTAATTTAGATAATATCTAACAAAGATTGCACGTCTCAGTTTATTAAAATCTCAGAATATTGTTATGGAGCAGTGAAGTGTTGGTGACTCTCACCCAGGACACACTGGGCCAAATCCGTCGTCAAATCCGTGGGTCCACACGTGTTCTAATTATTTTCACTCTCGCCAACGTTTTCCTTAGGAATAGTGGAGGCTCAAATATGAATTTATTTATTTTTAAATAAACCCAATCAACACATATTTGTAACACTTAAAAGTTCGCCGCACAGGTATTCTCTTTAATGATTAGACAACGTTGGAAATTAACATGCACTTTTAGTTTTAGTGATAGTATATTGCCCCTTTATCATTCCCAAGCTTGCAAAATAACAATTACCAATTATAACTCAACTTCAACGGTAACCCAGGTTGGTACATTTGAGTTGTTATTTTATTTATAGAAAAGTATGAATTAAAAAAAAATATCAAATATTTAAATTTTTATAAGTTTGATATTTTCAAAATATTATAGAATGTCCAAAACAAAATTGATATAAATTTGAATAAGTAAAAATATATTTAAACTTATAATTTTACACATGTTTTTATTAAAATATTATAAAAAATATGTCATAAAAATGAAATGTTTATATATAAAAATCATAACTTAATATTTCAATATATATTCATAAACTTATTCTTTCATTATTAAAAAAAATGAGCGATGGTGGAGGAGAGTGGGGGGAAGAGAAAAGAGAACAGGAAGGAGTCTGGAGAGCAAGCATGTGTTGTACTAGTTAGAAAATGATTATTTTGAGCTGATAGAATTTACAGTTTCCTCATTGAGGATAGTGAAGGTGAGCGTAGCAGTACTAGGGCAGTAAAAATATTTTAACAGTGCCACAACAGTACTAGGGCATCAATGGTGAGTGAAGTAGTGCTAGGATAACGTCTTATCAGTGCTACAGTAGTGAGGGCGAGTGCAAAAACGCTACAGTAGCAAATTAAAAATATTTTAACAGTATCGCAATAGTGCTAGGGCAGCAAAGGTGAGTGCAACAGTGCTAGGAAAATAAAGTAAAAATATCTTAATAGTACTGCAATAGTGCTAGGGCATCGAAGTAATTTTTTTTAACAATCACATAGTAGTGCTAGGGCAATGAATGTAAGTGCAACAATGCTAGGATAGCAAAGTAAAAATATTTTAATAGTGTCATAGCAGTGCTAGCGTAGCAAAGTAAAAATATTTTAAAATTGTTGCAAGAGTGCTAGGGCAGCCAAGGCTAGTACAACAGTTCTAAGGCAGTGAAATGTTTTGTATTTGGTATTTTTAAAATGGTAGTATAATTTAGGAAATAGATTTCTTTTTTTGATGGAGAATGAAGATGAACATTTGGACTTCTCAGAGGACCCCTTTGAGTGACAACACATCTTCTCGACTCCAAGGACCAAGAGTCCCATTTTTGGATAAGATTTAGAAGTTGAAAACTGAGCGTCCTTGCATTTTTTGGATGACCAAAATAATACTATAGGTTATCAGGATTTAGTGGAGAGAGGAGATCCTATGTCAAAAGGTTCAGATCAAGTTAGTTTTCCTATTGACTTCTCACTCTTAGGTGTCTCAAAAAACTCTACTCAAGTGATGGTTCAAATTATAGAGCAGGTATTTCATTACAGGAAAGAAAAACTTGAGCAGGCTCCAAATAATCCAAACTCATTTTATCTGACAGAGTTTCTTTTGTTTGGTTTTGGTTTTAATGGTAAAAAAATTGATTTAGAGGTCCTAAGTGGAGTGGGTCGAAACATACAATGAACACAACCTACAACTTCGATTACTAAAGTGCATAACACACATAAAGTTGTTAAAAAGAGAAATTCAAAGATCATAATGGTACTTGGGAAAGACTTGAGGCTAGAATAAGTTTTGGAGTTTTTGAGGAAGGCCCTTATTAGAAAGTTTCATGGATGTTAAATAGCTGATAATACACTAAATAAGTGGTTATGGAAGGTATGGGTCTCAATATTAGTATATGGTTCAATTTTTCACTTGCTTACCAGAGTATGGATAGGTTTCTATTTTTTATCTGAGGAAGATGCACAAAAAAAGTTTGGAGTTCATTGGTATTGGGGGTCTTCTTTTTTGGCTTTGAAGGTTTGTACGACTTGATTTGATCCTAGGACTTAAGTTGCTAGAAGAATCCTGATCTGGGTAAAATTTCCAGGCCTACCAATGGAGTTATGGTCAAAAAGAGCTTTGAAAGCGATTGGAGATTCATTAGGTAAAACTTTGGATATATATATTTCTTCTAAATCTAATGTTTTTTGGTCTATAACTAAGTTTTGGTTTAGATGGATATTAGTGAAGGCTTACTGAACTATATGGATATAGTTGTGGGGATATAATTCATGCTTAAATCTTGGATTATTTGAATATTCCTTTTAGATGTGCTCATTGTCATGTTTATGGACATATTGCTAAGGAATGTTCTCAAGATTTCATAGAGAAAGTATGGAGGAGAAAAAAAATGACTAGTGGGGATCTCAAGTCACCTAACAACAATCAAGAGATACCTATTTTTTAGAACTTAAAAGCGCTCCTTGATTTGGTACAAACAAGTAAAAATAATGTTGTTGAACCTAGAACAAAAATTCTAGAGAAGGAGGAAGAAATTTTGGGCCTAGCTTTATCTCCATTTCACTATTCACAAGTTGTTAGACAAGGAGACAGAGTCATAAAGAAAATTATGAAAGGATTGGAACCCGATACTATTATATTTGTTGGTTAGACATTTAAGCCTTATGATAATTACTATCCAATACATGAGAATAATATGGACTTAGGTAGTAAATAACTTTGTACACTTCCTTGTGAATGTTCAAAGAGAAGTCCTAGGGATAAGAAATTCTCTAAGATTTTTGGACAATGGGTCGACAACCTTAATTACATTGAATAGTGATTGTGATTCAAATATTTCTACTATTGGGATAAGTCTTTGTGACCTATCAAGTGAATCTTCTAGGGAGGTATCTATTCCAGCGGATGGTTGAGAGATAGGTTCCTCTTGCAGATATTTTTTATGTTACAAGAAAAAAAAATCCGAGTTGAGAACTTATGCAGTTGTTGGAAGGGTAGGGTTAGATCTAGACCATATAAAAGAATCTTCCACTACTTCAGTAGGTAGAAAATCATTTTTATTTCATGCACAGGAGAAGTCTTTGAAGGAAATTATGTAGGGTAAATAAAAATCTATCAAAGGGGTCCTTAGAGCGGGACTAAACCCCTATAAGATATTTAAATGATCTTGTTATCGTTTAATTTCTAAGGTCTTTGTAGTCCGTCTAAAATACTTACCTTAGCCAGGCTAGTGGAAACTCATAATCTAGATGTTCTCCTTCTACAAGAAACCATGGGGACAAGTACAAAAGTCATTGAAGGATTAAGTAAATTATTTAAGGAATGGGAGTTCTTGGCTCTAGATGCTACTAGAAATTTAGGGGGTGTTTTGACTGGATGGAATAACTCAATATGTTTAATCTTACTTTATGGTGCATGTGGATAGAATTATTTTTTAAATACTTAGATTGGAGGTTATCAGTTATTAATTTTTATGGTCCCTATGAAGATAGGCAGGTCTTATGGGATGATTTTTTCTCCCAAATGTGTATTAGGGATGAAATACTTATCATTGGTCTGGACTTAAATTTTACTATGAATAGAAGTGAGGTCTAGGGATAACCTGCAAGAATTGATAGACTTGCATATTACTTCAAGCATAAGATTGATGAATATGGTTTAATTGATTTGGAACCAATAAAATTAATGCCTACGTCAAGAAATAATAGAGTTGGGGAAGTTGGGATCTCAAAGAGGTTGGATCAATTTTTGATCTCAAGGACATTATACAATGAAATAGATATAAAATGGTCATGGGTTGATACTAGAGGTGGTTTAGATCATTCTCCTATTTCTTTTTAATTATAAATTCAAGAGGTAAAACCTATCAGTCATTTTAAGCTCAATCTAATTTGGTTGGAGGAAGAAGATTTTTAACAACTAATTAAAAAATAATGGATTGGTTATGACCAAAGTTCTAGGTCATTAGCAATTTTTCAATTTGCTCTTGCTCTAAAAAAATTAAAAGGAGTTGTGTCATCTTGGATTGTAGTTAAAAAAGGAGAGTATGGATAGAGATCCTAAGTTGGTGGAGAAGGAAATTTTATAATTTCATAAAAAGAATGAGGTTGGTTTGTTTAAAGAGGAGGAGAAAAAAAGACCGAATGAACTAAAAATTAAGAAAAACAAATTCTTGAAGTGGGGGGAAGGTAAATGGAGAATGAAAACTAGAGCTATATGGTAAAAAAAATATGAAAATACTAAGTTTTTTCATAAATTTTCTAATTACAGGAAGAATGTTAACACTACCTGAGATATGCAGAATCAAGAAGGGGTCCTCCTTAGGAGTTTTTTCTGAGTTAGCAAATTTAGAAGTAAAACATTTTCAATCTATCTATAAAGAGCCAGATAGAGTTAATATTGGGGAAGTTTTAAAGTTAACTAATTTCTTTCCTAGCTTTGTAACAGAGTAGGACAATAAATTACTTATGAAATAGGTCACAAAGGAAGAACTAAAAGTTGTCATGACTTCTTTTAAAAAGGATAAAAGTTCAAGGTCTAAATGGATGACCTATGGAGTTTTTTCCAAAAGGTGGAGGATCTTCTTAGAGTAATGGAGGAAGTTAGGTTGAGTGGTTAGGTTTTGGGGGTTTTAACTCCACATTTTTAGATTTTATTGTAAAAAAGGATAAGCCTAAATTTTTTTATGAATTTAAACCTATTTTTTTATGTAACTGTATCTATAAAATCATTGGAAATATTCAGGTTGTTAGATTGAATATGGTTTTATCTAAAGTTATTTACCAAGAGTAGTTTGGTTTTTTAGTAGGTAGACAATTTTTTTAAGCCATAGGAGCTACACAAGAGGGCCTTCACTGTATTAAAACTAAAAATATTCCTGTAATGGTCCTTAAACTAGATCTATCTAAAGCTTATGATAGAACTAGCTGGTTGTATCTCAAATTGATGCTCTTACATGTGGGTTTTAGATATTCAATAGTAAAGTGGGCTATGCGATGTATTTATTCTGTATATTTTACTATTCTTATCAATGGATTAGCTTCAAAATTCATTAGACCCTTGAGGGGACTGAGATAGGGATTTCCTTTATCTCCTTCACATTTTTTGTTGGTTGTTGAAGGATTGAGTAGAGCTATTTTGAACGCAAAAAGGGTAAGATCCTTATCTTGAATCAAAGTAAGGGTGCTTTATTTATCTCATTTTTTATTTTTTGATGATGTATTATTATTCACAAATGTAAGTTTAAGGGAAGCTACAAAGTTGAAGGAAATCTTGAACACTTACAGTATTGCTACCGACATTGAGATAAATTTTCAAAAATCCTCTATTTACTTTAATGGTCTAGAGTAGGAGGTTAAACATGATCTAATCATAATTTTTCCTTTTAATCTCTTATATTTTGAGGAAGGTTTTAAGTGTCTAGGGTTTTTTTTGATGCCAAATACTTATAGGAAGAGATATTGGGGATGGTTTTTAGAGAATATTGAATTTAGGATTAACCATTGGTGTAATAGATGGTTGTCTATTGGTGGGATATTAACACTTATAAATTTAATTCTTGAGGCAATTCCCATATTTTGGAACTCCTTGGCCTTCATTCCCAAAGGAGTTCTAGAGAAAATAAGAAAAATTTACTTCAAAATTACTTTGGAATGGATGGAAGAAACATGAAGTTATTCCTTTAGTTAAGTGGCAGAGTATTTCTAGGCCAAAGGAGGAAGGTGGCTGGGACCTTAAAAATATCCATCTTTTTGGTTCCTCTTTTGAAGAAAAATATTTATGGAGGATTTTGATCAGAAAAGTATTATGGAATAATATTATTGAACAAAAGTATATTTGTCTAGGGATATTTATGGATTGGATCATAAGTCCACAGAAAAGCATTAAAAATATTTCCATTCAATGGAAGGCACTAGTACATGCTTTTACTATGATTGGAAAATATTTGGCATGAAAATCAGACAACAATGAACAAAAAAGAGTAGGGACTGATTCTATTTTGGGTTGTGGAGAAAATATTTTGTTGATGAAAGCCATGATAATTTCTTTATGAGACAAGGGTTTTTACTTTCTTCATCAGGTGAGGAAATTAGATTCTTCTAGTATTTGGACCCAAGGTTGGAAGTAGGCTCAAGTCTTGGTTTTTTTTAATGAGTAGGTTATTTTGTAGAAAGCTTACACTGATAGTATTAATAAGAGTTATACCAAGCTAAGAGCTAAAACATATACTATTTCTTGGGTATAAAACAAATATAGGGGTCAATATATGGCTAGAATTGGTTACAAAGCAAGTTTTGACCCTCATCATCAAGGGTCTACTTGGTGGTGAAAGAAGATTTGGAAATTATCTACCCCAAAAAAGACAATTATTTTCTTGTGGTTTTATTTAAGAAATAAAGCTTTGACTTGGGAATTTTTACAAAGGAGAAGTCGACAAGGTCCAAGTATTTGTATGTTGTGTCATTCAGAGGAGGAAAATATCACATGTTTGTTAATCAAATGCTTTTTTTCTCAACAGGTTTATATCACATGTTTGTTAATCAAATGCTTTTTTTCTCAACATGTTAAGTTAGAAGCTGAACAAATAACTAGAGTATATAATATTTGGGAAGGAGAAATAGTGGAGGTATGCTAAAGATAGTGGTTTTTGAAAAAAGAGTTGAAATAATTTCTTTCTTTACCATGTCTTATATGTTGTGGTATATGGTTCACATGAAATGCAACTATTTTTTAAGGGAATTTAATTCCCTTATTTCAATTGAGGACTTTGGTATCAATCAACAAAGGCCCTGACAAACATCAGAAACCTTGACAAGTAGATGATTTATTCAGTGAAAAGTCTCAGCCATGGGAATTTTTTGATGTGTCTAGTTAGAGATATCCATATTTTAGTAGCATAGGAGGTATTTTGTACATCTCATATACCCACTATATCAAATTTAAAGCAGGTTTTGTTGGCAATTTTGGGTTTGAGATCCTAGCTCCTTGTCTATGAGTTGTCATTGATGTCAAAAGGAAATGGCATAAATGTTAAGAGGATGTGATGGCTTCAAAGGTGAAAGATTCCAAGAGAATATTTTTAAGAGAATCCAGAGAGATTCCATTGGATAAGGCTTTTGGATAGGGTTTTTATTAAAACCAAGTTAAATGGTTTTTATTAAAACCAATGGAGGTTCTCTTTTTATTTAATTATTATTTAAGATCCTTCAAGGTTTTAATTAATTAATTATTTAATTAATTAAGAGAGAAATTATTTTTAATTTATTAAAAATACTTAAAGGTTTTTAAACCTTTTTTATTCTTAATTTATTAAAATTAATTAAGGGTTTTTAAACCCTTTAGAAAGCAATTTCGATTAAATTCGAAATTACGTTTCTCTGTCGCTGACGTGTTCTAAAGTCCACGATTGGACTATAAATATGGGAAGGATCCTAAGGTTTAACTCCTCTTGAGAATTTGGAATGCATTAATTTTTGGCTACGATCGATGCTCTGTTGACGCCACAAAAGAAGAGAGCTCGCGTTTGAAAAACTTACGAAGTGCTTGTTCGTTGAAGTGGTAGGAAGTCTGTATTAGACTTCATTAGCCCCTTGTGGGCTAGTGGCAGCATAGGCTGCATTTGGGATTTGCGTAGGCGGAGGTCTGCGTTTCGATCCCCGTGGAGGGAGCTCTTCATGGATGAAGTCACGTTTTTGTTAAAACGTATTTTGTGCCGCATTTTTCAGATTCATCAAAGGCAGCCATTCCACGATTTTTGTATTCGTCAAGGGTAGCCATTCCACAATTTTTGGATTCTTCAAGGGCAGCCATTCTAAGGTGTGATTAATTTCTTGATATAATTTTTGGCATTGTTTAGCATTGTTTAAAAGACAGGAGAAATAAGGGGATATTTCTTTGGTTGTATTTTTGAGATTAGTCTTTTGCTATGCTAAAGTTTAAAATGGAGATATAAGGTGTAAGTTTTGGTTGTGTTTTTGGATTCTTTGGTGGTTGTTTTTTAAAGAAGAGAAGCTAAAAGGTGTTCTAAGGAAAGTTTTTATATATGCTCATTTATCTTGGTTCTAACCCTAACTTGGTTGGAAGTTTGAGGGTTGTGTGTGGTGACAACTTTAAGGATCAATTTTCTTCTACTCCAATAAGGTATGGGCACATTTTCCTTATGAGTATGATTGGTGTATGTTTTTCTGAAATAAGGTTGGAGTGAAAAGGTTTTCAACTAGGTTTTCTTTGATTGGGTGTAAATCCTATTTTTTGGTTTGTTGAAGACTACTTATGCATTGTTATCCTTAAGGAGAGTTTTTGATGAATGCATAATTTCTGGTTGAGATAGTGGAAGCTTTGTGCACTAGGGTTTGTATTTGTGAGTCAAGCTACTTGCATTGAGTTGGTGGAACCCTTGGTTGGCTGTTTTGAGTTTGATGGTTGAGTTGCTTCCATAGAGGTTGTTTGATCAAGTTATTGCTTTACTTGATTCATGATATTGGGCTTACTCCATTGAGTTGATTTGAGCAAGTTATTCTTTGTATTTGGTGATATTGTGTTGGTGGCTGTTTTGTTCAAATATATTTGGAGGGAAAAGGATTTCTACTTGTTTTCTTTTCTTGTGATGATTGGTTGAATGCTTCAAGGTTAAATGATGTTGGTTAAACCTTGTCTATAAGCATTGTTGTTAAAGCCCTAATTGGTTGAGAAAAGATATTGGTTGTGGAAAGAACATGAGTATCATTGTTATATGAGATATTGCTTGTTTGGCAATTGTTGGGTTGTGTTTCATGTTCTTGAGAAAAGCATACTACATCTATATTATTATTTTGAGATTGAGATTGAGTTGAGATTGATATTGGGAGTTAAGTATAGATCATATTGAGTCTATAACAATTCTCTTTATCTTTCTATGTGATTTGAGATTGAGATTGAGAGTTATGTATAGAACATATTGAGTCTCTAACAATTCTCTTTATGTTTCTATGAGATTTGAGATTGAGATTGGGAGTTAAGTATAGAACATATTGAGTCTCTAAAAATTCTCTTTATGCTTCTATGAGGTTGATGAATCACATTGGGTCTCTAAAAATTCTCTTTGTGGGTTCATGCTAAGCAAGTTTTTCTTGGTGAACTTATGAGCTGTTTTGGATAGGTTTCATTGGGGACTTGTGAGCTGATTTGAACAGGCTTTGGTGGGGACTTGTGAGAAGGTTTTGGACAGGTTTCATTGGGGACTTGTGAGCAGGTTTTGGACAGGTTCCGTTGGGGACTTGTGAGCAAGTTTTGGACAAGTTTATATGGGGACTTGTGAGAAGATTTGGACAGGTCCTAGCAGAGGACTTGTGAGCTGAGATTGATAGTTCTATCAGAGAACTTGAAGATAGAGGTACATTGGTTCTATCAGAGAACCTGAGGACAGATTTGGCAAGTCTTTGAGAAGGCTTGTGTGCAGAGGATTGATTTGTTCAAGAGTTGGATAGATCTGACAGACATAGGAAGACTTGTACTAGATCGACTGATTGTGTTTGGTACAGGTTGCTGAGCTACTATGGACATGATCATAGAAGGCAAAGGTCTCTTAGGCTAAGCATTGAGGACAAGAGGTCTTCGATGGAAAGGAGTTCCACGTGCTGGCAAGAGGTAGGGGTAGTTGATCTTCTGAGGGATCATATCCAGAGCAGAGGGGAAGGTATCTCCTTTGAAAAGAGGTTCATAAATTCAGATTGGGGGAATGTTTCTCCTTTCGACAGAGGCTCATAAATTCAGATTGGGGTAAGGTATCTCTTTTGAGTAGAGGCTCATAAATTCATATTGGGGGAAGGTTTCTCCTTTGAGACGAGGCTCATAAACATTGTAATTGGGAAGGTTTCCCAAAGAACTTTGAGATAACTTTTAGAGAAAAGTTTTGTGGACATAGCCTAGCCATTTTGGGTGAACCACGTTAAAATTGGTGTCACTTTGTGGATGATTTTGTGCATTGCTTTGATATTTCTTTGGGTATATTGCTTTACTATTTTGAAGTATAAAGGAAAAAGTAAAAAGAGGTCTTATACTGTTCACCCCCCCCTCTCAATATAAGCTTGTGTTCTTCAATTGGTATCAGAGTAGGTGCCTTCAAAAATTTTAACAGATTGAAGGAAAAGCTAGTAAAGAACACAATGGATCATTCAAGTGGCAATGCAACACCTATTCTTGATGGGTCAGATTTTGGTCTTTGGAGTGCAAGGATGAAGGTTCATCTAATGGCACTTGGGAATGAGGTTTGGGAAGTGATTGAAGATGAGTACACTATTCCTGAACATGGTCCTAATACTAAATAAGAAAGGCTCCTACATCACAGCAATTCAAAAGCAATGAATGCAATCCTAAAAGGCTTACAGAAGCGAGATCTCACCAAAGTGATTCCCTGCAAGACAACTAGTGAAATGTGGAATCAGTTGAAGGTGGTTCATACAGGTGATACAAATGTCAGAAAGGCAAATTTGAGACACTTCAAAGGTATGTTTTAACAACTCAATATGAATGATGATGAAAATATTAGTGACCACATGCTTCGTATGGATGAGGTTGTTAACTCCATGAAAGACTTAGGTCTTGAGCTTGCTGAAAATGATGTTTGTGATAAGATTTTAAGATCTCTTCCTAATATATTTAGTGAAAATATTTCTGCTATTGAGGAAGCTAAATATTTGGATAAGTTGAAAAAGGATGAGCTCCATAGTATACTTGCAGCATTTGAGTTGAGAATTCAAGTGAAAGTTGATGTCAAGAAAGAGGCAGCTTTCAAGGCTACAAAATAATCCAAGGGTAAACAACTTCAAGATAGTGATGAGTCTTCTAGTGATGAAGAGGCATATTACAGTAAGAAAGGCAAGTTCTCTAGAAAGCACAAAAGTATGAAAAATGTAAGATGTTTCAATTGTGGAAAGTTTGGTCATTATGCTACTGACTGTACTGTTTCCAAGAATGAAAGTGATGAAGATAAATAGGATTCTAAGAGCAAGGATTCTAAAAAGGACAAGCATCACAAAAAGATCAAATATGAGCACAGCAATCAAGGAAAGAGGTATTCTCACAAGCACAAGAAGATTTTCTACCTAGACAAAGCAAGTAAGTGTTCTAGTAGTGATAATGAAAGTTTTTCAAGTGATAATGAAAATGAGATGTTGTTCATATCATAAAAAGAGGAAGAACCGAAACATAGATTTATTATCATGAAATGTCTTAGATGTGGAAATTTTGGTCACCTTGAGGATGATTGCACAAATAATGATTTGGTTTCTAGTATGTATGAGGATGCTTCAGAAAACTATAATGAAGATGCATGTATGGTTTTTGAAAAGGGTAGCACCTCTAGTGATAAGAAATCTGAAAATGGCTTTGATGATTCAAAAGGAAATAAAATAAAGGATCTTGAGAGTGAACTTATTAGTGCTCTTAGTGCTTTGAAAAAGGAAAGAAAGAAGAATGCTAGACTCAAGGATAAGTTAGATGAATTTTGTATGGAGAGAGATGATATTATTGAAAATCTTGATTTCTCTATAGCTAAGACACAAGAACTCAAGGATGAGTTAGAGTCTAAGGTTCTTGAGTATAGTGAGTTAGAATAGAAAATGGCTTCTTTGAAAGAGGAAACTAAAGAGTAAAAGGATAAGCTTTACAGGTTTCAAGATAGCTCCAAAAAGGTTAAGTCCCTCATCAAAGGTCAAAGAAAGACAATAGATAAAACATGCCTTGGTTTTGTTAAGTCACACAAGGAACAAGTTGGAGAGTCTAGTAAGAGACTCCAAAAAGAAGAGAGTTCTGATGAGGAAAGTATGTTAGATCATGAGTCCTTTAATGATATATGCATAGAAACAAAAAATAGAATTTAGAATGAGAAGAAGAAGAAGTTTTCAGGACCCAAGAGGTCAAATAAAGGAAAGTTTCAAGGCAGATGTTTTGCTTGTCATAATTTTGGTCACATGGCTTCACATTGCATGGCTCAAGTGAAGAAGGTAAATGACAATTTCAGAAGTGCTAGTTACTTTCAAGGGTATTGCTACTCTTGTCAATAGTTTGGGCACAAGGCAGTTTATTGCAAGGCAAATAACGGGAACAGATTTGGTCAGAATAGGTTTGGCCAGAACAGGTTTGGTCAGAACAGGTTTGGTCATAACTGGTGGATTCAAATATCAGGTTTACCGTAGAGAAATAACATTGTTACTTGTTATAAGTGCAACAATGAAGGTCACATAGCTAGACAATGTAGATCTGAAATTCTAGAATACAGGAACAAGAACAGTGGCATGATCAGGTCCAAGGATCAAGGCATGGACAAGAACAGGGATGAGAACAAGAACAAGAACAATGACAAGAACAAGAATATGGACAAAGAGTTCAAAAGAAGGCCCGACAAGGAAGTTATAGATGCTAATGATGATCACTG
This sequence comes from Wollemia nobilis, assembly GCA_028583015.1. Classification (NCBI taxonomy): domain Eukaryota; kingdom Viridiplantae; phylum Streptophyta; class Pinopsida; order Araucariales; family Araucariaceae; genus Wollemia; species Wollemia nobilis. The sequence continues at coordinate 547,603 of JAQPPZ010016925.1, read as the reverse complement.
CCTAATGGGAGTTTTACTCCCACCCCAGAATTAAACACCTCAACAGGAGGTGGGGGAGGGACTAAGTTAAGAAGCTCATTCTTAGTCCCGAGCCCCAAAGGTGACCCTTTGCCATTGATGACAAAGGGGGAGAGATTTGAGTGAGGGGGAAAGCCTCAAGACAAGGGGAGTTGTTTATGTTGAGGCTTTTTTGTTGAGAAGCATGGTTTGCCATCAATGACAAAGGGGGATATTGTTGGCAATTTTGGGTTTGAGATCCTAGCTCCTTGTCTATGAGTTGTCATTGATGTCAAAATGAAATGACATAAATGCTAAGAGGATGTGTTGTCTTCAAAGGTGAAATATTCCAAGAGAATATTTTTAAGAGAATCCAGAGAGATTCCATTGGATAAGGTTTTTGGATAGGGTTTTTATTAAAACCAAGTTAAATGGTTTTTATTAAAACCAATGGAGGTTCTCTTTTTTATTTAATTATTATTTAAGACCCTTCAAGGTTTTAATTAATTAATTATTTAATTAAATAAGGGAGAAATTATTTTTAATTTATTAAAAATACTTAAAGGTTTTTAAACCTTTTTCATTCTTAATTTATTAAAATTAACTAAGGGTTTTTAAACCCTTTAGAAAGCAATTTCGATTAAATTCAAAATTACGTTTCTTTGTCGTCGACGTGTTCTAAAGTCCATGATTGGACTATAAATATGGGAAGGATCCTAAGGTTTAACTCCTCTTGAGAATTTGGAATGCATTAATTTTTGGCTGCGATCGGTGCTCTGTTGACGCCACGGAAGAAGAGAACTCGCGTTTGAAAAACTTACGAAGTGCTTGTTCGTTGAAGTGGTAGGAAGTCTACCTTAGACTTCGTTAGCCCCTTGTGGGCTAGTGGAAGCATAGGTTGTGTTTGGGATTTGTGTAGGCGGAGGTCTGCGTTTCGATCCCCGCGGAGGGAGCTATGCATGGATGAAGTCACGTTTTTGTTAAAACATATTTTGTGCCACGTTTTTCAGATTTTTCAAAGGCAGCCATTCCGCAATTTTTAGATTCGTCAAGGGCAGCCATTCCATAATTTTCATATTCTTCAAGGGCAGCTATTCTAAGGTGTGATTAATTTCTTAATATAATTTTTGGCATTGTTTAGCATTGTTTAAAAGACATAGGAGAAATAAGGGGATATTTCTTTGGTTGTATTTTTGAGATTAGTCTTTTGCTATGCTAAAGTTTAAAATGGAGATATAAGGTGTAAGTTTTGGTTGTTGTGTTTTTGGCTTCTTTGGTGGTTGTTTTTTAAAGAAGAGACGCTAAAATGTGTACTAAGGAAAGTTTTTATATATGCTCATTTATCTTGGTTCTAACCCTAACTTGGTTGGAAGTTTGAGGGTTGTGTGTGGTGACAACTTTAAGGATCAATTTTCTTCTACTTCAATAAGGTATGGGCACATTTTCCTTATGAGTATGATTGGTGTATTTTTTTCTGAAATAAGGTTGGAGTGAAAAGGTTTTCAACTAGGTTTTATTTGATTGGGTGTAAATCCTATTTTCTGGTTTGTTGAAGACTACTTATGCATTGTTATCCTTAAGGAGAGTTTTTGATGAATGCATAATTTTTGGTTGAGATAGTGGAAGCTTTGTGCACTAGGGTTTGTATTTGTGAGTCAAGCTACTTGCATTGAGTTGGTGGAACCCTTGGTTGGCTATTTTGAGTTTGATGGTTGAGTTGCTTCCATAGAGGTTGTTTGATCAAGTTATTGCTTTACTTGATTCATGATATTGGGCTTACTCCATTGAGTTGATTTGAACAAGTTATTATTTGCATTTGGTGATATTGTGTTGGTGGCTATTTTGTTCAAATATCTTTGGAGGGAAAAGGATTTCTACTTGTTTCATTTTCTTGTGATGATTGGTTGAATGCTTCAAGGTTAAATGATGTTGGTTAAACCTTGTCTATAAGCATTGTTGTTAAAGCCCTAATTGGTTGAGAAAATATATTGGTTGTGGAAAGAACATGAGTATCATTGTTATATGAGATATTGCTTGTTTGGCAATTGTTGGGTTGTGTTTCATGTTCTTGAGAAAAGCATACTACATCTATCTTATTCTTTTGAGATTAATATTGAGTTGAGATTGATATTGGGAGTTAAGTATAGATCATATTGAGTCTCTAACAATTCTCTTTATGTTTCTATGAGATTTGAGATTGAGATTGAGAGTTAAGTATAGAACATATTGAGTCTCTAACAATTCTCTTTATGTTTCTATGAGATTTGAGATTGATATTGGGAGTTAAGTATAGAACATATTGAGTCTCTAACAATTCTCTTTATGCTTCTATGAGGTTGATGAATCACATTGGGTCTCTAACAATTCTCTTTGTGGGTTCATGCTAAGAAAGTTTTTCTTGGTGAACTTGTGAGTTTTTTTGGATAGGTTCCATTGGAGACATGTGAGCTGATTTGGACAGGTTCCGGTGGGGACTTGTGAGTAGGTTTTTGACAGGTTCCGTTGGGGACTTGTGAGCAGGTTTTGGACAGGTTCCGTTGGGGACTTGTGAGCAGGTTTTGGACAAGTTTCGATGGGGACTTGTGAGCAAATTTGGACAGGTCCTAGCAGAGGACTTGTGAGCTGAGATTGATAGTTCTATCAGAGAACTTGAAGACAGAGGTACATTGGTTCTATCAGAGAACCTGAGGATAGATTTGGCAAGTCTTTGAGAATGCTTGTGTGTAGAGGATTGATTTGTTCAAGAGTTGGACAGATCTGACAGACAGAGGAAGACTTGTACTAGACCAACTGACTGTGTTTGGTACAGGTTGTTGAGCTACTATGGACGTGATCATAGAAGGCAGAGGTCTCTTAGGCTAAGCATTGAGGACAAGAGTTATTCAGTGGAAAGGAGTTCCACGTGATGGAAAGAGGTAGAGGCATTTGATATTCTAAGGGATCATATCCAGAGCAGAGGGGAAGGTATCTCCTTTGAGCAGAGGCTCATAAATTTAGATTGGGGGAAGGTTTCTCGTTTGAGCAGAGGCTCATAAATTCATATTGGGGGAAGGTATCTCCTTTGAGCAGAGGCTCATAAATTCAGATTGGGGGAAGGTATCTCCTTTGAGACGAGGCTCATAAACATTGTAATTGGCAAGGTTTCCCAAATAACTTTGAGATAACTTTTAGAGAAAAGTTTTGTGGACGTAGCCCAGCCATTCTGGGTGAACCACGTTAAAATTGGTGTCACTTTGTGGATGATTTTGTGCATTGCTTTGATATTGCTTTGGGTATATTGCTTTACTATTTTGAAGTATAAAGGAAAAAGTAAAAAGAGGTCTTATACTGTTCACCCCCCCTCTCAGTATAAGCTTGTTTTCTTCAGGTTTCAATAATTTTGTTGAGTTTCAGGCATTGATATTTCTAATGAAGTGTGTTGTGGAGAGAAATATGAAAAACTTACAAATTTTTGGAGATTTCACTCTAGTCATCAATTGGATGAATATATCTACTAAATTAAAAAATAATCTACTTAGACTAGTGGGATATGAACTACTGGAGCTAATTTCTCTTTTTTAAAATATCTCTTTTACATATGTTTATAGGGAATTAAATCAAGAAGGAGATAGGTTATCAAAATAAGGTCAACTGGTTCCAAAAGTTTTCTTGCAAATGGAAGATAACAAGGATGGTGTTTCTTCTTTCACCCACATATCATATGCCTATTTTCTATGCTAGCTTTAGGTTTTAACTGTGGACCTATTTCACTTCATTAGAGCTTTATGGTAGTTTCTAACTGTTTCTTTTCTATTTTACTGGTTTCTTTTCTACTGATTTATATCTAGGTTTTGGTCATGGAGGTTGTTTGGATGATTAAGTATTGATATATAAGGATTTTTATCCTTTTTATTCCTATGCTATTTAAGATGAACTTTTTTCTCTATAATCTACCCGACTGTAATTATATCTTGAATCCTAGTAATATGCTTTTATCTAGGTTTCTGTTTGTGCCAGGGCACTTGAGAAGTGTAATTTTTTTTCACTCTTGAACTAAAATTACTATTTTTTTCTTGTAAAAAAAAAAAACTTATTCCAAATATTTATAAAAACTAATGATTTTCAAACTATTTACCTAAAATTCAACAAACTTTTATCTTTATTTATTTATTTATATTTGTATCATTTTATTTTATTTTATATTTTTTGATTAGGTTAGTGTGAGAAACTCCTATGACCAACTCACACGGTTGAGTAGTCTGTTCCCAACCATGATTCCTCGTAAAGCTGAGAGCTATAAATATCAATAGGGAATTTAACACATAACCACCACACACCCACCTCCTCACACACTCATCCATGTCGTGGTTTGAACCTTGGACCTCCTAAAGAAAAGATAAAGTACGAAGCATTACAATATACCATTTGTATCATTTTACTACCACACACAAATTTAAAATAAATTTAATTTAATTTAATATATTCTCCTTAAAAATTGATGAAGATATTTTTTAAATTATTTTATAGGATCATACCCTCAAAGTCTATCATTGACCAATTATCTAGGCTACCCAAATTCAAATCATGAGAAGAGAGGCCCCTATTGTGCCCTTGGAAAATGTGGCTTCTACTTATGCCACCACTTGTAATTTACCTTAATAAAATAAAATAATTTATTGACATTACTAAGAATATATATAAATCATCACTTATTAAAATCACACTTATCATTTACATCTAATGATATACTTATTAAAAGTAATATTATAATAAATTATTGTACGTGTACTTTTAAGCATGTTTGAATATTTTTTTATATTTTTAATTTACATCCATATAAAATATTGTTGAAATTTACGTGATAGGCTATATATATATAAAAGTTAGATTGATCTACTGTTTCATGTTCTTGTTAAATTCCACAATCACATATAAATCATGGAATATATTGGATTTCTTTGAAACTATAGTAGTACATTATCTACAATTTAATTTATATTTTTAAAATTTTAATCTCAATTTTATTTTTAGATATAAAATTTGCTTTATAATTTTTTTAATTAAAATATATGTTTATAAGATTTATTTTAATTTTGATTCCAATATATTGCTCATATTTATATATTAGCAAATTGAATAGAAATTATTTTTTCAACTATTAAAACATTAAATTAATATATTTTTATATATTTAATAAGTTACAAAGGCTTTATTAAAAAATGTCATTAAAATATCAAAATGTTATGTTTATTAATGCGTTAAAGAGATTATATCTTAGTATAATTTATACGTGTCTCGATAAATTGGGTATTTGATTACAATAGATCTGGTAATCCTAGCTTGATCTAGGTTGATATCTGTCATAATGTGTGTGAATGTAAATATGGAAATGGGGTTCCCAAAGTAAATTGAGATTGAATTGAAGCATGACATATGGATACAACCTTTATAATATAAGAATGTTGCAGTCAAACACTCTCGAGGTAAGAAGGTTTGATACTCCAACTTTAATTATACCATGAAAAATAAGGAAACAAAGGGAAAAGTATGTATAAATGTAAACAAAACCCAAACCCTCATACTTACAAAAAGCAAGGAAAACCAAGGATATGTATAAGTTTGGAGGACAATGAAGATGCTCTAGAAAAGACTCAATCTAAGGCTCTGATAAAAGGTGGGGTTTCTCTCAAAGAAGGCAAGTCTGAAGGATAAATTATTGAGGTAAGCCTCCCAATATATGAACCTTTTGTGAAGGATAATACAATTTTTGAAACAAATTATTTTAGCTATGTACAATATTTAGAAAATGAAATAACCAGAGTGGGTGATTTTAGTGAACATAGTGAGTTTTCCTAAATTCCCTTTGAGGAACCAGTTTGAATAGAAGGAAACAAAGAAAATATGGGTATCACCCATTTATCTATTGAGAAAGAAATATAAATTATAGTAAAATTAGGATGGGAGAGTAGTAATCCAAATAGGATTACAAGAATTCAAAAGAAAGGGAGAGCATATGTAGCATTAGATTCATAGAGGGGAAGACCACCAAAGCTAAAAGTGAGAGAGAAGAAAATGACTATTAAGGTGATGAATGGAAATTAGGCTATCATTAAATATGGTAGGAAGAGACACCCCACAAATCTAATAAATAAAGAAAAAATATTAGAATATTAGGGGGTTGAATGCCTCCTCAAAACATCACATAATTTTTCCTTTAAGACAAGATCATCAACTGAATATGATTTTACCTAGCTCAACAATATTCTCTTCAAATTTTACAACGGTTGAATCCACTTATTTTATTAGATATTTATTTGGATACAACTTTGAATCACATGGTGAAAAGAAGACCCAGAGTTGTCAATTTTTTTATTTTTTAGATTTGAAGTGTCGGTGGCCTTTTTGAATTTATCATTCCTTGGATAATCTAACTATTGATATTTTTATTAGCAAACTATCTTTTAGTTGTTGTTATTTATAGTTATTTTTGTGTTCCATATATTATCCTAGATGGTAAGACTATAATGTAAAATATTTGGACATGTTTTGTATAAGGTACGGGGTACTTTCATTCCCCTTATTAACCACAAACAAAAAAATAATAATTATCATTATGGTTATTAATAGATTCATGCAATTCTAGTCTTAGAGAAGATATTTTCTATATGGTTTATATTCATTCAATCATTTATTTAACATTTTTTAAAATTCCAAGTAGTTTAGATTCAATTATATAGGTTTATTTATCTTATGATTAGTGTTTTAAGGATTTATCTAGATAATTAAATTTAAAATGTGATAAAACTTCTTAAGAGCTTTATCATTAAAATTTATACCACATGTAAAATATCATAGATGATAATTAAGATTAGAATTTATTAACATAAATATTATTTTATTTGAATGGAAAATAATAATGTTTTATATTAATTTATAACTAAACATATAACTCTTAGGTATTTATTAAATGGACATATTCTCACGATAAATATTAGTTAGAGTTGGAAGGCATCTTATTCCTTTGGAATTTGTAATTGTATTTTGTATTTTATGACTATTGACCACCAAGAGTTTAATACTATCATGAATGATATAAATAATTATCTAGTTACTTTTATAAGGTTGTGTTGTGTCTAACAAGCTTTCTTATATCATAAAAATATAATAGAAATACAAAATATAATACAAAATTTAAATAATTTGGTCAACAAAAGTATGGCAAAAGTGACGTACATACATAGTATCTCTATATGACAGAAAAACTTTTGGAAAACCATGCACTCTTACATTTCCTTTAACAAACAAATCAGCAATATGACTCACATCATTTATATTTGTGTAAGGTATGAATTATTCCATCTTCTAAAAATATATCAATAACAAAAAAAAATGAATCACTACGCTTTTGTTTTCATGGTAATCTAAGGATAAATTCCATGCTTATGTCTTTCCATGGCCTTTTCGATATCTATAATGCATGATACAACCTAGTGTTCTAGCTTCTCCCCTTTGAATATTAACAAACTAGAAAGCCTTACACAAATCTTCTTACATCCACATACATTATTGGCCAATAATAACTTGCACAAATATATCTCATGGTTTTATCTACTCCAAAATAGGTAGGGTTATGTATAGCGGCTATTTATAGACAATTGGCTAAAATAAATATTTTCAAATTTTGAAATTGGCTAATATTTGAGGGGGTTGATTTGCCAAAAATTGACCAAGGCCCATTAGCCAAAAATTTCTAGGTGTAATTTTTTTGGGGGGGGTTGATTCGCCCCAATATTATAATAATTGGACCATTTTAAGTTTAAATTTCCAACATTACCCCTAATTATAGTTAACCTTCTACACGTGTATGGACACTATTCGCCTGGATTTTGAAACTGATTTGCCAAATTTTTATAAATACATTTTGGGGCTGACCCCTTACAAATAACCCTGAAAATAGGATTTTTAAAATTTGGAATTGGATAATATTTGGCACCCTTGACCAAGGACCATTAGCCAAAAAAATTTGGGTGCAATTTTTATTATGGATCGATTCACCCCAATTTTATAATAATTTAACCATTTTAAGTTTAAATTTCCAACATTGCCCCTAATAATAATTAACCTACTACATGCGTTTGGACAATGTTTATCTGGATTTCGAAACTGATTTACCAAATTTTTATAAATACATTTTGGGGCCGACCCCTTAAGCATAACCTCACAATTGGATCTTCATGCAATTTAGTGCATGCGAAATCTGTCCAAAGTCGGGAAAACATTCTACAAATAGGCTCCCATGGACAACTATAAAAATATTTGAGAAATATAAGTATCAGAGCATGGTTGGAGTTGAGCGACCCCATGATGAATGACGATAAGCAAAGAAGGTCCTTGCTAGATTACGTTAGAAATAAGAGCTATAGTATGATGGATAAATCTCTATGGCATTCTATCTGCTCTTGGAATTTTGTTGACCTATAGTGGGGTGTGTTTATGGGAATGCAATCTATGGGGGTATCCCATGGATTGGGATATCCAATTTGATGTTGTTATGTGATAGCCCCTAGATCACCTTCCCTTTTGTGTTTTTACTTTTTAGCATCCTTCCCCTTCCTCTATTTTTCCTTGTTGCCAATTGTCACAAACCTTTTTTGTTAGTGGCTTCCATTATGTTGATTCTATTACCTCTCCTTTGCTCTCATATCATATTGTTCTAGTTTTCTATTTTTACTTGTTTTTTACCCTTATCATCCCCCTTCTTTTATTTTTCTTTGTGACGTGTTACCATGTTATTTCCACCCCACCATCATACACCTACCCTTTTACGACATCCTCTATTGACTGTATATTTGCCAAATTTTCTTCTAGATCCTTCTTCCCTTTCATCCATTTCATCCATTTCATCCATTTCATATATTTGGTTTAGTTTGGCTTGAATATTAGTGAACTACAAAGGATGTTGATTTTTAAAACCAAATTATTTTGGTAATAGATAATGTATCCAATTATTGAGTGCTTGTATTATAGCATAAAAATACTGATCATAAAATAAATATTTATTCTTGGACTCATCTATATTTTTGGTAAAATAAGGAACATGTCTACTTTTTTGGATCAATATTCCTCTATTGGTAGTTCTACTTGCATAATAATATACCTATTTTTTTTTTTTTATTAAAGTATGGTAGTACTAATATCAACGACTCTATAAATTTCTCTTCCAAGAATTAAAAGCATGTTTTTGTTGCTTTCATCCATTTGAATTCATGCCTTCTTCCTTTCATTGTTTTCATGATTAAATCACAAATTCCACTAAACCTTTTTTATGAACATTCTATAAAAGATTGTAAAAACATGGAATATTTTAGCTTCAAACATATTATTTGAAAATGACCACACTAATATTACCTTTAATTTTGATAGATTCATCCACAAACCATACTTGGTTATGAAAATACCTAAATATACCAATTCCTTTCACATAAAAATATATTTCTTCTTGGTTGAGAAATTAGGTATTTTATTGTAGTAGATCCGATAACCTTGACTCAGTCTAGGTTGATGTTTACCATAATATGTATGAATGCAAATATTGAAAGGGAGTTCCCAAAGTCTATTGAGATTGAATAAAATTATGGCATATGGACACAACATTTAGAATATGAGAATATTGCAATCAAATGATATATAGGTAAGAAGGTCTGATACTCCAATTTCAATTATGCCATGAAAAAATATAAAACCAAGGGGAAAACATGTGGCAATGTAAAAATAACCCTAACCCTCATCCTTATGAAAAGTAAGGAAAACCATATATAGATATCAATTTTGTAGACAATAAAGATGCTCTAGAAATGAATCAATCTAAGGCTTCAAAAAAATGAGGGGTTGCTCTCAAAGAAGATATATTTGATGTCTAAAATAGTGATATAAGTCTCCCAATCTATGAATATTTTTTGAAGGATAATACAATTGTTGAAACAAATTCTTTTAGCTATCTATAATATTTAGAAAATAAAACAATCATACTATATGGTTTTGGTGAACATAGTGAGGTGAAGCCTAAATTCTCCTTTGAGGAATCAATTTGAATGGAAGAAAACAAATAAAATAAGAGTATCACCCCTTGATCATGAGAAATAAATATAAATTATAATAAAATTAGTAGGGAAGAATAGTAATCCAAATAAGATTACAGGAAGCCAAAATAAATGGAAAACAGATGTAGGATTATATTCTTGGAGGGGAAGACCACTTAAGGCAAAAGAGATAGAGAAGAAAATGACAATTAAGGTGGTGAATGGAACTTAGACTATCCTTAACTTTGGGGGCAAGAAACACCCCTTGAAACATTAAAAATGAAGAAAAAATCATCGAATATTAGGGAGTTGAATGCATCCTCAAAATATCATATATTTTTTCTATATGAAAAGAGTAGACACTAAAATTGTGTAAATCGGATAAGACTACCAAGGTGCCACTCTTATCGACACCATATGGCCTAATTGAGGAACCGTTAGTGGTTAATTAGGGGCCCTAACAACTTTTGAGAGGGTTCAACCGACTTTTGGGAGGTTTTGGGCCATGTAGCCATGGTCGTCCCACCTTAGGATGACCATAATTTATGGTCATACCACTCAGGGATGACCACAAGAAACCATCCCTGGGTGGTACAGCCATGGTCTAGACCCCCAAAAAACTCAAAGGTAGGAAAAATGGTAATCAATTTTTGCTATTTATCACACCTAATCACTCATGATATATTGGGATACTTTCATGGCCATTAGGGACTGCAAATTTGAGGGCCAAATGGAAAGCCTCTTCCACCCTATGCATGGCAAATATATTAACAAGTGGCTGCACCTACCTTGAATGCCTCATCTTATCCATTTATCCCATTTACCCTCTTGGTATATAAATTGGAGTGTTTCCACTTAGTTTAAAGGATATACTTTCCAATTATTGACCATGAATTGCTACTGATATTTACCCACACCCTTTACCCTCGTATTTGCCCTTGGAAACCTTGTCAATCGAAGGTGTTTTCAAGGCATCCCAAAATACGCTCATAATTTTCAAAACCTATCAATTTCTATGATTTAATTTACAAAATTTGATGACAAAACCCCTAGGAGTATTCTAGACTAGATCCAAGTGGAATTGGTGGTATAAGCCACCTTGTTTTATGGCTATCCCCACCTAGGATGGTTAACGATCCTAGTTGGAACCCTTAGGGAAAACCATGAATTGGTCCACAATTTTGATCCAATTTCAGCATAGATTAATTTAATATCATTATATTAGTATCATATTCAATTTTGGTGAAGTTTGGAGTGGTTTTGATTTGGTAATTATGATTTTTGTGATTACAGTCCTAGTTGGCCCTCTCAGGGATGGCCACGGGTTATGATCATAATATTACTTCAATTTATACTTAGATCTTTACAAAATCATATTATATAATCATACTATGTTTTCATCTCATTTGTACTAGTTTAGACAAGTCGATTACACTTTTTACATTCATTATTGTATGCATTTCATGAATTTTATCATCATACACATATGCTATTAATATATTTCAATTCCTTGTGTAGGTACAAATATTCTACTTAATGAGGGAGGAGCTAAATATTAGAATAAATATAGCTCAAAGGAACGGTACTGCAAGCCCGCTCCACAACCGTGAGTATGAGAGGAACATTGAAAGCGCACCATAGGTTCATGGAGGCATTGGATCCTTAAAACATTGTAACTTGAAATGTATCAAATTGAAAGCCCTCAAAGGTATGTATTGTAACCTATTATTTGAAATATTAATACATACAAGGATAACCCCCCATTTTGTTCACTTATTTGCTTACTTTATCATCTCTTTTGAATTCCATAATAGAACATTAGATGCATTTAAATTTCATTTTTTAGGTGCACCATTTTTCACACTCTTCAATGGCGATCATGGGGGGACCCTTGTCCCTTTTCAATTTTTCTTATTTTTACCTTTTTTTTGAACTTTTGATATTGTAGGTTTTGGTCGTTCTAAGCTGAAACAACCCCTAAATTCCTAATTGTAACTCTCAAGGATGGCCACAACAACTGTCCCACATAAGGACAACTCCCAAATTTGTATCCATCCCACCCAAGGATAGCCACAAAACCAAGGGTTTTCTGCTCAAATTTCTAGAAACAACCACTCTCAGAACAGACAAGGTAAGTGCCTAAACATTCAATTTTCACTAAGGTTGTTAAAAAAAGGGTAAATTGAAAATTTTCATGTCTTTATTAGGTGATTGAAAGCTATGTTTATCCTTTATTACTTTCCTAAGTAGTGAAAAAAATAAAAATAGGAAAAATAACAATATTAGATATGCATTTTAGTGGTTTTCCTACGTGTGACCTGCCTAAGGGTTATATTTTCATATCGGCTAAACATTTTGTAGGTTTCTTATTTACTTATCCATATAATTCTTAAAGTGAAATGCTTCTTATGTATTTAGTGAAAAGTCATTGAATGCTACTTTGTTTACTTTCATTAATTATAAAAGGAACCACACACACCATGTCACTTTTAAATGTTAGTGAGTTGGAATTCATCCCCAACCACTAATATATTTCAATTATGGTGGGTTTCATATCTACCCATTGACTCAAATCCTATGAACCCTATTTTTTTCCAAGGTCGGCTCCAAGAACCGTCTTAGCCATGGAAAATTGCATGCATTCCTCTTTGGATGGTGTATCGCTGCCCATGATCAATATGGGTGAATACTGGTAGGACCTGTACTCCTTGATTGAGTATGGGATTCATCTCCATACTTTGGTTGGTTCACGTGACAAAAATTTCACTGCCAATTATCGAGTTGCCAGTATACAAGTGAAATCCTTTTAAAATTTGAGAATTATGTCAACAACATTCAAACACGTGAAAAGATATTTCTTTACATAACAACAAATAAAAAACACACTAAAAATTTTAGTAACACATATCAATATTTAAAAGAGATAAACATTTGTATTCTTGTGTGTTTCTATTTTTATGTATTTAAATCATTAAAATTTGTAAAGGATATAATAACGTAGGGTTTTAGAAAATTAGTCATGGTATATACTTGTAGCCAATCCCACCTAAGGGCTGACGCTGTGGGGAGTAAGCAAGGAGACTTAGATCGTCTCCGATTTGACCCCAAGGACTTGGTTATACCTATTTGGTAGCCTCCTACTCACCCAAGTACTATATTGTCAAATAGATAACCTAGCCTCAAAGGGACCCCCATATAGTACACCCCTACAGGTTGTAGTCCTAATAAGAGAAATTACTTCCCAAGTATGGACACATCAAATGCTTTCTTTCAATAAATGCAACCGTGCAATGAGGTACATACACATAGAGCAATACCATGCATTTGAATGCCTAATCGATCTACCTCGCATAGTTGTGTGTAGGATCAAGACTATACACCAAGGGTAGGGCTAAATGATCATATTACGCTCTCAAATCACCCTTCTCCAAAGTACAAATATCATGAGGATTATGATACTCATTGCACGGGGTGAGCCAATTCTATCCCTACCTTTCTCATTGATGAATAAAAACATGTGGAAATTCTTGACTATCCTCAAAATAATTACTCCATGTAAGCACGATGTGCCTCTACGCCAATAGAATACCAATAATATTTTTTTAGGAGTGGGCCTTAAGTAAATGTGACTTCTCTAAATCGAGGGAAGCTCGTAGTAGACATACTAGATCATCTTGAATAGGATTGGTATCAGGGCAATAGTACTATGGCACATAGGCCTCACACAGATGAACAGATAAACCAACTATTTAAAAGGTATGATGATCATCAAGATAAGTTTAATAAACTTTGGTTAGATAAACAACACTCGTATATTTTAGATCATCGGTAGAATTTAGAAAGACAAATACTTGAACTATAGTTTTAAGAAACCTTATGCAATGGGATTCCTACCCCAAGCATGCATAGACATGAGGCTCATTAGATGCAGCCCACTTTCCTTCAAGATAGGTCTTCTAGGCCTAATAAAATGTCACCACTTCGACCTCCTAGGGCTAATCATAATTTACCTACTAGGCATAACATAGATCATATTCAACAAGCGTTAGTTCCTCCTTGTAGGCCCATTTAAGAAACACCTTATGGGGCTTATGATGATTTGTAATAATACAAGGAATACCTAGAAGCACCTTTTTGAGGTATGGTTGATGACAATAAACAACTTCAACATATGCTTAACATTCCTCTCCCCCCTTCATAGGTCCAAAATAAAGAATAATATATTAAAGTCTCTGATGTGTATCAAGCATTGCTTGAGTGCATGGAAATTATAGATAGTAATACAACTGGGTTTGGGCAACAGAAACCCACTTTTTTCCAACTATGAAATCAACCACTGCATCCATCTATACCTTCCCCTCCATATTTAGAGCATTTTAAAATGTTAAAGTTGGACATATTTAAAGTAGATGAAGATGCATGGGATCACATCACTAGGTTCATGAACCAGTGTTTCAATATTCAAGATGATGATGCATTACTCTTAATAAAATTTCTAATCACCCTCTTTGGCCCATCAATAGAGTGGTATAATCAACTTCCAAGGCATAGTGTCCATACTTTTGAACAATTTGCAGATGCATTATTGGAATGCTTCACCTTTAATACTAAGAGAAAGGTGACCTAACTAGACCTCACGAGGTTAAAAAAATATGAAGATGCGTCAATAACAGATTATGGTAATAGGTGGCAAATGCTTCTTACTAAGCTACCTTACCTAGTTTTAGTGTTTGAGCTGACTAATATATTTTCAAAGAGTTATCTAAAACCAATATCCTTATTGTTACAACTCTAGCAATATTCCATTCTTTAAGATGCTCTAGCATAGGCTAGAACCATAGAAGAGATTAATATTCAAGAGGGGCAAATATCAAAACCTTGCAAGGAGTGGACTAAAAATCCAAAGGGGAATCTGGCATAGTAAAATTCCGTGGAAGTCAACCAAGTTGCCACAAATATCCTAGGTCTTTCACAAACAACATCACCTCAAAAGATAAATTATTAGGCCCAACCTCCTCTTATGAGTGACAATAATAATACCCAAGTGAATCAGGAGCAAAACTAGTAGCGTAACCCTAAGCAATAGTATACACCCTTCATTGAGTCAATGGACTCCCTATGCTAATGTTTGTGTGCTGCTAAAATAATTACTCTACAAAAAATCCAGCCTATAGAACCGAGTATAGGCAAAAAAAACCTATGGTATGTTGAGAATATTTATTTTATAGATATCATAGGCAGATTGGGCATGAATTGCCTACGTCCTATAGTTTCAAAAACCTAGTGTAGGATATGATCAATAGGAATGACCTTCAAGTGGATAATCCTCTCGCCACAAGTAACCAACAAATGAATGTTTTCAAAGATCCATTATCCACTCATAAGGTACAAGTAGCTCCTGCCAAAAAAATAAATGAGGTTAATGTGGCACCCCCTCAACAAGGGTTCATCAGAATGGTTAGTATTGTGACCAGGAATAGATGCTACCCAAGTCATGTTGCACCACCAATAACTTCAAGTGATATTCCATTAATGTTACAAACTCCACCACCTCCAGTACAAAGCCTTCCTCATCATCTAGTGGTGACAAACAAAAGGTAATATCGATCAAATATTATGAACAACATTAGCTAGAATGTCCATTTAGGAGCTCATTAAAAAATATCCACCACATAGAGAAGCTCTTATGGAAATTCTTAAGTCAATAAATCTATAGCCCTAGGATTATAACTTGTTTATAGATTTTGTGGGGCATGTACAAAAATTTAAGGAACCAGTGATCACATTCGTTGAGCACAAAATCAAACTGATAGTGAGTGATGTGGTTGATCCTCCTCTACACATCATTGCATGTGTGAATGGAACACCATATAAGAGAGTTTTAATTGACACTAGTTTATCGAGTAACATATGAAAGCACGAGATTCCGGGCGAAGGAAACACTAATTGCGATGCATTCAAAATCAAATACGCTTAAGTCCTAGAAATGTAGAATGCATGAAATGAAAGAGACGCATTGAAATGAGATACAAGCAAATGGAGAAAACACAGCCCTTTCATTAAACTCTCTTGATCTCTGTTACAAATACGCCTCCTCCCTTTTCGGGGGCTAGGAGCGTTAAAAGAATTTGATTACAATCGAGACTTAAGGTTCCTCTTTCCGCGTGCCCACACTTGAAATGGGCGGGCCAAGATGATGCCGCCGCTGATGTTGATGAGTCCTTGACCTCTGCTGCTCCTCCTGCGAACAAAGAAACAACGAAGATGTCAGTAGCACCTGTTGCAAATAAGAAGTGTATGTTCTCTAAAATCGCCAAAAGATGCATGTAAATATTTGTCTAAATCGGTGAGTCAAAATGACTCTAAATGACCTGAAAACCTGACAGAGGACAGAAAACATCACCAGAAGGCCACTGCCATTGAGACAGTCGGCCAATCTGCCTTCAACTGGAATTCGTCCCTGGGCAGGACGAATTTTGACTGCTATTCGTCCCTGGGTGGGACGAATTCTTCGTTGGAAAAGCCAAGTGATACTGCTCCAATGTCGAATCCCGAGACCTCCAAAACACCTACAAACAGAGGGGTTATGTAATTGGGGCCATTTTGGGATGACCCAGATGGTCGGATTCTCCCAATTTGGCCTCTATCCTCGAGAATTCGATATCGCCACCTGCAAGTTAGTAGGACAACAAAGCGACAAAAGGCATGATAAAATCTGATCAAAATGTTATGAAATTGAAGCTATGAGTTAACCAAACAGAATAACATGAGATGCAACCTGAAACAATAATCTAGAATGCTTTTGGAATAAAACTTAGAAAGTGCGGGGGTGCCCAAGTGGGCCTCCCACCGTTGGCACTTGATCTTGGCGCCAATCCACTAGGGATGGGCCCAAAACCTCTTAGGATTGGGATGTCTGCAAATTGGTGGTGTAAGGTGTTCAAATGTTGGATTTGGGTTGGATCCACGCTTCCAAAAGCCACCCAATAACCTCCCTTGCAAAAGAGATTAGTGGATGTGAGAAGGTGAATCAAAAGGATGCAAGTGGGTATTCAATCGGACAGCACTTCGTTGCTTGAAATCTCCTCCAATCTATCTTTTTGGGTGAGAAAAGTCCCACCTTTTATAGACCCATGGGGTCTCTTTTGAGAGGGAAGCATAAGCGCCATGTGTTGGTCATAGGTGCCATGTGGCAGTCATGTCTTCCCATGAGGGAGGGGAGTCCTCCATGACTTGGGCTTTCATAACTGCCCTTGTGACAGTCCTCTAACGGCCTATCTGTCCACCCACACACGCGTGCGAGGCAGGAGTCATCAAGCGACTGTCTCTGGCTGCCACTTGGCACCATTCTTCTTTTTGCCCGTTAAACTTGGAATTCGTCCCTACCAGAGACGATTTCAGAATTCGTCCCTGGGTGAGACGGATTCCAATTTGAATTCGTCCCTGGGTGAGACGAATATTGAGCAAAGTGTCTAAATGTACCAAATTGCCTCTTGACCTTACAAAATTGCTATGAAAGTGGTTAGGACCATTGTTTGACCTCTGAGGGCTGCCCTAGGGGCTGTGTTTGTCAAAGCGATCAGTGTTTGCAGTCACATAATCGGATTGGTGTTGTTTTGGTGTCTACAGATGCCCCTTTTTGGGATGCGCTGTGCATAGCGCAGCGTCGAGCAAAAATAGATAACCAAAGCACTAATGATTAGGGTTTCTTGGTAACCTAACCAACTTTTGATGCCCCAAGCATGGAAAGGGCATGCATTCTTGAATCCTTGCTTCTGACGAGCTAAGGAGTTTGATTTCAAGTGTTAACCTATTTTGGTGAGGTGTGACTTGAGCTTGGACATTGATCAGTCATGATTAGGCAAAGGGCGCAACCTTTTATCCTCAGGGGAACCTTGTGTTCATGATTCATGAAATGCCAAGTGTTTGATTGATTTGATTGTTGCTTGTTTACTGCCCCAAGCAGGAGCGTAATTGTCTTTGTCAATGATTCTTTGAATGCATGTCATTTTCCTTAATTGGGTGTGTGATTGTTGATTGGTGACTAAGTGTGACTACCCCCTCAAGCGACGAATCGATGAGGGAATGACCTTCATGAGAAAAGCGACGAGTCGCTTGACCCAAGATGACTTGTGCAAGGGTGCCTTTAGATGGTTTATCGTTTAAGAATGTGCAATTTTTCCAACATTTGGACCTATTTTTGGTGGGTGTTAACCCTTTTGGTGATGCCATAATGGGGTGAAATTATCGAAAATCCATCTTCCCATGGAGCGGTCCGGCTATGGTAGCCTTCTTGGGGAAGTAGGAGAGTGACAATTTGAGCCCTGACATCGATTTTCTATGCCAAGAGGTTAAGTGCAAGAGCACTTGTGTCCGGCAATGCTTATTGCTTTGTTTTTGTGTTGCATTTTTTGTTGTTTTTGATTTTTTGTGACACCATTTGTGGGATGAAATTGTCTAAAATCCGTCTTCCCGTGGAGCGGTCCGGCTATGGTAGCCTTCTTCGGGAGTAGGATAGTGACAATGTAAACCCGACATCAATTTTGCTATGCCAAGAGGTTAAGTGCAAGAGCACTTGTGTCTGGCAATGTTTATTGTTGTTTGTTGTTTTGATTTTTTTTTGTTTTGAGTGGGTTTGATTTGTGACGTCATTTGGGGATTGAAATTGTCGAAAATCCGTCTTCCCGTGGGAGCGGTCGGCTATGGTAGCCTTCTTAGAGAGTAGGATAGTGACAATGTAAACCCGACATCAATTTTGCTATGCCAAGAGGTTAAGTGCAAGAGCACTTGTGTGGCAATGTTTATTGTTTTGTTTTGTTGTTGTTTTTTTTGTTGTTTTTTAGTGGGCTTTGACCCATTTGTGATGCCATTTGGGGGTGAAATTGTCAACAAATCCGTCTTCTCATGGAGCGGTCCGGCTATGGTAGCCTTCTTAGAGAGTAGGATAGTGACAATGTAAACCCCGACATCAATTTTTCTATGCCAAGAGGTTAAGTGCAAGAGCACTTGTGTCTAGCAATGTTTATTGCTTTTTGTTTGTGTTGCATTTTTTTGTTGTTTTGTTGTTTTGATTTTCTTTGATCTTATGCATGATGGTTGATGAATATGGATGTATGCATGTTGATTTATTTTGATGGATGCATATGCTATGATGAATACAAATGTTTTTGATTTATATGTGATATGCAGAGATGAAATGGATGAATGAGATTTGTGATGTTTGGCTATGGCACCATAGACTGTTTAGAACTCTGTTATTTTGTTTTTAGGCGATTGTTGTGATGCATGACTTTGTATGTATACATGTGGTTTTCTCTTTTTGTATTTTTTGATGGTATTGTAAGGATGAAAAGTAGCACAGTTGGTTTAGAAATGTAGCTAAGGTTTTCTGAGACTCAGACGGTTTTAACTCACTAGCCACGACTGTACTTTATCTTACAAGACTTTTGAACAAGGTATGAATCGGACTTGTTTTTGACCAAGCTATTTCACATCCCTGTGTGTGCAATTGAGTTCATTTATGTGGTATTTGTCAGGATACCGCCAGTGCCAGATGGGCTTTCAACCGAACCTGTACTGAGGATCACCTAATTAGCTCCACTAACTCCTTTGTTGTATTTAGTTAGATTAATCTGCGGTGTTATCCAGGATGCCATAAGCTAGCTCATCCACATGCAAACATTGATCTGTACGCAAGTTAATGTGACAGATATATCGTCATGCGAGAAGTTTACCGCCAGTTATCGATAGGCTATCAACCAAATCGGTACTGAGGCTTGCCTCATGACCTTTTAGAATGTTGAGAGTTCCAGGGATTCAAGTTCAACTCCCTTCTTTTCTTCAATTGTATTGGGATACTTGCTCGTTTGTAGTGATAAGATCACTGTTTATTTTGATTTGTTTTTCTTTTGAGCAAGGGATTGGGGATATGGAGTGATGAAAATCACTATCGTTTGTGCCGTTTGATGTGTGCACTGTATGATGTCAAATATTTGAGTTTTGACGTTTTGCAAATTTTTGATGTTTTGCAACTATTGAGAACTAGGGATTCTTAGGGAATTGGGTAGGGAGGATGCTTGTCCTTTTGCCAACTCTCAGCATTCTTGGGGTCATTCGCACAGGGGATGAGCAAGATAACCGTTTTGCTTATGGTGACTTGGATTACCCTACAGGTTTCATCTTTCGTTCACACAACTTAGGAATTGTTTTATGTGTTTTAATTTGTGTTGGGATGTTACGTAACAAGGTGTATTTCAAGTGTAACTCTACCTTCGTAAAATCTGTCTGACTTGATACATTACATGGCTAAAGAGGAAAATGATGATTGAATCATGAAAACTCTTGATACATTAAAAGACCACTGACTCTAGTGTGGTAAAAAGCAATGCATGGTGTTTTTGTTGTTTTTGTAAAATGGAACAGTGTGGAACAAGATGGACTAGCAGAGCAATTACAGCCTATGGTGCCTTTGACCTATACGACCACAAATATGCAATGTATGGATGCAATGCTTGATGCAGCTATATATTTTTGTATTTTTGATGGATTGATTTTTGTGAATATGAAGATGAAGTGCGAGAAGAGCTCTCTATTGATGAATTTGAGTATGCCTAGAAATGAGATGCAAATTTTTGTTGTTTTTGATGATTTTTGTTGTTTTTGAATTTTCTTGATTTTAAGTTTCCTTGGGATTTTAATTTGACCAAGTGATTGGATAATCCTTGGAGCTTTTGGGGGTGACCAAGTGATTGCGATAATCCTTGGAGCTTTTTGGGGTGACCAAGTGATTGCGATAATCCTTGGAGCTTTTGGGGTGACCAAGTGATTGCGATAATCCTTGGAGCTTTTGGGGTGACCAAGTGATTGCGATAATCCTTGGAGCTTTTGGGGTGACCAAGTGATTGCGATAATCCTTGGAGCTTTTGGGTGACCAAGTGATTGCGATAATCCTTGGAGCTTTTGGGGTGACCAAGTGATTGCGATAATCCTTGGAGCTTTTGGGGTGACCAAGTGATTGCGATAATCCTTGGAGCTTTTGGGGTGACCAAGTGATTGCGATAATCCTTGGAGCTTTTGGGGTGACCAAGTGATTGCGATAATCCTTGGAGCTTTTTGGGTGACCAAGTGATTGCGATAATCCTTGGAGCTTTTGGGGTGACCAAGTGATTGCGATAATCCTTGGAGCTTTTGGGGTGACCAAGTGATTGCGATAATCCTTGGAGCTTTTGGGGTGACCAAGTGATTGCGATAATCCTTGGAGCTTTTTGGGGTGACCAAGTGATTGCGATAATCCTTGGAGTTTTTGTGGTGACAAGTTATTGCGATAATCCTTGAATTTTTTTGAAAAAGACACGATAATCCTTGGAGCTTTTGGGGTGACCAAGTGATTGCGATAATCCTTGGAGCATTTTGGGTTTGAATTATGGCTCTTCAAGGGATAGAGGTACCCCCAGCTTGATGGTCTTTGCACTTCGGATCTGGCTCTAGAGGTATGGGCATGAATGGATCGGCCCTATGTGTTGATAGGAAGACGGGGTCTTCCCTCGGTACTGATGTCATGATGGGATCTCGGGGTGGATGGTGCTCATCGTGGATTTGGAGCCATGGATCCAATACTTGGTCCCACCTTGCAGGGTCTACCCACCATTCATGCCCTAGTAGTATGCCCATCTGTCCCATTAGATCTTCATGAGTTAAAGGGCGGTGATGCCGTCGCGCATGTCTGAGATAGTCCATCTCAGTCTCATCTTCTGAATCACTTTCGGAGACCCAAAAATGTTCATTCTCTTCAGCAACTGTTGCTTGCGACGTTGAGGGCTCTCCTTGTTCCAACAAGTTAATCTGGTCCCATTGTGGTTGTTCCACTCTTGGTGGAGGGACTTGATTCTCTTGACACTGTGTTGGTTCATCTGGAACCTCTAAGGGGAATAGCTTCAAAAAGATGTCTGGAAGCCGTTGATGTTCTCTTTGAGGATTAATCTTCGAACTCTCGCCTCTCTCTAGCAAAGGAGAGGGATTACTACTGTTGCCAAGGGTGTTTGTTGACCATGGGAGGTAATCTCCCAATGTATATTCTGTATTTGGGTTGGCATAAAGATCTGGTGCCAATTCCCCCTTGTTGCCTATTTCTAGGCCTTGCATATTTTTGACCAAGATGTCTAAGGGTAGGGGGTGGTTGAACCCTACTCCTGACTTATCATATGGCATCTGATATCTTGGTTGGCAAAGGACCCGCATCCCTTGCTCATATCTGCCTAGCCCGTATCCATGCCAATTGCATTGGCCGAGATATTTTAGAGCAAAGTCCGGGTTTGACAGATAGTTGATGTTTTCAACAAAAGGCTCTTCGTCTGCTTCCTTTTGTTTGCATGGTTCAAGACCATGATCAAGGCCCCCATACACAAAATTTGTCTGGTTTGGTGGGTAGCCTAGAGGAACAACTGTCCCTATGGGAAGGCGAGGTCTCCCCATGTCTTGTACTGACTCCAATGCGGGGGTTGCCACAACATTTTGCACTAAATACTCCCCCAGGCCCGTATTGGCCATTTCAACAGTGATTGTTGATGATTGGGTGGGAGGAAATGGGAGTCCTTCCTGAGTCCATTCCATGTTCGGTATTTTAGGAGTCTCCGCTTCTGCTGTGTGAGGTGTTTCTTCTATTGATACCGTTGAAATTGTGGGCAACCCCTCTTCTAGGGGCTTAGCCTCTTCCATGATCTGTTTTCCCTTGTCCTTCTGTTTGGCCATGGCAAGTGGCGTTGATAATGAAGGAGCAGATGATGAAGGCTCACCTGGCTGGGATTTTGTTGATTTGGTCACCAGTGGTGCCTGCGGTATTGGACCCTGTTTAGATGGATTTAACTGGAAATCCAAATGCGTTGAAGGGAGGGTCGATTGAGGCATGAATTGTACCGCATTGCAATACTTGAAGGGCTCTAAGTCCATTGGGACTACATGTATTTCTCCTTCAAAAGCATACTTTAAGCACTGGTGAGCGATCGAAGGGACACACTTCATGTCCCTCGATCCAAGGCCGCCCTAGCAGTATATTATAAGCCATCTCGCCTTCCAACACATGGCACAATGTAGGTATTGTCTTTTGTCCTACCTGGACAGGCAGAACAACTGTGCCGACTGTCGAGCATATTGCATCGTTGAAAGCTCGCAGTGTGTACGTGGAGGCTGTGATGTGAGAGGCTGGCAACTTCAAATGTTTTAAGGCTACAGTGGTAATGATGTTACTGGACGAGCCAGTATCTACCAACACTCTCTTGTACGGGATCCCGTTGACCCGCGCGATAACGTGCAGGGGTGGATCTGCCATGTCATTCGATATTGTTTTGACTTCATCTTCTCTGAAGGTGATGACCGGCTCCGTACATCGTTTCACATGTCCCACGAAGTTGTTGAAAGAATTTGCTTCGTGAGGCTGTAATTCGATGGCTTTTAAAATGTCCATAAGAGCTTCCCTATGGGGTGCTGATTGTTGAATAAGCTCGTAAATGGACAGCCTAGCCGATGTGGTCCGCAAACTCTGCGTGAGTTTGGTCCGTATCGTGACCTCGGGTCTAGGCGGAGGCAAGCTGCGTTGGGCGTTGTTGAGGCTGCGATGTTGTCGAAACTTCCCTCGTAGCTACCTCGGGGGCAACTACTGGGTACTTTTTGTTCCTTGTCACTATACTAATCATTCCCACAAATCCTTGCATGGGAAGATTCTGTCGCACCTCGTTAATCTGGAGAGGTTTTGCCTGTGCTTCGTGGGCAGGCAAAGGGTCCTTGAATACCCCCATTTGTTGATTATTTGGCGCTATGGGGTTGTCCACGGCCAATGTTCTATTGTCGATCAAATCTTGGATTAATTCTTTGAATTTCCAGCATCCATTCAAGTCGTGTCCTCTGCGCCTATGGAATCTACAATACAATTCCTCTCTGTATCCCCTAGGCTTAGGAGCGTTAGGGTCTATAGTTTGGATTTTTGGCAGAGTGACTAAATTTGCCGCTGACAAGCGGTCAAATAGGGAGTCCCTGGACTCCGTGTAAGGGGTGAATTGTCGCCTAGGGCGACGCTGCTGATTCTGCTCCTGCCTTCTATTATCTCTTTCATAACCAGGAGGCACTGCCTGGTAATTAGCCTTTTGGGGCTGCATTTCTTGCACAGGCGCGGGAACATTTATCGCAACTTGGTTAACCGCAGCGTGTTGTGATTGCGTTGTCCCGGTTTTAGTGGTTTTATTCCACTCTTTCTTTTTAGGCTTGGCGATTGCGCCTTCACCTATTTTGATCTCTTCTATAACTCTGGCTTGCGCCAAAGCTTCTTCTAAGCTGGCGTATTGCTGTAGCTGCAATAGCCCAGAGATCGATTTCAAGCAACTTTTTGCGAACATCTGTGTGAGATCAGACATAGGGGGACGGTAGGGTAACTTAGAAAGCAAAGCTCTCCATCGATTCCCGTATGCTGCCATTGTTTCTTCCTCAAATTGCCTGAGGCTAGCCAGATCACTCAGTGATGCCTTCTTCCTTGTGTTGAAGGCAAAGCGTTCAAGAAACGCATCTACTAATTGATCTAGGTTGCTTATGCTGTGTTTGGGTAATTGTGTGAACCAATCCGAGGCAGGGCCTGCGAATGTGGTTATGAATGTTCTAAGCAACAATGCATCATTATCTTGGATGCCGAAGCATTGACTTAGGAATCTTGTGACATGTTCTTGTGCGTCCTCTTCACCTTTAAAGATTGCCAATTGAGGCAACTTGAAGTGTTCGGGGTAAAGAGGTGTTGGCACTGAGGGATGCACTGGATGACTGCGGAGTTGACGTAATGTGGGCTTTTGATGCCCAGAAGCTTTTGTCTCCATAGACTCCAAACGCTCTAATAGCGCTTTGTATGCATCTGAAGATTTTATCTCCTCCTCTTTTGTTTGCTCCCGTTGTGAGTTATGGGAGACTGGAGGCCTATGGAGGGGTGGCCGAATGGCAGCCCTCCCGCCTTGATGGGGAGTTTCAGCCCATTCTATTTCTGGTTCATACTCCTCATAAAATTCTTGAGGAGTCTCTGGGCGAGACCTATGACCCTGATTGAGTCCTCGCTGAGGGTACCCATCATTGTTTCGGGGAGTGGCCTCCCTCTCGGGTCTATAAGGTCTCGGAGGCAAAGCTTGACGAGGTCGTGGAGACCTGTCCTGCACCAACGGATTATGCCTCTCATATTGTTCGGCTCTTTGGGTGCGAGGGGTTGGCCCCCTCTCAGGTAGTTCATAGCGTAACTCATCCGCTTCGCGTTGCATGCGCTCTCTATCCAAGCGGTGTCGATACTCTATCTCCCGATGACTTTGTTTAAGCCGCGTGATTTGGGCTTGACGGGTGGCATGTCTGGCGACTATCGGGTCAATTTGGTCTACCCTATTTTGCTCGAGGAGGTTGGAATGTTTCTCCTATGTGTTTGCCTCGATCTTGATGATCTAAAATTTCAATGGGTCGCTTCCCTCCGTCGAGGTAGGCGACATTTACTCGAGGCTCTGGCCTCGATGTATGATCATGATACCTAGCAAGTGCGGAAACGCAAGGTTCCCACGCTGTTTGTTGTCCTCGAGGAATGCGATGGCTTTCCTCGTACTCCCTTTCATGGGTTTGAAAGGGGCGAGCGGAGTTAGCTCGCCCTGTGTAAGGAGCCCTGCGCTCTGGATTTTGTCTTTCTGTCCTGATGGGAGGTAAAGAAGGGACGCCATATCCACGTTGTCCCTCCAAATGGACAGTGTGCCTCTCTAGCGCTTCATCACGCTGTGGCCACTCATGTCTAACCTCATAAGGCGATTCTTTGTTTACATCAAGGTCTACATGTAAAGCGTCTTCCCGAAAGGAGTGCTCTTTTGAATGGGCATACCCCATCCGAGGATTCTGACATGGATTTTTTTGTAGGCCAGACCGATAAGGTGGTATGACCAAGTCCTTGGGATTGTAACGGAGATGACTCGTGCCTCCTTGGACATTCCCCACAGCCTCCGCCCGTGATTGGGCTTGGCTACGGGTGAGCACCATGACGATGTCTCTCTAAAAACCCTAAAAATTGAAATGAGTCAGATGGGGCCCAAAATTGGTGTGCGCATCCCTCTTATAGTAGATAAGATAAAAATGAAGTTTCAAGTCCTAACTCTAAATACATTAGGAGATATTGACATCCGAACAGCTCAAAAAGTGTAAAAAATTGGGCACGCAATTTTAGAACCTAATTTCGGGGCACTAGATGATGGAATTTGGCCCCGAAAACTGACTTTTTTGGGCAAATAGGATTCTAGGGAATCATATTTGTTTAAAATTATCCCAACTAACTCCCTGTAAAATTTCAAGTCAATCGGAGCTACGGTTGAGAAGTTATGGCCCCGACAAGATGCACTAAAATTTAGGAAAAAAAGTAAAATTTCCTAAATTTCGTTGGATGCTCCCGCATCACTTATGGGCACATTTGGGGTGCTTTTGGGTTGACCAAAGGGTTCATGGACACCTTTGGGGCATTTTGGAGTGACCAAGCGATTACGGGAATCCTTGGAGCTTTTGGAGAAAATGACAAAATGCGTAGATTTTTATCTTTTGTTTATGATGATTTTTCTTTTTGTTTACACTAAGCAGAAATGAACACACACATACACAAACAGTGATTATCTCTTTTAAGGATTTAATGGTGTGTCCTAAACTGGTTTAGTGCATTTTGATGTTTTGTTTTGTTTTTGAATGTTTTTGAAGAACGTTTAAATGCATAATGAAGGCTCATATAACTCCCAAAATGGTCGCCCCTTCAATATACCAACCAGGCCGATATACCAACCTCTCTATATACCCGCCCTTACGAGAGGGAGACTATAGGTACGTGAGAGCGGAAGGGGGATTGTCCTGTTAATGACACCTACCATAGAAGACTTATCCTCGCGCGCATGGGAATCACCCCGGCGACACTCGGTCGGCTTTCGTCAGGATTTACGCCTAACAACAGTGACAATCGGGGAAATGGATGCAAAGCTAAGCCAAGGTGGTGATGAACCCACCGTTGGTCTTGCTCAAGGGCTGGGGTCTTACGACCAGCTCCTTGGTTTAAAGTTATTGCGTGAAGTGTGTGGGATTCATTTTATTTAACGAAAATGAAACAAGCATAAATGACTTTCCCTAAGCAATGCAGGATAAAATGAAAACAATCAAAGGAACAGAAACAGAAACAGAAAAATTTAACAGAGATTATAAAAATCCCTACCTCTTCTCTGCCTGGACCGGTTGCTTCTGAATTTCTGCTCTGAAAATCTACAGGCAGGAATTCGTCCCTCTGTGAGACGAATTTCAGAACAGAATTCGTCCCTGCCAGAGATGAATTTGAATTCGTCTCAGGGTCAGACGAATTACAGTAAAGAATTCATCACAGTCAGAGACGAATAACAGTCTGCAACAAAAAAATGTACCTGTCAAGCACAAAACACAAAAATTTAATCAGTTTCGTGATCTTAAAAACCAGGGAACAGGGTCCCACCGTGATCGCCACTGAAAGCACGAGATTTCGGGCGAAGGAAACACTAATTGCGATGCATTCAAAATCAAATACGCTTAAGTCCTAGAAATGTAGAATGCATGAAATGAAAGAGACGCATTGAAATGAGATACAAGCAAATGGAGAAAACACAGCCCTTTCATTAAACTCTCTTGATCTCTGTTACAAATACGCCTCCTCCCTTTTCAGGGGCTAGGAGCGTTAAAAGAATTTGATTACAATCGAGACTTAAGGTTCCTCTTTCCGCGTGCCCACACTTGAAATGGGCGGGCCAAGATGATGCCGCCGCTGATGTTGATGAGTCCTTGACCTCTGCTGCTCCTCCTGCGAACAAAGAAACAACAAAGATGTCAGTAGCACCTGTTGCAAATAGTAAGTGTTTGTTCTCTAAAATCGCCAAAAGATGCATGTAAACATTTATCTAAATCGATGAGTCAAAATGACTCTAAATGACCTAAAAACCTGACAGAGGATAGAAGACATCACCAGAGGGCCACTACCATTGAAACAGTCGGCCAATCTACCTTCAACTGGAATTCGTCCCTGGGCAGGACGAATTCTGACTGCTATTCGTCCCTGGGTGGGACGAATTCTGTGTTGGAAAAGCCGAAGTGGTACTGCTCCAATGTCGAATCTCGAGACCTCCAAAACACCTACAAATAGAGGGGTTATGTAATTGGGGCCATTTTGGGACGACCCAGATGGTCGGATTCTCCCAATTTGGCCTCTATCCTCGGGAATTCGATGTCGCCACCTGCAAGTTAGTAGGACAACAAAGCGACAAAAGGCATGATAAAATCTGATCAAAATGTTATGAAATTGAAGCTATGAGTTAACCAAATAGAATAACATGAGATGCAACCTGAAACAATAATCTAGAATGCTTTTGGAATAAAACTTAGAAAGTGCGGGGGTGCCCAAGTGGGCCTCCCACCGTTGGCACTTGATCTTGGCGCCAATCCACTAGGGATGGGCCCAAAACCTCTTAGGATTGGGATGTCTGCAAATTGGTGGTGTAAGGTGGTCAAATGTTGGATTTGGGTTGGATCCACGCTTCCAAAAGCCACCCAATAACCTCCCTTGCAAAAGAGATTAGTGGATGTGAGAAGGTGAATCAAAAGGATGCAAGTGGGTAATCAATCGGACAGCACTTCGTTGCTTGAAATCGCCTCCAATCTGTCTTTTTGGGTGAGAAAAGTCCCACCTTTTATAGACCCATGGGGTCTCTTTTGAGAGGGAAGCATAAGCGCCATGTGTTGGTCATAGGTGCCATGTGGCGGTCATGTCTTCCCATGAGGGAGGGGAGTCCTCCATGACTTGGGCTTTCATAATCGCCCTTGTGACAGTCCTCTAACGGCCTATCTGTCCACCCACACACGCGTGCGAGGCAGGAGTCATCAACTGACTGTCCTGGGCTGCCACTTGGCGCCATTCTTCTTTTTGCCCGTTAAACTTGGAATTCGTCCCTGGGTGAGACGAATTCAGAATTCGTCCCTGGGTGAGACGGATTCCAGTTAGAATTCGTCCCTGGGTGAGACGAATATCGAGCAAAGTGTCTGAATGTGCCAAATTGCCTCTTGACCTTACAAAATTGCTATGAAAGTGGTTAGGACCACTGTTTGACCTCTGAGGGCTGCCCTGGGGGCTGTGTTTGTCAAAGCGATCAATGTTTGCAGTCACATAATCGGATTGGTGCTGTTTTGGTGTCTACAACATAATAACCACTAGTGCTCTCAAACATCTAGGATTTATAGCATATCATGTTGTTGCATCCACCTACACCCTTCGAGCATTCAATGATATGATATGTTCAATAGTTGGTACTATAGTCCTACCCATTAAGGTGGGATGCAAAACTTTACTGACATTGTATCATGTTTTGAAGGGTGTAATTGCCTACAACATATTATTGGGTAGACCTTGGATCCAAGACATGAAGTGTGTCCCCTCCATCGCTCACCAATGCCTAAAGTATACTTATGAAGGGAAGGTACATGTTGTCTCTACAAACCTTAAGCCCTTTAAGTATTGCAACTTGGTGCAGTAAATCCTCGAGTCGACCTTACCATCAAATCATATGGACATCCAAATGAACACATCTATTCAGAGTCCACTTCCATCACCATCGCCTTACATTACCCTGTTACCATCTTCCTCCATACCATAATCATCATTGGAAACTTCAAAAATACCTTCATCATTGCTATATCCTCTGTAAAGGAACAAGTCAAAGAGAAAAATTGATGAGATCCCTCCCATAATTTTTGCCATCTCTACGAAAGAGATTACTAGTCTAGCAGATGAGAAACCATCTCATGAGGTACACATTGAGTCATCTCAAGCCTCACTTCTGTCTCCTCCACCTTCACCATCCCAAGTTACAATCTAATTGGCCAATACAAGTCTAGGGTAATACTTAGTGAAGAACATCACAACAGTTCCAGCCATTGAGATAGTGCAAGATATGGGATAACATCATCTCCCCATAGGTAGCATCATAACTCTAGGTATACTACCCAATCAAATGAATTTTATATATGGGGTATCGAATATGAAATATTACCAATTCTTCAAAAAGAATAAGATGAAGAGCTTTTTTTTGAAGTCATAAATTACCTCTCCAATCCCTATTATGCCTTGTGATATCTCCTTCGCTACCACTGATATGGTTATGGTCTGGGGTTATATGAACCAGGTACTCGTGTTCTTTGCTAGCCATAATATCAATTACCATATGATCAATTTGGTTTGGCACACAACAAGCTGATACCTTTAGATGAACTTATGGAGAGTTTAGAATGCTTAGGTCTGAACTACAAATATGAGCTTGCACATGATCCCTATGCTAATACAAATCATGTCCACTCATTGGGAGATTACTTTCTCATAAATATGATAGATCAAAGGAGTGGGTGAAGGTTCACATGCCCTTCCATATGATAGTGAGGAATAGGATCAAGGTCTTCCTTATGAATGGATAATAGATGATTAATCAAACTATGGTATAGAACCCATCAATTACACTATTTCATATGAGGAATATGAGCAGGTCATCCCATTAGATGACAAAGAGGATTGCTATCTGTGTATGTTCCTATTACAGCATCCCATTTGGTGATAGCTTTTTCCACTCGAGGAGTAAGCTCATATCCTACACTGTAGACCACCATTAGTCATTCCACCACCACCGCAACCACCCTAGCAATTCTAGTTATAACCCATAGACAAGGGATCTATAGGTAGGAGGTCTATAGATAAGGGGTCCATAAGATATGAGGTCCCTCCAAAGGTGTCTATGAATCATTTTCTCACCCTAAAATGCTCCAAAGGTGTCTACAATCTCTTTGGCCACCCTAAAATTCTCCAAAGTTTTCTACGAACCCTTTGGTCACCCTAAAATGCTACAACGATGTCTATGATCCCTTTGGTGACCCTAAAAAGCTCCAAAGGTCTCTAAGATCCCTTTGATCACCCTAAAATGTTCTAAAGTTGTCTACAAACCCTTTGGTCATCCTAAAATTCTCCAAAGGTGTCTATGATCCCTTTGGTCACCCTAAATATGCTCCAAAGGTGTCTACAAACCCTTTGATCTCTCTAAAATACTCCAAAAATGTCTAATATCCCTATGGTCACCTTAAAACACTCCAAATGTGTCTATAAACCCTTTGGTGACCCTAAACCACTCCAAAGGTGTCTATGATACCTTTGGTCACCCTAAAATGCTCCAAAGGTGTCTATGATCTTTTTGGTCACCCTAAAACTCTCCAAATATGTCTACAATCGCTTTGGTCACCCTAAAATGATCCAAATGTGTCTACGATCTCTTTGGTCTCCCAAAAAGCCCCAAAGGTATCTATAAACCCTTTGGTCACCTTAAAAAGTCCCAAAGATATCTATAAATGCTTTGGTCATCCTAAAAATCCTCCAAGGTATCTATAAGTCCTTTGGTCACCCTAAAAATCCCCAAAGGTATCTATAAATCCTTTGGTCATCCTAAAAATCCCCAAATTTATCTATAAACTCTTTGGTCACCCTAAAAGACCCAAAGGTATATATAAACTCTTTGGTCACCCCAAAAGCCCCAAAGGTATCTATAAACCCTTTGGCCACCCTAAAAAGTCCCAAAGGTGTCTACGATCCCTTTGGTCACCCTAAAATGCTCCAAAGTGATCTACGAACCCTTTTGTCACCCTAAAATGCTCCAAAGGTGTCTACGAAACCCTTTGGTCACCCCAAAAGCCCTAAAGGTATCTATAAACCCTTTGGTCACCCAAAAAGCCCCAATATATATATAAATGCTCTGGTCACCCCAAAACCCCCAAAGGTATCTATAAACCCTTTGGTCATCCAAAAACCCCCAAAGTCATCCATTAAGCCCATTGGTCAAATGTATATCCATATATGTATCAAAATCCAAAAACATCATACAAATATAAAAAATACAACAATATTGCATTGCATTACATTTCATATTATTGCATCATTGCACTCACTTGCATTAGGCATACCCATCATTGCATTTTGTATTTTATATTTGATCATACATGTCTAGCACCAGGTATGTACACTAGGAATATATCAAAATAAATGTTGTCAAAGGTTATTTTTACCACCTATTTATATTATATTTATCATTTACATCCATGTTCCATACTGTGTGTCTATTTTCCTTCAGTTAACCATTATTCATAAGGTATATTTAGGATTTTTAGTCACTCAACCATCTCTAGTTTTATTTTCAGATTTTGTAAAAATCTATCATGATTTTTAGAAGGTAGAATCCTACTTAGATTGTACCTTGTATATGTCAAAATCCCAGTATATTTTTGCATTAATAAATCCAAGTATTACATAAATAACAATGAAACCTACAAAGTTATATGTGTTACCCTAAGTGAAAAGTCTATCTCGCTCATCCCCCTATGATAATGGTTCAAAAATGTTGAGAATTGACAAAAGGACAAACTCCTCCTTACCCCAAACAATCAAAATCCCTTGATTCATGCTAAATTGGGGTAAGTATCCAAAGAGAAAAATCAACAATGGTTGTTACCACTTAACAATATGCAAAAGAAAAAGTGGTTTCACCATTATAAAAATCAAAAAGGAAACTAAACAGTGGTTCTAACCACTACCAAAATTCCTTGCTCACCAAATAAAAATGATCAAATCCCTAAAACAATTCAAAGATAAAATAAAATAAAGGAATACTGAACTTGAATCCTTGGAATTATCAACATTTGACAATCATAAGGTGATCCTCATTACAAGTTGGATGACATCAATCCTACTTGGAAATGGTGATATCCTTACACGTGATGATGTGTCTATCACATTAGCAACCTGTATTTTAACAAACCAATGTTTGCATGCGGATGAGCTAGCTTTTGGTAGCCTCTATTGCCTGGTGGTCAAATCCAACTACGTACAAAACTCAGGATAATGATACACATAGGATTATCTTTAGTATAGATGGGTTTCATCAATATTTTTTGGAACTGGGGTAACTTTATGTGTTATCATAGAAATGAAATCACATACACACATAGGGATATTAGATATATTGGTCATCCCAGTATATTTATACATTACCAAAAGGTCTTGCATGGTTAATAAATAACTTTTGATTAGATCACTAGAGTGTTTGATTCTCACAAGAATCTCAAGGACATCATATAACATCATATTATTCATTCCATTTCATATCATCTTATCACATGTTTGTCCATATATATTTTCACAATCCAGTACATAGTCTAATGATAAAATTAAAATGAATAGATGATTTTTGTACAGTCTATAGTGCTAGCATCTAGTATGTCAAGTAGTATTCATAATCAATCATACAAATTAATAAATCATCCATTTCATTATGCATATACACATTTACATATCATCAAATCACATCATACTACAATACATGCATCCATGATAAGCATACATTAAAATGCATCAGTAAATCGATAAGCAAACATAAATGCACATATTTGCTCACCATAAGGAGCTTCATAAAGGACAATTAAACATATATACCAGTCCAAAATATTCAAAAATCATAAAATCAAAAAAGAAAAAATAAATTAAAATATCAAGTGAGCCTCGTATTCGGTTATTTACCCTATACACTTGGCGATTGCAACGACTTGTGCTCCATGCAATCTTACAAGATGAGTAAATTATCATAAGGCTACTTGAACCAAATTATTCATAGTCAAAATGAAATATCTTCACTTCACTCCCCAAGAATGCCATTTAGGTTGGACTGCTCCATGGGAATGAGGTATTCATTTCCTTTCTTCTATGAAATCTCATCAAAAATAAAAAATACAAAAACAGCTAAAAAATATTAAAAAAAGGCCTAAAGCCCACCAAAAACAAGTCAAAATTGATAAAATTCACAAAGCATTAAGAATTGCATTCAAATTGTTCATGTATGAATTGAAAAGTCTCTACTTCAATCCCTAAGAAGGCCATTGTGGTTGTACCACTCCAGGGAAATGAGGTATTCAGTTCTTTTCTAGCATGAAATATCAACAAAACTATCAAAATCCTCATAAAATTGATAAATCTTACAATGGGTAAAACTGATGATTATCCCAATCAAGTCATATGGGTCAAGTGACTCATCACTTTCATCATTGGTCATGCATTCATCGACTTATCACTTGAGGGAGTAGTCATAATAATGAATTCATAATCAAAATCAACACTTAAACACTCAAAAGTGCAACCTACATACATTCAAAATAATCATTGCTAAAGATAAATTTTCAAGCCCATACTGGGGCAAAAAATCAAAAAATGGAACAAAAAAAAGTCTTGGTATACTTGAAGCCTTGGGACATACATCCCAATATAGGCAATATAAGGAACCAAGACCAAGTATACCCTAAGCCTCTACGACTACCATTGTAGAGTGGCTGAAAGGTATACCAAAATTAATCCTTTAACTATGTCAAAAGTAAGGATTCCAAGAATGTATACTCTTTCTACAATATAGGTATCTAAATTTGGTTAGTTCAATGAATAACCTTAATTATTTAATGATTTAGTCATATATTTTTTGCTTTGCACTCTATTTCACACAATACATCTCAATAAGAGGCATATATAGACACTAAAATCATGTAAATAAGATAAGACTACCAAGGTTCCACTCTTATTAACAACATATGGCCCCATTGGGAAAACCTAAAGGGTTAATTAGGGGCCATAACAAATTTTTGAAGGGTTCACCCCACTTTTAGGAGATTTTGCACCATGTAGCCATGGTTGTCCCTGTAGACACCAAAACAGCACCAATCCGATTATGTGACTGCAAACACTGATTGCTTTGACAAACACAGCCCCCAGGGCAGCCCTCAGAGGTCAAACAGTGGTCCTAACCACTTTCATAGCAATTTTGTAAGGTCAGGAAGCAATTTGGCACATTTAGACACTTTGCTCGCATTCGTCTCACCCAGGGACGAATACTAACTGGAATTCGTCTCACCTAGGGACGAATTCTAAAATCGTCTCACCCAGGGAAGAATTCCAAGTTTAACGGGCAAAAATAATAATGGTGCCAAGTGGCAGCCCAGGACAGTGTGTGGGTGGATAGATAGGCCGTTAGATGACTGTCACAAGGGCAGTTATGAGAACCCAAGTCAATGGAAGACTCCCCTCCCTCATGGGAAGACATGACTGCCACATGGCACCTATGACCAACACATGGCATTTGTGTTTCCCTCTCAAAAGAGACCCCATGGGTCTATAAAAGGTGGGACTTTTCCAACCCAAAAAGGACAAGTAGAAGGAGATTTCAAGCAACGAAGTGCTACCGAGTTGAAGACCCACTTGCATCCCTTTTGGTTCACCTTCTCGCATCCACCAATCTCTCTTGCAAGGGAGGTTTTTGGGTGGCTTTTGGAAGCTTGAACCTGACCCAAATCCAACACATGGACACCTGAACCAACCAATTCGCAGACCCATCAATACTAAGAGGTTTTGGGCCCATCCCTAGTGGATTGGCACCGAAATCAAGTGCCAACGATGGGAGGCCCACTTGGGCACCCCCACACTTTCTAAGTTTTAGAGCATTCTAGATTACTTTTTCAGGTTGAATTTTGTGTTATCATGTCTGGTTAACTCATAGCTGCAATTTCATAACTTTTGATCAGATTCTAGTATGTTTTGTGTCGCTTTGTTGTTTCACTAACTTGTAGGTGGTGAGATAAAATTCCTGAGGGTAGAGGCCAAATTGAGATAATACGACCATCTGGGTCGTCCCAAAATGGCCCCAATTACATAACCCCCTTGTTTGTAGGCATTTTGCAGGTCTCGAGAATCGACATTGGAGCAGCAACAGGTCGGCTTCTTCAACACAGAAGAATTCATCCCACCCAGGGATGAATTGCAGTCAGAATTCCTCCTGCCTAGGGATGAATTCTAGTTGAAGGCAGAGTGGCCAGCTGTCTTAGTGGCAATGGCCTTCTGGTAACTTTTTTTGTCTTTTGTCAAGATTTCAAGCCATTTGGACTCACTGTATTTACCGTTTCAGGCAAATGTTTACATGCATATTTCGTTAATTTTAGAGAATGAACACTTTCCATTTGTGACAGGTGCTACTGACATCTTGGTTGTTTCTTTGTTCGTAGGAGAAGCAGTAGAGGTGAAGAACTCATCGACATCAGCGACGACATCATCTTGGCCCATCCATTTCAATCGTGGGCACGCGAAAAGAGGAACATTAAGTGATTGTAATCAAATTCTTTTAGCGCTCCTAGCCCCTGAAAAGGGAGGAGGGGTCATTGTAACAAATATCAAGAAATTTTAATGAAAGGGCTATGTTTTCACCATTTTCTTGTATCTCATTTTAATGCGTCTCTTTTGTTTCATGCATTTTACATTTCTAGGACTTAAGCGCATTTGATTTTGGTTGCATCTCAATTAGTGTTTCCTTTGCCCGAAATCTCGTGCTTTCAGTCCCACCTCAGGATGACCATAGTTCATGTTCATCCCACCCAGGGATGGCCACAAGAAACCAACCCTAGTTGCAGGGTTATGCATAAGGAATTGGACTCAAAATGTACTTCTAAAAAAATGGTGAATCCTAATAAAAATCTAGGAGAATCATGGAGAATCCTAAGAAAATCAAATCAAGCATCTTCACACCAAAATTTGGGACATTTGAAGCCCTAAAATGTAAGGTCATATTTGGGATCACATTTGACCTATTAAATCATATTATAACTTCATAAAAAACCATCATTAGATCAGGATTGAAAAGATATTTCCAACAAGTATGAATATGCCTATGTTTGGATATATATTGTGGTCATTTGGCCCTAAGAAAAAATTGATCTTAAAAATTTTAGGTGAATGGGATGATGTCAAGGGTCCTATATTCGTCAATTTTCAATTTTGGAAATCCTAATATTTTCCCAATTTGTGAACATTCACCACTATTCATAAACTTGCCTATATGGGACAGCTATGGTCTAGACCCACCAAAAAGTCAAAGGCAGGACAAATGGCAATCAATTTCTACAATTTATCCCACCCAATAACTCATGATATATTGGGACAATGTCATGGCCATTAGGAACTACAAATTGGAGGCCCAAATGGGAAGCCTCTTCCAACATATGCATGGAAAAGGTGTTAACAAGTGGTGGCACCTACCTTGTAGGCATCAACTTATCCCTTTGCTCTCTTTGCCCTCTTGGGCTATAAATTGGAGTGTTTCCACTCAGTTTAAAGGAGATACTTTTTCAATTATTGACTACGAAGTGTTGTTGATATTTGCCCACACCTTTTGCCCTCATATTTGCCCTTGGAAACCTCATCAATCAAAGGCATTTTCAAGGTATCCCCAAATACACTCATCCTTTTCAAAACCTATCAATTCTTGTGAGTTAATTTACCAAATTTAATGACAACACCCCTAGGAGGATCTAGACCAGATCCAAGTGGCATTGGTTGTAGAAACCACCCTATTTTGTGGTCATTCCTACCCGAGACAGTTAACAGTCCAAGTTGGAACACTCAAGGATGACAATGAATTGGTCTAAAATTTTGATTCAATTTTAGTATAAGTCAATTTAATAGCATTATATTAGTATCATATTAAATTTTGGTGAAGTTTGGAGTGGTTTTGATTTGGTAATTATGGTTTTTGTGATTATATTTCTAATTGGCCCTCTCAGGTATGGCCACAAATTTTGCTCATAATATCACTTCAATTTCTGGTAAGATCTTTACAAATCATATTATATACATCATACTAAGGTTTAATGTCATTTGGAGTAGTTTATACCAGTCGATTACACTTTTTACATTCAATACCGCATGCATTTCATTTCATGAATTTTGTCATCATACACATATGCTATTAACATCTTTCAATTCCTTGTGTGTAGGTACAAATATTTCAGTGCATGATGGAGGAGATAAATAGTAGAATAAATATAGCTCAAGGCAGCAACAACGCACACCCGCTCCTCAATCGTTAGTGCAAGAGGAACATTGAAAGTGCACCATAGGTTCATGGAGGGATTGGATCCTTCAAAATTTGTAACTTGAAATGTATCAAATTGAAAACCCTCAAGGGGATGTATTGTAACCTCTTATTTGAAAAATTAATAAATACAAGGAGAACCCCTCATTTTATTAACTTATTTATCACTTATTTGCTTACTTTATCATCTATTTTGCATGCTAGAATAGAATATTAGATGCATTTCAATTTCATTTGTTAGGTGCACCATTTTTCACGATATTCAAAAATATCATTAACCAAATATGATTTTACCTAGCTCAACAATATTTTCATCAGATTTTACAAGGGTTGAATCCACTTATTATATTAGATATTTATTTGGAGATAAATTTGAATCACCTAGTGGCAAGAAGAACCAGAGTTGTTGAAGTTTTAATGTTTTAGATTTGAAGTGTAGGTGGCCTTTCTGTGTTTATCATTCCTTGGCTAATCTAATTATTGGACTTTTGCTTAGCAAACTATCTTGTAGTAATTTTTTTTTATAGCTATTTTTTTGTTCCATCTATTATCCTAGATAGTGAGACTAAACTGTAAAATATGTGGACATGTTTTGTAGAAGGGATGGGGTGCTTTCAATCCCATTTTTAACCATAAATATAAGTAATAATAATCATCATAATTCTAGATATTACTATATTCATGCAATTCTAGTATTAAAGAAGATATTTTCTAAATGGTTTATATTAATTTAATCATTTATTTAACATTTTTTAAAATGCCAAGTAGTTTACTATAAATTATATAGTTTTATTTATCTTATGATTAGTGTTTTAATAATTTATCTAGATAATTAAAATTAATATGTCATAAATTTTCTTAAGATATTTATCATTAAAATTCATCCTATATTTAAAATCCCATAGATGATAATTAAGATTAGATTTTCTTAACATAAATGTTATTGTATTCTAATGTAAAATGCTAATGTTTTCCTTTCATTTATAATTCAACATATATCTCTTAGGTATTTATTAAATGGACATATTCTCATGATAACTATTAGTTAGAGTTGGAAGGCATTTTATTCCTTTGTAATTTGCAATTGTATTTCTATTTTATGACTATTGACCACCAAGAGTCCAAGACTATCATGAATGACCTAAATAATTATCTAGTTATTTTTTATAATGTTTTTTTCCGTCTAACAAACAAGGCTATATCATTAACATATAATAGAAATACAAAATGAACTACAAATTTTTAATAAATTGGTCAACAAAAGTATGCCTAAAGTGACCTAAATAGTATCTCTATCTGATGCAATAGTTTTTAAAAAATCATGCAATCTTACAATTGTTTTTACAAATAATTTAGCAATATGAGTGGGATCATTTATATTTTTGCAAGGTATGAATTATTCCATATTCTAAAATATATCAACAAAAACAAAAATTTAATCACTACCCTTTTGTATTCATTGTAATCTAAGGATAAAATCCATGCTTATATATTTCCATGGTGTTTATGGTATTAGTAATGGATGATACAACCTAGTGTTTTGATTTCTTCCCTTTGCATGTTGATAAAATTGATAACCTTGCACAAATATATCCCATGGTTTTATCTACTCCAAAATATTTTGGAAGTCCTCCACTATGAATTTTTCTTTTAAGTTATCTCTCATTGAGCTTCATGGTATACATAACTATTGTTCTTTTAATAATAATCCCTCTTAGATAAATTAATCAAGCCATGGTGTTCTATATCCCATAGTAGTGTTCTTATATGTTGTTGAAGTTATTTTGAAGTTAAAATATGAATAATTTAAAAAAAAAAAAAAAATTGGAGCAAATATTATCTTCTTATTATCTAGAATAATTCTGGTTGAGTTTCAGTACTCTGTTACAATCTCCTCATACGCTCTGGAAGAGCTCACACACTTGCTACAATGAAAAATTATTCTTCATAAAAGAAAATCTTAAAACTTCCGTAAGTAAGAAAAAACAAAGCAAACCCTAACCCTAGCAAATCACATCCATAGGATATACATCGATGGTGTTTATTACATGTCTTAGTATTTCGGCCATAACTTTTGACTCGAGTGTCTGTTTGAGCTTGTATTTTTTGCAGATTGAACAGATTTAGAAGATCTATGATTTCATTTTATATAATCTAATATGAGATACTTTCCAAGGCTAAAAACAACATCTAATGGCCTAAATTTTTGTTTTAATGTATGGCTGGCCAGATTTCTAACATTCCCCCCTTGTTGGTAAGGGTACTATCTATCAAGTCCATTAGAAGTAAAAACTGAGTTTTTACTACTCCCTTAGTAAAAATATCTTCTACTTTATCATGTGTGGAGCAATACTTCAATTTAACTTGTTCCTTCTATACCATGTCCTGAATGAAGTGATACTTTATGTCAAAATGCTTGGACCTAGTATGGTGGATAGGATTATGTGCCAACTTAATGGCACTCTAATTATAACATAATAAAGTAGTTGGAGTCCCTTGCTTCTCCCCAATATATCCTAGAACCTTTCGAATCCACAATTCTTGTGCACTTGCCGATGTAAGTGCAATATACTCTGCTTCAGTAGAAGACAATGCCACTATAGCTTGTTTATTGGAACTTCATGTCACTAGCCCTTAACCAAGAGAAAATAAATGCCCAATTGTGGATTCCTTCTCATAAATATTACTACCCCAATCACTATCACTAAATCCCACTAAATTCAAATTCTTTTCCTGTGAGTAGTGGATCCCATAATCAATTTTTCCACGAACATACCTCAAAATCCTCTTCGTTGCCTTCAAATATAACTGTGATGGATTAGCCATATACCTAGAATATTTTGAAACAATAAAGCATATATCTAGACTAGTATTACAAAGGAACATAAGGCTACCAACAATACTCTTGTACTCTTTTTTGTTTGCCCTTTCAGCTCCATCCTCCAAACTCAAGATCTCCCCATGTGCAATGGGTGTTGCTATAGGTTTACATTCACTCAAACCATATATCTTCAGCATATCCCTTACATATTTTGATTGAAAAACAAAAATATCATTTCTAGTTTTGTGTACTTCCATCCCAAGAAAGTAACTCATCAAATCTAAATCAGACATCTCAAACTCCTTCATATCATGTTTAAAAGAATAATTCAAAGAAGAACTAATCCCCATAAATAACATATCATAAACATAAAGGTATACAATAAGAATATCATTACCTTCCCTTTTGTAGTACAAAGTGGGATCACTCTTACTCCTTTAAAAATTACACTACAGGAAGTAGTCATGGATTCTAGCATACCAAGCTCTTGGAGCTTGCTTCAGCCCATATAGAGCCTTGTTCAACCTGTAGACTTGATATTATTTTCCTTGGACAAAAAA
Organism: Wollemia nobilis; assembly: GCA_028583015.1. Lineage (NCBI taxonomy): Eukaryota > Viridiplantae > Streptophyta > Pinopsida > Araucariales > Araucariaceae > Wollemia > Wollemia nobilis. Next base: position 506,145 of record JAQPPZ010016925.1, on the reverse strand, counting down.
ACCTTGTGGTTGTTCCACATATACTTCTTCATCTAAATACCCATTTATAAATACACTTTTGACATCCATATGATGCACCCTCCACCTTTTATGAGCTACCAATGATAGCAACATCTTTATTGTTTCTTACCTTGCCACTGGAGAAAATGTTTCCTCATAGTCCAAACCATATGTCTAAGTGAAACCCTTTACTACCAACTATACCTTGTACCTCTCAATGGATCCATCACTATTCTTCTTAATCTTGTAGACCCATTTGCATCCGACACATTTCCTATGCTTGGGTAAATCACACAACTCCCAAGTATCATTATTTTCAATAGAATGCATTTCTTCTTACATAACTTTCATCCACACTTTGTTAGTACTAGCATGCTCAAAAAATGAAGGCTCAAAATCATCAACAACAACTTTTGAAACTTTAGAAACTTGTGAAACAAGTGCATAGTTTACAACATCACCTTTGGGATCTCCACTTTCATCATCTCCATAAAGATGCAAGTTCTCTAACCTCTATATTAATGTATTTATTTTTGTATGCTGACTCCTTGTCACCCTCTTATGGAAATTCTTATCAAGAATTTGATATTCTAGGTGATCCTTAAACAATTTTTTACCTTTTCCTTTTGCCGGTGGTGATGGAGGTGGATAACTACTAGAAGAACCTTCTCTTGGACTTGCAGGTGCACTTGCATAAGATGAACTGAAAACTTTTTCATGGCTAGGCTGAACTGAAACATGGCTTGGTTCCACCTTCTATTCACCAAAAACATCTTCAATAAACAATTTTTGTGATACCCAACTTCTTCCTTCATCAAAAATTGCATCTCTAGATACAATTATTTTATGTGAAATAGGATTAAAGAACCTGTAAGCCTTAGATTGCTCACTATAACCAATAAAAATACATTTTTCACTGTTTGCATCCAACTTCTTCCTATTCTCACCATTAACATGCACAAAAGCCACACATCCAAAAAATCTAAAATGATTTACATTTGGCTTCTTGTTGTACCAAAATTCATAAGGGGTAATATTCTCAAGACTCTTAGTAGGAATTTTATTTAAAATGCAATTAGGATTCCTAATTGCTTAAGACCAATAAAACTTACTCATACATTTTTCTTGCATCATGCACCGTGCCATCTCCACCAAAGTCGTGTTCTTTCTTTCAACCACCCCATTATGTTGCGGTGTGTAAGGACTTGTTTTTTGCCTTTTAAACCCCAACTCACTACATAAATCATCAAATTCATGAGAACATAACTCAACTCCTCTATCTGTCCTCAAAAATTTGATATAATGACCACTCTCACTTTCAACTAGAGCCTTAAAATTATTGAAGCAATTGATACCTCATACTTATGCATAATAAAATAAACCAAAAAATATGTGGAGAAATCATCAATAAAAGTCAAAAATTAAGAAGCTTTACCCATACTCTGTGTCTGTATTGGTCCACAAATATCACTATGAACCAACTACAATGGATGTTGGGCCCTCCATGCTTCACCATGCAAAAACATCCCCCTTGCATGTTTGCCAAGTGCACAACCTTGAGCCTAGTCATTGTCTGAATCTTGAGATCTTCCTCGACCTCTACCACCGTAGGAGCCTCTTATACCTCCTCTTCCATTTCTTCCTCTTCCTCTGGAACCCCTATCGTGACCTCTTCCTCCATAATTCTCTTTTGCTGAAAAATCTTGTTCCTCTGTAGAACCTCCTTATTTATCCTTCTTCCTCTTGGCAATTCTATCTTCATGAGATGTGAGAGAGCCAATTAATGAATCTATATCCATTTTCGAGAGGTCTTTCATGTCTTCTAGCATAAGGGCTGCACTATCAAACTTATCTGTAAAGGTTATTAAAACATTTTTAATTACTATACTTTGATCTATGATCTCTCCAAGTGTGGCCATTTTATTTACTACTATTTTTACCCGAACACAATAATATCCTACAATTTCATTCTCCTCCTATTTGATATTTTTAAAATCTCTCCGCAAGATCTGCAAATTCACCTCCTTAACTTGGGTACTCCCTTGGTAATTCTCCTTCAATGCCTTCCAAGCTTCTTGAGCCGAAATGCAGGCAAAAATCTAAGGAAAGAGACTCTTGTCTAGAGCCGACTGGATGAAAGCCAAAGATAAATTATTTTCTTTCTCTTTCTCCTGCATCTCCTTATTTTGATCTACAATCAATGCACTCCAGTATTTTTCTTTGATGAACCCAACTTCAACAATGTCCCAAGCTCCTTTTGCCTTCAAAATCATCCTCATTAGGATGCTCTAATATTCATAGTCAAAACTATCAAATTTTGGGATCGGAATTGAAATGGTGTTGTTGGCCATAATAACTCCCTTCAACATGAACTGAGATCTCTGAGAAGCTTCTGTAAAACATGCAGTAGAAATTCCATAGTTACTCAAACCCAATTTCTCAATTGCCTCACTCTAATACCAATGAAGAATTTACAATAATATAATAAAACAAAATTGGATCAAATATTATCTTCTTATTATCTAGAATAATTCTGGCTGAGTTTTAGTACTCTATTACAATCTCCTCACAGGATCTGGAAGAGCTCACACACTTTCTATAATGTAAAATTTTTCTTCATAAAATAAAACCCTAAAACTACCTTAAGTAAGAAAAAACAAAGCAAACCCTAACCCTAGCAAATCACATCCGTCAGGTCTACATCGACGATGTTTATTACATTTCTTAGTATTTTGGCCATAACTTTTGAATCGGGTGTCCGTTTGATCCTATTTATTTTTCATATTGCACATATTTCAAAGATCTATGAATTCATTTTATATTATATAAGAGGATAAACATTCCAAGGCTAAAAACATCATCTAACAACATTAATTTTTGTTTTAATGTATGGCTAGCTAGATTTCCAACAAAATAATCAATATCAAGATCTTTTATTCTATCAAAACCAACAACTTCAATCTTGATTGCATTCACCAACAAGCTTCTTCTACTCAAGGTATGCACTACTTGACTAGAAATTCCACTTCTATATTTCAAAACAAATGAGTAACTTTAGAAATAATTTATCCTTTTCATGTATTTCATTTAATTTGGTTTAACTATTAATTAACTACAAAGCATGTTTATTTTTAAACATAAATTATTCTGATAATAGATAATGTGTCCAATTCTTGATTACTTGCATAATAGAATAAAATTCCTGATCATAAAATAAAAATTTCTTCTTTTCTTTATATATCTTATAACTAAAATAAGCAACATGTCTACTTTATTGGCTCGATACTACTCCAATGGTAGTTTTGTTTGCATAATAATCTACCTCAAACTTTTTATTAAAATCTAGTAATACTAAAAGCAACTACTCTATGATGTTTTTTCAAGATTTAGAATCATGTTTTTATTGCTTCCATCAATTTCAATTGATGTCTTCCTGTAGACACCAAAACAGCACCAATCTGATTATGTGACCACAAACACTGATCTCTTTGACAAACACAGCCCCCAGGGCAGCCCTCAGAGGTCAAACAGTGGTCCTAACCACTTTCATAGCAATTTTGTAAGGTCAAGAGGCAATTTGGTACATTTAGACACTTTGCTCAGTATTCGTCTCACCCAGGGACGAATACTAACTGGGATTCGTCTCACCTAGGGATGAATTCTGAAATCGTCTCACCCAGGGACAGTCAGTTAATGACTCCTACCTCGCACATGTGTGTGGGTGAACAGATGGGCCGTTAGAGGACTGTCACAAGGGTAGTTATGAAAGCCCAAGTCATGGAGGACTCCCCTCCCTCATGGGAAGACATGACTGCCACTTGGCACCTATGACCAACACATGGCGCTTATGCTTCCCTCTCAAAAGAGACCCCATGGGTCTATAAAAGGTGGGACTTTTCTCACCCAAAGGACAGATTGGAGGTGATTCTAAGCAACGAAGTGCTGTCCGATTGAATACCCACTTGCATCCTTTTGATTCACCTTCTCACATCCACTAATATCTTTTGCAAGAGAGGTTATTGGGTGGCTTTTGGAAGCGTGGATCCAACCCAAATCCAACATTTGACCACCTTACACCACCAATTTGCAGACATCCCAATCCTAAGAGGTTTTGGACCCATCTCTAGTGGGAGGCCCACTTGGGCACCCCGCATTTTCCAAGTTTTGTTTTAAAAGCATTCTAGATTATTGTTTCAGGTTGCATCTCATGTTATTTTGTTTGATTAACTCATAGCTTCAATTTCATAACATTTTGATCAGATTTTATCATGCCTTTTGTCGCTTTGTTGTCCTACTAACTTGCAGGTGGCGATATCGAATTCCCTAGGATAGAGGACAAATTGGGAGGATACGACCATCTAGGTCATCCCAAAATGGCCCCAATTACATAACCCCTCTGTTTGCAGGTGTTTTGGATGTCTCGAGATTCGACATTGGAGCAGTACCACTTCGGCTTTTCCAACACAGTAGAATTCATCTCACCCGGGGACGAATAGCAGTCAGAATTCGTCCTGCCCAGGGACGAATTCCAGTTGAAGGCAGATTGGCTGACAGTTTCCATGGCAGTGGCCCTCTGGTGATGTCTTCTGTCCTCTGTAAGGTTCTTAGGTCATTTAGAGTCATTTTGTCTATCGATTTGGCTAATTATTTACATGCATCTTTTGGCAATTTTAGAGAACAAACACTTACTATTTGCAACAGGTGCTACTGACATCTTTGTTGTTTCTTTGTTCGTAGGAGGAGCAGCAGAGGTTAAGGACTCATCAACATCAGCGGTGACATCATCTTGGCTGGCCCATTTCAAGTGTGGGCACGTGGAAAGAGGAACCTTAAGTCTCGATTGTAATCAAATTCTTTTAACGCTCCTAGCCCCTGAAAAGGGAGGAGACGTATTTGCAACAGAGATCAAGAAAGTTTTAATGAAAGGGCTGTGTTTTCTCCATTTGCTTATATCTCATTTCAATGCGTCTCTCTCATTTCATGCATTCTACATTTCTAGGATTTAAGCGTATTTGATTTTGAATGCATTGCAATTAGTGTTTCCTTTGCCCGGAATCTCGTGCTTTCACTTCCTCCTTTCTTTGTTTCCATAATTAAATCACAAATTCCACTAAACCTTTTTTGAACATTCTATAAAGGATTGTAAAACTATGGAAGATTTTGGATTCAAACATATTATTTGGAAATTACCACACTATTATTACCTTTACTTTAGCTAGATCCATCCAAAAACCATCCTTGGTTATGAAAAACCTAAATATACCAATTCCTTTCACATAAACCCACATTTCTTCAAAGTAATCAATAATTCCACCTCTTTCAACATTTGCAAAGCTAACCTCATATGCATTAGGTGTTCTTCCTTCACCTTACTAAATAATAAAATATCATCAAAGTAAACCACCAAAAAATTATTGAGGAAAGGCTTAAGGTCTTTATTCATTAATTGCATGAATGCACTTGGTGCATTTGTCAATCCAAGTGGCATGGCCAACCATTCCTACAGGAATTATTTGGTCTTAAGTGTAGTCCTCCACTTATTTTGTTATTTAATTTAAATTTCATGATAACCAATATTCAAATCAATATTTATAAAGTACTCTACTCCACTAAAATAGTACTTCAAATAATCTATACAAGGTAATGGAAACTATTAGAATAAGTGAATATTCTCTTAAGTTCTACTAGGATAGACACACTTGAGTTTCCACTCCTCCATGTGTCAGGAGAACTCTCAGTGGTGTCTTCATCAGGTTTGATGAGTTGTTGTAATCCAACGACTCTCAATGATCAACTTTGCTATTTATACAAAGTTGATCCTTGGAATAAATCAATCAGTTCCGCTCTTCTCTTCATATTTTGTGTAATGCTTTGCATGTCTATTATTGGGAAATTCTAACATGGTACCAGAGCAGGATAGATTTTTCTAGCATTCTCTCTTGAAGGTTCTAGGATCTGGTTCATTTGCTTTGGATAATTTTTTTTGACTAACTTGCTTGAAAGTAATGCAGTAGTCAGTTTTTATCCATAGGTTTTTTTCTTTCAGCAAAATATTTATTGTTGAAAATATATGTGTTGCAATATTTTTTAAAAAGTTGTGTTTGAATTCATGCTCGAGGGTGATTTTTTTTTAAATATTATTGAGCTCTTCCTTTATATTCAATACAGGGTTTACACTTTGTGTGCCTGGCATTGTTTTAGCCCATATTCTAAAAGGAAAAGAGCCTTTTTTTTTCAAAATCTCCTCCCTCTCTTCGATTCAAATTTAGAGCCCTCTCCTTTTCATAGCAGGTGCTGCGATCCTATTTAAATTTTGTGGCTCCATAGTTTTATTTTTGGCCCACAATGTTTGGGAACAACGTTTAAATTTTTGCATATCATAATTGCATGAATATCGTGTTTATTTATTTCTAACCAAATCCAAATTGAAGGACAACTCTATGTGTGAGATTTTTTTTGGCTCCTCATCTCCGGAACAAAGGGAATCCTCGCTCCCATTGAAGCTCATGTGCACGACGTACCTCTCTGGACGCGACGTGGAACACTCACCTCGTGGTGTCCTCGATGAATATCCACGTGGAAGTTGGCATTGTTGTTGGCAACGTATCTCCATATCTAGAAGAACTTGGTGTTCACTGGATGGTTTACATCCTATCAAACCCGATGCTCTCTATCAATGATGGTCCATAAAATCTCCTCACCCTATAGAGAAATTGATATTACGAATATTCTGTTGTTCTCAAGGATTCTGGTTCGAAATCATAGCTTGATTCATGTTAAAGTATAGCAAAATTTTTTAACTTGTTCTGCAGGGATAGCTAGTTCGTCAGGAGTCACAGCGTCTATAAAGCGCTCAACACAGTGACCTCTCCTGAGCTCACGTCTCGGAGAACCCCCATTCAACACTTAAGGTATATTTTTTTTATTATTTCTTTTGTGCAAGTACTCTGGTTCATTTAATCCTATCTACGCAGATAGCAAGTTCCAAAAGCTATAAAGATATAGCATCTTGGGAACCTCTTTTCTGCAATGTTTGAACTCTACAAGGTCGAAAAGAGCACCGCATCTTCGAAGAGGAAGGAACCAGATATTTTCAATCTTGTTGATTTGGTTGCAGGCTGTTCCAGCAGGCATCTCCTTATTTCTGAGTGCCAATCATTCTCAAAAATAGTCTCCACCCTCTGCTTCGAGTCAGGCTATTCCTTCAGGCATCTCCATTTATTCTGAGCACCACTCTTTGTCGAAGTCGTAAGCAGTTTTACAGAAAAATCTATTATCATCCTTACTAATTCTTCTTGTATAGGTTATTCGATCCTTCCATTTCGAGGGTCATATATTTTGACTCCTTTTCAAAGAGCCTTTTATTTTTCACAAAAATCTCTCTTCAAAAGTCGTGAGTCAATATTGTAACCAATATAATAAAATATTATTTGGGGGGGGTTAGTGCAATTTATTGCACATTTGTGTTTCTTAAGGGGGTTGTATAATTTTTTGTCTATCTTCTTCTAAGTTCATTTAGTTCCTTTTAAGTAGAATATATTTAAAAGGTGTTATTTTTGAAATATTCCATTATATATTTCATAAAGAAGATACTCACTATTTAACCTCTTCAAACACATATTTGTTTATTAATTTTTTTTAAAACAAAAAACACTTGAGTAATTAATATTTAAGGGGGGTTGTATATTTTTTGTCTATCTTCTTCTAAGTTCATTTAGTTCCTTTTAAGTAGCATATATTTAAAAGGTGTTATTGTTGAAATATTCCATTATATATTTCATAAAGAAGATACTCACTATTTAACCTCTTCAAATACATATTTGTTTATTAAATTTTTTTAAACATATATTATTCTTACTCATATAAAATAAAACAAAAATAATATTTAAATTATTTTTTTAGAAAGGTGTTAATCTTCTTTATCCTTTCACTTTTCTAAATATATCTCTTTTCATAGAGAAAATATTTTCAAAACTTAAAATTTTTCCCTCAAAATATATTTGCCTACGTTCCATGTATCATTGCCTCTAACACTTATAGTTTCCCTCACGTAAGGGCGGGTTTTGGAGGCAATTGGTATAAAGGCCTGGCATATATTTTTCTCTATCAACCATTTTACAAAAAGGATATCTCTCTTACTTATAGTTTCCCTCTCGTAAGGGCGAGTATTGAGATTATCCAAATTATAAATCTGGTTGATATCACTACATTTCAAGCCTACAAACCTTGAAAAATTCTTCTCTATACTTAAAGTTTCCCTCAAGTAAGGGCGGGTATTCAGAAGAACATAAAGAGGATTTGGCATTTCAAAAGCAACAATATAACAAACCTCAATACTTATAGTTTCCCTCTTGTTAGGGCGGGTATTTTGAGGATTAATATATTGAAAAGCTTCATAAAATTCTTTCTAATCAATTGCATTAATCCAAATATTGAAGTTCTAAGGGGGGAAATATTGGTTAAAACTTCAACTTTTCTTTTGTGTTAAAAATGATGAATTCAATTGAACCTCTCACCCCTCATAACTTTCACACTTGGAAACCTAAAATTTTAAATCTTATCTCTCAAAAAGGTCTTACTCATTTGCTAGAAGAAAAGCAACCAGAATTTGAGAAAGAATATGAAATTTTTGTTCATAAAGGAAAGATGCATGAAACAATGGGTATTATAAGCTCTAATGTTCATGAAAGTTTGTGGTTTCACATTACAGATTGTAAAACTCCTCATGAAAGTTGGGAGAAACTAAAGACCTTGTTTGGGAAAGTAGATCAAATAAGATCAATGCAACTAGAAGCAGAACTAACAACTTTATCTCCTGAATATTTTAGCAGTATTGTTGACTTCCTCACCAAATTCAAAGAAGTCCTCACTCAATACAAAGGCAGTGGGAAGACTAAGACTGAAGAAGAATGCATTTATCTAATCCTTTCTAAGCTAAATGGTGTTTTTCAAATCTTTGCTACCACCTTTATATCTACCAAAGATGCTCTTGGTGCAACCTTTAAAATGCCCTCCTTAGAAGAGTTTTGTGATAGACTAACTAGGGAAGAAACAAAACTTGCTAGATATGAAATATCTTCTTCTTCCTCTTCCTCAAAAGCCTTAGTAGCCTCCACCTCTTCTAAATAAAAGTTCAAAAATAAGGAAAAGAACCCCATAACTTGTGCTCACTACAAAAAGAATGGTCACTCTGCAAACAAATGCTGGAAAATATTACAACAACTAGAGGCAGCTATGAAGGATCAAAATATAGACAATAAAAAGAAAATAGGAAAAGCCCTTAATGTTCAAGGGAAAACCTCCAATTCTTCCTCTAATTATTGGGTCCTAGATTCTGGAGCTACTCATCACATGACTGCTTCAGATGAGTCATTCTCTTCTATCTCCTCAAGCCCTACCTGTAGCATAGAAGTGGGTGACTCTTCCTTTATCCCTATCAAAGGAAAGGGGGACATAACCATTGATGGTGGCTCTATAAATAATGTTCTCTATGTTCCAAACATTGCCACAAATCTCCTCTTCGTCTATCATATTTGTACTTCTGGAAAGGGGAAAACAATTCTCTTCTCTCCAACAGGAGTTGAGATAAGAGACTTTCAAGATCCCCATTCTCTCATAGCCAAAGGAAATATTGATCATAACACTCACCTATTTCACTTCAAAGGATTCCAAAATCCATAAGGGGCCTCCTATTTTGTGGCTCATGGAGATCTTGAAAGCAAAATTTGGCATGAAAGGTTTGGTCATCTTAGTTACAACTATCTAAAGGATTTGAGCACCCATGATATGGTAATAGGTTTACCCCAAGTCTCTTCTATTGATGGAGTTTGTCCTGGATGTGCTCTTGGGAAGCAACATCAAGATCCTTTCCACCCAAGTAGTTCTCTAAAAGCCTCATCCCCTCTAGAATTAATCCATAGTGACTTGATGTCTTTTCCAGAACCTTCTTTCAAAGGAGCAAAGTATGCTCTAACCTTTATTGATGACTTTTCTAGAAGATCTTGGGTCTACTTCCTGAAATATAAAAGTGATGTTCTATCCCACTTTAAAGTTTTCAAAGCCTTAGTTGAAAATCAGGCCTCTTGCAAAATCAAGAAAATTCGCACAGATAATGGGGGGGAATACTGCAGTAATGAGTTCTCCATATTTCTATCAAGTCATGGCATCATTCATCAACATTTTATCTCCCATAATCCTCAACAAAATGGTATTGTAGAAAGGAAAAACTGGACATTAAAAGAAATGGCAAATTGTATGCTCCATTCAAGAGATCTTCCAAAAGTTTTTTGGGCAGAAGCTATTAACTGTGCCAATTATATTCAAAACCGCACACCTCATAAAGCTCTTGACCATTTAACTCTTGAAGAAGCATGGTCTGGCTCAAAACCAGATGTTTCCTACTTCAAAATTTTTGGGTGTACTGCTTGGGCTCACATCCCAAAGAAGAAAAGGAAGGCTCTAGATAAGAAAAGCAAAAAGCTCATCTTTATCGGTTATTGTGAAGAATTGAAAGCATACATGCTCCTTGATCCCTCAACTCATGAGGTCTTCTTTCATAGGAATGTCCAATTTTATGAAACATTCCCTCAAAAATATCCTCAAACCCCCTCTTCCTCCATTGAGCCTTCTCCTATAGTAGAACCTCAATATTATGAAGAGCCAACTCTTGAAGTTAACTTGGAAATTGATAATCAAGATGAGGAACCTGTAACTCCAACTCAATGTCTTTCAACTCCTTCTACTCCTTCCACTATGCCAAAATGGGCCCACACCATTGTTAAAGAAGCTACTCCTTACATCCAAAATCTTCCATCAACTAGATCAACCAACCCCATAGGCACTGGTCTTGTTTTTTTTTTTTTCCTTTTTCTCCCTCCTTCAAGAAAAAAAAAAAAAAAAAGGGGGGGGGGGGGGAAAAAAAATTTTTTTTCTTTTTTAAAAAAAAAACTTGGGTTTAGTTCCCTTGCTTTTTCTTTCTCCCTTCGGGGGGGGTTTTTCTAAAATGGGTTAGTTCCCTTGCCTAAAGGAAGGAAGTTAGTTCATTGTAAATGGATCTACAAAACAAAATATGGGCCTAATGGAGAAATAGACAAACACAAAGCTCGCCTAGTAGCCAAAGGTTTTTCTCAAATTGAAGGTATTGATTATGCAGAAACCTTTGCTCCAGTTGCTAAAATGGATTCTGTTAGACTGGTTCTTGCTCTGGCTGCTTCCCAAAAGTGGCATGTCTATCAAATGGATGTAAAAAGTGCTTTCTTACATGGGGACTTAAAAGAAGAAATATTCATGGAACAACCTGTTGGTTTCACTCAAGACTCCTCTCTTGTTTGTAGGCTAAAAAAGTCTCTCTATGGCCTCAAACAAGCCCCTAGAGCTTGGTATGAAAATATGGACTCCTTCCTTCTTTTCGTAGGTTTTTCTCATTGTGAGTCTGATAACACCGTCTACATTTGGAGAGATGAAGGCAAAATCACCATTCTTGTTCTTTATGTTGATGATCTTCTTCTCACTGGTAGTAACTTCACTCACATTCAGACTATAAAAGACTCCCTCTCTGAAAAATTTGAAATGGCTGATCTAGGTTTAGCTCATTACTTCCTTGGGATCCAAATAAGTCAAACAGATGCAAGAATTTCATTGTGTCAACAAAAGTACACTCTAGATCTTCTTCAAATATTTAAAATGATAGATTGCAAACCTTCTCCTACCCCTTTTCAATATGGCATTAATCTTAGTACTTCCTGCTCATCCCCTCTATGTGATGCAACTCTATACCATCAGCTTGTAGGAAGTCTATTATACCTTACTCATACTCACCCAGATATCTCATATGTTGTTGGCCTAATATCCAGATTCTCTCATCAACCTCACTTCAGTCATTGGCAAGCAGCAAAAAGAATCCTCCATTACTTGCAGGGCACTACGCACTTTGGGCTCCTCTATAAGGGAAAATCCATGGATATCATTGGCTACACGGATTCAGATTGGGCAGGTTCAGTAGAAGACATATGTTCAACCTCTGGCTATGTATTTTGCCTTGGTTCTTCACCAATAGCCTAGTTATGCAAGAAACAACAAGCAGTAGCCTTATCTTCTATAGAGGCAGAATACAGGGCAACAGTTTCAGCTAGTCAGGAAGCTCTTTGGCTTCGTCAAATTCTAAAAGAATTTGGTTTCTCCCATAAAGAGCCTATAACTCTTTGGTGTGACAATCAGAGCACAATTCATATTGCATGCAATCCGGTTGAGCATCAGCGCACCAAACACATTGAGATACACATGCACTTCATAAGGCAACATATTCAGAATGGGGATATACACTTGGACTATATTCCAACTGAGAATCAAATTGCAGATATCTTCACCAAGTCATTTCCTTCTCCGCGTTACCTTCAGTTGTGAGATAAACTTGGAGTAATACAACTGCATTGACATAGAGGTCTTCCACCTCTCATTATATTGGTTGGAGAATGGTTTTTTCCCTTGTGGTTTTTTTCATCATCTCTCCAACAACATGTATTTTATGAGGACAATCTTCACCATCCGAAGACATGCCTCTATCTTGGATATGTTTTTGTGATAGATGGTTTTTCCCAAAGGGGTTTTTTCACCATCTATATATTGTATATGAGTACCTAATCAGGCCAAGTTGTCGGGACTCATCATTCTTTTGTAATAAGAGGACAATCTTCGCCATCCGAAGACAAGCCTCTTTTCTTGTGATAGTTGGTTTTTCTCCAAGGGGTTTTTTCACCAACTATATATTGTAAATGAGTACCTCATCAGGCCATGCTGCTAGGACTCATCTTTCTTATTGTATTAAGAGGACAATATTCGCCATCCGAAGACAAGCCTCTTACTTCCTTTTTGATTAATGGTTTTTCCCATTGGGTTTTTACCATCTCTTCAAAAAGAAGTCATTGTACATGAGTACCTCATCAGGCCTTGTTGTCAGGACTCATTTGTACAACCCTCCCCTAGTATCACTTAAGGGGGGTGTTAGAATAAGTGAATATTCTCTTAAGTTCTACTAGGATAGACACACTTGAGTTTCCACTCCTCCATGTGTCAAGAGAACTCTCAATGGTGTCTTCATCAGGTTTGATGAGTTGTTGTAATCCAACGGCTCTCAATGATCAACTTTGCTATTTATACAAAGTTGATCCTTGGAATAAATCAATCAGTTCCGCTCTTCTCTTCATATTTTGTGTAATGCTTTGCATGTCTATTATTGGGAAATTTTAACAGAAACCTATACTTTATTCTAATATTATTTATTGCTTTACATTCTATGCACATACACCATTCTCATCCTTTCATGGGTTCTACTATAGTTTTTATTTCATATGTTATCAAGCTCTCCTTGATCAACCCCTTGTCCTATAGCTTTTTGACTTATATTTTTATATATTTATTTTCCATGGTATCATTTTGTAGGCTTTCTTGTTTGGAAAACACACTCCAACTATGAATTCTATTTGATAACTAAGACTTCCCCTAGGTGTAAATAAATTAGTTAGCTATTTTGAAATAATTTTAGAAATTCTTCCAATAAATCCTTCATTACATTTGGAAGGTAAACCATATTATTCACTATCCAATATTCTATGGATTTAGAAATAAAGGCAAAACATGTTTCCTCCTTCTTCATCTCCTTTAATAATTTTTTTTGGAGATCAATCAAAGTTTAGAATTATTGCCCACCATTTTTTCTTTGTCCTTCACTGGACATAAAACATAACTTGTACAATATTTAATAAGTGAATAAGTGTTAATCCTACACGCATGTACCGCTTTTCTATCAAATTACCGTAGTCTTACCAATAAAATATGACACACATCCATAGACATAATATCACATAGAACTATGTCCTTATAAGAATCAATTTGAAAATTTACCATACATTGTTTGGTTACCATAATTTGGTGTCCATTTTGTAACCATGATACTTTGTATAGATTTAGATGCTCAATTTTTTTCAAACATAATTTATCTACCATTTGTTTTAACACCAAGTTGTTTGAGATTCTACTATCTATAATATCCTTGAAATATTTACCTCTTTATTTACAAATTGTTCAAAATAGGATCATTTTTTACACATGTTTGTCAACCTCATTCGTAGGTTTTAACAAAATCCTCTTTATAACAAGTGAGTCACCTTATTTTTCTTCCTCTATGTGCTTTGGTGAAGCAATACTCTCTTCATATGATTGTGTGATTTGGTTATGGAATTCTTTTCCATGCCTACTAGTTTACTATGCTTGATGTATATTATATTATCTATGTCCTTCTTCTAAGTATCTATAGCACTTGGTAGTAAAACCATGTCCTCTTGACAATCATACTTTTCTTGGGTACTTTGGTTGAAATTATTCATTTATAAAAAACTTTCTCCAACATCATAGGCTTGTTTCCCTCTTCCTTGTGAAGACCTTCCTCTCTCTAGATTTATTTTATTTTCTAAAAACCATATTTTATTCTAAATTGAGAGTTCCAATGAAATCAATCTCTAAGTTCCTCATATATTTTTTGTTTCCTCATTTTTAATAATTTTGTACTTACAATATTTTCTTAGATATTGCTACCACAAGAAAATAGCCTTTGCATTGTGGGTTAATAGAGTTTCAATTAAGAACTATTTGGGAGCTTGCTTGTCTTCTTTGATCCAAGGAAAACATACCATTCCCTCAATAAAAATCAAACTCCCATACACTTATATTTTGTCTAACATTTATATGTTATAAGAATTAAATCCTTGTAATAAAAGATGCTTCAAGTCATTAAGTTTGAGGAAACCAAGGAAATTGCTTGCCAATATTTTTGAAACATCAATATTTATTTATAAGTCCTAATGATAAGGCCACATGGGTGAAAAGGATTAAAGGATATTTAGGTTTGATTTAGGATAGTAAAAATAAAAAAAAATATGTATCCCATGGATTATTTCATTCTCTATGTTTGTAATTGTTTGGGGTCCACAATATAACATGATATTACTCTTTATACCTCTCATATAAATGGCACTTGTATAAGGTTACCTTTTAGTGATATATATTTGACAATATTTTATGACTTATGGTTCAATAAAATTCCTCTTGTGTGTATTTTTAATTAGAAATATATGTTTTGTTATAAAAAGTAATTAAAAATATCAAATAGAAGGTCTAATAAATAAGGTAGCAATAGATAAAATAAAAATTCTAGGATCATTAGAATCATAAAAATGATAATTATTCTAAGATAAAACCATATAATAGTATAAAAATTTACCATATCTTGAAATTTTATAGAAAAACAAGTGACATGGATTTATCTTCTATTTTAAAGAGATTTTTATCATAAAAAACTTGAAGGAATTCAAACCTATGAAACAATTTTAGGATGAAATTTTTATAAATAAGATATTCTTCCAAGTCATTTGTAGGCTTATGGATGTAGAGTGGATACTTTGAATAGGAATGAGAAAGATCTAACTTGGAACTCTTGCTAAGAAATCCATAAAGTGCAAATCATACAATATATGGTCCATGAAGAAAGTATTTAATGTAAATTCATTATCCAAAGATAGTCCTCACTCCACCTGCCATGAATATCTTTCTACATGGGTTTTTCATACATGGGTTTGTACAATCACAAATAAAATAAAAAAATCACTAACCTAGCATTTCAATCCTTCACACATCCATTTTCTTCCACATGATTTTTCTCTATGAATCATGACATGACTTCCAAAAACTATGTTTTCACCCATTGAATTGCATTTAACGATTTCACATACCCATATTTTTTGTGTATCCATGTAATAACTTCATAGATAGATTCATTTTATCAATACCAATTCACCTAACTCATTTGTAAACATTAATAATATCATTTTACCTAAGTCATTTTTTAACCTTAAAATTCTACTAAGGCATGCATGTGATATCTTATTATGCTCCTAAGGAATATTTTGTAGCAACGATACTACTCCAAAATATGTGGTCAATAATAACTTGCGCAAATCTATTTCATTGTTTTATCTACTCCAAAATATTTGGGAAGTCCTTCACTATGATTTTTTTATCAAGTTCTCTCTCATTGAAATTCATGGTATACATAACCATTTTTCTTTTAATAATAATCCATCTTGGCTAAAGTAATCAAACCATGGTGTTCTACTTCCCATAGTAGGGTTCTTATATGTTGTTGAAGTTATTTTAAAGTTAAAATAATCAAAATCAAGATATTTTATTGTATCAAAACCAAAAACTTCAATATTTATTGCATTCACCAATAAACTTCTTATACTCAAGGCATGTACTACCTAACTTGAAATACCCCTTCTATGTTTCAAAAAATTTGGGTAACTTTATAAATAATTTATCAATTTCATGTATTTGGTTTAATTTGGCTTGACTATTAGTGAACTACAAAGAAGATGGACACAACCTTAAGAATATGAGAATGTTGTAGTCAAATTCTCTCTAGGTACGAAGGTCTAATACTCCAATTTAAATTATACCATGAAAAAAGAGGAAACCAAGCAGAAAATATGTGGTAATGTAAATAAAACCCAAACCCTTATCCTTATGAAAAGTAATAAAAACCAAATATAGGTATTAATTTTGCAGAGATTGAAGATGCTCTAGAAAAGACACAATCTAAGGCTTTGAAAAAATGAGGGGTTGCTCTCAAAGAAGGCAAGTTTGAAGGATAAAATATTGAGGTAAGCCTCCAAATCAATGAATATTTTGTGAAGGATAATACAATTGTTGAAATGAATTCTTTTAGTCATCTACAATATTTAGAAAATAAAACAACCATAGTGGATGGTTTTGGTGAACATAGCGAGGTGAAGCCTAAATCTCCCTTTGAGGAACTAGTTTGAATGGAAAGAAGCAAAGCAAATATGAGTATCACCCCCTGATACATTAATAAAGAAATAGAAATTATATTAAAATTAGGAGAGGAGTAGTAATCCATATATTATTACAAGAAACAAAAATGTCAATGAAGGATATGGATTTAATTGCCAATAAAATTTGGCCAGCTAGAAAAGTGGTTTCCCTCAGTTCCCAAGGGACTTCGGGTGGCATTGCTTGTCTTTGGGACCCAAAAGAGGTAGTTATTCACCATATGGTTGGCATTTGGGGTTTGTTGGCTATAGCTATTCAAAGTAGACATTCCAACCAGATTATGCTCTACATTATTGTTTATGCCCTGACTTCTTTGGAGGAAAAAAGAAGACAAGTGGAAGGATATTACTCATATTATCTCTCATTTTCCTAAAGCTTGGATCTTGATCGGAGGAGATTTAAATACCATCCTCTCTCTAGATGAGAAAATGGGGGGAAATAGAAATTTGGACAAAATCACTGACCTCATGAGTGAATATATTGCAAACCTCCATCTTGTGGATATCCAACTAGATAATGGCCTTATGACTTGGTCTAACAGAAGGCAAGGCTTAGCTTGTATAATTGAGAGATTGGATAGGTTTTTGCTCTCTAAAATTTTCTTAATCCATGGTCACATTCCTAAAGTGAAGACTCTTAATAATCTTGGTTCGGATCATTGGCCAGTCATGGTGGAAATGTGGAAAACCAATGTGAGTTTCTCTCCTTTTCATTTTCAATTAATGTAGCTTAGAGACATTTCATTCAGACCTCATGTGCAAAAATGGTGGAAGGAAGGTAAACCTAGGCATGGGACTAAGATGTTCTGTTTTGCCAAAATACTGCAATACATTATATCCAAAATCAAGACTTGGAACTGGAAAGAGTTTGGGGATGTTCATAAAAAAAACATGAAGTTATTGCTCATATTGAAAATTTGAATAAGAAAATCCGTTTAGATGGCCTCACAGAGAAGAGAAGTGCAAATGAAATTAAACTCACAACTCAGCTTAGAGGAATGGAAAAAAGAGAAGAAATCTTATGGAAGCAAAAATCTAGAATTCAATGGCTCAAAGAAGGAGATCGAAACACAAATTTCTTCCACAAATATCTTCTAGCTCGAAGATCTCACAACTTTATTTCTTCCTTAAAATTAGATTCTGGAGATGTTGTTTATACTTGGGATGGCATGAACTCTATTGTTGTTGATTACTTTTCCAATATTTTTGCTGCTACTCCTCTTGACTAAGCTTCTCAACAAAATATTCTTCAAGCAATCCCTTCTCTTATCACTTCTGAGGAGAACTCTATTTTGACTACTCCAGTTACTATCAATGAGCTTCAACAAGTAGTTTTTAAAATGCAAAAATGGAAAACCCCAAGTCCTGATGGTTTTCCTATTGAGTTCTACCAAGAGTTCTGGGATATCCTTCATGTTGATTTATTAGAGGTGGTGGAAGAAGCCAGGAAATCCAAAGAAATTTTGAAGGTTATCAATAAAACTTATATTACTCTTGTTCCAAAAGCTCAAGAGGTTGATCATATCTCAGCTTTTAGACCTATTGCTTTATGTAATGTTCTTCTCAAAATTATTACTAAAATCATGGAAGAAAGGTTGAAGCCTCTTTTACATAAGATTATTTTCCCAGAGCAAGGGGGATATGTGGAAGGACGTCAAATAGTAGATGAGATAGTTCTTGCTCAGGAAGCCATCCATTCCATGGATATGCAAAATTCTCCTTCTATGTTCATCCGGTTAGACTTATCCAAAGCTTATGACAGAGTGGATTGGCACTTCCTTATCAAAGTTTTGAGGCAATTTGGTTTCTCTAAGGATTGGATGGATTGGATTATGGGATGTATCTCTTCAATTTCCTACTTAGTTCTTATCAATGGCAGGCCTTCTCGGTCTTTCCCAAGCTTCCAGAGGTATTAGGCAAGGTGACCCGCTATCCCCTTATTTATTCATCATTCTTGTTGAATGCTTGGGTAGGACTATAACCAAAAAGAGGGAAAACAAAACCCTTGATGGAGTTACCATTGCTCATGGAGCTAGACCTATCTCTCATATTCAATTTGTGGATGACTCTACCCTTTTAGGTAAAGCTACAGTTAAGGAAGCTTCTAATTTTAAGCAAATCATTAGCTATTTTTCTAAGGCTACTAGGCAGTTGATCAATGAAGACAAATCTAAAGTTATTTTCTTTCACTGCTCTGCTAGACAGGAAGCCATGGTCTTGGATAAATTAAGATATAAGAAGACCTCTCTTCCAATCACTTATTTAGGTATTCCCATAAATATTCAAAGGCAGAAAAATAAAGATTGGGATTGGTTGTTGGACAAAGTCAAGAAGAAAATTGGAAAGTGGACCAACAAGTGGCTTTCTTCTGGGGGTAGAATCACCTTGGTAAAATCAGTCCTTCAAGCTATTCATATTTATGTTTCTTCCATTTTGAATATCCCAAAGGTTGTTCTTCGAGAATTGGATCAAATCAGTCATCGTTTCCTTTGGAGTGGTACTAAGGAGAAAATAAAATGGGCCTTGGTGAAATGGGATACTTTATGTCTTCCTAAGAGTGAAGGTGGGTTAGGATTCTGGTCTTCAATTAATAACAACAAAGCTTTAGTTGCTAAATTATATTGGAGGATGTTGCATAACCCCAATGCTCTTTGGGCCAATAATCTTCGTGCTAAATATGCTGAGAACAAAAGTCCTGAAGACCTTGTTCGCTATCAACTTCCTACCAAAGGTTCTCCCATTTTAGCAATTCTTAAGACTGGTGAGGATTTGATAAAGAAAAAATTATTTTGGATCATTCATAATGGTCAACATGCAAATTTTTGGACAGATTCTTGGGATGGTCACAAGCCTTTGATAACTCAGTTTCCCGATTGGAGGCCTTGGATGGAGGAGCTTCACCGAGCTAATTGGATAAAGGTGGCTAATAACTTGTCGGTACCATACTGGTAATTCAAAGGTTGGTAGATATTGGATCCCTATTGAGGACTGGACTATTCAAATCCCAGAAAGGCAAAGACAAGATATCCAAGGCATCCTTCATATGAGATCCCTCTCTTGGTCCCATGAAAAAGATTGTTTTGGATGGAACGACACTACTAAGGGTGAGTATTCAGTTGCTCAAGGTTATTTGACCTTATGCCATAATAATCCCAACCATTCTTTTGACATATTTTCTCAATTGTGGGCTCAAAAGCTCTGGCCTAAGGTGAGGTTCTTTAATTGGCTTTTATTGCATCGTAGGGTGCTTACTAGTGAGCAACTTATGAAGCGTGGTTTTCATGGCCCTTTTAGATGTGAAATGTGTGAAGAGAATGTAGAAAATATCAACCATATTTTTATTGAGTGTACTTTAGCCTCTGAGCTATGGAGGAGAATGGCAACTTTACTTGGCTTACAGTGGTCCAATTTTTTCACTTTTGAACACCTTTGGAGGGATTGGCCTAATCAAGAGGGTGTTGATCATTTTATTAGGCAGTTAGTTTGGATGGGTTCTACCATTCTTCTTTGGAATATTTGGAATGAAAGGAACAGCCAAATTTTTAATCAAGATAGGAAGGATATTCACTATATTTGGCAAAAGACCATAGCCAACTTAGTTGAATCAGTCCATCATCTCCTTAATCACCCCCAAAACTCCCACCAAATATGGGATCAAGTGATGCAAATATTGAAGATTAAACCTTCTAAGGGCAACCAACTTAAAGGGAATGTGAGTATTAGTAAGATGGATAGGACTAGAAATTGGCAACCTCCTCCTAAGGATTTTGGAAAAGTCAATACTGATGGAGCCTCTAGAGGGAACCCCGGAAAAGCCAGTGTGGGAGGAATTGGTAGACTTTCAGATGGCTCCCTGGTTTTTACTTTTGCTGAGAATTTGGGTATTCTTTCCAATAACCTTGTTGAGGGGTATGGTATCCTTAGAGGCCTTCAGGAGGCTACTAAGGTTGGATGGGAAAAGGTGTTAGTTGAGTCCGACTCTCAACTTATGATTAATCTCTTGAAGACTCCTTCTAAGAATCATAAGGTGGATTGGAGAATAAAAAGAATTATTGAGAAGATTCAGTTAATCCAGATGGGATTTTTGAAAGTTGATTACAATCATGTGGTGAGAGATCAAAACAAGAGTGCTGATGCTTTAGCTAATTGGGCTTTGGACAAAGGTGATCTTACTTGTTATGGCCACCCTCCTATATGGTGGGCTTCTCAAATTAGGGAAGCTCTTCTTTCTATCATTTCTTTGGATGGCTCTAGTTCTAAAGGTACCTAGTTTCTTCTTGTTTTTTTTTTGTTTCTCTTTGGTTCATTCAGTTTTTTTTAGTTCCCTAGCTCATTCTATTCTTTATTTTGTTTCCTCTGTTGATTCTTGCATTAATAGTCTTCTAGTCTAGATAGGTCATTGTTTTGTTCATTTTTTTTTCTTTTGTCTTCTTTGTTTTTTTGTTTAGTTTTTTAAGGTGGGTGGGTTCTTTTGTTTTTGTGTTCTTTGTGTTGTTTTTTGTTGTTCTTGTGTTTTTGTTGTTTTTTTTTATGTTTATTGTTATTGTTCTTGTGTTTTTTTCGTTCTTGTTCTTGGGTTTCTCTTTGTTTGTGTTATTTCATTTTTTTATGTGTGAGTGTTTTCTATGTTTTTTGTTTTTGTTTATTGTTTGTTGTTGGTTGTTTTTTATTTTTATTTTATTTATTTTATTTTTTAGGTTTTGGTTGTGTTTATTTTTCATGTTTTTTTGGGTTATGTCTTTGTAGTGTTCTATTGTTTTTGTCTTGTTTGTGTTTTGTTATGTGGTTCTTGTGTTTTTCTATGTGGTTTGTGTTGTGGTTTATTTTATCTTATTGTGCGTGTTTGGTTGTGCTTTTGGTTTTGACACACTCAAGGAGTTTGTTTTTTATTTTATTTTATTATTTTTGTTGTTATTTTCTTTTTTTAAATTTGGTTTTGTGTGTTTGTTTGCTCCTTGAGTATGTCAAATGTGGTAGGCTAGGTCCGAGTCCTAGGCATTTTTGGTGGAATGGATACCCTTGCCTCCTTGGGTCTTACCCGAAAGTGGCATCCCTTTTGGGATGTTTTCCACAAATAAAAAAAAATAAAAAATAAAGGGAAAGCAGATGTAGGATTAGATTATCAGAGAGGAAGACCATTGATGGCAAAAGTGAGAGAGAAGGAAATGACTATTGAGGTGGTGAATGGAACTTAGGTTGTCCTTCACTTTTGGGGGAGGAAATACCCATTGAAATATATGAAATGAAAAAAAAATATTGGAATATTAGGGGCTTTGAATAAAATTTGAATCACCTAGTGGAAATAAGACCCAACGTTGTTAAATTTTTAATGTTTTAGATTTGAAGTGTAGGTGGCCTTTTTGTGTTTATCATTCCTTGACTAATCTAACTTTTGTACATTTTCATAGAAGACTATCTTATAGTTGTTTTTGTTTATATGTATTGTTTTGTACCATCTATTATCCTAGATGGTGAGACTAAAATGTAAAATCAATGCACATGTTTTGTAAAAGGGATGGGGTGCATTCAATACCCTTTTTAACCAGCAATAAAAATAATGATAATCATCATCATTGTGGGTATTACTAGATTCATGCAATTCTAGTCAAAAATAAGATCTTTTTTGTATGGTTTATATTCATTTAGACATTTATTTAATATTTTTAAAATACCAAGTAGTTTAGTATAAATTATATAGTTTTATTTATCTTATGACTAGTGTTTTAAGGATTTATCTAGATAATTAAAATTAAAGTATGATAAGTATTATTAATATATTTATCATTAACATTCATCTTATATTTAAAATCTCATAGATGACAATTAATATTAGAATTTCAAAACATAAGATTTATTTTATTCTAATTTAAAATGGTATTGTTTTCATTATATTTATAATTCAATATATAACTCTTAGTAATTTAATAAATGGACATATTGTCATGATAATATTAGTTAGAGTTAGAAGGCATTTTATCCCTTTGGAATTTTCAATTGAATTTCTAATTTATGACTATTGACCACCAAGAGTCCAAGACTATCATGAATGATCTAAATAATTATCTAGTTATTTTTATAAAGTTGTGTCGTGTCTAAAAAACATGCCTATATCATAAACATACAATAGAAATACAAAATAAAATATAATTTTTAAATAATTTGGTCAAGAAAAGTATGCCAAAAGTTACATACATACTTAGTATCTCTATCCGAAAATAATTATTAGAAAACCATGCAATCTTACAATTCCTTTAATAGAAAAATTAGCAATATGACTGGCATCATCTATCCTTTTGCAATGTATGAATTATTCCATATTCTAAAATATCAACAAAAGCAAAAGTTGAATCACTACCCATTTGTATTCATGGTAATCTAAGGATAAATTCCATTTTTATGTATTTCCATGGCCTTTTTGGTATCAATAATGGATGATACAACCTATTGTTCTAGATTCTCCCCTTTACATATTAACAAACTACATAACCTTAAACAATTTTTTTTTAAATCCAAATTCATTCTTGGCCAATAATAACTTGCAAATATATATCTCATGGTTTTATCTACTCAAAAATATTTGGGAAGTTCTGCACTATTATTTTTTTTATCAAGTTCTCTCTGATTGAACTTCATGGTATGCATAACCATTGTTCCTTTAATAATAATCCCTCTTGGGTAAAGTAATCAAGTCATGGTGTTCTACTTCCCATAGTAGCGATCATATATGTTGTTGATGTTATTTTAAAGTTAAAATAATCAACATCAAGATATTTGTATCAAAACCAACAAATTCAATCTTTACTGCATTCACCTACAAAATTCTAGTTAAGGCATGCACTACCTGACTTGAAATACCAATTCTATGTTTCAAAACAAATAGGTAACTTTAGAAATACTTTATGAATTTCAAGTCTTTGGTTTAATTTGGATTGACTTTTAGTGAACTACAAAGCATGTTGATTTTTAAAGATAAATTCTTTTGGTAATAGAAAATGTATTCAATTCTTGAGTACTTGCACTATAGCAAAAAAATATTGACCATAAAATGAATATTTATTCTTGGATTCACCTATATTTTTGGTAAAATAAGCAACTATTGGTAATGAAATGGCACAAAGTTAGGAGCTAGAGATTATTAACCAGAATGATAAAATGCGACAAAATTCATTATTCAAACCATTGGTTACAAAGCTTAAATACTAGATTAATAACCATAATATAGATACTTTAGGGAAGGAGGAATAATAGGGAGGAAAGGAAAAATTAACTTAGGAGTCTAACTCCCTACCGTCCATGCCGTCCAATCCTGTCGAGTTAGCTGTCGTCCATGAAGGTAAAAGGTAAGATCCAAAGCTTACAATTGTAAAAACATTTTTACCCCCATTTTCTAGTAAAACCCTTTTTAACTTCCAACATTCTCCCCCTTAAAGTTGAGAGGACTGAATATACAGTCTCTCAAATTTATATATTGAGCTTTAGCCATGCCTTTGGTGAAGATATCTGCAATGTTATCCAAAATGCTATTTCAGCTCAACTATCTGTTGTTCCACCATGTCTCGAATGAAGTGATACTTCATATCCAAATGTTTTGATCTGCTATGGTGGATTGGATTGTATGCTAACTTAATGGCACTGATATTATCACAATACAGTCGATTTGGACCACTTTGAATTTCTCCAATATCTTCAAGGATTTTTCTCAACCATACTACTAGCATGAGTGATGGCTATATACTCAGCCTCAGTAGATGACAATGCTACAACAATTTGCTTCTTGGAACTCCAAGTTATTAGTCTTGATCCTAGACTAAAATAGTTCCCTAATGTAGATTTCCTATCATCTATATTGCTGCCCCAATCACTGTCACTGAAGCCAACTAATTTCATAGAATTACATTTGTGATAATGGATTCCAAAATCCAATGTACCTTTTATAGACCTTAACATTCTTTTAGTTGCTTGTAAATGTAGCTTAGATGGACTTGCCATAAACCTTGAAACTAGAGAAACAACATATTGAATTTTGGGCCTTGTGTTAGTGAGAAACATCAAACTCCCGACCATGCTTCTGTAATTGGTCAGGTCAACCTTTGGTGCTCCGTCTTCCTTGCTCAATTGGATCTCATGTCCAATTGGAGTTGCAACTGATTTGCACTGCTCCATGGAAAATTTCTTGATCATGTCTCGAGCATACTTGTGTTGACATATGAATATCCCTTTATTTGATTGATGCACTTCCATACCTAGGAAGTATCGCATTAGACCAAGATCTTTCATCTTGAACTATTTCATCATGGATATTTTAAACTCTGTATTCATTCTAGTGTTACTACCCATAAATATTAGATCATCCACATACAAACAAACTATGATAATATCTATAATTTAGGTAGTACAGTGTTGGTTCACTTTTGCTTCTTATGAATCCTAACTTGCTGAAATAGCCATCAATGTGTGAGTACCAAGCTCTTGGTGCTTGCTTGAGGCCATAAAGTGCTTTTTTCAATTTGCAAACTAGGTTTTCTTTTCCTTGTTCTTGGAAACCTTGAGGTTGTTGAACATACACCTTTTCTATCAAGTATCCATTTAGGAAAGTGATTTTTACATCCATGTGTTGAACATTCCATCCTTTATGTGCTAGTAAGAAAATAATTGATCTGATTGTCTCTTGTCTTGCAAGAGGAGCAAAAGTTTCCTCGTAGTCAATGCCATATTTCTAAGTAAAACCTTTCACTACTAGTCTCGCCTTATGCCTTTCGATGCTTCCATCAACATTGTACTTGGTCTTGTAGACCCATTTACATCCAACACATTTTTTACCTTTGGGTAGCTTGACTAGCTCCCAAGTATCATTATTTTTTATAGAGGTGATTTCTTCTTCCATGGATTCTTGCCATATATTTTGATTACATGCCTTCGCATAGCTAGCTGGCTCTAGCTGTGAACTAGTCAATAAAGCATAATTGACTTCATCTCCTCTAGGTTCATGAGAGTCATCATCCCCATACAATTGCAAGTTTTCAAGTTTTTGCAGAACTGAATTCATTTCACTAGCTTGGCCTCTAGTGAATCTTCGCTGGAAATTTTGATCCAACATTTGATATGATGGATGATGTTGTAAAGTTCTTCTACCTCTTGATGGAGAGTCAATTTCCATTGGTGAAGAACTTACAAATATTTGTGGATAAGGACTTGCACTGGTGTCTGATGTACCTGTAGTACTCTTGCTTGAGCTTGGAGGGGGTGTCCCTTTCTTCTTTGGAGACATTTGTTGTACCTACTGAATCTGTGTAGAATTTACATCTTGGGATCCATTATCAATAAAAAAAATTTGATGACCCCATTCTCCCCCTTCATCAAAAATTACATCCCTAGAAAGGATAATCTTGTGGGTCTTGGGATTGTAGAGTCTATAAGCTTTAGTAGACTCACAATACCCTATAAATATACAAGCTTGACTTTTGGGATCAAGCTTTTTCCTCTTCTCATCAAGAATGTGTGCATATGCTAAAGAACCAAAAACTTTGAGATGCTTTACATTTGGTTTCCTTCCGTACCACCCCTCATAAGGAGTGACACCATCTAAACTAGAAGTTGGACTTCTATTTAGAATATATACATTGGTTCTTATAGCATCAACCCAGTACATATTAGTCAGATGCTTAGTCTGAAGCATTGTTCTTGCCATATCAACAATGGTGTGATTCTTTCTTTTGGCTACACCATTCTGTTGTGGGGTATAAGCAGTGGTGAACTGCCTTTTGATCCCATTTGCTTTACAATATGCCAAGAATTCTATTGAGGAGTATTCACCTCCTCGATCTGTCCGAAGACATTTTACATAATTCCCAATTTTGTTTCTCTACATTGTTTTTGAAATCTATGAAGCAATCAAAAACTTCATCTTTATGTTTCAAGAAATAAATCCAGCACATGCGAGAAAAATCATCTATGAAAGTGAGAAAGTAAGAATTGTTTCCTAGACTCTTTGTCTGCATTGGACCACATATGTCCGAATGTACTAACTAAAGTGGATAACTAGCTCTCCATGCTTGTCCTTTCAAAAACTTCGATCTTGAGTGCTTTCCCAAAGCACATCCTTTGCAGACTTCCTTTTGTTCTGTCATTTTGGGAAGTCCTGTCACCATAGCTTGAGAAGTTAGTAATTTCAAGCTAGCGGAATTAAGGTGACCATATCACAAGTGCCAAAGTACACTTGGATTGTCTATGGCTAGATTTGCAAGTTTAGCTCCCCCTGGCTCACCAAAATTGAGAGGGAATAACTGATTATTGGTCATAGGAACCTGTGTGATGACTCGATTACAATTGTTTTTATTAATAATGAGACATTTTACTTCATCAAAAACAAGTTTGTAATTATTTTCCATCATTTGCCCAATGCTTAGCAGATTGTGTTGAAGCTTTGGAGTGTAGTAGATGTCATTCACTATCTTGAGTCCTCATTTTGTTGGAACTTCCATGGTTCCGATGCCTTTGACTTGCAAAGCTTTATCATCCCCTAATTTGATTTGGGATGTATAAGTGGAATATAGAGTAGCAAATAGATTTTTTCTGCCACTCATATGGTTTGAGCAACCAGTATCCAGAATCTAGGTGTCATTGAGATTATGTTCTGATTGACCATATGAAAGAAAAATATTAGATTGTTCATCTTCTTCTCCATAGGTTCCATATTGACTGCTGCTGTCTTGAGAAGATTTTGACCAGAAATCGCGAGCAAAGTGACCTGTCTTACCACAGTTGAAACAAGCTGATTTGGACTTGTCACTTCCTCACCCTTGATTTCCACTTCATCCTAAATTTCCTCCTCAATTTTTATTTCCACTTCTATTTTGATTGCCTCCTCTATTGGAGTTGCCTCATCTGTTGGAGTTGCCTCCTCTGTTCTGATTGCCTCCTCTTTTGGAGTTGCCTCTGCCTCTACCTTGTCTCTGACCTCTCCCTTGGCCTCTTCCATGTCCTCTTCCAGTATTTTCATTTGAGGTGAAGGCTTTATCATCACCTCCATAGCTGGTGGAAGTAGATTCCTGTAATCTATCTTCATGAGACATTAGTGATCCGATTAAGGCATCAAATGAAAAAGTGGACAGATTTTTTTATTCTTCTATGATCATAGCAACATGATTGCATATTTTTGTAAGTGTTCGCAACACTTTTGTTACAATTATCTTAAACTTTATATCCTCACCAAGTGTAACCATTTTATCAACAATTGCTTTTACTCTGACACAGTAATCACCTACTTTTTCATCTTCTTTCATTTTAAGATTTTCAAAATCTCTTTTTAGTGTTTGAAGCCTCACTTGCTTCACTTGATCACTACCCTGGAATCCATCTTGTAAATATTTCCAGGCAGCTTGTGCAGTTGTACAAGCAGTGATTCTAGGGAATATATTCTTCTCCAATGCTGATTGAAGATGAGAAAGAGCAAAAGAGTTGCTCTTTTGTCCTTCTTTTAGTGTTTTCTTATCTACAACACTTAAAATTGCCCAGTTTGTGGGTTCTATGTAACCCTATTCTACTATGTCCCATAAACCTTTCCCTAAGAGCAAGGTCTTCATTTTGATAGACCAATACTCGTAGTCATATCCATTAAATTCTGGAATAGGTATGCTGTTTCTTGAGTCCATAGTTTCTAAAACACTTTTATTTCTCGATTACAAAAAAAGTACTCTACTTTTTGAAATAAGGAAGAAAGAAGAAAGAAGAAAGAAGAGATTACAAATTTAATTCAAATCTGGCTTGAATCACTCTATCACTGATGGCTTGTTCCTCTTGTTGTGATGTTGCTACTTCTTGAGGAACAAAATTGTCTACTATTTCTTATTCGTCGTTGCTAATAAGAATGATCTCTGATGGATCTGTTTCTAGAAATTCTACTGAATTACTATAATGATTATATTTAGTTTTTTG
Organism: Wollemia nobilis; assembly: GCA_028583015.1. Lineage (NCBI taxonomy): Eukaryota > Viridiplantae > Streptophyta > Pinopsida > Araucariales > Araucariaceae > Wollemia > Wollemia nobilis. Next base: position 477,310 of record JAQPPZ010016925.1, on the reverse strand, counting down.
ATGTTCAATTGCAATTGATTCGGATTGCTCAAATTCACTCCTTAATGAATTGTCTTCAAAATCAGCCTCGTACCCTGAGTCAGGATGCCTTTGATAACCTTAATGAACTGCATTTTGAAGTTCATTAAATACAACATGGAGTCCGTAACTCCCTAATCTGTCATCAAATATTTCTAGATTTTCTCTTGCTAAAATTGCACATAAGGCATGATAACAACCATTCGGTCTTATCATCAATGCCTAGTTACAATTTTACAATTTTTTTTTTTACAAAATTAAGCCTCTCGGGATTTTTAATATCAATTTGATGATTCCCCGAATCAATCAAAAAACTTTGCCTTTTACAAGAAAATTGCCTCTTAGGCAATTGCTACTATTATATTTTCTTTAAAAAAAAATTATAAACTTATTTAATAAAAAAATAATTGTTCTTTTAGAAGAATTAAAAAAAAACAATTATAATTGATTTATTAAATATGGAAATAAATTTGAATTTAAAAAAAAAAAATTAAAACTAAAACTAAATTTAAAAAAAAAAAAAACTTTAATCAATAGAAAAAGGCAACAGGCGGGAGTCGAACTCGTGATCAAGCGAGCGACTACGTCTTAGGCTGGCTCCTCGAGCCAGTTGGGCTACATGGCCCGATGGAAGCCAAAGGATGCTTCCCTACTTTGAACTATCATGGCTACGTAGTTCCAAAAAAAACATGGGACTTTAGTCTCACATTGGCTGTGCACAGCCAATGTAAGGGTTTAAAACTCTTTGAAGACACAAAGTATTCGATTGCCTTCAGGCGATCATCTATCGAGCCTTTTGCCTTCATCATATGCCACTTGTCGTGTCTGTCTCCCACATCTATCAAACACATGTAGCTTATGTCTCCCACGTGTGTCTGCCACTTGTTGCATCTCTGTTAGTCTATCTACTCACCACATATTAGTCTGGTTAGCTCCTTGGTCGGTGTGCATTGATATCCTCAAGATCTATGTTGTCCTGTGGGCCTCCTTTGAGCTCGTCGATCTATAGGCCTCTTGGACTTCCTCGGGATCCATGTCCATCGACTCTGATACCAGATATTGAAAATGAAATGGCACAAATTTACGAGCTAGATATTATTAACCAGAATGAGAAAATGCGACAAAATTCATTATTCAAACCCTCGGTTACAAAGATTAAATACTAGATTAATAACCATAATCTAGATACTTTAGGAAAGGAGGAATAATAGGGAGGAAAGGAAAAATTAACTTAGGAGTCTAACTACCTACTATCCATGCCGTCCAATCCTGTCAAGTCAGCTGCCGTCCATGAAGGTAAAAGGTAAGATCCAAAGCTTATAGTTGTAAAAAAAAATTTTACCCCCCTTTTCTAGTAAAACCCTTTTTAACTTCCAACAACAAAATATCTAATTTCTTGGCTTAATATTCCTCCAATGGTAGTTCGACTTGCATAATAATCTACTTAGAAAAAATTGTTAAATTTTGGTAGTACTAAAACCAACTACTCTATGACTTTAACTTTAAATATTTAAAATAATATTTTTACTGCTTCCATCCATTTGAATTTATGCCTTCCTCTAATTATTTCCATGATTAAAGCACAATTTTCCTTAAATTGTTTTGATGAAGTTTCTATAAAGGATTGTAAAACCATGAAATATTTTGGTTTCAAAGATATTATTTGGAAATGACCACACTAGAATTACATTTAATTTTTCTATATTCATACACAAAACATCCTTGGTTATGAAAATACCTAAATATGCCAATTCCTTTCACATAAATCTACATTTCTTCTAGGTTGAGGAATTAGGTATTTGATTGCAATAGATACGGTAACAGCGAATCAATCTAGGTTGATGTTTGCCAGAATATGTGTGAATGTAAATATAGAAAGAGTTCCCAAATTTAAATGATATTGAATCAAAGCATGGCACATGGACACAACCTTTAGAATATGAGAATATTGTAGTCAAATGCTCTCTAGGTAAGAAGTTCTTATACTCCAATTTCAATTGTGCCATATAAAAGGAAACCAAGTGGAAAATATGTGGTAATGTAAACAACAACCAAACCCTCATTCTTATGAAAAGCAAGGAAAACCAAATATAGGTATCAATTTTATGGACAATGAATATGCTTTAGAAAAGATACAATCTAAGGCTTTGACAAAATGAGGGGTTATTCTCAAATAAGGCAAGTTTGAAGGAGATAATATTGAGGTAAGCCTCCCAATCAATGGGTATTTTGTGAAGGATAATACAATTGTTGAAACAAATTATTTTAGCTATCTACAATATTTAGAAAATAAAACAACAAAAGTGGATGGTTAGTATAGATCCATTGTTGTGAATTAAACCTTATATATTATGTTTATAATTTTAAGGAAGGAAAACATTCCTCAACCCAAAACCATTAACCCTAATTTAGTTTGAAAAACTAATATTGGTCATCGGAAAGGGATGTCTAACTAAAATTACCCATTGTTTTTTACGTGTGGGTATGCACACAATGGATCTTGAAAACAACTGTAGACTGACATAATTGGTCTAAACATGAGATTTGATCAAATATGATTATGATGGATGGTATGGGACACCTTCTCAAGGTTACTTCTCAGATAGTATTATGATAAGTCCCATGTTTATTTGACTTAGTTGGATAAGACACATAATTTGGTATGGGAGAAATGAATGTGAGTCTCAATAAAAATGAGTGATCAAGTCCAAGGTCAAAGTATTGATATGGATGTAGTCAACTCCAAGAAGGGGATACTCATCTAGACACTAGGTATGTATATGTTGACTCCTTTCATGTAGTTTAAAACAAGTCGACTGAAAGTCGAAGGTTTGGTATGATAAGGAATGGGGAAAGAGTGTCCACCCTTAGGTGTTATGGGCCCTAGACGATAACCCTATTCATGGATAGACCCTCATGCTAGAACACGAGAATGATAAGTGAGATAATTCAATTCAACTAATGGCAGCTTCACAGGATTTGGCCAATCTCATCCACTTGGGTGACTATTTGTAGTAGTCTTGTACACAAAAGTGGTGTAATATGCCATAGTAATTTAAGTTTATGATTATGATTTAATGGATGAATTGAATTATGTTATGAAATCGAAGGAATTATTATAAATAAACTATAGTTTAAAAATAAAAAATAGACCCCCTTTATAACTCTTATTTATATTAGTGGTGCAACCAAGTGCGTATACTTGGGTTGTTACACTCTAGCTATAATAAACCATGGTTCTATGGCACACCTAATGGTGGTCGCATAGAAGATTCTTATGTTTCCTTTTTGTGATCATTTTGTCCAAGTAATGCCCTTGGGTATAGTACTTTTCTCTTTATACCTTGATGCTTGTAGTATGTTGTTTATGTATGCTTTGTAATAGCCGATTGATGGTGCTACTTTATAAATTTTGTAACAACCCCTTGTGCTTAGCTCAATAGTGCTATTCAATGTAGATAATCTCATTTTATATGTCATCATTTATCTACGTAAATTTGAATGATAATAGTCTCTTGTAATGGATCTAATACTACAAGTGATACACTTGCTTCTAGGGCTTGATTTGATGTGGAGAAATGGTGTTTTTAAACACCTTGATTTTTGCAAAGTATTTTCTCTTCGATGGCTTTTTCTTCTTGCTCAAACTCTACCCTACTACCTATTGAATATGATGGTTGAGCTACTACCTATAAAGAGAAATACTTTTGTCCTTTTGAAGGAACAAAAGAGGTGTTGTGTAATAGTTATATTTTCACCAATATTAAGGACCTTTTATAAATCCTTTTTTATTTTGTTGAGGCAACCCATTTATTTCTTAGATAATTCAACGAGAGTTAATCCAAGCTAATGCATATTTTAAGTATGATTTTTTCAAACCCTTATATTTTACTTGAATATTGTGACTCACCAAGTCTCGATTTGAGGTTTCCTTCAAGGACTTTAATGATGGATTTCCACATTTTGAACTATATATATGGTTTCTTTTGGCAATAAAATGCTATAAACTCTATGCTAGTTTTGTGCCTTTAAAAACACAAACTAATTGAGAGAAACTACTTTAAAGATCAACTAGTATAGTGCTTAATGGATTAAGAATTCACTTTTAATGGTAATAATAATATCTCCATATTTCTCCCATAAATAAACTCTCAAAATAAATTATAATGCACTTAATAATATCTACAACTTTTAAGAGTAATCTATAAAGAACCCTTAATCAATATTATACAATTTTCACTACAATCAATATTGTAGGATATAGTATTCTGGCTTTCTAGATAAATTAATATTTAAGTGATTGTTAGGGTAAAAAAATTGGTTAATTTTTTCCTATTTCTATCACAACCCTTTCATTTACTTGTCAACCCAGGAAGACTCATAAGCTTGTGAAGCACCAAGTTAAGATCAATTACAACACCTATGGAGATGATTCCACTAGTTCTATTATTAAGGGAGTTTTTATTGAGATAGAATTAATTCATCCATACCAATGAGGCTTGCATAAATTAAATTGTAGAAAAGAAATCACACCACACTATGCAGAAATTAAAAAAAATAGAGATAAATGAACCTGCAAAAATAAAATTCAACACATCAGAAATAAAAGAATCTAACTAAAAAGTGAAGAAGAATAAGGGGAGGAATATTAGCTAGGAGTGGGCCCATGATCTAGCAGCTTATGCCTAGCTAAAATATAAATACTAAATGCGGATGAGAAAACTCTCGAATGAACTTTTATTTATAAAATTGCAGTACAATATCCTTTAGCTCTCTTCAATGATAATCTATATCTTTCTTAGAGAAGTTTGTGTGTTTATAAAACACACACAAATATTTTGTTACAATGTTGTTATGATAAAAAAACTACTACATTCTAAATTACTACATTCTAAATCAAGATAGTTCATGTGTAGTAACAGATACAATTGAAATAGTTGAACAACACTTTTATCCTTTTCTAGTAGTATATTTTTTGCTTCTTTTTTATCATCGTTCACACTCTATTTTAGCAAATAGTTTTTCTATTTCCCTCCTATAATAATAGGATAGCTAACATTTTTTGGCATTTACTCAGAATTAGTGTCTTACATTGAGTCAACCATAAACTCTGGTCAACGTAGTGAATGTGTCCTCAATTAGGAACAAGGTTGGATCAAGTCACCTTTCTATGGGATCAAGGTGCCTTCTGTTGAATGGAATAAAGGTGCATTTCTATGGGATTATGCACCTTACTTCAATAGGATCAATGTGTCTCCCGTTAATGGGATAAAGGTACCTCCCATAAATGGGATCAAGGTGCTTTACCTCAATGGGATCAAGGCACCTCATGCCTTGATATTCCTTAGCTCATTAAGACATAAATGTACCAGGTCCAAGTAATACCTCGATGAGATCATGCAGAAGATGACAAAAATAACCAAATCTACACACAAAACACACTTATCACACAAGTTAGGTGATATGCATAATTTTCATTAAATATATATAAACATGCATAAAAAGTACAACTCTGATACAATATTTTCCACACATAATTGTTAGAACCCATGCAAATATGTGAGCAATTCTGGTTCTCATCATTCCCCCACGCCTATCAAGTGGCACATCCTCATCACACATAAAAATAGTAATTCCTTGTTTTGTTGACCCCCTCCTAGTAGGCCTTGTTCTTCTGTTTCCTCTTTTGGGTGGTAACTTTAGCTTTTACTGTGTCCCTAAGCTTATGACCTTGATTAGGGATATTGGTTTCTTGTTGCATTTTTTGGTTGCGGTGACTACATTTACCTATTCTACTAGGACTTGCACCTATGTTGGGTGGCTCGGTGTCATAAATTATATTCCCTTTTACCACCTTCATGTAATAGCCTGTAAAGGTGGTGTTTCCTCTCTAGAATATTGACTCTTCCTGCTTCTAGAGATCATCATGTTGAGGTTGAGGCTTTGCTAGTAGGATATTTAAGTCATCCCATTCTTATTTTACCACTCTGACCTGGTGCATCTAGGTCACTTTAGAATTAAGTTGTACATTTTATTTTTCTATTACATAAGCTTCTACTTATGGGTCGAACAATCCATACCTTTCAAAATATTTTCTCATTTTGCAGGGCTATCCTCCATATATTTCCTAAAATTACTTTTTATAAGGAGGATTAACGTTAATACCAAGACCTATTTCCAAATTTTTGAAGGTATCCTCATAGTTTTTTCATATACAAACTCTTTTTGGAGATTTTTGAACAACTCCTACTACTTTGAAAAGCATTTCAGGTCTTTGGCCCATTTTGCTTTCGAATTGTCATCAAGATCTACATCTGTAATTTTTGACTTATTTTTGGCTCTCCACTATGGTTCTTTAGACACTTTCCTTTTGGGCCTTAGTGAAGCTATTGGTCCAGTAGAGTGAGAAGGGATGCTATATATAGTGGGTGCTTCTTCTCTACCATTAGAAATCTTAGGCCCCTGATTTTCTACAGTCATATCCTCTAGGCTCTGTTCATCCCTTGGTGTTGTAGCATGCACCAATTATTGTTGCATTGATGTCTCTTATTTGATGCTCTGCTCCAATTCCTCATCCTATTATTGATTGGGGTATAACTATCCATCCTCATCATCAAGAATTTTTACCAAAGGGGGCTCTATTTACAGAATAAAGTTCCCATGTTCTTCAACAACTATTTTGGATGAGATGGAGGAACAATTCCCATATTCAAACTCTACATTCCGAACATTTGATCTAAATGGATCGGATGAAATAACTCTCTCTGAGGAATCTGGATAAGTTTTGGGTATCTCCATTGCCAAGTCCATTTGGGTTCCTGCATCCGTTCATTCTACCTCCCCAACCTTTAGTTACAGGTTCTCTGTTAGTTTCTACACTATATACTATAGCTAGAATATAGTACATTTGAATTATTACTACTTCTATGTGGTGGTCTCCCTAAATTCCTTGAAGAACATATGTTCTTCATGGAATTTATTTTTCTAGGTAAAAACTTGTTGCAACACCAAATATTGTTGTTCTTGTAGGTCCTACGAAGTCTGTTGATATGGTGGACTTGTTTTGACCACATTCTGTAGCACCTAGGGTACAAACCCTGCTTCAATATTATTTTCCTCTTATTCATCTTCACTAGTAAGAATAAATTATCTCAACCACTTTCTCCCTCTTCTAGGCTCTATTTTATGGGCCACTTGATCAGGGTTGGAAATTTCTAGCTTGATTCATGAATTAAAATGCTGAGAGTGGTCAAATGCATGGTTGGGGCTACGACTATCTAGACTAATTTTTGCATTGACTTGTGGAGATTGGGGTAATAGATTTTGGTCTTCCTCCCCTTCAACTGCATTATCATGAGAAGCCAGTGTCTACTCTTCTACTGATATTTTATGTAGTAGGTGTCTCCTAGAAATTGAACCCTTGCATCTCGACTATGTTTGCGATTACTACTAGTGCTTATATAGGTGCCTCAGTGAACCTTATCAAGGCTGAAATTAGCCTATGGTGAGTTAGGGTAGTGGATGCTCTTTCTCGATACTACCTTACTTCATCCTTCAAGGCACAATCTAGGTAGAACATGATATTTATTTCTTCTCATGTAGAAAATGACTCAAAAATTGCATGTGATTCATGTTCAGCTGGGTATACTTACCTATAAAAGTAAAGAACCTGGCTATTTGCTCAAAATTTTGCTTCCAAAGCTCTGGGAAACTCTACTTTAGTAATCTTGAGTGCTCCAAGTTTTTGGGTGCATGCCCCAGAAGTTGCTCTACACATATGACTGACACTCCCTCCTTGTAGACTCACTCTCCTATAAGGGGAAGGCTAGTGATGACCACTATGAATTCCTCCATGATTGGAATTTCCAGTCCTCTGAGATGTGTGACTCCTCCATCCAACACTACAAAAAATTCCTTTGCTACTTTTAAATCCTGGTTTCAGCTCACCAAGCAACAATAGTTCATCCATGTTACAGTATCAAATTATGCCTAGACTTATTTGTTAATCAATCCTACATGATCAGGTTTGTTCTTTTTTTGGCCATGATTCCTTGAATTGCCTCAATTCTAAATTCACTTAATTTTTTTACATTTACAGTTCTCCTCCACTTGCTAGACTGGTTCATTACTTTTGTATTGCCTACTTGTGCAAGAAGGTGCCCATTTATGGAGGTAGGTACATATTCGATGTATTATTTTTTCATTGGGGGTTGTGAAGATATGCTTCTTGAATTACAATTGCTACGTTTCTCTAGATGATATGGTCAAAAAATTATTGGTCAATTTATTTGTGATGGTAATATATTTTCTCAAACAAGTTCTAATTGTTGATGTGCCTATAGTCGTTATTGTAGAGTTGATTAGATATCATAATATTTTCTTTCTTCACATGCTATGTTAGCAGTTGCTTTGTCCAAAAATGAATGTGGGTACCTTTTTATTTATAAAAATTAACACCCACATTCATATTATATAGTGACTATATCCTTCATATGTAAACAATCAAGGTCCCACTAAAAAATTGAAAAAAATCATGCAGGCTTATGGATCTTGTGTCGGTTAGGCCTAGGTTCCCCAGGCTGCTTATGGATATTGTGTCAGTTAGGTCTAGGTTCATTAGGTTGCATACTTTATGCATTCAAGGCATTTCACCTACAAAAACAAACAATAAAAACTAAAAAGTAGTAAAATGTAGTTCAATGAAATATATTCATGTTAGGTCTAGGTTTCCCAGACTACCTACAACTTGCATTTATAGAACTGTCTATAAAACAAAAAGACAAGGAAAGAAAGGAAAAACTAAAGAATAAATTATTTTTAAGTGGAAAATCCTGTGTGCACTATTTTTGCTAAGAAAATTTTAAGAAGTTTTTAATTGGATGGGGTCTCCTCCATTCCTATATTGGACTCCATCGCAAGATTTTCATATATGTGGTATGATCATAGTTGGTGACCATTGACTATCAATATGGTGTTACTGTCATCAATTTTCTTGATATACACAACACCATTATTGATCAGTTTGATCACTTTATATGGTCCCATCAATATCTTTATTAGCTTATAATTTTGTTCCTAGAATCAAGAGTCATACAGTAGCACCCATTCTCCAATTTTGAACTACTTTAATATGATTTGGCTATCATACCATTGTTTACTTTATCTATGGATGACTTCTATTCTATATAAGGCATCCAATCAGTATTCATCCAACTAATTCAACTACTAATTAATTTCCTTTTGTGTATCATCCAGACTCAGGTTCAATTCTATTGTAGTCCTAAGATTTTTTATTTCAAACTGAATGGGTATCATTATGTTTTCTCGTCTACCAGTTGGAACAGAGTGAAACTAGTGGTTATTTTCCATGTAGTTCTATAGACCCATACTACATCTATTAATATCATAGCCCAATAATTTATGTGCTACTACACGGTCTTTGTAAGGATGTTCTTCAACTCTCAATTGGTAATCTAAATCTATCCCTTCACCTACGGATGATAGGGGGTGAATTTTTTGTATCTAATTATATATTTTTGCATCAGTTATTAAATCATTCTTGAAGTAAATTGAGGCCCCTGATCAGTTGTGATGTCTCTGGACACCCCAAACCTTGTGAAGAAATGTGAAAATAAGAAGTCTACCACCATTATTTCTTTAGAATATTTTAGTACCTGCACTTCAACCTACTTGGTTACATAGTTAGTGTCAACGAAAATATGTCTTTTTCTAGATTATGGTGCGTTGATCAGCCCCACAAAGTCCATTCTCAATTTATCAAATGGTTCAATGTGAATGTGTGGCTGGAGAGTCATCTCATCCATAAAAGTTGATTTTTCCATCCTTTGGAATTCATCACATTGACTTGCGTATTTGATTACATCTTTGAACAATGAAGGTCAATAGTATCTAGTCTACAATATCATGAATGTAGTCCTCTTTCCTAAAAAAAATTCCACTACAAGTTACGTTATGGGAAGCCTTGAGGATTTATAGAAACTCATGCTCAACGACACATCTCCTCATGATTTTATCAGGCCCTATTTTGAATAGGAAACAATCAATTCATGAGAAGGTTGTGCTCTTCTCTATTAGTGTTTTATTTTCATGAGGTGAAAGAGTAGAAGATACTCTACCAGTGGTAAAGTAATTGGCCATATCTGCATACCACGATGTTTGCTCACTTAGAGATAAAATATGTTCATATAGGAATTGATCCTCCATGGATGCATGATCCAGTGGTGTTAATATAGACAAAAAGTTTACAACCATGTTGTCTCTACCCATTTTATCCATGATAGTGATATCAAATTCCTATAGGAGTAAGAGCCACCTGATTATCTTACTACTGATTTTAATTTTGTTCATTAGATACCAGATGGCTGCATGGTCTATGTGCACAAAGACCTTGTATCCCATAATGTAGTGGTAAAATTTATTGATGGTGTGGAAAACCACAAGGAACTCTTTCTTAGTTACCATGTAATTGAACTCAGCCCTAGTTAGATTCCTGTTAACATAATAGATGGCATAAAATTCTTTACCATATTTTTTGTCCTAGGATTGCTCCAATTGCATTGTTGGATGCATAAGAACAAATGTGAAATGGAATGACCTAGTTTGGACATCACAATACTAGATAAGTGATAGGCTTATCCTTTAACATTTGGAAGGCTTGTTCACAGTATTTTTTCCAAATGATCTCCATGTTCTTTGATAGTAGTGTGTGCAGGGGTTTGGCGACCTTGCTGAAGTCTACAATGAACCTCTTGTAATATCTAATAGAAGCGAGAAAGCTCCTAACATGTCTCTGTATCATAGTACTGGGTAGATATTTAATGAATTTGATTTTATTCTTGTACGCTTTTATTCCTTCTATTTAAATATGGTGTCCCAACACTATCTCTTCTTGCATCATCATGAAGAATTTCCCATTACTTCGAAATTGGTTATGTTATTCACACTACTAGAGTGCATGTTCTAAATTTGTCATATATTCATTGAATGTCTCATCATAAATAGTGAGGTCGTCCATGTAGACCTTTATTACTTCTCCCATCATATCAAAAAAAATTATTAGCACCTGCACCATGATAGATTTTCTTGTAATTTTGCTTTGACTATCTCCTTCATGGTGGGGTTCATTCTCCATTCTGGCTTCCTGATCGGACTTGCCTGTTCCTCAAGGTAAATGCGATGGGTGTAAATTTTTGAAGCTATTCCTTTCATATCCAAGTAGTCCCAAGACAAAGCTTGTTGATGTTTGGTTCTCCTAGTGCATCCATGAACTATTTAGGTGGAGATATGGTCAGTATTTTGACATTTTGGCCATTTGAAATTGTCATTTGTTTGTCTCAGAAGCTTATATAAGTGTCAAATTTTACCATCCAAGCCCTTGCTAAGATGAGCAAAGTGCCTCCCAATATAGACTTGGATTTCAGTATCAGAAAGTCTACCAGGTATTCCCATGCATCCACCGTCATGATGATGTCTTCCAAAATCCCTTCTAGTGATACCGTCATTCTGTCAGCTAGTTATAGAATAGTCTGGGTGGGTTTTAGGCCTGTGAGCCTAATATTTTACATGGTTTATTTTGACATAACATTAATGGCTACTCCTAAGTCAACTAGAGTATTGGCCAACGAGAAACAACCTATTTTTATGGTTATGACTAGACTCCCTAGGTCTGCATACTTTGGTGTGGCATGTATTTCCTAGAATAAAATCTACCAACTTCCTCACCACATTTATGGTCTGGATTGTCCTACATCTTGGCCTTCTCAAACATAGCTCTTTGATCACCTTGGTGTAAATCAGGATGTCTCTTATAGCTTGAAATAGTGGGATGGTTACCGTTAAATTCTTCAAGCTTGAAAGGATGTCAAAATCTGGCTGTATTGGCTTCCTCTTCTCCTGTAACCTCTTGGGAAATAGAGGGGCTTCATTTTTCTCATAAACTGGTCCTTCATCAACCTCTTCTACTAGAGGTGATTCTTCTACATTATCTTATTCTATTAAGGGAGGTTCCTCTACTTCTATTTGTCTACATGATCATAGCTATATAGGATTACAACTTCTTATATTGTACATGGAAAACATCTCACCTTCTAGCTGATATATTGGATGACTCGTCTTGTTATTAGGATTGATCCTCGGTTGTTTTTGGAGTTGTACAGGGCTCACTATAGGAGGATTTGGTAGGCTTTGCTATAGTGGAGCTTGCACTACATTTAGTAGATATGAATTCCACATATCGTAGTTCCTCTATTGCTATCCTGGTTGCTGCTATGGCATCCATGGGTATTTATTGGAGAATGAGGCTCCTTAGAGGGCGTTCATCTAGGGTGGTTGTCCCCACCATCCCATATTGGGTGGCTGAGCCTACCCTTTTGGCATGTAATGGCCTCCTCCTTAGTGGTGTTCTTTCTAGCATATTCCCATAGGGGGCTACTGCTAGTTTCTTCAATTCCCCATGAAGTATGCTTCTAAAAATTCAGCATCCTCCTTGGTAGTTAGCAGTTGTGGATACAATCTAGTCTTGTGATTTTTTTGACAAACAACATAGACCATAACTTTATTTTCCAAACATGCATTCCTAGCATATTTCCCTCTATACTTTGGATAGTAGTAGGCTAACATAGCTTCGTCTTCTTGTTTCTTCTTCTCTAATAGGAGAGTTTACATCTACAATGCCAGGGAAGAAATCATTTCACTCTTTAAGTGTTCTAGCATATTTTCTATCTTTGTATTTGTGACTGAGGCGATTGCCTTGATAGTCCTAAAATATGGTTTACCCTTCCTTCGAGAGTAATTTTGACATAACTATCGAATGTTAGACATCTGGTGCTGGTAAAAATCCCCTCCAAAGATCATATTCAAGGCTTCAAGAGATTCATTGGTAAGTCTTCTCAATAAAATACTCTTAAAGGAATTATCACTTAGCTTCACATGGGGAGACCTTTGCAAATTGAATTTGAATCTATCCTAATATTCCTCCAAGGATCCATCTTCCTTCTAGGTCATGTTTAGGTCTTCCTCCCTGGAATACCATGCTCTACCAAAATATTGGTATTGCTCTAAAAACATATTTTTATTCTCCCCTAGGTGGTGATCTATTTATTGCCCAAGTTGATGAACCAATGCAGTGCTGAACCATCCAATATTGAAGGAAATAATTTTAACTTCTAGGTGTCTAACTTATAATCCATGGACCTACACACAACATTAAAATTATAATCCATTAACTTCTATTGGAATTTCCAGTCCTCTGAGATGTGCGACTCCTCCATCCAACACTAAAAAAAATTCCTTTGCTACTTTTAAATCCTAGTTTCGGCTCACCAGGAAACAATAGTTCATCCATATTACAGTATCAAATTATTCCTAGACTTCTTTGTTAGTCAATCCTACATGATCAAGTTTGTTCTTTTTTTTGCCATGATTCGTTGAATTGCATCCATTCTAAATTCACTTAATTTTTTTACCTTTACAGTTCTCCTCCAATTGCTAGACTGGTTCATTACTTTTGTATTGCCTACTTGTGCTAGAAGGTGCCCATTTATGGAGGTAGGTACATATTCGATGTATTATTTTTGCATTTGGGGTTGTGAAGATATGCTTCCTGAATTACTATTGCTACGTTTCTCTAGATGATATGGTCGAATAATTATTGGTCAATTTATTTGTGATGGTAATATATTTTCTCAAACAAGTTCTAATTGTTGATGTGCCTATAGTCGTTATTGTAGAGTTGATTAGATATCATAATATTTTCTTTCTTCACATGCTATGTCAGCAGTTTCTTTGTCCAAACATGAATGTGGGTACCTTTTTATTTATAAAAATTAACACCCACATTCATATTATACAGTGACTATATCCTTCATATGTAAAAAATCAAGGTCCCACTAAAAAATTGAAAAAATCATGCAGGCTTATGGATCTTGTGTCGGTTAGGCCTAGGTTCCCCAGGTTGCTTATGGATATTGTGTCAGTTAGGTCTAGGTTCCCTAGGTTGCATACTTTATGCATTCAAGGGATTTCACCTACAAAAACAAACAATAAAAACTAAAAATTAGTAAAATGTAGTTCAATGAAATATATTCATGTTAGGTCTAGGTTTTCCAGACTACCTACAACTTGCATTTATAGAACTATGTCTATAAAACAAAAACACAAGGAAAGAAAAGAAAAACTAAAGAATAAATTATTTTTAAGTGGAAAATCCTGTGTCCACTATTTTTTCTAAGAAAATTTTAAGAAGTTTTTAATTGGATGGGGTCTCCTCCATTCCTATATTGGACTCCATCGCAAGATTTTCATATATGTGGTATGATCGTAGTTGGTGACCATTGACTATCAATATGGTGTTACTGTCATCAATTTTCTTGATATACACAACACCATTATTGATCAGTTTGATCACTTTATATGGTCCCATCAATATCTTTATTAACTTATAATTTTGTTTCTAGAATCAAGAGTCATACAGTAGCACCCATTATCCTATTTTGAACTGCTTTAATATGATTTGGCTATCATACCATTGTTTAATTTATCTATGGATGACTTCTATTCTATATAGGGCATCCAATCAGTATTCATCCAACTAATTCAACTACTAAATAATTTCATTTTGTGTATCATCCAGACTCAGGTTCAATTCTATTGTAGTCCTAAGATTTTTGATTTCAAACTGAATGGGTATCATTATGTTTTCTCGTATACCAGTTGGAACAGAGTGAAACTAGTGGTTGTTTTCCATGTAGTTCTATAGAACCATACTACATCTATTAATATCATAGCCCAATAATTTATTTGCTACTACACGGTCTTTGTAAGGATGTTCTTCAACTCTCAATTGGTAATCTAAATCTATCCCTTCACCTACGGATGATAGGGGGTGAATTTTTTGTATCTAATTATATATTTTTGCATCAGTTATTAAATCATTCTTGAAGTAAATTGAGGCCCCTGATCAGTTGTGATGTCTCTGGACACCCCAAACCTTGTGAAGAAATGTGAAAATAGGAAGTCTACCACCATTATTTCTTTAGAATCTTTTAGTACCTGCACTTCAACCCACTTGGTTACATAGTTAGTGTCAACGAAAATATGTCTTTTTCTATATTATGGTGCGTTGATCAGCCCCACAAAGTCCATTCTCAATTTATCAAATGGTTCAATGTGAACGTGTGGCTGGAGAGTCATATCATCCGTAAAAGTTGATTTTTCCATCCTTTGGAATTCATCACATTGACTTGCATATTTGATTACATATTTGAACAATGAAGGTCAATAGTATCTAGTCTGCAATATCTTGAATGTGGTCCTCTTTCCTAAAAAAAATTCCACTACAAGTTACGTTATGGCAAGCCTTGAGGATTTCTAGAAACTCATGCTCAACGACACATCTCCTCATGATTTTATCGGGCCCTATTTTGAACAAGAAACAATCAATTCATGAGAAGGTTGTCCTCTTCTCTATTAGTGTTTTATTTTCATGGGGTGAAAGAGTAGAAGATACTCTACCAGTGGTAAAGTAATTGGCCATATCTACATACCACGATGTTTGCTCACTTAGAGATAAAATATGTTCATATAGGAATTGATCCTCCATGGCTGCATGATCCAGTCGTGTTAATATAGACAAAAAGTTTACAACCATGTTGTCTCTACCTATTTTATCCATGATAGTGATATCAAATTCCTATAGGAGTAAAAGCCACCTGATTATCTTACTACTGATTTTAATTTTGTTCATTAGATACCAGATGGCTGCATGGTCTACGTGCACAAAGACCTTGTATCCCGTAATGTAGTGGTAGAATTTATTGATGGTGTGGAAAACCACAAGGAACTCTTTCTTAGTTACCATGTAATTGAACTCAACCCTAGTTAGATTCTTGTTGACATAATAGATGGCATAAAATTCTTTACCATATTTTTTGTCCTAGGATTGCTCCAATTGCATTGTTCGATGCATAAGAGCAAATGTGAAATGGAATGACCTAGTTTGGACATCACAATACTAGATAAGTGATAAGCTTATCCTTTAACATTTGGAAGGCTTGTTCAAAGTATTTTGTCCAAATGAACTCCATGTTCTTTGATAGTAGTGTGTGCAGGGGTTTGGCGACCTTGCTGAAGTCTGCTATAAACCTCCTGTAATATCTAATAGAAGCGAGAAAGCTCCTAACATCTCTCTGTATCATAGTACTGGGTAGATATTTGATGAATTCAATTTTATTCTTGTATGCTTTTATTCCTTCTATTGAAATATGGTGTCCCAACACTATCTCTTCTTGCATCATCATGAAGAATTTCCCATTACTTAGAAATTGGTTATTTTATTCACACTACTAGAGTGCATGTTCTAAATTTGTCATATCTTCATTTAATGTCTCATCATAAATAGTGAGGTCGTCCATGTAGACCTTTATTACTTCTCCCATCATATCAAAAAAAATTCTTAGCATCTGCACCTTGATAGATTTTTTTGTAATTTTGCTTTGACTATCTCCTTCATGGTGGGGTTCATTCTCCATTCTAGCTTCCTGATCGGACTTGCCTATTCCTCAAGGTAAATGCGATGGGTGTAAATTTTTGAAGCTATTCCTTTCATATCCAAGTAGTCCCAATACAAAGCTTGTTGATGTCTGGTTAATATATCTGTTAATGTAGTCAGTTGTATAGGTGTTAGCTCACTACTAATATTCAATGTTCTTCTAGGCTTAATTTCAATCTGCTTGATGTTGTGATATTGGATACCTACTAGTGGTGACTCTGGAGTGATGTGGGAGGACTCTCCTTGGAGGAAGTTTGTAATAATTCCAAAATTTATTAGCTTCATATTATAATTCATCCAATGCTATTATAGACTGCATTATCGACAACACTCCTTCATTCTGATTGTCCCAAAAAGGTTCTCCTAGTGCATCCATGGACTATTTAGGTGGAGAGATGGTCAGTATTTTGAAATTTTGGCCATTTGAAATTATCATTTGTTTTTCTCAGAAGCTTATATAAGTGTCAAATTTTACCATACAAGCCCTTCCTAAGATGAGCAGAGTGCCTCCCAATCTAGACTTGGATTTCAGTATCAAAAAGTCTACCAAGTATTCCCATGCATCCACTGTCATGATGATGTCTTCCAAAATCCCTTCTAGTGATACCGTCATTTTATTAGCTAGTTATAGAATAGTCTTGGTGGGTTTTAGGCCTATGAGCCTAAGCTTTTACATGGTTTATTTTGACATAACATTAGTGGCTACTCCTAAGTCAACCAGAGTATTTGCCAATGAGCAACAACCTATTTTTATGGTTATGACTGGACTGCCTAGGTCCACATACTTTGGGGTAGCATGTATTTCCTAGAATAAAATCTACCAACTTCCTCACCACATTTATGGTCTAGATTTTCCTGCATCTTGGCATTCTCAAACATAGCTCTTTGATCACCTTGGTGTAAATCAGGATGTCTCTTATAGCTTGAAATAGTGGGATGGTTACCGTTAAATTATTCAAACTTGAAAGGATGTCAAAATCTAGCTGTATTAGCTTCCTCTTCTCCTATAACCTATTGGGAAATAGAGGGGCTTCATTTTTCTCAAAAATTGGTCCTTCATCAACCTCTTCTACCAGAGGTGATTCTTCTACATTATCTTCTTCTATTAAGGGAGGTTCCTCTACTTCTATTTGTCTACCTGATCATAGATATATAGGATTACAACTTCTTATATTATACATGGAAAACATCTCACCTTCTAGTTTATATATTGGATGACTCGTCTTGTTATTAGGATTGGTCCTCGGTTGTTTTTGAAGTTGTGTAGGCCTCACTATAGGAGGATTTGGTAGGCTTTGCTGTAGTGGAGCTTGCACTATATTTAGTAGATATGAATTCCACATATCGTAGTTCCTCTATTGCTATCTTGGTTGCTGCTATGGCATCCATGGGTATTGATTGGAGAATGAGGCTCCCTAGAGGGCGTTCATCTAGGGTGGTTGTCCCAACCATCCCATATTGGGTGGATGAGCCTGCACTTTTGGCATGTAATGGCATCCTCCTTAGTGGTGTTCTTTCTAGAATATTCCCATAGGGGGCTACTGCTAGTTTCTTCGATTCCCCATGAAGTATGCTTCTAAAAATTCAGCATCCTCCTTGGTAGTTAGCAGTTGTGGATACAATCTAGTCTTGTGATTTTTTTGACAAACAACATAGACCATAACTTTATTTTCCAAACACACATTCCTAGCATATTTACATCTATACTTTGAATAGTAGTAGGCTAACGTAGCTTCGTATTCTTGTTTTTTCTTCTCTAATAGGAGAGATTACATCTACAATACCAGGGAAGAAATCATTTCACTCTTTAAGTGTTCTAGCATATTTTCTATCTTTGTCTTTGTGACTGAGGTGATTGCCTTTATAGTCCTAAAATATGGTTTACCCTTCCTTCGAGAGCAATTTTGACATAACTATCAAATGTTAGACATTTGGTGCTCGTAAAAATCCCCTCCAAAGATCATATTCAAGGCTTCAAGAGATTCATTGGTAAGTCTTCTCAATAAAATACTCTTAAGGGAATTATCACTTAGCTTCACATGGGGAGACCTTTGCAAGTTGAATTTGAATCTATCCTAATATTCCTCCAAGGATCCATCTTCCTTGTGGGTCATGTTTAGGTCTTCCTCCTTGGAATACCATGCTCTACCAAAATATTGGTATTGCTCTAAAAACATATTTTTATTCTCCCCTAGGTGGTGATCTATTTATTGCCCAAGTTGATGAACCAATGCAGGGCTGAACCATCCAATATTGAAGGAAATAATTTTAGCTTCTAGGTGTCTAACTTATAATCCATATACCTACACACAACATTAAAATTAAAAAAAATATATCTCAGGGTATTATTTTGGGGATCCTTTGAAGGTAGAAAGATGAGCAGGGGATATGTTTTTCATTTTTGTATCTCCCCTAGCTTCTTCTATCATCAAGCTAAATTTGGTTGATACCTCTTCTTACTCAACAATATTTTTTGGGAATGTGGTATCTAAAGAAATTTATATGGCGTTATGATTTTTTTGAACTCTCTACACAAGAGTCTGCATGTTAGCTGGTGTAATGGTTTTATCCTCAATAGCTTTCCACAACAAATCCTCTTCAAAATGTGTTCTTTTAAACATAGTATTATCTATGATCCACTCTTTTCTTGGATTATAATAGTGTAAGAGCCTTGTGCAAGAACTAGATGTTTAGTCTAGTGCACTTTTGGGGGTGACTGTGGGGACTCTAGTTCAGGTTCACAATTTGTAACTGGTTCAGGATTTTCTTGTGGACTCTATCTCTTTATGAAACCATCATATAATCCCCTATTTATCAATGGAATCATACAAAATTGGGTGTAAATGCTAAGGTATTATAATAGAATCTACTATTGGCACTTTTCCAAAATTGATGCCAAAATATTGGGGCAAAAGCATTGGTTAATTTCTTCCTATTTCTATCACAACCTTTTCATTTACTTATCAACCTAGGGAAACTCGTAAGCTTGTGAAGCACCAAGTTGAGATCAATTACAAAACCTATGGATATTATTCCACTAGTTCTATCATTGAAGGAGTGTTTGTTGAGATAACATTAATTGATACACACCAATGAAGCTTGCATAAATTAAATTGCAAAAAAGAAATCACAACACACTGTATAGAAATAAAAGAAAGCTGGAAATAAATGAACTTGCAAAAATAAAATATAACACACCAAAAATAAAAGAATCTAACTAAAAAGAACATACGAAGAAGGGGATAAATACTAGCTAGGAGTGGGCCCAGGCTTCAGCAGCTTTCACCTAACTAAACTCTATAGACTAAATGCAGATGAGAAAAATCTTGAATGAACTTTTATTTATAAAATTGTAGTACAATATCATTTAGTTCTCTTCAAAGTTAATATATATCCCTCTCAGAGAAGTTTGTGTATTTATATAACACACATATAGCTTCCATTACAATTTTGTTACGACGTAAAATCTGCTACATTCTAAATAAATATAGTTCAGGTGTAGTAACAGATACAATTGAAATAGTTGAACAACACTTTTATCCTTTTCTGGGTGTAGTATACTTTATGGTTCTACTTTATCATAATATACATTCTATTTCAGCAAATAGTTGTTTTGTTTCTCTCATATAAGAATAGAACAACTAACGTATTTTGGGATTTACCTAGAATTAGTGTTTTATGTGGAGTCAACCATCAACTCTGGTGAACACAAAAAACGTGTCCTCTATCGGGATAAAGTTAGGTTCAAGGTATATTTCTATGGGATCAAGACACCTTTCATTTAATGGGATCAATGTGCCTTTCTATGGTATCAAGGTACCTTCCTTCAATGGGATCAAGGTGCCTCCCATAAATGGGATCAAGGTAACTCCCATCAATGGTATCAAGGTGCCTTCCCTCAATAGGATCAAGACATCTTCTACATTGATATACCTTAGCTCCTTAAGACATAAATGTGCCAGGTCTAAGTAGGACCTCGATGATATCATGCAAAAGATGACAAAAATAACCAAATCTACACACAAAATACACTTATCACACAAGTTAGGCGATATGCATAATTTTCATTAAATATATATAGATATATATAAACATGCATAAAAAGCATAACTCTAATACAATATTTGCCGCACAAAATTTTTAGAACCCATGCAAAAATATGATCAATTCTGGTGCTCATAAGTAATAATTTTATTTGTTTAGAAAAATATTCAACTCCTATTTAATGTTCAAATATATCCTTAAAATGAACTTTTTTTTTGCACTTTCTTTAAGACTATAATATGAGCCCTTCTTCTTGCAACTTTAATCTAAACATGGTGCTTAATGAGATTTTATAATGAAACCTAATTTGAAGTTCAACTAATTGGACCCTAGTTGCTTACCTTTAATGGTTTCTATAGTAGATGTATATATTGGTTATTTGATTCACCAAGTTACTTCCTTGTAATGGATGAAGTTGCAAATTATTTTTGGCTATCCATAATAACTTCTTGCTTCACCAAATTGTGGTCTTAAATTTTCAATATTGAGCCTCGCTTTTGGTCGCTTAATCCTTCCAATGATCTTCTATTTTTTTTTGTAGATTCAGAGAACTTTTATCTTTGAATTGTGCTTTCTTTATATGAGTGTCAATCTCCAAATATTTTGAATTTGATAGGCTTATTCTATCTGAATATTTCTTCAATATTCTTGTCAAATTTTGACTTCAAACTGAATCTTCTTCTTCTCTATATTTTGAAAATCTTGAGGTCTTCATTGGATTCTTCTTCTAGATTTGGAACTCCTTGCCAAATTCTTCTTCTCTTGGAATTATTGTTGGATGATGATAATTGTCCCAAGTACTTCATTATTAGGAAATTATCCTTGGTAGTAGATTTATCCAATGAGTTCTCCTAGAAACTCTTTTGATAATGCTTCTACAAGATCTACAATAAGGCTCTCCAAGCTTTATTTTTTTCTTCCTTGATATCTCTTCAAAGTCTTCTATCTTGCAACTTCTCTGGTCTTCCAACTGAGAAATTTTCTTCAACCTTCTACATCTAGAAGCTTTGGTGATGAGATATTCTTCTCAAATATTTAAAATCTGCTATTTTTTTATTCTAGAATTAGAGCTTTGTTGGTCCTTATTTTCTATTATAATTTGTAGGCATTAATGAAGATCACCAATATCCTATTTTATGGACTCTTCTCTAGAGTCTTCTTTTGAATCAAGAATATTTCTTCTGAATTAAGAATTCTTCTCAAAAAATTCTTTAGAATTAAGGCTTCTATGGCCTTATTTTCTAGATCAATGTTTCTCTGACTTTTCTTCTTCTGGATCAAGTCTTCTCTGGTCATTTCTTTTGGATCAATACTTCTATGGCATTTTCAACTTCCACACTCTATAATTATTGATGGAGATCACCAATCTCCCATATTCTCCTTGAATCGTCTTCTAGAGTCTCTTCTTCCTAGAGTCTGGTATAAGGCAACTATGGCCTTTTCTTCAGTTCTATAGACTATAAGATTGCAAATCTTATGATGGTACCCTTTTTAGATCTTTGAAATATTTACTATTTTCCTTGTTTTTGCAAGTGATGGAATGATTCTAAGAATATATTTTTCCTAACTCTCTTGTAGGAAGCTACCTGATATTTTTTAATCTCATTTTTACTACAATAAGTTGTTAGAAATTGGAATGAAATAATATTCACTAGTTGATCCATCAAACTAGTGGAATGAATATTGAGTCCTAGTATTCATGATTTTTTTTGTAACTTTGTGGAAAGAATCTTGCAAAATGTAATATTAGAATTTCTATAACCGATATTTATCCCTCACTTGTGGTTCTCTCTAATCCTATTGACTATTGTGGCTTTTTATATTAGTTGATTCCTAATGGGAGCGATACATAATGGTAGATATGATTTACAAATATGTAGATCAATAGTAGTAATGGTGACTCTCCCTATTCCTATTGACCTAATGGACTTCTCTTATGATGGATGTAGGACCTCCTATTCTTGATTCACCATGGCTCTAATACCACTATTAGCATTTGAGGATATCTATTGTAGAAGAGATCAATCACAGATTCTAATAATATGCAAAAATATAAAAGAAAGTAATTCTATAATATGACTAAAATATACTATAAATAGAAAGTGGTGAAAATACAATGCAATATGGAGGTAATGGTTGCTCCATTAATACAATCTAAATAACTACATTGTACTCCATACAAGATTTCTACCACTATCTACTACAATACAATTGATATGCTTGATATATCTCATGCTCTCCTAATCTATCACTATGATGCCCTTTATATAGGAAGATATATTCCTTGGCCAACACTCTACCTAGTTGTACAAGGGGACACCTTGCACATTACTGAAAGCACGAGATTCCGGGCAAAGGAAACACCAAGTGCGATTGCATTCAAAATTAAGTACGCTTAAGTCCTAGAAATGTAAATTGCATGAAATGGAAAAGAAACACATTGGAAGAGACACAATCAAATAGAGAAAACACAGCCCTTTCATTAATATCCCTTGATCTCTGTTACAATGACGTCTCCTCCCTTTTCAGGGGCTAGGAGCGCAAATAGAGTTTGATTACAATCACTGAATGATTCCTCTTTCCGCGTGCCCACGATTGCAATGGGCGGGCCAAGATGATGCCGCCGCTGATGTCGATGAGTTCTTCGCCTCTGTTGCTTCTCCTGCGAACAAAGAAATGACCAAGACGTCAGTAGCACCTGCTGCAAATGAAAAGCGTTTGCTCTCTAAAACTAACGAAATATGCATGTAAATATTTGCCTAAAACAGTGAATACAGTGAATCCAAATTGCTTCAAAACTTGACAGAAGGTAAGAAAAGTTACCAGAAGGCCACTGCCACTGAGGCAGCTGGCCAATCCACCTTCAACTGGAATTCGTCCCTGGGCAGGACGAATTCGATCGTATTCGTCCCTGGGTGGGACGAATTCTTCTGTGTTGAAGAAACCGACCTGCTGCTGCTCCAATGTCGGATCCCGAGACCTGCAAAATGCCTGCAAACAGGGGGGTTATGTAATTGGGGCCATTTTGGGACGACCCAGATGGTCGGATTTTCCCAATTTGGCCTCCACCCTCGGGAATTTGACCTTGACACCTGCAAGTTAGCGAAACGACAAAGCAATACAAAACATCCTAGAATCTGACCAAAAGTTACAAAATTGCAGCTATGGATTAATCAAACCTAATAACACAAAATGCAATCTAAAAAATAATCTAAAATGCTCAAAAACTAAAAATAGGACTTGGGAGGTGCGGGGGTGCCCAAGTGGGCCTCCCACCGTTGGCCCTCGATTTTGGAGCCAATCCACCAGGGATGGGCCCAAAACCTTTTAGGATTGGGGGGTCGGCGAATTGGTTGGTTCAGTGTGTCCATGCGTTGGATTTGGGTAAGGTTCGAGCTTCCAAAGGCCACCCAACAACCTCCCTTGCAAAAGAGATTGGTGGATGTGGGAAGGTGAACCAAAAGGGATGCAAGTGGGTCTTCAATTCGGCAGCACTTCGTTGCTTGAAAACTCCTTCAACCTATCTGTTTTGGGTGAGAAAAGTCCCACCTTTTATAGACCCATGGGGTCTCTTTTGGGAGGGAAGCACAAATGCCATGTGTTGGCCATAGGCGCCATGTGGCAGTCTTGTCTTCCCATGAGGGAGGGGAGTCCTCCATTGACTTGAGCTTTGATAAATGCCTTTTGTGAGAGTCTTCTAACGGCCCCTCTGTCCACCTACACACGCGTGCAAGGCAGGAGTCCTTAACTGATCGTTACGGGCTGCCACTTGGCACCATTTGCCTTTTTGCCCGTTAAGCTTAGAATTCGTCCCACCCAGGGACGGATTCAGAATTCGTCCTGGGGTGGGACGGATTCTATTTTGAATTCGTCCCGGGGTGAGACGAGTACTTGGGCAAAGTGTCCAAGTGTGCCAAATTGCTTCTTGACCTTACAAAATTGCTATGAAAGTGGTTAAGACCACTCTGTTTAACCTCCGAGGGCTGCCCCTGGGGGCTGTGTTTGTCAAAGCGATCGGTGTTTGCAGTCACATAATCGGATTGGTGCTGTTTTGGTGTCTACGAGATGCCCCTTTTTGGGAAGCGCTACGGGTGACGCGAGTCTTGAGCAAAAATAGATAACCAAAGCACTAATGATTAGGGTTTCTTGGTAACCTAACCAACTTTTGATGCCCCAAGTATGGAAAGGGCATGCATTCTTGAATCCTTGCTTCTGACGAGCTAAGGAATTTGATTTCAAGTATTAACCTGTTTTGGTGAGGTGTGACTTGAACTTAGACATTGATCAGTCATGAACAAGTGAAGGGCGTTTTTATCCTCAGGGGAACCTTGTGTTCATGATTCACGAAATGCCAAGTGTTTGATTGATTTGATTGTTGCTTGTTTACTGCCCCAAGCAGGAGCGTGATTGTCTTTGTCAATGATTCTTTGAATGCATGTCGTTTTCCTTAATTGGGTGTGTGATTGTTGGTTGGTGACTAAGTGTGACTACCCCCTCAAGCGACGAATCGATGAGGGAATGACCTTCGTGAGAGAAGCGACGAGTCGCTTGACCCAAGATGACTTGTGAAGGGGTGCCTTTAGAGGGTTTACCGTTAAGCGTGTGCAATTTTTCCAACATATGGACCTATTTTTGGTGGGTGTTAACCCTTTTGGTGATGTCGTAATGAGGTGAAATCATCGAAAATCTAACTTCCCGTGGAGCGGTCCGGCTATTGTAGCCTTCTTGGGGAAGTAGGAGAGCGATAATTTGGACCTCGACATCGATTTTCTTTGCCCAGAGGTTAAGTGCAAGAGCACTTGTGTCCGGCAATGTTTATTGCTATTGTTTTTGTTGAATTTTGTATGTTTTTGTTGTTTTGTGACACCATTTGGGGATTAAATTGTCAAAATCCGTCTTCCCGTGGAGCGGTCCGGCTATGGTAGCCTTCTTAGGGAGTAGGATAGTGACAATGTAAACCCTGACATCAATTTTTCTATGCCAAGAGGTTAAGTGCAAGAGCACTTGTGTCTGGCAATGTTTATTGCTTTTTGTTTTTGTGTTGCATTTATTTGTTGTTTTTGTTGTTTTGATTTTCTTTGATCTTGTGCATGATGGTTGATGAATATGGATGTATGCATGTTGATTTATTTTGATGGATGCATATGCTATGATGAATGCAAATGGTTTTGATTTATATGTGATATGCAGATATGAAATGGATGAATGGGGTTTGTGATGTTTGGCTATGGCACCATAGACTGTTTAGAGCTCTGTTATTTTGTTTTTAGGTGATTGCTGTGATGTATGACTCTGTATGTATACATGGTTTTTCTATTTTTGTATTTTTTGATGGTATTTGTAAGGATGAAAAGTAGCGCGGTTGGTTTAGAAATGTAGCTAAGGTTTTCTCGAGACTCAGACGGTTTTAACTCACTAGCCATGACTGTACTTTATCTTACAAGACTTTTGAACAAGGTATGAATCGGACTTGTTTTTGACCAAGTTATTTCACATCCCTGTGTGTGCAATTGAGTTCATTTAGTGGTATTTGTTAGGATACCGCCAGTGCCAGATGGGCTTTCAACCGAACTCGTACCGAGGATCACCTAATTAGCTCCACGAATTCCTTTGTTGTATGTACTAAGATTAATCTGCGGTGTAATCCAGGATGCCATAAGCTAGCTCATCCACATGCAAACATTGATCCGTACGCAAGTTAATGTGACAGATATATCGTCATGCGGGAGGTTTACCTACATTACCGATAGGCTATCAACCAAATTGGTACTAAAGCTTGCCTTATGACCTATAGAATGCTGAGAGTTCCAGGGATTCAAGGTCAACTCCCTTCTTTTCTTCAATTGTATTGGGATACTTGCTCATTTGTAGTGATGAGATCACTGTTTATTTTGATTTGTTTTTCTTTCGAGCAAGGGATTGGGGATATGGAGTGATGAAAATCACTGTTGTTTGTGCCTTTTGATGTGTGCACTGTAGTTTGTCAAATTTGGAGTTTTGACATTTTGCAAATTTTTTGTGTTTTGCAACTGTTGAGAACTTTAGGGATTCTTAGGGAATTGGGTAGGGAGGATGCTTGTCCTTTTGCCAACTCTCAGCATTCTAGGGGTCATTCGCACAGGGGGATGAGCAAGATAACCGTTTCGCTTGTGGTGACCTAGATTATTTTGCGGGTTTCGTCTTTCGTTCACACAATTTGGGAATTTTAGTGTTTTGATTTGTGTTGGGATGTTACGTAACAAGGTGTATTTCAAGTATGACTCTACCTTCGTAAAATCTGTTCGACTTGATACACTACATGGCTAAAGAGGAAAATGATGACCGAATCATTGAAACTCTTGGTACATTCCCAGACCACTGACTGTAGTGTGGTAAAAGTTATGCTTGGTGTTTTTGTTGTTTTTGTAACATGAGACAATGCGGAACAAGATGGACTATCAGAGCTATTGCAGCCTATGGTGCCTTTGACCTGTATGACTACAAATATGCAATGTATGGATGCAATGCTTAATGCAGCTATGTATTTTTGTAATTTTGATGGATTGTTTTTGGTGAAGGTGAAGATGAGGTGCGAGAATATGAATTTTTTTGATGAATTTGAGTATGCCTAGAATTGAGATGCAAATCTTTGTTGTTTTTGATGATTTTTGTTGTTTTGTTTTTTTGAATTTCTTGATTTTTTTTTTGACCAAGCGATTGCGATAATCGTTGGAGCTTTTTGGGTTTGACCAAGAGATTGCGATAATCCTTGGAGCTTTTTGGATTGACCAAGAGATTGCGATAATCCTTGGAGCTTTTTGGAGTGACCAAGAGATTGCGATAATCCTTGGAGCTTTTTGGGTGACCAAGAGATTGCGATAATCCTTGGAGCTTTTTGGGTTGACCAAGAGATTGCGATAATCCTTGGAGCTTTTTGGATTGACCAAGAGATTGCGATAATCCTTGGAGCTTTTTGGGTGACCAAGAGATTGCGATAATCCTTGGAGCTTTTGGGTGACCAAGAGATTGCGATAATCCTTGGAGCTTTTTGGTTGACCAAGAGATTGCGATAATCCTTGGAGCTTTTTGGTGTGACCAAGAGATTGCGATAATCCTTGGAGCTTTTGGGTGACCAAGGTTGATTGCGATAATCCTTGAGCTTTTGGTGACCAAGAGATTGCGATAATCCTTGGAGCTTTTGGGTGACCAAGAGATTGCGATAATCCTTGGAGCTTTTTGGTTGACCAAGAGATTGCGATAATCCTTGGAGCTTTTGGGTTGACCAAGAGATTGCGATAATCCTTGGAGCTTTTGGGTTGACCAAGAGATTGCGATAATCCTTGGAGCTTTTTGGAGTGACCAAGAGATTGCGATAATCCTTGGAGCTTTTTGGTTTTGACCAAGTGATTGCGATAATCCTTGGAGCTTTTTGGGTGACCAAGTGATTGCGATAATCCTTGGAGCTTTTTGGTTTGGATTATGGTTCTTCAGGGGATAGAGGTACCCCCAGCTTGATGGTCTTTGCACTTCGGATCTGGCTCTAGAGGTATGGGCATGAATGGATCGGCCCTATGCACGGAGATGAGGACGGGGTCCGCCCGCGGCACTGATGTTGCTATGATGTCTCTTGGTGGAAGTTGCTCTTTGTGTGCCCAAAGTGGCGGATGTAATGCTTGGTCCCACTGTGGTGGGTTAACGCGCCACTCATGCCCTAGTATTATGTTTATCTGTTGACATGCTTCTTCGATTTTTATGGGATGCCGATGTTGTCGTATGTGATTGTTGTGGGCTATGTCTGTTTCATCCTCACCTTCGGACAATGTGTATAGCTCATCAGAATCTATATATTCTGAGACATGGAGGACTCGCATCATCAGGTAGCCCTACGGTTAAAGGTTGATCCTCTTCGAAAGGAGCCTTATGTAAGTTGGGCCTTGGGAGCTCCAAAATCTTGGTCTCTACCAACTCTAAGTGCTCTAGTGCTTTGCATGTATCGGGAGATTTGAACTCCTCCTCTTTGGTTGGTTCTTGTTGAGGAACTTGGGGCTTATGGAGGGGTGGCCAGATGGCACCCCCATGCCTTGGTAGGGCAGTTCATCCCGCTCTTCTTCGCGCTCTGATTCCTTAGAGGCTTCTTGATGAATTTCTAAGGGTGGCTCATAAGCCTGGGTGGATGTCTGAGGAAGGCACCCGTCATTGGTTATAGGAGCGGCCTCCCATTCATGTCTAGGAGGCGTCGGGGGTGGTGCTTCAGGAATCGGGAGAGTAGCTTCCCGCTCCTGTCTAGGAGGTGTTGGGGGTAGCTTTTGATGAGGTCGCGATGACCTATCTTCCCCCATGGGTTGTGCCACTCAAAATATTTTGTCTTATGCATGTGAGGGGTTGGAGTCTTCTCTTGTGGTGCTTCAGGAATCGGGGAGTAGCCTCCCGCTCCTGTCTAGGAGGTGTTGGGGGTAGCATTTGATGAGGTCGCGATGACCTGTCTTGTCCCCATGGGTTGTGCCACTCAAAATACTTTGTCTTATGCATGTGAGGGGTTGGAGTCCTTTCTTGCATAGTGTGTTGGAACAGCTCATCCTTCTGGCGCTGAAGGTGCTCTTCGTTAATATGGTACGGTTCCTCTAACGGTAGTCGTTCGAGCTCAAGTTGCGTGAGTTGCTTGAGATGTGTGATATATTCGACAGATTCTACGATAGTTGGTCCCACCGCCTCATGTCTAGAAGGCCTAGATGCCTCTCTTAGATAAAAATCTCGGTCGTAGTGATCCAAGATCTCTATAGGACACATCCCTCTGTTAGGGGTAGCAGCATTCTCTCGGGGCTTTGGCCTCAGTGAGTGGTCTTGATAGATAGCAAGTGCGAAGGCGTATTGCTCCCGCACGGTATATTGCTCTCGAGGAAGGTAGATGTCTTCCTCGTGCTCTCTTTCATAAGTGAAAAAGGGGTGGACGGAGCTATCTCGCCCGCCTCGAGGAGCCTTGTGCTCCGGATTTGTCTTTGTAGTCCCGACAACTAGTGGGGGTGGAGGAAGGAAATGTAATCATGTGGTTCCTCCCATCGAACCCTATGTTGACCTAGCACTTCATCGTGCGATGACCGCTCATAGCGAGCATCTAAGGGAGCTCTCCTATGACTATACCCCTCATGGAAGGGTGTGTGTTGAGTGCTATGCTGAATAGGAGTGCCCTTCGAAGAGGTGCCCCTGTAGTCCCTTTCCTTTAAGGTGTGGAGGGGACTGCCTTGTGTGTTAGGTCGCCAAGGTGGTATGACCAAATCCTTGGGATTGTAATGGAGGTGACTCGTGCCTCCTTGGATATTCCCCATAGCCTCCGCCCGTGATTGGGCTTGGCTACGGGTGAGCACCATGACGATGTCTCTCTAAAAACCCTAAAAATTGAAAATGAGTCAGATGGGGCCCAAAATTGGCGTGTGCATCCCTCTTATAGTAGATAAGACAAAAATGAAGTTTCAAGTCCTAGCTCTAAATACATTAGGAGATATTGACATCCGAACAGCTCAAAAAGTGCATAGAATTGCGTGCCCAATTTTAAAACCTAATTTCGGGGCACTAGATGATGGAATTTGGCCCCAAAACTGACTTTTCTGGCAAATAGGATTCTAGGGAATCATATTTGTTTAAAATTATCCCAACTAACTCCCTGTAAAATTTCAAGTCAATCGGAGCTACGGTTGAGAAGTTATGGCCCCGACAAGATGCACTAAAATTTAGGGAAAAATGTAAGATTTCCCATATTTTGTTGGATGGTCCTGCATCACTTATGGGCACATTTGGGGTGCTTTTGGGTTGACCAAAGGGTTCATGGACACCTTTGGGGCATTTTGGAGTGACCAAGCGATTACGGGAATCCTTGGAGCTTTTTGGAGAAAATGACAAAATGCGTAGATTTTTTTATCTTTTTTTTTAATGATTTTTTTTTTTGTCTACACTAAGCAGAAATAAACACACACATTCACAAAACCGTGATTATCTCTTTTAAGGATTCTTGGTGTGCCCTAGACTGGTTTAGTGCATTTTGGTGTTTTGTTTTTGTTTTTGTAGGTTTTGTAGAACGTTTAAATGCATTATGTAGGCTCTTATAACTCCCAAAACGGTCGCCCCTTCAATATACCAACCAGGCCGATATACCAACCTCTCTATATACCCGCCCTTACGAGAGGGAGACTATAGGTACGTGAGAGCGGAAGGTACGTGGTACGTAGGCAGTACGGAAGGGGGATTGTCCTGTTAATGGCACCTACCATAGAAAACTTATTCTCGCGCGCATGGGAATCACCCCGGCTACGCTCGGTCTGTCTTCGTCGGGATTTACGCCTAACAACTAGTTGACAATCGGGAAATGGATGCAAATCAAGCCAAGGTGGTGATGAAATCCACCAATGGTCTTGATCAAGGGCTGGGGTCTTACGACCAGCTCCTTGGTTTAAAATTGTTTCGTGATGTGTGTGGGATTCGTTTTATTCAACAAAAATGAAACAAGCATACATGACTTTTCTTATGCAATGCAGGATAAAATGAAAACAGTCAAAGAAACAGAAACAGAAACAAAAAATTTAACAGAGATGATAAAATCCCTACCTCTTCTCTGCCTGCTCCAGTTGCCTCTGAATTTCTGCTCCGAAAATCCGCGAGCGAGAATTCGTCCCTCTGGGAGACGAATTGCAGAACAGAATTCGTCCCTCCTAGAGACGAATTTGAATTCGTCCCTCCCAGAGACGAATTTGAATTCGTCCCAGGGTCAGACGAATTGCAGAAAAGAATTCGTCCCTGTCAGAGACGAATAGCAGTCTGCAACAAAAAAAATGTACCTGTCAAGCACAAACACAAAACTTTGATCAGTTTTCTATGATTTCAAAAACCAGGGAACAGGGTCCCACCGTGATCGCCACTGAAAGCACGAGATTCGGGCAAAGGAAACACCAAGTGCGATTGCATTCAAAATTAAGTACGCTTAAGTCCTAGAAATGTAAATTGCATGAAATGGAAAAGAAACACATTGGAAGAGACACAATCAAATAGAGAAAACACAGCCCTTTCATTAATATCCCTTGATCTCTGTTACAATGACGTCTCCTCCCTTTTCAGGGGCTAGGAGCGCAAATAGAGTTTGATTACAATCACTGAATGATTCCTCTTTTCGCGTGCCCACGATTGCAATGGGCGGGCCAAGATGATGCCGTCGCTGATGTCGATGAGTTCTTCACCTCTGTTGCTTCTCCTGCGAACAAAGAAACAACCAAGATGTCAGTAGCACTTGCCGCAAATGAAAAGCGTTTGCTCTCTAAAACTAACGAAATATGCATGTAAATATTTGCCTGAAACAGTGAATACAGTGAGTCCAAATTGCTTCAAAACTTGACAGAAGATAAGAAAAGTTACCAGAAGGCCACTGCCACTGAGGCAGCTGGCCAATCCACCTTCAACTGGAATTCGTCCCTAGGCAGGACGAATTCTGACTGCAATTCGTCCCTGGGTGGGACGAATTCTTCTGTGTTGAAGAAACCGACCTGTTGCTGCTCCAATGTCGGATCCCGAGACCTGCAAAACGCCTGCAAATAGGGGGTTATGTAATTGGGGCCATTTTGGGACGACCCAGATGGTCGGATTTTCCCAATTTGGCCTCCACCCTCGGGAATTTGACCTTGACACCTGCAAGTTAGCGAAACGACAAAGCAATACAAAACATCCTAGAATCTGACCAAAAGTTACAAAATTGCAGCTATGGATTAATCAAACCTAATAACACAAAATGCAATCTAAAAAATAATCTAAAATGCTCAAAAACTAAAAATAGGACTTGGGAGGTGCGGGGGTGCCCAAGTGGGCCTCCCACCGTTGGCCCTCGATTTTGGAGCCAATCCACCGGGGATGGGCCCAAAACCTTTTAGGATTGGGGGGTCGGCGAATTGGTTGGTTCAGGTGTCCATGCGTTGGATTTGGGTAAGGTTCGAGCTTCCAAAGGCCACCCAACAACCTCCCTTGCAAAAGAGATTGGTGGATGTGGGAAGGTGAACCAAAAGGGATGCAAGTGGGTCTTCAATTCGGCAGCACTTCGTTGCTTGAAAACTCCTTCAACCTGTCTATTTTGGGTGAGAAAAGTCCCACCTTTTATAGACCCATGGGGTCTCTTTTGGGAGGGAAGCACAAATGCCATGTGTTGGCCATAGGCGCCATGTGGCAGTCTTGTCTTCCCATGAGGGAGGGGAGTCCTCCATTGACTTGAGCTTTGATAAATGCCTTTTGTGATAGTCTTCTAACGGCCCCTCTGTCCACCTACACACGCGTGCAAGGCAGGAGTCCTTAACTGACTGTTCTGGGCTGCCACTTGGCACCATTTGCCTTTTTGCCCGTTAAGCTTAGAATTCGTCCCACCCAGGGACGGATTCAGAATTCATCCTGGGGTGGGACGGATTCTATTTTGAATTCGTCCCGGGGTGAGACGAGTACTGGGAAAAGTGTCCAAGTGTGCCAAATTGCTTCTTGACCTTACAAAATTGCTATGAAAGTGGTTAAGACCACTGTTTAACCTCTGAGGGAGGTAGTCACACTTAGTCACCAACCAACAATCACACACCCAATTAAGGAAAACGACATGCATTCAAAGAATCATTGACAAAGACAATCACGCTCCTGCTTGGGGCAGTAAACAAGCAACAATCAAATCAATCACTCCAAAAGCTCCAAGGATTATCGCAATCCCTTGGTCACCCAAAAAGCTCCAAGGATTATCGCAATCACTTGGTCAAAACCAAAAAGATCGAAGGATTATCGCAATCTCTTGGTCACCCAAAAATCTCCAAGGATTATCGCAATCTCTTGGTCACTCCAAAAGATCCAAGGACGAATTCTAAATACTCATCTCACCCCGGGACGAATTCAAAATAGAATCCGTCCCACCCCAGGACGAATTCTAAATCCGTCCCTGGGTGGGACGAATTCCAAGCTTAACGGGCAAAAAGGCAAATGGTGCCAAGTGGCAGCCCAGAAAAGTCAGTTAAGGGGTCCTGCCTTGCACGCATGTGTAAGTGGACAGAGGGGCCGTTAGAGGACTGTTACAAAAAGCATTTATCAAAGTTCAAGTCAATGGAGGACTCCCCTCCCTCATGGGAAGACAAGACTGCCACATGGCGCCTATGGCCAACACATGGCATTTGTGCTTCCCTACCAAAAGAGACCCCTTGGGTCTATAAAATGTGGGACTTTTCTCACCCAAAACAGACAGGTTGAAGGAGTTTTCAAGCAACGAAGTGCTGCCGAATTGAAGACCCACTTGCATCCCTCTTGGTTCACCTTCCCACATCCACCAATATCTTTTGCAAAGGAGGTTGTTGGGTGGCCTTTGGAAGCTCGAACCTTACCCAAATCCGACGCATGGACACCTGAACCAACCAATTCGTCGACCCCCCAATCCTAAAAGGTTTTGGGCCCATCCCTGGTGGATTGGATCCAAAATCGAGGGCCAACGGTGGGAGGCCCACTTGGGCACCCCCACACCTCCCAAGTCCTATTTTTAGTTTTTGAGAATTTTAGATTATTTTTTAGATTGCATTCTGTGTTACTAGGTATGATTAGTCCATAATTGCAATTTTGTAACTTTTGGTCAGATTCTAGGACGTTTTGTATTGCTTTGTCGTTTTGCTAACTTGCTGGTGTCAAGGTCAAATTCTTGAGGGTGGAGGCCAAATTGGGAAAATCCGACCATCTGGGTCATCCCAAAATGGCCCCAATTACATAACCCCCCTATTTGCAGGCATTTTACAGGTCCCGAGATCCGACATTGGAGCAGCAGCAGGTCGGTTTCTTCAACACAGAAGAATTCGTCCCACCCAGGGATGAATTATAGTCAGAATTCGTCCTGCCCAGGGACGAATTCCAGTTGAGGGTGGATTGGCCAGCTGCCTCAGTGGCAGTGGCCTTCTAGTAACTTTTCTTACCTTTTGTCAAGTTTTGAAGCAATTTGGATTCACTGTATTCACTGTTTCAGGCAAATAATTACATGCATATTTTGTTAGTTTTAGAGAGCAAACACTTTTCATTTGCAGCAGGTGCTACTGATGTCTTGGTCATTTCTTTGTTCACAGGAGAAGCAACAGAGGCGAATAACTCATCGACATCAGCGACGACATCATATTGGCCTGCCCATTGCAATCGTGGGCACGCGGAAAGAGGAATCATTCAGTGATTGTAATCAAACTCTATTTGCGCTCCTAGCCCCTGAAAAGGGAGGAGACGTCATTGTAACAGAGATCAAGGGAAATTAATGAAAGGGCTGTGTTTTCTCTATTTGATTGTGTCTCCTCAAATGTATCTCTTTTCCATTTCATGCAATTTACATTTCTAGGACTTAAGCTTACTTAATTTTGAATGCAATCGCACTTGGTGTTTCCTTTGCCCGAAATCTCGTGCTTTCAATTACAACTTGCACATTGACACTTGTGTATTTATTACAATGCTTGAAGTAGCTAACTTCCCCTTAAACTAATCTCTTACTCTAACTATGTACTAAAGTTGGTACATTTACATGACCCAAATAATGTAATTTGCTCTAAATCTAACAAAGAATATGTTTTATTTTATATAGTTTAAAATTTCTATGTTTGGCTAATTTATTATTAAATACTTGGATTATTGCAATATGAAAGAAATCTAAATGAAAACTTTGTACTGATTTTACAACTTTGTGATAGAAATTTGATTGATACTACGTGTTATTTCTAAACTATAGTGTGGTAGAAGTTTGAATAAAACTTTGTGTTCATATCACTTTGTAAGTAAAAATGTGTTAAGTATATGAATTTAATAAGTCTTGAATGTGGCTTACTAAGGAAGAAGAGTTTAGAGACTTTCTACATTCTTATATATAATGGTTCTTTAATAGTATCTTCAAAGCATGGTTACCTTTAATGGATTATAAGGGATATTTGAGATAAAATCCTTGAATAAAATAT
The DNA here is from genome assembly GCA_028583015.1 of Wollemia nobilis. Classification (NCBI taxonomy): domain Eukaryota; kingdom Viridiplantae; phylum Streptophyta; class Pinopsida; order Araucariales; family Araucariaceae; genus Wollemia; species Wollemia nobilis. Next base: position 441,736 of record JAQPPZ010016925.1, on the reverse strand, counting down.
TTAATTAAATGGATTATGTTTTGAATAAGAAGCTATTTTACTTTAGTTTCATAATTATTTTGATTAGCGGGTAAAAGTTAAATGGCTATTTAAGATCTTGAATTGGTCACTTTATTTATAATGATAATCTAGGGGTTTAATTCCTAGAATAAATTAAATAAATGAAATGCCATAAGAATCTAATAGAAGAAATTGTTACGATACTCCATATTGGAATAGAGTATCCTTTATGATTTATTATGTAAAGAGTATGTTTAAAGATACCTAGTTCCACAATTATGGTGAAAATGACCCACCAATGGGTTGTCAACTCTCAAGGAGATGAGTTGGAAAGAATAAACCCTTGAGCTCAAAATGCTTACATAAATGGACTTGTGTAAGGAGAAGAACAAGAGGTTGTCAACTCTCAAGGACATGAGTTGGGAAGAGTAAACCCTTGTGCTTAATATGCTTACATAAAAGGACTTTTGTAATACGTACAACAATGGGTTATTGGATCTTAAGGATATGACTTTGAAAGAATATACCCTTGTGTTCATAACGCTTTCATAGATGGATTTGTATAAGGCATAGGAAATTGAGCATCCTTTCAAAATATGGAAAGGAATGAGCTAACTCAAAAAAAGAAAACTTGAGATGAATAGCTTAAAGGAATAGGTAGCACCTAATACTCATGTATAGACTAATATATACATGATGTAGGGATAGGTGTATTTTGAAAAGAGTCAAGTGAAATAATATCATACTCAACAAAATATAAAATGATTAAGTAACTAGTAGACCTTAAGAAAAAAAATATATTCTAAACCGGTTGGAAAATTTGGGTGGTGAAAAGGAGAGAAGGAAGGTGGAAGAGGTTCAAAATATTTGGAAGGTTTTTAAAGATACCTTTATTATACATATAAATAAAGAGAGATATAGGGTGGAATATTATTTAGTAAAATTGGGAAAGGATCTAGATGAAGAGCAATATGTGGACTCTTAGATGGAAAATTAGATAAGTTGGTGCAAAAATATCTAAGGGATGCAAGAGATGATATAGGAAAATAGTAGAATAAGTATATTAGATAGTGATTCTAATGAATATATCATAGTTAGGCCAATGAGCAATGGTCCCAAATAAATCAAATGATAAGTTATCTTTGTTTCAAGTTGGGTGAGCAAATTTCTTGGCTTACTACCATAGGTTCCTATGTCTTCATCTTTAGATTATTGTTGCTCTATTTTATGACCCTACCACTAGTAGACTCAGAGTGACCAAGGTGAATGAATTTTAAATATAGAACACACATAACCAGAGGTATTTTATTGAAATAGGTATGTCGTACATGATAAAGATGCCAAGAATTACTTCAAAAAAATATGAATATAGATGAATAGTCTATGGAATTTAGATGAATGAGGAAAATTAGAATTCAACTCATGTGTTGTTGATGTGCATGGATAATTGTATAATGGTGACCTCAGGTGTTGTTTCCAATGAACCTACCTATATAATGTTTGTAGTGTTTCATGGGAAGTGGTTTAAATGAATGGTAGGCAAAATTAATCTCATGGAAACCTCCATAATGCTCGATATATTATTTATATATAGTGTCGATTTACTCCCAAGGAAAGTTCAAAACCTATAAGGGCTCATACTGAGACACACATTGATGAGGAAAACACTTTCACCAGGTCTATGCATAAGTTTTGAGCCAAGAGGAATTGGAGGAGGCTACTCTTTCTCCCTTGTGTCCTATCCAACTAATTTTATTTTGTAATACAACTTCTATTAATAAATTTTATTTTTTAATATTTTATATAAATAAATAAGTAAAGTTTAGAAATATTGTATCTTAAAATATATATTTTTATTTTTATTTTCTAAATTTTAACCTCAATATATAAACTTGATTTACAAATTTTTAAATTAAAATACAAGTTTATAAGGTTTATTTTATTTTATTTACAATATAATAATCATATTTATATATTAGTAAATCACACATAGATTCTTTTTGAAAAGTTGATTAAAACATTAACTAATATTATTTATGTTTTTTTAGAAACTCCCATTAAAATATAAAAAATTTATATTTGATATTAAGTCAAATAGATCATATTCAATCAAAATTCTCATAAGTTATACATAGATTTTATTTGGTAACACATTTAAATATAAATAATTAACCCAAATAAACCATATGTAAGTGAAATTTTCATGAGTAGTTCATAATTTTCCTCTATGTAAAATATTTAAGAGTTTATTTTTATTTTCTAAAAATTATTTTCTTATATCAAATCCTTAATACAATTTTCAATGAGAAACAATATAAGCTCTTAGCTATTTATTTTCTAAAATTTAAATTTCACCATACCAAAAATCAACATATTGAATAGCTAAGTTATTTGCCATGTTATTTTCCTTATTTATCCATAAAATTACATTTAAAAGACATTAACACCATCAATGATTAATGAACACAAAAAATAATTCTATTATCGATGAAAACTCCATAATTATTTTTATATATGCTATTAATAATTTTATGCAAATTTCCCTCAGTTATATATTGTACCCATCATTTTTTATAGTAGTCTTGATCCCCATAAAAGTTATTTCACTTTTGTATAGTTTTTTGTTGGTGTTCCATATGATTCTAATGTGGTAGGAAAAAATTCCTTCATCATTCATAAATACCTAATAACTTTTTTAGGGTTTTGTTTGGAATCACCATCAAAATTATGTTCAATAAAATAAATTGTTTGATATTTTCATTTACCACCTATTGATGCAAATCCTTTGTATTAGCTAAATTATTTCAAATAATCATGAATACATATTCAAACTTATATCTCAATCATCTTAGATCAATATCACATATATATTCAAGTCATATAAAAGATACAACACATTGTTTTCAACTTTCTTGATTAGTACTATGTTAATAAATACTCTCTAAGAGCCAATAATATAAAGGTGTAGTTCTATGTGATTATGATATCTACATTTGAATTTTTTAATGTTACTTCCAAACCAATGAGTTTAATTAAAATTAAAATGTATTTTCATTGATACTTATATATAAAATTACCTTTTTTAATGCATGCCACATAACAACCAATCAATATTATTTTAGTTTATTGTGACTAAATTTATTTGCATAAAATTTTCTATTCTCTCTCATAACTATCCTTTAGTATTGGACTAAGTAAATATTATTCTATCAAATATAAATCGAGTATTGTCCAATTTAGTGCAACTATTTAAATTTTATCATTATGCATATAGCATTTTCAATGAAAATAATAAGATATTTTATTAATTATCAACAACTATTATAAGATTATTTTCAAGAAATGCTATGATGAAAACAAGTTGTACGCAAAATTTTATTTTCAAGTGAGTCCATAACAATAAGGTTCTATTTTTTAATAAGATAATATTGTTATGAGGCTCAAATATAGAGTTACTATTGTATATCATAGTTAATATACTATGCAATATGGTTATATAAGTAAATTAATTCATAAATTAACCACAAAAGTAATAAAACACTCAAATGCAATAAATAGAAATGAGCACAATAATAATAGTAATAATATATATATATATAATTCATTATATGAGATTGAAACGGGCCCCACCCATATTGCATCATCACCACATAGTGGTATTACAAAAAAAAATTAGATATTATCCATATATTCTTGGCAATATTTGAACCTTGGTCTCCTCCTTAAATTTTGAGGTTGAGATAATACCACTTGATTATAATAAAATAAAATATTATAATATATAGATTTGTTTTACACTACACCAATAATGAACCAATAATAGAATAGTTCATGAATGAAGGCGTTTAAAAACTTTAAAAAAGCAAATTTATTTTATGAAAAGAAAAAATCTCAAATGAATTTTACAGTAAGTGGATAAGTACTTAGAGCAATGATTATTTTACTTGTTTAGCAATCAAATAGGATTTCCAATATTGTACAAATGAGGAAAAAATTGAAGACATTATGCTCTATGTAGACTTTCATAATCATAACCTAAATCAAGCATAAAAAACTATAATTATCCTCTTCCCATGATAAAGTAGTAAATAGGGCCTAGAGGATATCATTGCTTGATGGGTTCTTCGGTTAAAATCAAATCTAGGTATCCATAGAAGAGCAATGTAAGATAATATTCATGACTCCATGGGGTATATTTACTTATAAAGGGATGTCATTTTGTATGATGGGACACTTTTGAAAGAGAAATAAATTGTATGTTTAGATATTTTAAAAATAAATTTATTACCGTTTATTTGGATTATTTGATAATATTCTCAATGAAAAAGTAGGATCACACCATTTATATTAGAAAACTAGTTTAAAAGTGTAGAGAGCATGGCATTTATCTTAAAATAAATATATCTATATTTTCTATGTTAGAAGGAAATTTGCTAGGTCATGTTTTATCTAAATAGAGAATCAAATTTTAATTTTTAATATGTCTAGATGATTAAAGAGCTTCCACTACTTGCTAATAATAAAATGTACTATTTCTTGGATAAATTTAATTTACATAGAAGGTTTATACTTGATTTTACAAATATAGTCCATTCATTAAGTTTTTTATTGAAGAAGAATTATTTCTACAAATGGGACAAAAAGGCCATTCAAGCACTTTATAGGAATAAAAATGCAATTGAATCATTCTCTATTGTATCATTTCTAAAATATTATAAGGATTTTGCATTGTTATCATATACCTCTAAAAACATATTAGCAATGTGATACTAGAAAAAAATAATGATGATGATATTGATTAATCCATATAGCTTATGATCCATTATAGAAAATACATGAATTGAATTATATTACATTTTTTTTGCATTTTTTTATGGTGGCAAATTCCCTCAAATTATGGGATATTTATTTTTTCATACATGTAGTTGTTAAAAGTATTGTAATCCAAGATGAACTAGTAAATGAGAATCTTGGATAGGGTTAAGGTCCAAAAATTTTATTTGTATTATTTGGTGATGTTAGATTATGAAAATATCCTAAATAAAGTGGAAAATGCTCAATGAGTATTATGGGCACAAAGCATTGGTGAACGTTACACAAACCATGTGTACTACGTGGCATACGGGTCTTGCTTGACTAGTGATTTCAAGTTGAAGAGGAAGTTGAGGAAAAATATAACTAACTCACATTTATTAATACAATGTTGTATCAAAGAGGTCTATGTAGAATTTTTGAGTTGTTTGGGATCCAAGCAAACTCATTTAGTCATTAAAGAGTATCATCATAAGATATGGTGGACATTTTACACCAAAATACTACCTACTATATGCTAATACTAGGATACTATTAGCCTACTATTTTCAAGGATGTATATATAAAAGTTAGAAAATATTTTTTTTCTTCCAATGACATTTAGACATAATAATATTGAGTTCTACCACTAAATATAGTAATAATAAAACCCTATGTAGAAAATGCACAATAGATTTTATAGTCCCCATTAATTCCCACTCAATAATATATTGGTAAATCTTGTAAAATAATAGGTCAAGTATATTGTGTCATATAATAGGGAAAATGAAATTATTATAGTTAAAAAATATATAATAAATCTCAAGATCCCATCGATGAAAAAATACAAGGGAGGACTTTTAAATCAACACCCATTATTTACACAAAAAAATATAGTGGACTATTGGGCTACTACAATCAAAATTTTGACTCATAGAAGAAAACATTAAACAACTAGTTACTAGGAATGAAAACATAGAGGTAGAGAAAGAGTGGGTGAAGATTATAATTGATCAATTTTGGGTGGCAAAGATTAAAAAGGAGGGTATTGGATCTGTTGAATTTGAAATACAACAATACAAAAATGACATAAACTATTTTGGTCCAACAATGCAAATCATACAGGTAATAAGGAGAGAAAGTAGGACCCTAGTGGTAGAAGAACAAGAACCAAAGAAGACCACAATGAACCTTGACAAAATTTATGATATTGTTATGACTAGAAATATTCGTGGTTCTATACAATACGTTACATAAAGAGTTTAGAGTAATGGAAGAGAAGGTATAACTAGAATATAAAAGGTATAAACAATTTATGATTAATCTATAGACCTAAAATGAAGAAGCTCAAGCTAAAATAGATATAAATAAGTTGTGTTGGAAATCACTAGTCATATTAGTCAACTCTAGATACATTAAATGGGATAATTTTGAAATCAAGTACATGGAAAATCATAGAAATTCTTTCCTATGGATAACACAATCAAAGTAAGGAATAAAAAACTAAAGCAAATTATGAAGGATTGCACAAAGATTATTTATAAAGTGTCTAACCAAATAAAAAAATAGATAGTTATCTCAAAGGATTCTAAAAAAAATATTTAGATTTACTTGGGCATTTGCTTTAGGTTTTAGTAGATTTATTCATATTATCTTATTAAAATTATATATTTCCTTCATCATAAGTGAAAATATGAATTTAATTTTAATAACAATTACGTAAAAATAATTTTTCATTAAAAAACAATAATCAAAGTTGTAAAAAATAGATTTATATTGATGTTTATGGTTCTTTTATTACATCTAAAAATGTTTAATGGTATTGAAATTATTCTTTACCTAGTAGTTATACACTTATCTCGGTGTTAACAACTGTCTATGTAGGTAAAAAAACCTATGTTGCTTCTTATGGTTCTTTGGCTACATGTATTTCGGTAAATTTAAATGTTATTTAATTATTCATTGTGTAGAAATTATAATTTTATGTTAATGTTTACAACTTTATCTAGGTACATGAAAGACAAATGTGGAAGTTGATATTTTTCTTAAATAATTCATCATTCTGGCTATTGCTAGTATTATGCAATTCTACTCTTAAAGAATATTTTATATATATATTTTATAATAATTTATTATTTTATTTAAGTTTGTAATGCCAAATTATATATAAATTGTGGTTTAGATACAATTTTTTGAAATATGTATAATTTAATAGTTTTCTTAAATAATTCATCATTTTGGCTTATTACTATATTATGCAATTCTAGTCTTAAAGAAGTTTTTTTTATATATATTTTATAATAATTTATTCTTTTTTATTTAAGGTTGTAATTCCAAGTTATATATAAATTGTGCTTTAGATGCATTTTTTTTGAAAATATCAAGTAGTTTATTCTTAATAATCTATATGTATGTATGCATTTGTAACAAGCTCATCCCTACACATATGCACACACCCTATCATTATATTTAGTATAATAAATATTTATTTAGATAATTTAAAATGGGATAAATGTTCCTAAGAGCCTTAAAATTAGCATCCATTTTATATTTCAAACCTCATAGATGATGACTGATATTAATATGTCTTAAAATAAATATTCATTTATTCCAATATAAATTATCAATATTTTAGTTTATTTTATAATTTAACAACAAACTATTTGGTGATTATAGGATGAACATATTCTAAGGATAAATATTAATTAGAGCTAGTGATAATTTTTATTTATGAATATTTACCACTAGAAATCTAAAACTACCATATTATATAATGCTCTAAAGAATTGTCTACTTATTTTTATAAGGCAAACACTACTATATCATTAACATATGATAGAAATATAAATTAAAATATATTGTTTCAATAATTTGATCCACAAAGAAAGCTTATAAGCTTTACAACATAAAAATCTAAATATAAATGAAAAGATAATAAATTACAATGATATTTCTAGCTCTTATTTGACATTTACTTTATGGTTATTATTTAGTTATTTATCCTAGTCATTTGTATATATTTTTATCATATTTCAATATATCCCTTATATGTTATATGTATTTGGTAAACTAAGTAAGCTAATCATATCATGAATTTCCATAAATGGTAAATAATTATCATGCATATTTATATGTATCTCAATATGGCATCACTCTTTTATCTTCTTCAATTTCTACTTCTACTATAAAGGTAATATTTGTTATTTTTTATATTTTAATTGCAATATGATGTAAGGTAAGTCTAAAATGAATTGCAATTTATGTTCTATTTTTATATTGTTTAGAGTATGTTTATGACTTTATTTCATGTGATATTTAAAATTGTTAATGAATGCGTGAATAAATAATATTATCAATTTCACATTTTCATTCTATTTAATTTTTCATGGTCTAACCTTTCCATCAATCTACAAAAACAAATTTGGTTGATAACTTATTTATGTGTAAATACCTTACTTATTTAAGAATTCTAGGAGTTAAAATCATGCTTATTATTATTATGGTAATACTCTCATTTCTACTAAGATAATAAAGCTAAGAGATTCTATCTCTACTCTTAGTTATTCTAAGAATTTTTTTTTATTATGGACTCATATAATTTCATTCAAAATATTTTTAATATGTCAATCTCAACAAGAACAATCAATGTCTTAAAATAACTTATTTCCATTTAGAATTTATTAATTTATTATTTTTTAACATTTATTTAATATTATAAGGAAACATATTATATATTTTTAATAGTTAATTACTATTTTAATCATTTTTCTCACATAGTATAAATTATGTAGTATATTCTTAAATATCTTGGACGAGAAGGTTAATATGCTTGCCATGGAATATGAATACTATGAATGAATATAATGAAAATAATGTTATAAAAATAAAAATATAATATAATAATATAATGATAAGCATTGGTCATGATACATATTAAAATTAAAAAGTAAAATTCTCTAGTAAAAGTGTCATTATTGGTAAAGATATATTTTTATAGGGTCAACTTATTTTAAATAATAATTTACAAGATTATGCAAGTATCTTGAAATATTACATACAAAATTATGTTTTATTTAAATAAATAAGCATATAATAATTGCATTTGAAAATATTAAAAAAAGTTTACATGACCATAATATTTTTATAAAGTCTAAAAATATTTCCACAAATATATTAAATTATATGAATAATCTAAGAAAAGGGATACTTATATCAATGCGTTAGTTAACTATTATGTTAACATCTAAATGGATATTCTTTGTTCTTACAATATGCTATAAATAAGAAATACCCCTTTGCTTGATGTAGCCAAGAAATTTAAAAATAATTTAAAGTTGAGACTAGCTAGTTTATTTTAATAAAGAGAATGTGAATCATTATAAAAATACCTATAGGGATTATCTAGAAAAACGCTTACGTGTGACTATTAGGGTACTCCATAAAAGGTGGTATAATCAATAAAATTCCCAATCTACTTTCTTACCATAATTCTACGAGAATATGTATATCCTTTATTTACTCTGTATATCATAAAATATTATTGTCTTTGCTTGCCTAAGAATCATATCATTACGTTTGTATTACTTTTTTATCATATATTTATGTATAAGTATTTGATTTTATTATGTTTTCATCATATTAAGATTATGCATAAAGAATTATAGTCATAATATGAGAAAGAATTGAAAAGAGATTATAATTAGTTAAAAGAGTTAATGTATTTACAAATTTCACTATCAATTGTGCTTCATTTTGGTGATTATAATTTGCTCTTCTATGTCGATTTTTATATTAATTTTGTATCTATCACTATGCTATTATTTTTATTATTTATTATAGTGCATATTATATGGTAAGTATTTTTAAACGGTTAAATCAAATTATTGTTGAATTTTGATGATCATATCATTGTAACTTTTGTCTTATTTCCTCTATAATAATTAGCATTTGAATATTTTTTATTTTAATTAAGTATATAGGTTGTAATATACCATGGAGTTATGTTCCTTTAGACATATGACTGGGTATTTGAAGTACTTGAAATGCAACTTCTAGATTGAGTTCATGTGACCGTTAGTTTCTAATAGGATATTTTTGTAGGTGAACCTCCTATGGTCCATAGGAAAGGAGAAGATCAATTCTTGAATATTGTAATATTTTAAACTACCCAATTATGTATGATTGAAATCACTAAATAAGAGTTATGAGGTTTTTAAAAAGTCTATTGTAATATTATGAGGTTTTTAAAAAGTCTATTGTAATATTCTAAACTACTCAATTATGTATGATTGAAATCACTAAATAAGAGTTATGAGGAAATAATGTCTTAAAATTTGATGATCTAAACCACGTTCCCGTGAAGATTACACGAGCCGTTCCCGTGAAGATTACACGAGCCGTTCACCGTCAGATACTTCACTCCGTAATCACTGGCTAAGGTTTTAGCATTGCTCATTCACTACATCGGATACCTAATCTTCTGTGATCACAAAGTTTTGATTGTAAATAGTGAAAAGGATAAGAGTTTTTAGTTTTTTTTTTCATTTAGATAATATTTTGAAATCTCCCTTAATATTAATATTATAATATATTTAAAGAAAAACAAACTAATGAATCCTCTATAGTCCTGGGATATAGTAGGCACGTCGTTTTCGATGACAACTGGAAATTGCAGAACCATGCTCGAAACAATCATTGAATAAAATAAGCACAAGCGCAGGAAGCTTATACACGAAATACGGACCCGCCGACTTTGTTGACTAGATATTGTGGATTTGCTTCTGGTGTACCTTTATCGTTCTTATCCAAATTTTGAAAAAAACGCGTATTATCTTCGGGCCCAGGCTGTGTTTGTTTGAGGACAGTCACAGCAACCAAGCTCAACGATTTAAGTACGATAAGGATTCGACGTATTTATATGTTTGCTTCGCCTTATGGTTTACAATGGCTTATGTTTGACTCCAACAGACGGCGCTACTTAATATTTCTTACATCCCAAAATCTATTTAAGACGGCAGGCATTGTAAGGATTGTAACATATCAATCCTCGTAGGCCATAGCCATTTGAATTAGTTGAAACGTCTTGATTAAGAAGGATGAGTCCATTTGTACAAGGCCTATCTCTGGTTCTCATGATCTTACAACTAGGAACTGAGATGGTGAATGTGGAGAGCATAAGCAGCCATGATGCCGTCCAAGGATTTCTGGTTCCGCAGAACGAGGCCAGAATGGCAGTTGGGGTTTCTCCGCTTAAATGGGACCGAAAGCTTGCCACATATGCTCGTACATATGCGAGACAGAGACGGGGAGATTGCCTTCTGCAGCATTCCGAGGGACCATACGGAGAAAATATATTCTGGGGCAGCGGCAATAACTGGAAACCTTTGCAGGCAGTGGAAGCTTGGGTGGACGAGAAGAAATGGTATATCTACGCCAATAACACTTGCAACGGCCAGGACTGCACCCACTACACTCAGATCGTTTGGAGAACTAGTACTTATGTTGGGTGCGCTATAATCAAATGTAAGAGTGGCGACACGTTCATGACATGCAACTATTATCCCCCTGGCAACTATGTTGGAGCCAGGCCTTATTGATGGACAATGGAGTACTGCAACAAAATTGATATTCGTATATTTTGCTGTGTTGTATTTGTGACCTTGATAGGTAAATAGCATATAGGATTGAGAGAAGAAGTGATAGTATTAGGAGAACGTTTAACGATCAGGGCGCTGAGAGGCTTCCTGATTTCCAGTAAGTATGAATCTCATTGTATTCATATATATAGCTCGATCCGATAAACATTTTAGGAATGTTATGACCACTTCAATTATTAAAATATTAATTATTAATTTATTTAGCTTACAAGAAATGAAATAACCTATCGAAATAATATTTAACCTTCAGCAGAGATTGTACATGTCTCAATTTATTAAAATATCAGAATATCTTCAGGGAGCAATTAAGTGCTGATGGCTGTGACCGAGGACACACAAGGCCAAATCCGTCCTCAGATCCATGGGTCTACACGTGTACTAATTTTTTTAACACTCGCGAACAGTTTCTTTAGGAAAAGGGGTGGCGCAAATACAGACTTTCTTTTTTAAAATTCAAAATCCAATCTGCACATATTGGCGGGTGGTTTTATTGTAACAGGTAATGTTCGCGACATTAGCATTCTCTAAAATTATTGGATAGTCTTCAAAATTAACATGCAGTTCCAATTTTACTGAAATATATTACCATGGAAATTTATGAGTATTACGGTGGCAATTTATAAGCTCTTTTAAATCATCTTCATCAAGGAAGAATTGCGTTTGGTAACCTATGTTGTTACATCTGACCTCTCATGAGGTTTGTTTTTATTTAAAAAAATTAAATTATTAAACTTAATGTATAAGTAATAGTTTTAAAAGTTTATTTTCGTTTATGTTGTTTTTGAAACTTTAAAGTGTAAGATGTTTTTTTATAATAATTATGTTTTTATGTTATCCTTAATTTTCTTTATCTTTACTTTTTTATTATGTTATTCTTGAAATCTGAAAGTTGAAAATTGAAAAGCCTACCTTGACCTTTTTTCCTTTTAATTTTAATTTTTTTTTTTAATTCCTTAAAAACTTCAACTTACATATTATACTTTCTCATTCCCATATACATTTCTTTTTACAAAGCTTAACCCAAGTTAATGTGAGTGAAATTTTATTTCTTCTCACCCAGTGTACAAGATGATTTCATAAAGGAGTCGGGTCAATTTTGAATTATTGATGGTTGAGTCCGTCAATTTTGAAGTATTGATGGTTGAGACATATTTAATAAAAGAACTGGAAAATTGGTAAGGAAGTGCTCAAAAAAGATCCCAAAACCCTATCCTATTTGGATAGAGAATTGAACCCTCAATTTCTTTACAAGGAAATATGGGACAAGGGGCAAGGAAATCGCAAGCCCCAAATTTGCATCTTCAAAATGAAATGAAACTTTGAGAAGATAGTATTAGGGTCTTCCCACGACATCAAAATACGATGAGCAAGAGACTTGGAAGGCTGATGCAAAAAAAAGTGCCCAAAGGTCTGTCCAAACACTACTATAACATATGATAGAAATACAAATTAGAATATATTATTTTAATAATTTATTCCACATAGATTATATGCTTTAGAACATAAAAATTTAAATATAAAAGTGAAGATAATACATTACAATAATATTTCTAGTTCTTATATATCATTGAGTTTATAGTTATTAATTAATTCTTCATATTAGTCATTTATATAAATTTTACGGTATTTTAATATATTCTTTGTATGATATATGCATTTGGTAAACTAAGTAATCTATATAAATCATATCATGAATTTCTATAACTGATAAAAAATTATCATGCATATTTATATGGACATCAATATAGAATCACATTTTTATCCTTTTCAATTTTTACTTATGCTATAGAGACAATATTTATTTTTTTTTTTCACATTTAAATTGTAAGATGATGTAAGCTTAAGTCTAAATTTAATAACAATTTATGGTCTATTTTTATATTGTTTACAATATTCTTATGAATTTATTTCATGTTATTTCTAAAATTGTTAATGTTTGGATAAATAATTTTATGAATTTCACATTTTCATTCTATTTAATTTTTTCATGGTCTAAGCTTTCCCTCAATCTATAATGTGTACATACCTTATTTATTTAGAAATTCTAGTAGTTAATATTATGCTTATTCTTATGATGGTAATACTCTCATTTCTACTAAAATAATAGAGTTAAGAGATTCTATCTCTAATATTAGTTATTCTAAGAATTTTTTAACTATGGACTCTTCTAGTTTATTTCAAAATATTTTTAATATGTCATTTTGAACAAAGAATATTCAATGTTTTAGTATAAATTATTTCAATTTAAAATTCATTAATTTATTCTTTTTAAACATTTATTTAGCATGATAAAAAAACTTACCATATGTTTTTCATAGTTAATTAATTTTTAAAATTTTATTTTTTCACATAATATGTATTATGTAATATAGTGTTAAATAAATTACACAAGAGAAGAGGGTCAATATGCTTGCCATGGAATTTGAATACTATAAATGAATATAATGAAAATAATGTGATAAAAACAAAAATATAAAATAATAATATAATGATAACCATTGTTCATGATACAGTGTAATTAAAATAAAAAAGTAAAATTCTCTAGTGAAAGTGTCATTATTGATAAAATATTTTTTATAGGGTCAATATATTTTAAATAATAATTTACAGGATTATGGGAGTATCTTGGAATATTATGTACAAAATTATGTGTTATTTAAATAACTAACCATATGCTAATAGCATATGAGGATATTAAAATAAGTTTATATGTCCAAAATATTTTGATAAAATTCAAGAATATTGCCACAAATATTATAAATTATATGAATAATCTAAGAAAAGGGATACTTAGATCCAATGTATATGCGTTAGATATTATGTTAACATCTAAATGGATATTATTTGTTCTTACAATATGCTATAAATAATAAATACCCCTTTGCTTGAGATAAACAATAAATTTATAAATAATTTAGAGTATTCACTTTGTATATCATAAAATATTATTACCCTTTCTTTTCTATGAATCATATCATTGTGTTTGTACTATTAATTATCATATATTATATATACATATTTTATTCTACTATGTTATCATCATATTAAGTTTATCCATGAAGAATTATGATAATAACATGAAGAAGAGTAAAAAATATTGTATAATTGGTTAAAGGAGTTAAAGTATTTATAGCTTTCAGTATCAATTGTGCTCTATTTTGGTGATTATAATTTTCTCTTCCATATAGATTTTTATATTAATTTTATATTTCTTTTATTAATTGAAATATGAGGGTTTTGAGAGGATCCCACAACCTAAAACAACCACTCTAGTAGGAGACCAAAACATAGAACCCGACAGAAAAACCAACCATAGGGCCACCAAACATGACAAACAAAACCCAATAGCCCAACAAGACATAGACACAAAACTAGGTCATCCACACCCAAAGGGATCAACAAACCATAAATAGGTCGATTCCTAGATAGCTCAAAGGCATCACCTAAGATTAATCAACAACATTTTATCTCAAGGAAATATTATTTAGCAAAAAACCTAGGATTCCATTCACATCCTCCATGAATTCAACTACAACTTTTAGAGTGCCTAGGATAGATTTGTGTTTATCTTCAATAACCTTTATAGCTTAGAGATAATTGCATTAGGACTCCACACAAGGAGTGCTAATAGGAACTACCTCTTCAAAAAAAAATTATTTTTTCACAACTGGTGGGTCCTCCGAATTAGAATTGACAATCTTCATTGGTGAATCCTCCTTGATATTTCTCTTCTCTGATAATATCTTGGAGCATCTCATCTTACCTCCCTATACCCCATTCAAATCCACAGAGAAATCCCCAAATATCTTATTGCTATCATCCACTTTGAGTGAATCAGAGGAACTCTCTAATTGAATAGACTCTAAAGAAACTAAATCAAACTTTTTGAAGCCATGCAATTTACATCCTATCACACCCATATAGGAAACAAAGGACTCCCTAGCTAAACTTTCAGGATGGGCATCCGATGAGAAAGGGCTTAGGCTAAAATATAAATCACTAAACTCAACATG
The DNA here is from genome assembly GCA_028583015.1 of Wollemia nobilis. Taxonomy (NCBI): domain Eukaryota; kingdom Viridiplantae; phylum Streptophyta; class Pinopsida; order Araucariales; family Araucariaceae; genus Wollemia; species Wollemia nobilis. Next base: position 426,276 of record JAQPPZ010016925.1, on the reverse strand, counting down.
GGTAGAAATATTCTCCTAAAGGATAGAGAAATTCGGTGATGAGAAAGGATTAGAATCAATAAAGTTGATAATATCCGCTACCTCCAATCCTCTAGCTTTGGCCATAAATTCAATGATCAACAAGGCTAGGCCTTTGTGAAGAAAGTTTAATCCTATCCTATTTCTAGCATCTATAATTGATTTATTCATGGGCTAAAATAGGAATGCAAGTACATTTATTAACCTATTGTAGACACCAAAACAGCACCAATCCGATTATGTGACTGCAAACACTGATCGCTTTGACAAACACAGCCCCCAATGCAGCCCTCAGAGGTCAAACAGTGGTCTTAACCACTTTCATAGCAGTTTTGTAAGGTCAAGGAGCAATTTGGCACACTTGGGCACTTTGCCCGACATTCGTCTCACCCGGAGACGAATTCAAAATAGAATCCGTCCCACCCCAGATGAATTCTCGAATCCGTCCCCGGGTGGGACGAATTCTAAGCTTAACGGGCAAAAGGGCAAATGGTGCCAAGTGGCAGCCCGCAATAGTCAGTTAAGGGCTCCTACCTTGCACGCATGTGTAAGTGGACAGAGGGGCCGTTAGAGGACTGTTACAAGAAGCATTTATCAAAGTTCAAGTCATGGAAGGACTCCCCTCCCTCATGGGAAGACAAGACCGCCACATGGCGCCCATGGTCAACACTTGGCTTTTGTGCTTCCCTCCCAAAAGAGACCCCTTGGGTCTATAAAAGGTGGGAATTTCCTCACCCAAAATATGCAGGTAGAAGGAGTGTTGAAGCAACGAAGTGCTGCCGAATCGAAGACTCATTTGCATCCCCCTTTGTTCACCTTCCTACATCCATCAATCTCTTTTGCAAAGGAGGTTGTTGGGTGGCCTTTGGAAGCTCGAACCTTACTCAAATCCGACGCATGGACATCTCGAACCCATCAATTCGCCGACCCCCCAATCCTAAAAGGTTTTGGGCCCATCCTTGGTGGATTGGCTCCAAAATCGAGGGCCAACGGTGGGAGGCCCACTTGGGCACCCCCGCACCCCCAAATTCTAATTTCAGTTTTTGAGCACTTTAGATTAATTTTTAGATTGCATTCTGTGTTACTAGGTCTGATTAGTCTATAATTGCAATTTTGTAGCTTTTGGTCAGAGTTTAGGGTGTTTTGTATTGCTTTATCGTTTTGCTAACTTGCAGGTGTCAAGGTCAAATTCCCGAGGGAGGAGGTCAAATTGGGAAAATCCGACCATCTGGGTCGTCCCAAAATGGCCCCAATTACCTAACCCCCCTATTTGCAGGAGTTTTGCAGGTCCCGAGATCTGACATTGGAGCAGCAGCAGGTCGATTTCTCCTATTCGTAAGAATTCGTCCCACCCAGGGACGAATTACAGTCAAAATTCGTCCTGCCTGTGGACGAATTCCAGCTTTAGGTGAATTGGCCAGCCGCCTCGATGGCAGTGGCCTTCCGTGACTCGTTCTTACCTTCCGTCGATTTTGAAGCAATTTGGATTCACCGTTTTCATGGTTTCGTGCAAATATTCGTATACATATTTTGTTAGTTTTAGAGAGAGAATGATTTTCATTTGCAACAGGTGCTACTAACGTCTTGATCATTTCTTTGTTTGCAGGAGAAGCAGCAGAGGCGAAGAACCCATCAACATCGACGGCGACATCATCTTAGCCCGCCCAGTGCAATCGTGGGCACGCGGAAGGAGGAACCATTCAACGATTGTAATCAAACCTTATTTGCGCTCCTAGCCCCTGAAAAGGGAGGAGGCATTATTGTAACAGAGATCGAAAGAAATTAATGAAAGGGCTGTTTTTCTTTATCTGATTGCGTCTCTTACAACATGTCTCTTTTTCGTTTCATGTAATTCATATTTCTAGGACTTAGGCGTGCTTAACTTTGAATGCAATTGCACTTGAATGATTTCCTTTGACCGGAATCTCGTGCTTTCAGTGGCGATCACGGTGGGACCCTGTTCCCTGGTTTTGAAATCATAGAAACTAATTAAAATTTTGTGTTTGTGCTTGACAGGTACACTTTTTTTTGTTGCAGACTGCTATTCGTCTCTGACAGGGACGAATCCTTTTCTGCAATTCGTCTGACCCTGAGACGAATTCAAATTCGTCTCTGGGTAGGACGAATTCTTTCTCGCAATCTGCCTCCCGGAGGGACGAATTCCCGTCTCGTGGATTTTCAGAGCAGTAAATTCAGAGATAACAGGAGCAGGCAGAGAAGAGGTAGGGATTTTCATGATCTCTGTTATAATTTTCTGTTTCTGTTTCTGTTTCTGCTTTGTTAATTGTTTTCATTTAATCTTGCATTGCATTAGGAAAAGTCATGTATGCTAGTTTCATTTTATTGGATAAAACGAATCCCACACACATCACGAGACAACTTTAAACCAAGGAGCTGGTCTTAAGACCCCAGCCCTTGATCAAGACCATTGGTGGATTTAATCACCGCCTTGGCTTGATTTGCATCCATTTCCCGATTGTCAACTGTTGTTAGGCGTAAATCCTGACGAAGACAGACCGAGCGTAGCTGGGGTGATTCCCATGCGCGCGAGGATAAGTCTTCTATGGTAGGTGTCATTAACAGGACAATCCCCCTTCCGTACCGCCTATGTACCACGTACCTTCTCGCTCTCACGTACCTATAGTCTCCCTCTCGTAAGGGCGGGTATATAGAGAGGTTGGTATATCGGCTCGCGGTGTATATTGAAGGGGCGACCTTTTGGAGTTATAAGAGCCTACATGATGCATTTAAACGTTCTACAAAACTTACAAAAACAAAACAAAACATCAAAATGCACTAAACCAGTTTAGGGCACACCAAGAATCCTTAAAAGAGATAATCACGGTCTTGTGAATGTGTGTGTTTAATTCTGCTTAGAGTAGACAAAAAAAAAAAAAAAAAAAGAGAAAATCATAAAACGAGATAAAAAATTATTTAGATAGCATAGAAGCACCGCAATGGTGTACACCCGTAGTCAAGCCCAATCAAGGGCAGAAGCTCCGAGAGGTACACAAAAAGCAGGCACAAGTTGCCTTCACTTCAGTCCTGAGGATTTGGTTATACCGCCTTATCGGTCTAACCTACAAAAGAATCCAATTCGTAATCCTCGGTGGGGTATGCCTATTCAAAGCAGCCCCTTTCGGGAAGATGCCTTACATGTAGACCTTGACATAAATAGAGAATCACCTCTTGAAGGTAGGCATGAGTGGCCATCGCGCAATGAAGCGCTAAACAGGCACACTGTCCATTTAGAGGGGCAACATGGATATGGCGTCCCTTCTTTACCTATCATCAGAATAGAAAGACCACATCCGGAGCGCAGGGCTCCTTACATAGGGCGACCTAACTCCGCCCATCCCATTTACACTCATGAAAGGGAGTATGAGGAAAACCATCACATTCCTCGAGAGCAACAAACAATGCGGGAACCTTGCATTTCCGCACCAGCAGGATATCATGATCACCCCTTGAGGCCGTAACCTCGAGCACATACCACCTACCTCGACGGAGGGAAGCGACCCATTGAAACCTTAGAGCATCAAAATCAAGGTAGACCCATAGGAGGAACATTTGAACCTCCCAAACAAAATAGGGTAGAACAAATTGATCCGGCTGTCGCCAGATATACCACCCGTCAAGCCCAAATCATGCGGCTTAAACAAAGTCAACAAGAGATAGAGTATCAATACCGCTTGGATAAAGAACGCATGCAACGCGAAGCGGATGAGTTACGCTATGAAATACCTGAGAGGGGGCCAACCCCTCGCATCCAAAGAGCTGAACAAGATGAGAGGCGTAATCCATTGGCGCAAGACAGTCTCCACGACCTCGTCAAACTCTGCCTCCAAGACCCCATAGATTTGAAAGGGAGGCAACTCCCCGAAACAATGATGGGTACCTTCAGCAAGAACTTGATCAGGGTCATAGGTTTCGCCCTGAGACTCCTCAAGAATTTTACGAGGAGTATGAACCAGAAGAGGAGTATATCGAAACTCCCCATCAAGGCAGGAAGGATGCCATTCGGCCACCCCTCCATAGGCCTCCAGTTTACCGTAACTTGCAACAAGAGCGAACAAGAGAGGAAGAAATAAAATCTTCCGATGCATACCAAGCGCTATTGGAGCGTTTAGAGTCGGTGGAGACAAAAGCTGCCGGGCATCAAAAACCCACATTACGTCTACTCCGCAATAATCCGGTGCATCCCTCAGTGCCTACACCTCTCTACCCCGAACACTTTAAGTTGCCTCAATTGGCAGTTTTTAAAGGTGAAGAGGACGCACAGGAACATGTTACACGGTTTCTAAGCCAATGCTTCGGCATTCAAGATAATGACGCGTTATTGCTTAGAACATTCATAACCACATTCGCAGGCCCCGCCTCGGATTGGTTCACACAGCTGCCCAAACACAGCATAAGCAGCTTAGATCAGCTAGTAGATGCGTTTCTTGAACGCTTCGCCTTCAACACAAGGAAGAAGGCATCACTTAGTGATCTTGCTAGCCTTAAACAATTTGAGGAGGAAACAATGGCAACGTACGGGAACCGATGGAGAGCTTTGCTTTCTAAGTTACCCTACCGTCCTCCCATGTCGGACCTCACGCAAATGTTCACGAAAAGTTGTTTAAAATCAATCTCCGGTCTATTGTTGTCGCGACAATACGACAGCTTAGAAGAAGCTTTGGCGCAAGCCAGAGTCATAGAAGAGATTAAGATAGGCGAAGGCGCAATTGCCAAGCCTAAGAAGAAAGAGTGGAATAAAACCACTAAAACCGGGACAATGCAACCACAACACGCTGCAATCAACCAAGTTGCGATAAATGTCCCAGACACTGTGCAAGAAACGTAGCCTCAAAAGGCTAACTACCAGGCAGTGCCTCCTGCTTACGAAAGAGATAACAGGAGACAAGAACAGTATCAGCAGCGTCGCCCTAGGCGATAATTCACCCCGTATGCGGAGTCTAGGGACTCCTTATTTGACCGCTTGTCAGCGGCGAATCTAGTTACTCTACCAGAAATCCAAATTTTTGACCCTAGCGTTCCTAAGCCTAAGGGGTATAGGGAGGAATTGTATTGCAGATTTCATAGACGCAGAGGACATGACCTAAACGGGTGCTGGAAATTCAAAGAACTAGTCCAGGATTTGATCGACAATCGAACATTGGTCGTGGACAACCCCATCGCACCTAACAACCAACAAATGGGGGTATTCAAGGACCCCTTGCCTGCCCACGAGGCGCAGCACAAAACCGCTCCAAATAAACGAGGTGCGACAAGATCTTCCCGCACAAGGATTTGTGGGAATGATTAGCATTGTAACAAGGAACAAAAAATACCCAGCAGTTGCCCCCGAGGTACCTGCGAGGGAAGTTCCGTCGACATCGCAGCCTCAACAACGCCCGATGCAGTTACCTCCGCCTAGACCTGAGGTCACGATACGAACCAAACTCACGCAGAGTTTGCGGACCACGTCACCTAGGGTCGTCCATCTACGAGCTTATTCAACAATCACTCCACATAGAGAAGCTCTTATGGACATCTTAAAAGCCATTGAAGTACAACCCCACGAAGCTAATTCTTTCAACGCTTTCGTGGGACATGTGAAACAATGTACGGAGCCCGTCATCACATTCAAAGAAAATGAGGTCAAAACAATATCGAATGACATGCCGGATCCACCCCCGCACGTTATCGCGCGGGTCAACGGGATCCCGTACAAGAGAGTGCTCGATAGATACCGGCTCGTCCAAGTAACATTATAACCACTGCTGCGTTAAAGCATTTAAAACTGCCAGCCTCTCACATCACAGCTTCCACGTACACACTGCGAGCTTTTAACGATGCAATTTGCTCGACAGTCGGCACGGTTGTTCTGCCTATACAGGTAGGACAAAAGTCAATACCCACACTCGCCATGTGTTGGAAGGCGAAATGGCTTATAACATACTCGTCGGGGCGGCCTTGGATCGTGGACATGAAGTGTGTCCCCTCGATCGCACACCATTGCTTGAAGTATGCCTATGAAGGGCAAATACATGTAGTCCCAATGGACTTAGAGCCCTTCAAGTATTGCAATGCGGTACAATTCATACCTCAATCGACCCTACCATCAACGCATGTGGATTTTCAATTAAATCCATCTAAACAGGGTCCGATACCGCAGGCACAACTGGTGGCCAATAAGGTAAAATCCCAGCCAGGTGAGATGTCATCATTGGCTCCTTCATCATCAGCGCCACCTATCGTGGCCCAACAGAAGGACAAGGGAAAGCAAATCATGGAGGAGGTTAAGCCTCTAGAAGAGGGGTTGCCCACGATCTCAACAATATCAACAGAGGAAGCGCCCAACGCAACGGAAACCAAGATTCCTGAACAACCAAACATGGAATGGACTCAGGAAGGACTACCGTTTCCTCCTACCCAATCATCAACAATCACTATTGAGATGGCCAGTACAGTCCTGGAGAGTACATAGTGCAAAATGTTGTGGCAACCCCCACACTGGAGTCAGTACAAGACATGGGAAGACCTCGCCTCCCCATTGGAACAATCGTCCCTTTAGGCTACCCACCGAACCAAACGAATTTTGTGTATGGGGGCCTTGATCATGGTTCTGAACCATGCGAACAAAAGGAAACAGATGAAGAACCTTTTGTCGAAAACATCAATTATCTGTCGAACCCAGAATTTGCCCTAAAATATCTCGAACAATGCAATTGGCATGGGTATGGGCTAGGCAGATACGAGCAAGGGATGCGGATCCTTTGTCAACCAAGATATCATATGCCATACGACAAGTCGGGGGTAGGGTTCAACCATCCCCTGCCATTAGACATCTTGGTTGAAAACATGCAAGGCCTAGAAATAGGCAACAGGGGGGGATTGGCACAAGACCCATACGCCAATCCAAACACAGAATACACATTGGGGGATTATCTCCCATGGTCTACAAACACCCCTGGTAACAACAATAATCCCTCTCCTTTGCTAGAGAGAGGTGAAAGTTCAGAGAGCAGTCCTCGAAAAGAACAACAACGGCTTCCAGATATTTTTATGAAACTGTTCCCCTTAGAGGTTCCGGACTAAGTAACGCAGCCTCAAAAGAATCATGTCCCTCCACTAAGAGTGGAACAACCGCAATGGGATCAGATTAATTCACTGGAACAAGAAGAGTCCTTGATGTCGGAAGCAACAGATGTTGAAGAGGATGAGCAATTTTGGATCTATGAAAGCGATTCAGAAGACGAGACTGAGATGGACTATCTCATACATGCGCGACGACATCACCACGCTCTAACCCATGAAGATCTAATGGGACAAATGGGTATACGGTTGGGACATGAATGGCACTTAGACCCAACGAGGTGGGACCAAGTGCTAGGCCTATGGCTCCAAATTCAAGTTGAGCATCGTCCACCTCAAGATCCCATCACAACAGTACCAAGGGAAGACCCCGCCTTCCTTTCTGCACTTAGAGACGAATTTGCACCTAGAGAGGATCCATTCGTGCCTCGTTCCCGTAGAGCCGCACCCGTAATATAGGGAACATCCGAAAGAATCAAGTCGTCACACCCGTGGTTCCGGAGACCAAATTCATTCCATCCACATGATCTCCATTGATTTGACCACACCCATCCGCAATCCGACCGATCCATCACGGTCATTACATCTAAACACGGATGCCATTGACTGGGATCGCGTCAACTCACCATTGTCACCATCATAGTACTGGCCTTTCGGTAAAATGCTTCATTTTACCCCAAGGACAACTCAAGATATTTTTCAAGTCGAAGAGGGACCCAAAGTCCCCAACGCAGATCTTAACTCAGCCGATGATATCCATTTAATCCCAACTCCACATCAGTTGGAGGACGGATCTCACATGTCAGTCGAAGAGACGACTGACGTAGACATCGGCACGCATCCAATGAATCCACTGATTCTCAAGCTGGGGGTAGGCCTTTCCCCCGAAGAGCAAGCCGATTACATGGCCCTTCTTAAAGAAAAGAAGGAGGTTTTTGCATGGTCATACAAAGATATGCCAGGACTAGACCCACAGCTAGTCATGCACAATTTAACGCTTGATCCGAAAATCAAGCCAGTAAAGCAAAAACTAAGAAAGATGCACCCAACAGTGGCCTTGATGGTCAAAGACGAATTACAAAAGTTGTTGGATGCACAATTTGTCATCTGCATGGATTATCCGCCATGGTTGTCCAACATGGTTCCCGTCAAGAAGCCCGATGGGAGGATTCGCATATGCACCGACTTTCGAGACTTAAACAAAGCGAGTCCTAAGGATGATTTCCCCTTGCCAAGCATCGACGCATTGGTAGACGCTACAGCAGGTCACGAAATGCTCTCCCTAATGGACGGTTTCTCAGGATACAATCAAATTCGTATCAATCCTGAAGACCAACTCAAAACGGCATTCACAACGCCTTGGGGGACATTTTGTTATAAGGTCATGCCTTTTGGCCTTAAAAATGCTGGGCGCTACATACCAACGTGCTATGACGTATATCTTCCACGATTACATGCACAAAACTTTGGAAGATTACATGGATGATTTGTTAGCCAAGTCTAAATTGCGCTCAGATCATCTCGGTGACTTAAGCAAGATCCTCGATCGCCTCATAGAGCATAAGGTCAATCGAATCCCAAGAAGTGCGTGTTCGGCGTCACATCCGGAAAACTCTTGGGTTTTATAGTCTCCAAAAGAGGCATCGAAGTGGACCCAAACAAAGTCAAGGCAATCCTTGAAATGGCTCCCCCAACCACTATCAAGCAAACTTAGAAGTCTACAAGGAAAGGTCGCGTCGATTAAACGCTTCATAGCGCAATTATCTGACAAATGCCGACCAATGAACAAATTATTGCACAAAGGGGTCACATTTCATTGGGATGACGAGTGCCAGTCAGCCTTTGACGAAATCAAACAATACTTGGCTTCGCCGCCAGTATTGGCACCGCCTAGACCAGGTGTGCCGTTCTACTTGTACATCTCAGCTACTGAGGTGGCACCGGGCGTAATGCTAGCCCGTAAGAATGAACTTCACAAAGAATAGAGCTACTTACTATCTTAGCTGCACCTTGGTCAGTTACGAACTTAACTATGCATACGTTGAGAAACTCTGCTTAGCAGTGGTGTTTGCCACCAAAAGGCTACGCCACTATATGCTGAGCAACACGACGTATGTTGTGTCTAAGGAGAATCCATTGCGATACATGATGAGTCGTACTTATCATAGTAGCCGCACGGCGAAATGGATCATGTTGTTGACGGAATTTGACATTGAGTTTATTGGACAAAAATCTATAAAAGGACAAGTCATAGCCGATCAACTAGCAGAGGCTCCTCTTGAAGACGATCAGCCTCCGGTCATAGAACTACCCGATGATGAGGTCTTCCATGTCTCGTAATCGCCAGATTCTGAAGAGCCCGAGTCTCAGGCCGACATAACCTTATTTTTCGATGGTTCTAAATGCGAGCAAGGTGGTGGCGCAGGAATTGTATTCTTCACACCGCAGGGCGCTCCAATGCCCCTCGTCATTTAAATTAAACTTCCAAGTGCACCAACAACAATGCAGAATATGAAGCCTTGCTCCTAGGTCTTCGGACAACGAATCGCCATGAACATCAAAAGATCGAACATCTTTGGCGATTCGCTGTTAATCGTCAATCAAGTCAAAGGGGTATATCAATGCAAATGCCCAGTTTCGAAGGCCTATAAAGCCCTCGTGGATAAATTCTTGGCAAAATTTGAGTGGTATGACATCGAGGCACTCCCTCGATCATCGAATCGTTTTGCGGACACAATGGCCTCCTTGGGGTCACTAATCCCGCAAGACCTTTCCGGTGATATAACAACCATTCATGTCAAAACCTTATCGCAACCCGCGATGGAGCGCGCAAGCTCAGACTTGACGCCAGGAATCCACATGATCCAGATCGAACCATCTTCGGATAAGTTCTTTCGAATCCGAGACTATTTGAAACACGCCAACTGGGGGTCTTTGTTCTCCCCAATTCCCATTAATAGCAACACAACGCTATTTTTACAAGTTTTATCCCAATCAGCATTTGTTAGGGAAGAACTCCAAAAGGGATTGGCTGTTCAAACCGTCGAGGTATCTGATCAACAGGATTGGTATTTACCCATAAGAGATTACCTCAAGTTAGGTAATCTACCACTTGGATTGACGCAAGCCGCAAAACGAACATTCAAACAGCAAGCGGCAAAATATGTCTTGATAGGAGACATTTTGTATCGTCGCAGCTACGACGGAATTCTTCTTCGTTGCTTGGACCAACAAGAGTCCACTTGGGCAGTCACCCAAGTGCATGACGGTACATGTGGCGGCCACTTTAGTGGTATGGCCATTGCAAAGCGCATTCTTCGCATGGGCTATTATTGGCCATCTTTAGAGCGAGATTGCCGCGCATATGTCAAGAGGTGTGTGAAATGTCAACATCATGCCAATCCGATGCACGCACCTTCCCGTGCCCTACGAGACATCCAATCGCTTGGCCATTTTCGTAGTGGGGCCTCGATCTAATTGGAAAGATCTCCCCGCATCGTCAGAGCCGTCACACGTTTATCATAACGGCCATGTAATATTTTACCAAATGGGTGGAAGCAATTCCGTTAACCTCTACGACAGGACCCCGCATTGCGGAGTTCATTTTGCATTACATCATATGTCGTTTTGGTATTCCATCCAAAATAATCTCGGATAATGGGCCATCATTCAAGAACAAAGACGTGCGTGCTTTAACCACAAAGTACAAAATTCAGCACAACTTTTCAACACCATATTATCCGCAAGCAAATGGGCAAGCAGAGGCGTCAAACAAAACGCTAGTCGCCATCCTTAAAAAGACCGTCGCAGACAGTCATAAGGATTGGCACATACAAATCCCACTTGCCCTTTGGGCCTATCGCACTAGCATTCGGACGCCCACTGGGGCAACTCCGTTTTCACTAGTGTATGGCTCAGAGGCAGTAATGCCTCTCGAGTTGGAAATTCCTTCCCTCCGCATATCAATGCCAGAATTCATCGATGATGACACTGCGCGGCAGGCCCGGTTAGACCAGCTTACGTTGCTTGATGAAAGACGCGTTAATGCTCTCGAGCACTTACGTATCTATCAAGAGCGGCTTAAGAGAGCTTACAACATGAAAGTTCACCTAAGAGAATTTCGGGTTGGTGATCTGGTTCTGAAGGAAAACCAACAAAACTCTAATTTGCCGTCCCATATGAGGGACAAATTTGTGGCAAATTGGTTAGGTCCGTATGTCATTGATAGCAAAATAGGACCAGGAACGTACAGGCTAGCTTCTCTTGACGGTATCAAGGAAACGGAACCCTTGAATATCAGTCATTTACGACCATTTCATATCTAAGACAACCATGTACCAAAAAAAAAAAATAAATAAATAAAATAAAATAAAATAAAATAAAATAAAATTTCAACAAAAACAAACAAACAAAAAGCTCCAAGGATTATTGCAATCTCTTGGTCAACCCAAAAAGCTCCAAGGATTATCGCAATCTCTTGGTCAACCCAAAAAGCTCCAAGGATTATCGCAATCTCTTGGTCAACCCAAAAAGCTCCAAGGATTATCGCAATCTCTTGGTCAACCCAAAAGGCTCCAAGGATTATCGCAATCTCTTGGTCAACCCAAAAAGCTCCAAGGATTATCGCAATCTCTTGGTCAACACAAAAAGCTCCAAGGATTATCGCAATCTCTTGGTCACCTAAAAAGCTCCAAGGATTATCGCAATCTCTTGGTCACCTAAAAAGCTCCAAGGATTATCGCAATCTCTTGGTCAATACAAAAAGCTCCAAGGATTATCGCAATCTCTTGGTCAACCCAAAAGCTCCAAGGATTATCGCAATCTCTTGGTCAAACAATCAAGAAATTCAACAAAAACAAAACAACAAAAATCATCAAAAAAAAAAAAAAATATTTGCATCTCAATTCTAGGCATACTCGAATTCATCAAAACCAACACCATGCATAAATCTTACCACACTACAGTCAGTGGTCTGGGAATGTACTAGGAGTTTCAGTAATTCAGTCATCATTTTCCTCTTTAGCCATGTAGTGTACCAAGTCGAACGGATTTTATAAAGGTAGAGTCATACTCGAAATACACCTTGTTACGTAACATCCCAACACAAATTAAAACACTAAAATTCCCAAAATCGTGTGAACGAAAGATGAAACCAGCAAAACAACTAGGTCACCACAAGCGAAACGGTTATCTTGCTCATCCCCCTGTGCGAATGACCCCTAGAATGCTGAGAGTTGGCAAAAGGACAAGCTTCCTCCCTACCCAATTCCCTAAGAATCCCAAAAGTTCTCAATAGCTGCAAAACACAAAAATTTGCAAAATGTCAAAACTCAAAAATTTGACAAAATATAGTGCACACATCAAAAGGCACAAACAACAATGATTTTTGTCACTCCATATCCCCAATCCCTTGCTCAAAAGAAAAATCAATAAAAATAAACAGTGATCTTATCACTACAAAAGAGCAAGTATCCCAATACAATTGAAAAAAAGAAGGGAGTTGACCTTGAATCCCTGGAACTCTCAGCATTCTGTAGGTCATAAGGCAAGCTTCAATACCAACGCGGTAACAGAAGTAAACCTCCCGCATGACGATATATCTGTCACATTAACTTGTGTACAGATCAATGTTTGCATGTGGATGAGCTAGCTTATGGCAGCCTGGATTACAACGCAGATTAATCTTAGTACATACAACAAAGGAATTCGTGGAGCTAATTAGGTGATCCTCAGTACAGGTTCGGTTGAAAGCCCATCTGGCACTGGTGGTATCCTAACAAATACCACTAAATGAACTCAATTGCACACACAGGGATGTGAAATAGCTCGGTCAAAAACAAGTTTGATTCATACCTTGTTCAAAAGTCTTGTAAGACAAAGTACAGTCATGGATAGTGAGTTAAAACTGTCTGAATCTCAAAAAATCTTACACTCATCCCGAAAACCATCTGCCCTACTTATCATTCTTATGATACCATCAAAAAATACAAAAACAGCAAAGAAAAACCAGATAAATAAAAATAGCATTCATCCATTTTGCATATCACATAGGCATCTAAAACAATTCAATTCATCTGCATCCATCAAACAAATAAACATGCATAACAAAAATCAATCACATCATCACATGTACAAATCCAAAAATAAAACCGGTATATATATATATATCGTCAAAAAAAAAAAAAAGATGCCCGCAGGCTACAAAAAAGGTCCTTAGACCCCGCAATCATATCCAAAACCCAACCTAAGACGTCGGCCACCATGATCACGCAGGATCGGTGCGACGGGAACTACCCCCCGTGGTGTGGGTCCTACGGGACCCCGCAGGGCGACCACTGCTAGCCTCCCCATCATGCCTACTACCACCCCCTCATCCAACCGCCTCGCGGCGAGATGATGCCGATCGCTCGCCGGACTATCCCTCGTCCGTCGAGAAGATCTCGCCGATAGAAGGCTCGGGGAGCCGCCCGCCAAGGCGGATGACCTCCCTCTCCAAGTCTATCCGGTATAGACACCACTCTGCCTCCCGCCGATGATAGATAGACAAGGCATCATCACGCTGCGCCAAAACGCTATCCCGCTCTGCCAACTGAACCCGCAGAAGATCCCTCTCTAGATCCCGCATCCGAAGTAGCTCTGTAAGCCGTGCAACCTCATCGCCTACATCCGACCCCACCCCCTCCGTATCTGTCGGACGCATAGGACTCCCGGGGACAGTAGCCTCGCCAGGCTCCAACTGCTCCTCCACATCCTGCATGTCCGGCTGCTCCGGAACACCCAAGTCCACATCCGCCATGTCTGCATCATCCAACGGCCCTCCCCATTCACCCCCTGTCGCCTCAGCATCCTCCACTGCCGCCTCCGCACCTCCCAGAGGACCCTCACCTCTCCAGCGCCGCAAAACCCACCACGAGTCATACTCAGTGGTAGTACCTACGTCATCCACATCCAACACCTCAATAACAACATCCGACTCCTCGCCCGGTGGCACGAGGACAGGTGGCTCCGGATCCCTCTCGTCTCCCCGACGCCGATAGCCTACGGGTTCACCAGGCAACCCCCCGGCGCACCCCAAACCGTCGTGTAACCCGGCGGTACGGAAAGAACTCATGCTCCGTCCCGTGCCGCCCGACCAACCATCGCTCCCTCCGTACCCGTCGGAGCCACTCTCCACCCTCAAAGCCGAGCCGGGACAGTCCCGATAGGGACGCCAAAACACCTCCCCCGGAGTGAGCCGTGAAAAGGCATCAATGTAGTGCTCAACCGCACTCGCCCATCGCCGACTTCCGCCTCGCTCCGCAGACCGTCGCCACAACGCTGCATAGCCAATCTCATCATCCTCCATCGCCACCCGAGTCGTCCACGGTAACCCGGTAGGCCTCTCAACAGCTATGTGCTGCCAACCCCAACACTTCAACAAAAAGCTACAACTGACACCCTTCCGCTGTCGACAGCGGACCCCGTACAGCTCTCCGTAAAGCCGCGCCAACAAAGTCTGTCCCCATCTCAGGATCAACGGTGCCTCTACCGGGCACTCTGCCAACTGCCACACCAAATCCAACAGGTTCCACGGGAACCTCGCGCCTGACGAATCAGGGAGAAGAATGTTAGAAATGAGGCCCATCAGGAATGCGTGCCTCACTCCTAACACCCCCCTCTCCTTCCACCAGCCAACCAAAATCCCGCCAGCCTGGCAATCCACCTCGGCTGTCTCCACTGGGTCTGCTACACCCAGCTCCCCCCCATGCCCAAAACATCTCGTGAGTATAGCAGTCCACTGATCGAACGGAGATGTCCTAATAGGCAGACCATCTATCGGAATCCGAAGCAACCGATAGACGTCCTCAAGAGTCACAATCATCTCCCCTGTCGGGAGATGGAAAGTATTGGTCCTCGGATCCCAAAGCTTGATCGGGGCCGTCGGATAGGCCTCGATCCGAAACCACGAGCTCCAGCCGAGCCACCTGCTTGAGCCCAAGGGCATCAAGCCATTCCCAGTCGTCATCAGTCAAGGCCAACCGCGCCTCAGTAAAGGCAGCGGGTACACGGTACCGGCTCCTAACAACCTGCAAGCAAACAAAAAAAATAAATAAATAAATGAAAAAGATAAAATTTTCAGTTATAGGGTTTCTAACCTTAGTTAAACAAAAACATCACAAAAAAATCTTAAAGTTTTGAAAAGCGTAACACAAAAACAATGCATTAAATTAAAGCAAAATAAACCCTAGGGTCACTTACAGGTCTCGCCTCGGCTCCGCCGCTCGAACCAGTTTGTGCACTCATGATGGCAGAGAGAATTCCAGCAGCGCTTCGCTTCGCAGAATTACCTCCTCCTCCCAGAGCTCCAAAATCGCAAGAAAAAAATGACACAAATGAGCCCAAAATCAAGTTTTGGCCCTTAAATAGGCCTTTTGCACTGGAATTCGTCCTTGACTGGGACGAGCGCTTTGATTAGCGCTCGTCCCACCCAGGGACGAATTCTCCAGCTAGAATTCGTCCCACCCAGGGACGAATTCAGGCCAGCACAAAAAAAAATTAAGAAAAATGACTAAAAATGCACTAAAAAGACAATAAAACTGCCTGACAGGATTGCAAATGCAACTGACAGCATGGGCATACAAAATCGACATCGGGGTCACAAATTATCAATATCCTACTCCCTAAGAAGGCTACCATAGCCGGACCGCTCCAAGGGAAGACAGATTTTGAAAAATTTAATCCCCAAAATAATGTCACAAAAACAACAAAAACAGTACAAAAATTAACAAAAACAAAACAAAAGCATTGCCGTGCATAAGTGCTCATGCACTTAACCTCTAGGCAAAAGAAAATCGATGTCGAGGTCCAAATTATCGCTCTCCTAGTTCCCCAAGAAGGCTATCATAGCCGGACCGCTCCACGGGAAATAGGTTTTCGACGATTTCACCTCATTATGACGTCACCAAAAGGGCTAACACCCACCAAAAATAGGTCCATATGTTGGAAAAATTGCACACGCTTAACGGTAAACCCTCTAAAGGCAAACCTTGCACAAGTCATCTTGGGTCAAGCGACTCGCCGCTTCTCTCACGAAGGTCATTCCCTCATCGATTCGTCGCTTGAGGGGGTAGTCACACTTAGTCACCAACCAACAATCACACACCCAATTAAGGAAAACGACATGCATTCAAAGAATCATTGACAAAGACAATCACGCTCCCGCTTGGGGCAGTAAACAAGCAACAATCAAATCAATCAAACACTTGGCATTTCGTGAATCATGAACACAAGGTTCCCCCTGAGGATAAAAATGCCCTTCACTTGTTCATGACTCGATCAATGTCCAAGTTCAAGTTACACCTCACCAAAACAGGGTTAATACTTGAAATCAAATTCCTTAGCTCGTCAGAAGCAAGGATTCAAGAATGCATGCCCTTTCCATACTTGGGGCATCAAAAGTTGGTTAGGTTACCAAGAAACCCTAATCAGTAGTGCTTTGGTTATCTATTTTTGCTCAGCACTACGTCACCCGCAGCGCTTCCCAAAAAGGGGCATCTGTAGACACCAAAACAACACCAATCCGATTATGTGACTGCAAACACTGATCGCTTTGACAAACACAGCCCCCATGGCAGCCCTCGGAGGTCAAACAAGTGGTCTTAACCACTTTCATAGCAGCTTTGTAAGGTCAAGGAGCAATTTGGCACACTTGGGCACTTTGCCCGCATTCGTCTCACCCGGAGACGAATTCAAAATAGAATCCGTCCCACCCCAGATGACTTTTGAATTCTGATTCGTCCCCGGGTGGGACGAATTCTAAGCTTAACGGGCAAAGGGGCAAATGGTGCCAAGTGGCAGCCTGCAACGCTCGGCTAAGGGCTCCTACCTTGCACGCATGTGTAAGTGGACAGAGGGGCCGTTAGAGGACCGTTACAAGAAGCATTTATCAAAGTTCAAGTCATGGAAGGACTCCCCTCCCTCATGGGAAGACAAGACCGCCACATGGCGCCCATGGTCAACACTTGGCTTTTGTGCTTCCCTCCCAAAAGAGACCCCTTGGGTCTATAAAAGGTGGGAATTTCCTCACCCAAAATATGCAAGTAGAAGGAGTGTTGAAGCAACGAAGTGCTGCCGAATCGAAGACTCATTTGCATCCCCCTTTGTTCACCTTCCTACATCCATCAATCTCTTTTGCAAAGGAGGTTGTTGGGTGGCCTTTGGAAGCTCGAACCTTACTCAAATCCGACGCATGGACATCAGAACCCATCAATTCGCCGACCCCCCAATCCTAAAAGGTTTTGGGCCCATCCTTGGTGGATTGGCTCCAAAATCGAGGGCCAACGGTGGGAGGCCCACTTGGGCACCCCCGCACCCCCAAATTCTAATTTCAGTTTTTGAGCACTTTAGATTAATTTTTAGATTGCATTCCGTGTTACTAGGTCCGATTAGTCTATAATTGCAATTTTGTAGCTTTTGGTCAGAGTTTAGGGTGTTTTGTATTGCTTTATCGTTTTGCTAACTTGCAGGTGTCAAGGTCAAATTCCCGAGGGAGGAGGTCAAATTGGGAAAATCCGACCATCTGGGTCGTCCCAAAATGGCCCCAATTACCTAACCCCCCTGTTTGCAGGAGTTTTGCAGGTCCCGAGATCCGACATTGGAGCAGCAGCAAGTCGATTTCTCCTATTCAGAAGAATTCGTCCCACCCAGGGACGAATTACAGTCAGAATTCGTCCTGCCCAGGGACGAATTCCAGTTTAAGGTGAATTGGCCAGCTGCCTCAGTGGCAGTGGCCTTCTGGTGACTGTTCTTACCTTCTGTCAGATTTTGAAGCAATTTGGATTCACTGTTTTCATGGTTTCTTGCAAATATTCGTATACATATTTTGTTAGTTTTAGAGAGAGAATGATTTTCATTTGCAAAAAGTGCTACTAACGTCTTGATCATTTCTTTGTTTGCAGGAGAAGCAGTAGAGGCGAAGAACCCATCAACATCAGCGGCGGCATCATCTTAGCCCGCCCAAGTGCAATCGTGGGCACGCGGAAGGAGGAACCATTCAACGATTGTAATCAAACCTTATTTGCGCTCCTAGCCCCTGAAAAGGGAGGAGGCATTATTGTAACAGAGATCGAAAGAAATTAATGAAAGGGCTATTTTTCTTTATCTGATTGCGTCTCTTACAACATGTCTCTTTTTCGTTTCATGTAATTCATATTTCTAGGACTTAGGCGTGCTTAACTTTGAATGCAATTGCACTTGAATGATTTCCTTTGACCGGAATCTCGTGCTTTCACCTATCGCTATGTAGTTTGTTGAGGAACATCATGTGAAAGCTCCTAACAATATATTTCAAAGTATCAAGAGTGAAATACTCCATGGTAACCATGAGCACTCGATTCCATGAATGTTGGAGAGCTTTAGATTTAAATCCATTATGTTCCCTTGGAAAAATTTTCCCTTCATCTAGAAAGTAGCTTAGTTCCTTAAGAAAGGAATATTTATCTCTATTATTGTAGTCCTAGTCAAGAGGGAGACCGGTTAGTTTAGTAATTGGCTTTTTTTCAATATTAAAAACTAAATCTTCCCAAATTAACCATACCTTCAAACCATGAG
Organism: Wollemia nobilis; assembly: GCA_028583015.1. Lineage (NCBI taxonomy): Eukaryota > Viridiplantae > Streptophyta > Pinopsida > Araucariales > Araucariaceae > Wollemia > Wollemia nobilis. Next base: position 407,589 of record JAQPPZ010016925.1, on the reverse strand, counting down.
AAAGTCATACAACTAGAGATCAAAATATTATGCTCATGAAATTTATTAATGTAGTCCAAGAGCCAGCCCCTTTTTAGAATACTAATCATCCCTTCATCCACTTTTATGGAGGCTAGCTCCATGGAGCTTCAATTATGTAGGCCTTGACTTCGAGCTCTTTGTTCTCCCTATTACCAAAATCCCCTCTCAAAAATTAGTTCTCACACACAAAAAATTCACTAGTAGCTCCTGAGAGGATCAAACGCAAAGTAAACTTAAAAAGAGAACATCGATAAGAAGCCACTTTAAAGAGAGAGAGGTGGGATGAAAAACATCAATACACAAAATACAAGGATGACTATCACCCATGTACAACTAAAACTAGGGCAACAACCACCTCTCAGAATGAATACCAAGCCACAAGGGTAGACATCCACCCAAATAAAAAGATAAAATAGAGCAAAAGGATGACTTTTGAAGAAAAACAACTAGAAGCCAAAGGTCCCTTACACACCCCAAGAGACTTCCATGGGTCCTCAAAGTCCCCCATAATAAAAGGTTTTGGAAACAAAACCTCAATAACCAGGGCCAACATAGTATACAAAGGAAAAAATAGGCCTCCAAGTAAAAAAAAAAACAAAAACTAGACTTGAAGTCAGTCAAACCATGAGGGAAGATAAGAACCTTTAGAACATCCAACTCAACATACAAAGAAAAAATAAGCCTCCAAGTAAAAAAAGTAACCACTAGGCTTGAAGTCAAATGAACCATGAGGGAAGATAATGACCTTTAGAACATCATGGAGAAAACTAGCACCAAATATGCCAACACAGTCAACCACATAATACACCTCAAAAAAACTACTAGGGCCAACCATCTGGGGAAGGATAAGCATTGCCAATAGGTATGCACTAGAAAACATGGCACAAGGAAAGGTCACGATAAGCCTTGAGGATACCCTAGATGGTCTCAAGGAATAGATCAATAATTTTCTAAGATGAGAAGGCCATTCAACTCTTCGAGGAAATTAGATCTCCACTCAGACTTGCCAAAGCAGGCAGCCCACAATTGGCCAAAAAGTCAGTCAATTTGTTCCCTTCTTTCTAAATATGGGTAATGTGAACTTCCTCCATATCTTAGACGATTCTTCTCATTTGGATCGCCATATTCTTTAGGTACCAATTTGAAGGTTTTTTCAAATTAAGCAGATTAATTAGGCTTAAAGAGTGGCCTTCCACCGACACCTTCCTAATCCCTAAATCTTGCAAAATCAATATACCTTAATAATCTTCTCTAGCCTCCGTAAAGAAAGAAGTTTACATGAAAAGATGCTCCATATAAACTGTCCCAATACTACCATTCTCATGTCTCATAACTCCTACTCTACTAATCCAAAGTTTCTTTTAAAAACTCCTTTAAAATTAATTTTGTATTTACCGCTATGTTATTATCTTTATTATGATGGATAGCTTTGTTATTTATTATAGTACATATTATGGGTAAGTATTGTTAAAAGGATAAATAAAGTTATACCATTATATCGTTATACTTTTTTACCTTATTTCCTTTATAATAATTAGAATTTAGATTTTTTAATTTAATTGAATATATGATTAGTAATATACCTATATTCTTTTATAGGTATGGCTTGGAATTTGAAGTACTTGAAACTCAGCTTTTAGATTGAGTTCATGTGACCGTTAGTTTCTAATCGGATATTTTGTAGGTGAACCTTCTATGGTGCATATGGAAGGAGAAGATCGATTATTGACTATTGTCACGCTTGGGGTTTTAAAAAGTCTATTTTAAAATTCTTCACTACTCAATTATGTATGATTGGAATCACTAAATTAGAGTTAGAGGAAATAATATTTTAAAATTTTATCATCTAAAACACTGTCCCGCGAGAATTAGATGAACCGTTCACCGTCAGATGCTTTACTGTTTAATCACTGACGAAGGTTTTACCATCGCTCATTCACTACATGGGATACCTAATCTTCCGTGATCACAAAGTATTGTTTGTGTAAGGAGAAAAGGTTACGAATTTTCGTTTTTTTTTTCATTTAGATAATATTTTGAAATCTCTTTCATATTAATATTAATATTATATTATATTTAAAGAAAAACAAACAAACTAACGAATCCTCTATAGTGCAGGGATATAATAGGCACGTCGTTTTCAACGACGACTGGAAATTGTAGAATCCTCTATATTGTTTGTGTAAGGAGAAAAGGTTAAGAATTTTCGTTTTTTTTTTTTCATTTAGATAATATTTTGAAATCTCTTTCATATTAATATTATATTATATTTAAAGAAAAACAAACAAACTGACGAATCCTCTATAGTGCAGGGATATAATAGGCACGTCGTTTTCAACGACGACTGGAAATTGAAGAACCATGCTTGAAACAATCATTGAATAAAATAAGCACAAGGGGAGGATGCTTGTACACGAAATATGGGCCAGCCGACTTTGTTGATTAGATATTGTATACTTGCTTGTCGGGTACCTTTATAATTCTTATCGAAATTTAAAAAAACACGTATTATCTTCGGGCCCAGGCTGTGTTTGTTTGAAGACAGTCACAACAACCAAGCTCAACGATTACGTACGATAAGGATTCGACGTATTTATATGTTTGCTTCGCTATATGGTTTACAGTGGCTTATGTTTTACTCCATCAGACGGCGCTAATTAATATTTCTTACATCCCCTTCTTAACAATTAGCAAATCTATTTAAGACGGCGTTGTAAGGATTGCAACATATCAATCCTCGTAGGCCATAGCCATTTGAACTAGTTGAAACGTCTTGATTACGAAGGATGAGTCCATTTGTACAAGGCCTATCTCTGGTTCTCATGATCTTACAACTAGGCAGTGAGATGGTGAATGTGGAGAGCATAAGCAGCCATGATGCCGTCCAAGGATTTTTGGTTCCGCAGAACGAGGCCAGAATGGCAGTTGGGGTTTCTCCGCTTAAAAGGGGACCGAAAGCTTGCCACATATGCTCGTGCTTATGCGAGACAGAGACGGGGAGATTGCCTTCTGCAGCATTCCGAGGGACCATACGGAGAAAACATATTCTGGGGCAGTGGCAAAAACTGGAAACCTTTGCAGGCAGTGGAAGCGTGGGTAGAAGAGAAGAAATGGTATATCTACGCCAATAACACTTGCAACGGCCAGGACTGCACCCACTACAATCAGATCGTTTGGAGAAGTAGTACTTATGTTGGGTGCGCTATAATCAAATGTAACAGTGGCGACAAGTTCATGACATATCCCCCCGGTAACTTTGTTGGAGCCAGGCCATATTGATCGACAATGGAGTACTGTAACAAAATTGATATTCGTATATTTTGCTGTGTTGCGGTTGTGACCTTGATTGGTAAATAGCATGTAGGATTGAGAGGAGAAGTGATAGTATTAGGAGAACGTTTAGTGCTCAGGGCGCTGAGAAGCTTCCTGATATTCATTGTATTAATATATTTAGCTCTATCCGATAAACATTTGAGGAAATCTATGACCACTTCAATTATTAAAATATTAATTATTAATTAATTTAGCTTACAAGAAAAGAAATACCCTATCTAACCTTAAGCAGAGATTATACATGTCTCAACTTATTATAATATCAGAATATCTTCAGGGAGCAGTTAAATGCTGGTGACTGACCCAGGACACACAAGGCCAAATCCGTTCTCAGATCGATGGGTCTACACATGTGCTAACTTTTTTAACACTCGCAAACAGTTTGTTTAGGAAAAGGGAGTGCTGGTGACTGTGACCCAGGACACACAAGGCCAAATCCGTTCTCAGGTCCATGGGTCTACACATGTGCTAACTTTTTTAACACTCGCGAACAGTTTGTTTAGGAAAAGGGGTGGCGCAAATATAGACTTTCTTTATAAAAATTCAAAATCCAATCAGCACATATTGGCAGGTGGCTTTATTGTAACATGTAAAGTTCGTGACATTTGCATTCTCTAAAATTATTCGACAGTCTTCAAAGTTAATATACACTTTCAGTTTTACTGAAGTATATTACCTTGGAAATTTTTAAGTATTACCGTGGCAATTTATAAGCTCTTTTTATCATTCCTCCCCTTGCAAAATAACAATCACCAGTTATAAATCATCTTCATCAAGCAAGAATTGCGTTTGGTAACTTATGTTGTTACCTCTTAGTTATCATTTATAGGTTTATTTTTATCTAAAAATAAATAAAATTATTAAATTTTTAGTATAAAAAAAAACTTTAAAATTTTCTTCTTCTTTATGTTGTCTTAGAAACCTTGAAGTGTAAGATGCTCTTTCATAGCCATTATGTTCTTATGCTACCCTTAAAACCTTAAATTACTATGGATTTTCTTCATCTTTACTTTTTTGCTATGCTACTCTTGAAACCCAAAAAGATAACCTGTACACCACTTTCATTTTTTTTATGAGAAGAGGAATTTATACTAACACGAGTAAATTGAAAAGATTACCTTGAATAGATTTGACTTCTTCTTCCCCTTTATTTTAGAAATTTCCTTTGCAACTTTAATTCCTTCAAAACTTCAACTTGCACATTGTATGTTCTCATTTCCATATCTTTTTTTTTCTTTCAAGGCTTGACCCAAGTTAGCTATTGTGATCGTTGTCATATGATGTTGGTGTTAGAATTTTATTGTCTTCTTTTTAGGAGTGGAATATCCTTAATTTGATTAATCTTCTATTATAGTATGCTTTCCTTGCTTTGTCTTAAAGTTTATCTCATGAACATTTTTTTTATCTCCTTCTTTATAGTTTAGACTTTGCAATGGTTTGACATGTGCACAATATCATAACAATTGTAGAATCGAAATACAATATTTTTATAATAATCTTGTTAAATCCATTCTTTTTATTCAAATTTAATGTTAATGGATTAAGATAAAGGTTTTGAAATATCCATAACAACACATGTTTGAGTATATATAGCATATTTTATTCTTAAGAGTTAGTCCCTCATTCATTTATTTTTCTAGAATATTTCTTGTATTCTTTAAACATCCTTATTGAAAAACTAATATGAAAGTCTAAAAGGGTAACCCATAATGGAAGCATCTTAACTGTCTTTGTTTTGATAGAAAAAATTTACTCCATGATTTTAAATAAAGGGCATCTTTCTCCTTCAACCATGAGCCTCCACAAATTATTTTATCTCTAATTTTTGAACTAGGCAAGATCATGAAAAAAAATCCTTTAGAAAGAAAAGTCATAGAGTGATTTCAATTCAAGCTTCACTTCCACTTGATCAAATTTTGAATCTTGAAAAACCCTAGCCACTATCCATAGAACTCACAAAACCATTATGTTGAGCAAGGTGCAGCGATAGTATTGTCATTATTGTCATCACACTCAGATGGATAGGTTGATGCAATGGACAGTTGTTCGGAGGTTGTTCGGAGTATGTACAGTGATGTTCAATGCTTATGAGGATATTTTTGATGTCCGGGTGAAGTTGTTATAGGTTGTTCATGCAAATTTGCAAAAATTGAAAAAAACATCAAGAAGTTGTCAAAAAATTGCATCACGGATGCATTTGGATATGATGGATCATTTTGGAACATGCTAGCATATCATAAAATAGTCCATAACAATGTTGGAAGTGTCAACACAGTGTTTGGATTGATCGGTGACGTTTTTGGTATCTTAGCGGATGATTTGGCAAGTGGTTGTACAGGACAAAAAAGGGCAGTTTTGTCATAAGCACTACGAGCAAACCAAGAATAATTTGATAGTAAAATTCAAATTGGAGGTCTTCATTACCTTCAAAAACATGTGTTTCAAATTTCTATCAAAATGGAGAAATGAGGCGAATGTTACAAGCGTTGCAAGACTGTCACAAAAACACTCTTTTTGGAAAAAGTGTGTTAGTAGCAATTTTTGTGGAGGTGGTATAGGTGAACCATAAGGATTTATACAATGAGATTCATACTGGATGTAGTTAGCATTGTAGATATTCTATGTTTCAAATTTAAGAGAAAATAGAGTTATGAGGTGAGAGTTATGATTGTTGTAAAAATAGTATAGGTCACTTTTATGTCAATTTGTTCCACTTGTGCAAAATCCATCAATTGGATGTTTTGACCTTGCAAAGTCACCAGAGTTTTGGTCTCAGTGTTGTTACACCTTCGCGGCATAAAATAGAGAATATTTTATTTTTGGTTTGAGGTGTTACGTGGCTACAAAGTAAGAGAACAAGTAAGGTGTCAATTCTTTGCATATGACATGTTTGACGAAATGCCTTCTCAAAATAAAAAAGTGTGTTCTTTTTAAGTGACAAGAGATTTTATTGAAAAGTGGGGACTTTATTTGGTGAAGAGAGAAGTGTGTATGGAGAAAAATAAAGAGTGAAAATCCATGATTTTTGGAGAGTGGTGATAAATGTCACTTAAGTATTTTGGGCATAACTTTCTCATATGATATCAGTTTGGCTGAAATTTGGAGAGGAGTTCAAAGATAAAGTATGACACAATACGCAGAAAGTATTTAACAATTGGTAGAACGAGCTAAGAGAAAAATCATTTTTTTGTGATAAGAGAAGATTCAAATTCTGAGTAATGTAGAGAGAGGGATGTTAAACTGGGTGAAATAGAAAGTTTTAGATTTTGAGCTTACAAACCATAGAGGGTTTTGGTTTTAGTGAAGACATTCATATATGTCATTTTATTATCAATATCAAAATTAAGTGGGTGCTTGGTAGAGGGGTTGGTGCTCCTTTCTGTTGGTGCATATAAATCAGGGGTTGGTGCTCCTTTATGTTGGTGCAGATAAATCAAGGGTTGGTGCTCCTTCTAGTGGGTGCTAGTAAATTGATTGTAAAGTTGGTGCTTTGCAAAGGCTATATTTGGATGGGAGTCCAAATAATCATTTTCAAGGATGTAGCCAAATCGGTGAACCTCGGTACATCTTGTGTTATGTGATGTTCTCTTGTTATATTTGCTTTATTTAGTTTTATGTTTTTATTGTTTTGGTTTGAGTGTTGAAGATTTAATTTTTAAAGAGCTACACTGATTCACCCCCCACTCTTAGTGTCATTGTGAGACTAACAATTGGTATTAGAGTGAGGTTCCTAAATAGGCTTAACTGGCTAGGGTGATCTTGGAAGTGACACAATGACAGGTGGTGAAGGCTTCTCATCAAACAAAGCACCATTGTTTGACGGAACTAATTATGCATTTTGGAGACTCAAGATGCAGACATATCTTTGTGCTTTTGGATACAACATTTGGGATTCAGTAGATAGTGGATACACAATACCTACGACTTCTCCAACCGATGTTGTCGGTAAGAAACTTTTTGAGAATGAATCAAAAGAAAATAATGCTATCATGTATGGATTAGTGGACAGTGAATTGGTAAATATTATGGGTTGTAAAGTGGTAAAGGAAATATGGGACAAACTAAAGAGCATTCATAAAGGAGACATTAATATCAAGGAGGCCAAGTTACAAACACATCAAGCTTAGTTCGAAGTATTAAATATGAATGATGATGAGAATATAGAGGCATATATGCTGAGAGTTAATGAAGTCATTAATGCGATCAAAGGACTCGGTGAAGAAATCAAATATTCTTTCATCTTAAAAAATGTATTAAGATACCTTCCCCAAAGATTTGATTCTAAAGTTTCAGCTATAGAAAAAGCTAAAGATCTAAATTATTTTAGTATGGATGAGATGCATGGTTCTTTGACTACATATGAGACGAGAATAAGAAAATCTAAACCCACAGATAGAGAAGCTACTTTTAAAGCCCATATAAATATGAAAGCAAAAAAAGAATCCGAGGAAGAAGAGACATCAGATGAAATGGAAGCAAAATTTGTTTGAAAAATAAGAAGGGGAAAAGGAAAATACAAAGAAAAATTATCATTTAAATGTTTCAACTATGGAGGCATTGGGAATTTTGCAGCTAAATGTCCACTTAATGAGAAGAATAGAAGTGTTGAAGGATCGCACGAAGAAATAAGTGACTGGAAGAAAAAAACAAATTTCAGAAAAGGCAACTTCAAGAAGAAAAGTTTCATCTCCAAGAATGTCAATTCATAAGAAGATAGCTCCGGTGAGGATTCTAAAAAGGAAATAGGTGAAGCTATTTTCATGGCACTCAAAGAAGAAAAACTAGAAAAGAGTAGAAATGTGATGAAGAAGAAATTGATGCAGAAGTAAATTTGGAAGAGGAACTAATTGTAGCTCTAGATGAATTGAAGATAGAAAGAAAAAAGAATAAGAAAATTTCAAGAAAGCTTGAGGATGCAAATGAAATAATAAATTTTTTGAAAGTACAGATAGAAGAACCCAAGAAAATATCCAAAGATATCGAAGTGCAAATAACCATGAAAATAGATTATTGCAACAAACTAGAAGAAGATATTATTGGTTTAAGAATGTAGCTAAAAGAGATGAATCAAAAAATTAGTTGTTATCACAAACATGAAGAAAATTCTATGAAGTTGTATAAGATCATAAATAACCAAAAGACTTCAGGCATCAAATTTGGTTTGGATTTTTATGAAGGAGAATCGTCAAATGGATCAAAGGCAATAAATGAAGAATCCACAAAGAATGAAGAGAAGAAACAGGTTGATCAAGCAAAAATGAATCATGTAAAAGAAAGCAATAATGCAAGGCACGCAAAGAGAATTGACAATGATGGCTTCACCAATGTCACACATAAAAGAAGAAGAAGATTTATGGTTGCTACGACAACATGGCAAAGACCACCACCCAACTTCAATCATCTCTTTTCTGGTTACTTTTTTAAATACAATGGTTATGGACATAAGATCTTTGATTGCAAGTATAATTTAGGACCAAGGAATTTTACCAATAGAAATGCTTTTTCACCTTTGATGGATTATGTAGTAGAATGTTATAACTATCATAATTTTGGGCATATTGCAAGAAATTGTTGAAGTACATTTGCATCAAATCAATTTTAGGGAAGAAAATTTCAGCCAAATAGAATAAGACAAAATAGAAAATTTCTCGAAAAACATGCACAAGCTACTGAAAAAGAAAATCCAAAACAAGAGCCCAAAATTGTAATCAAACCTAAGTGGAAAGAAAAAGAGCGACCTAAGGAAGAAAAGGAATCTTTGATCGTACAAATGGTATTTAAAGCGTAGAGTAAATCTGCACCATTGATACTTGATAGCAGATGCTCCAGTCATATGACAGGTGACAAACAAAAATTTAAGAAGTTGCAGCAATATGAAGGTGGTTCAATAAAGTTTAGAAACAATGATGGAGCTAAGATAGTTGGCAGAGGCTCAGTTAAGATTATTGATGGAAAAATTAGGTCAAAAAAAGTCTTGTTTGTGGTTGGTCTGAAGCATAACATGTTGAGCGTGTTGCAAGTGTGAACAGGACTTAGCTTGAAACAGGCTTAGAAAAAACTAGTTTTTCTAAGCCCAGTGTGAACACACTTACCTTTTTTTAGCTAATATTGTTGGATGGTCAACATGATATTCCTTCTTCGTTTCCTTTATTTTCTCCTTATCCCTCCATTCAACTTCCTCCTTTCCTACCGTCCATTTTCCCTTATCACTCCACTCTCTTCCTCTCCCCACACTCGCTTCCACCTCCCACTCCACCTCCTACTCCTCCGTTCTCTCTAAACTCCTCGATCTTCCTCCACCTTCCTTCCTATGATTACACAAGTTCTAAACCTATATAAGGTTTATGTTAATGTATTATCATCTGGTTAGTTTAATATATTTTTGGCTTTGTAATTTTTGTGTCAATTATTATTACCTTGGCCTAACTAATCTAAGGTTAACTGCATCTTAGAATTACATTGGTATCAGAGCTGAGGGGGCACGGATCCCGAGGGCCGAGGTAAGGCATGGAAGTCGAAGTGCACAGATCTGGAGGAGCGATGGAGAAGTTGTCGCATGGATCCCAAGGAGTAGCGAAGTAGTAGTCGTATAGATATCGAGGAGTTCACGTATCCTAAGGATCTGATTGGACGTTGACATGGTGGTGGCATTCACAGCAAGCTGACGTGGTGATGAAGCTGACAGCAGGCTGACATGGCGATGAAGCTAATAGCAGGTTGACATGGTGGTGGAGCTAGCAACACATGGATCAAGGCTGACATGGTTGGCTGACATGGAGGCATGCTGACGTGGCTGGCTAATGTGGACGAGGCTGACGTGGTGTGCTGACGTGGCTGGTTGACATGGACGCATGTTGATGTGGTGACTAACATGGACGAGGGCTTTGGTGTGTGCCACATGGCGGCATTTGATTTGTCATCTTATAGGCAAAAGGATTGGTGGATCGATTGCCCGAAGGCAATCGAACTCTTGTGTGTTTGCAGGATTTGATAAAGCCTAGACATTTGTTTTACCCACTGCATGTGGGATTAAAAACTAGATATTTTTTTTTTAAACCGTATTTCACTAGCATTGTAATTAGAACCCCCTTCCTCTCCTATCTCATCCTACTAGCATGGCCTAGTGGTGAAGTTCCCCACATTGCAGAGCAGAGACCCAAGGTCAAATCCCGCTGGGGTAAAAAAAAATTAATTTTTTTTTGTCTTCGTGATTTATGGAGGGTTAATATTGTTTTTTGGTTCCTTGCTCCCATCCGTAGCCGCGTGGTGCAGCGGCTAAGTCTGTCGGGTAGACAACAGAGGTTACTGGTTCGAATCCCAGCGGGGGGTTTCAAAAAAAAAAAAAGGTTAAATTTTTATTATTTGTTTTTTTTAAAAAAGATTTTTTTTAAAATTATAATTTCTATATATAGTTTTTGATTATTGTTTTTTTAAATATCCATTTCATTTAAAAAAATAATTAAAAATATATATATAGGAAATTGTTAATTTTTTTTAAATAAGTCTTTATTAAAACAAATTTTAGAATTTTTTTTATAAAAATAAAAGGGTGCAAAGATTTTTTGATATAAAAAGTTTATTTTTGGCATCATACTAAGTTGTAACCCAATTCATACGATGTGATTCTGGGTAGATGATCCGATGAACCGGATGCTATCATGCATTACTCTCTCTATTGATAAGAGAGACTCTTGATTCCTTTGATGGGAAAGTCCAGTAGTATGGACTTCATACAGTGTTTTTCCAATTAGAGAATCAAGTAATTGCTCATCTGAGGAAACCATATTCTAGCTACGAGGCAGATTTTGAAGATAATATCTTCGGGAAAAGGATAGTTGAATCCTAGATGGTTGAAATAGTACTTGAAGGACAGTCAAGTGATAGTTATACACCTACAGTTCCTGAAGTAGAAACAAGTGAGAGCTATACACCACGCTCTCCTGATTCATAACCAGAAGAAGAAGAAGAAGAAGAAGAAGAGGAAGAAGAACCAGTGGAGGTCAAACCTACAATTGAAGAACAAAATGTTCTCAAACAAAGTTATGAACCAGCAGCAACACCTGAAGTCATTATAATTAGTGACGATGAAGCAGAAAATTTCACCTTTCCAATTTTGGGTGATCCTCGAAAAGAAGAACACCAAATCATTGAGTATATTAAGAAAGCTATATTTTATTTAAATCAGTAAATCAGTGATCTATTTTGTACTTCTTTGTACTACTTGTTTGAAGTTGCAATAAAGTTTACTTTCTAATATGGCTTCCAATACTAGTCTACCAATACCTGAGTTCAATGGTGGTGATTACGAGTATTGGTCAATTAAAATGAAAACTCTTTTGATAGGAAAAGGTCTTTGGGATGTGATTGAAGAGGGATATCTTGAACCTACTACTGCTGAATGGGCGACTTTGAATGTGGTCGATAAAAGGGCTAGAAAGGAAGCATAGAAGAATAATTCTTCTACCCTTTATCATATCCAAGCCGCCCTTGAAAGAAGTATTTTCCCTAGAATAGCTTCTTTTATAACTGTTGAATCTACTTGGAATGCTTTAAAAGAAAGTTATAGGGGTAGTGACCAAGTCAAACAAGTTAAACTACAAACCTTGAAACAAGAGTTTGAGACTCTTAAAATGCAAGAGAGTGAAAAGTTTGGTGATTACTGTGTGCATGTGAAATTCGTAGTAGATAAGATGGTCATTTTAGGAGAATATGTAAAGCCTGAATTTATAGTGAAGAAAGTGTTGAGGACACTTCTTCCTAAGTGGAATTCAGTAGCCATCATTATAGAAGAATCCAAATACCTAAATTCTCTGTCTTTTGAATCCCTAATTGGCTTACTTCTCTCACATGAAGAGAGGTTACAGCAAACTCCTTCCACAAGTTACAGAGGAGATGATAAAGCCTTTGCTTCACAAGAAGGCAAAGGTAGAGGTCATGGCAGAGGATAGAATAGAGGTAGAGGCAAAAATAATCGGAGAGGTGGAACTCCTAACGAGAGGAGGAAATCGGAGCAGGATGAGGATTCTCAAACAGAGGTGAACAACAGAATAAAGGAGGATAGAAAAATAGAGGAAAATAATTAGGCAGAGGCAAAGGAGGAGACAAGTCAAAATAATCTTGCTACAACTGTGGAAAACTTAGCCATTAAGCTTGTGAATGTTGGACAAAAACTTCACAAGGAACTAGTAGCAGCTAGAGCAGTCAGTTTAGAAATTTTGGAGAAGAGGAAGATGCCACAAATCTTTTTCTCTCTTATGGTCAGGCATATCAGAACATGAATGATACATGGATCTTGGACACTGGGTGTTCAAATCATATGAGTGGCAAAGAAGGGCTCTTTGCTACTCTAAACTCCTCATACAAATCCAACATCAAATTGGGAGATGATAAATCATTGGCAGTTGAAGGCATTGGAGCAATGGCAGTTCCAACTAAAGAAGGCGTTAAACATGTAAGTGATATCTATTACACACCCCATATTCAACACAATCTTTTAAGTGTTGGTCAAATGTTAGAAAAGAACTACAAGTTACTTTTTTATGAGGGTAAATGCACTATTTTTGATAAAAATAACAGTAATAGAATCATTACACAAGTGCCAATGTCAAAGAATAGATTGTTTCCTTAAAATTTTGGCAAGCCAGGGGGAGATAAGTTAGCAAATGTTGCTATTTCCAATCCATGTGTCCTATGGCACTTGAGATATGGTCATTTGAATTCAGCTAGTTTGAAAATGCTAACTTCACAAGCGATGGTAATCGGACTTCCTAAGGTTCAAGATAGTAAGGAAGTCTATGAAGGGTGTGCTCTTGGGAAACATGCCAGATCAAAATTTCCTCATGGACAAGCATGGCAGGCCAGCTATCTACTCCAGCTAGTGCATACAGACATATGTGGTCCAATGCAAATCAAGAGTCTTGGTAACAACTCTTACTTCCTACTCTTTATTGATGATTTTACTAGAATGTGCTAGATATATTTTTTGAAATATAAGGATGAAGCATTTGAATGCTTTTTTGATTTCAAAACAAGATTTGAAAGTGAGAGTAGATATTTTGTAAAATGTCTTAGATTAGATAGAGGAGGAGAATACTCCTCTAATGAGTTCTTGAATTTCTGTAAGCAAAATGGCATTTAGAGGCAATTCACAGTTGCCTACTCTCCACAGCATAATGGTGTTACAGATAGAAAGAATCATAACATTGTGGATATGGCAAGGTCTATGCTTCAAACTAAGCATTTGACTAATTCATATTGGTCAGATGTAGCCAAGACCAGCGTACATATCTTGAACATAAGTCCTAATAGAAGTTTGGAAGGACAAACACGTTACCAAGATTGGTATGGTAAAAAGCCAAATGTTAAGTATTTTAGAGTGTTTGGCTCACTGGCATATTCTCACATTCCTGATGAGCTTAGAAAGAAGCTCAATCCAAAGATTCAGGCATGCATCTTTGTAGGATATTGTGATAATACAAAAGCTTATAGACTCTATAATCCTAGGAAAATAAAATTTGTGCTTTCCGGGGATGTGATTTTTGATGAAGGGGGAGAATGGGGTAAGCCTCAGTTTTTTAGTGATGATGAATCTAGTGATGTAGGTTCTTAGCAGGTGCAACAGCAGACACCACAGAAAAGTAAGCAGTCCCCTCCTAGAGATCCAGGTTCATATTTTGATTCAACTTCTTCACCAAGTCCTTCTCCGTAGAGATCAGTAAGTTCCTCACCAATGGACATCGATTCTCCATCAAGAGGTAAGAGAACTCTATAGAATCATCCATCATATTAGATGTTTGATAAGAATTTTTCAAAAAGATACACTAGGAGTCAAGCTAGTGAAATGAATTATGTTCTACAAAGATTAGAAAATATGCACTTGTATGGTGATGATGTTTCCTAGCAGGAACCTAGGGGAGATTTAGTTAACTATGCTTTGTTAACTAATACATAGCTTGAACCTTCTAGTTATGAGAAGGCTTGTACTCAAAATATTTGGCAAGATGCCATGAAAGAGGAGATCACCTCTATAAAAAACAATGACACTTGGGAGCTGGTGAAGCTTCCTAAAGGAAATAAATGTGTTGGATGTAAGTGGGTCTACAAGACCAAGTTTAATGCTAATGGTAGCATTAGGAGGCACAAGGCGATATTAGTTGCAAAGTAATTTACTCAAAAATATGGAATTGATTATGAAGATACTTTTGCTGCTATAGCCAAACAAGAGACTATCATAACAGTTCTTGCCTTAGCTGCACACAAAGGATGGACAGTCCAACACATGGATGTAAAGAGTGCATTTATAAATGGTTACTTGATAGAAGAAGTGTATGTTGAGCAACCACAAGGATTTGAAGAGAAAGACAAGGAACATCTTGTTTACAAACTGAAGAAGGCTCTTTATGGCCTCAAGAAGGCACCGAGAGCTTGGTACTCATGCATTGATGGGTACTTTAAAGATTATGGGTTCATCATAAGCAAAAATTAACCCACGCTCTACTACCTGAATCAAGGAAATGATATCCCCATAGTTTGCTTGTATGTGGATGATCTCATTTTTATAATGAAAAAGTTAACGTGGAGTTCAAGCACTCCATGATGCAAGAATTTGAGATGAAGGATCTTGGCTTGATGAAATACTTTCTTGGAATGGAAGTACATCAGACAGATTCAGGGATCTTCATCTGTCAACTTAAGTATGCTTGATATATGATTCATAAGTTTGCTATGGAGCAATGCAAAGAGTGGCAACTCCAATTGGACATGGGATCCAATTAAGCAAGGATGATGGAGCACCTAAAGTTGATGTGACCACTTTCAGAAGTATTTTTGGGAGTTTGATGTTTCTCGCCAACACCAGACCATATATTCAGTATGCTATATCTCTTGTTTCTAGATTTATGTCTAATCCATCTGAGCTGCATTTGCAAGCAGCTAAAAGGATTTTGAAATATGTGAAGGGTACATTGGATTTTGGAATCCAATACTACAAAAGTGATACTATCAAGCTTGAAGGCTTTAGTTATAGTGATTGGGGTAGCAATATTGATGATAGAAAATCCACATCGGGTAACTATTTTAGTCTTGGTTCAGGCGTAATAACTTGGAGTTCCAAGAAGCAAACATTAGTAGCACTATCTTCAATAGAAGCTGAGTATATAGTGGTGACTCATGCTAGTACTCAAGATCTATGGCTCCGAAAGGTATTAGAAGATATTGGAGAGTAGCAAAGTGGTCCAACTTGAATATTTTGTGACAACATCAATGCCATTCAGTTGGCATACAATCTTGTCCACCATACTAGATCAAAGCATTTTGATATGAAGTACCACTTCATCCAAGACATGGTGGAAACTGATATTGTTGAGCTTCACTATTGCCACACTTTGGAGAACGTCATTGACATCTTCACTAAGGCGCTGGTTAAAGCTCAATTTGTAAAGCTGAGAGATTGTATAGTCAGTTCTATCAACTTTAAGGTGGAGAATGTTGCAAGTGTGAACAAGACTTAGCTTGAAACAGGCTTAGAAAAAACTAGTTTTTCTAAGCCCAGTGTGAACACACTTACCTTTTGTCGGCTAATATTCTTGGATGGTCAGCATGATATTCCTTCTCCGTTTCCTTTATTTTCTCCTTATCTCTCCATTCAACTTCCTCCTTTCTTATCGTCCATTTTCCCTTATCACTCCACTCTCTTCCTCTCCCCACGCTCGCTGCCACCTCCCACTTCACCTCCTACTCCTCCATTCTCTCTAAACTCCCCGATCTTCCTCCACCTTCCCTTTCCTATGATTACGCAAGTTCTAAACCTATATAAGGTTTATGTTAATGTATTATCGTCTGGTTAGTTTAATATATTTTTGGCTTTGTAATTTTCGTGTCAATTATTATTACCTTGGCCTAACTAATCTAAGGTTAACTGCATCTTAGACTTACAGAGCGTAAGTCAGATTTGTGATAGAGGTCATGAAGTGATCTTTAAGAAGTAAGGTTGTGAAGTCAGAAAGGCAAACAATGGGAAGTTTATAACAACTAGATCAAGTACATCTGGCAACCTATACACTCTCTCAAAGACTTCAAAAGGAGCTTGCTTGTTTGGACAAGAAGAAGAGAATTGGTTGTGGCATAAGAGGCTCGGTCATATCAGTTTTGAAAATCTAGTAAAAATCAACTCAAAGAAAATAGTGAGAGATATTCCCACCATTGTCAAACCATAAAATGACATTTGTGCTTTATGTAAAAAGGGGAAGCAAAGTAGAGGCTCATTTAAAACTAAAGAGTACTACACAAGAAAACCTTTGGAACTAGTACATACTGATTTATGTGGACCCATGAGAACACAAAGCATAAATGGTGACAAATATTTCATGTTGTGTATAGATGACTATTCCAAGATGACATGGATACTATTTTTGAAGCATAAATCAAAATAAAATGAGATGTTCAAGGTTTTCAAAAACCAAGTTGAGAATAAAATAGGAAAAACGATTAATTGTTTAAGGTCAGATAGAGGATGAGAGTTCATTTCAGAGGATTGCACTGAGTATTGTGAAAAATATGCAATTAGGAGATAATTTTTAGTATCCAGGACACCTCAGCAAAATGGTGTGGTAGAAAGAAATAACATGACAGTGTAGGAAATGGCATTGACTATGTTGACTAATAGTAAAGTAGTAGATGTATTTCAGAAAGAGGCGGTCCATACTATGGTATACATCCAAAATAGGTGCATGTTGAGGATGCATGAAAGCAAAAATCTTTATGAGTTGTGGTTTGGTAAAAAGGCAACAAAAAGATACTTTAAAGTTTTTGGAAGCAAGTGTTACATCAAAAGAACTGAAGAAAACCTTGGTAAGTTTGAAGATAGAGTGGATGAAGGTATTTTTCTTGGCTATTCGTCAAAAAGCAAAGCTTACAAATGCTACAACAAGAGGCTAAGGAAAATTGTGGATAGTGTCGATGTTAAAGTTGATGAAGAAAGGGAACGAGTAATTAGTTATGAAGAGAACTACTCAATTTATGAAGATGTCATTGAAGGATATGAGGAAAAGGAAATGAAAAAGAAACCAAAAATTGACTCAGAGAATTCAAACAGTGATTAAAAAGTGGAAGAAAATAGAAAATTCAAAACAGGTAGCTAGCAGAAAGATCATCCTAGAGAGCGAATAATTGGAAACCCCATAGTTGGTGTTCAGACAAGAAGAAGATTAGTAACTACTATTTATTATCCAGTATTGAGCCCAAAAATGTTGTTGATGCAAGCAAATATGAAATTCGGGTAAAGGCAATAAATGAATAATTAGATCCGATTAAGAAAAATAGGACTTGGGAGTTAGTACCAAGACCCGCAAATAAAAATATAATCAGTACTAAATGGGTATTTCGAAACAAATTGAATGAAGACAAACATGTAGTCAAGAACAAAGCAATATTGGTATGCAAAGGCTATGCAAAAGTTGAAGGTATTGACATTGAGGAAACCTTTGCACCTGTGGCCAGACTATAGGCAATTAGAATATTTTTGGCTTTAGCAGTTTACAAGAATTTCAAATTTTATCAAATGGATGTGAAATCAACATTTTTGAATGGGAAACATGAAGAAAAGGTTTATATTGAGCAGCCATATGGTTTCCATCTTGGTGATGATCCCAACATGGTTTGCAAGTTGAAGAAAACGTTAAATGGCTTAAAATAGGTACCCCGAGCATGGTATGCAAGGCTAGATGATTATCTTACTTAGCAAGGGTTCAAGAAAGGTATGGTGGATAGTAATTTGTATGTCAAAATAGAAAATGGTCATCATATTTTTCTTGTTGTATACGTAGATGATATCATATTTTGCAGTAGCAAATATGAGTTGTGTAAAGATTTAGCAAATAAGATGCAAAAATAATTTTAAATGTCAATGATTGGTGAATTTTCATATTTCCTCAGATTGCAAGTTAATCAAAAAGAGAAGGGTATATTTATTTCTCAAATTAAATATGTGAAAGAGATGCTAAAAAAATTTACAATGAAGGATTGTAAGCCAGTTAGCACTCCCATGATGAAAGGTTGCAATTTAAGCAAGGATGACAAATATCCACATGTTGATCAAACTATGTATAGATTTATGATTGAGAGCTTATTGTACTTGACAGCTACCAGACTAGATATTTTGTAGGCAGTATGCATGGTAGCACAATTTTAGGCTAGTCCCAAGGAGACTCATGTGACAGTAGTGAAGAGGATTCTTCGGTACCTCAAGGGTACTACGGAGTATGGGTTATGGTATTTGAAAGGTAAGGACTTCACCCTTAAGAGTAGATTGGGTAGGATGTGTAGATGAAATTAATAGTACCAATGGAGGTACATTATATCTTGGAGATATTTTTGTCACATGGCACAGTAAGAACATATTTTGGTAGTTAGTCTCCTTATCCACAACAGAGGCAAAATACATTGTAGTGATAACATGTTGTATGTAGGTGTTATAGATGAAACAGACTCTAAAGGATCTTGTCATTAATTTTAGTGAGCCAATTTCAGTTAAGTGTGATAACATGAGTGCCATTAACATCTCAAAGAATCTGGTTATGCATTCTCACATAAAACATATTGCTATTCGATATCATTTTTTGAAGGAGAAAGTTGCAAAATGTGAGGTTAGGTTGGATTTTATTCCAACAACAGAGCAAGTAGTTGATATCTTCACCAAACCATTTCCCAAGGAAGTCTTTGAGTACCTTCACAAGAAATTAGGATTTGCTCACACTTCCTAAGAATTGACTAGCTATTGAGGCCACATTCTCAGGGGGAGCATTTGTGTATTTGTTTATTTTTTTGCTCATTTTTGTGATTTTTGCTAAGTGTAATAATTTTTGCTTGAGAATGTTGTGCATGGACTCAGGGGGAGTTTGTAGTAGCCCTTTGGTATTTTTTTGAAATGTGGATAAGAATTACAGGAAATTGTGCATGTGTTGCCAACAATTCCAAAGGGGGAGATTGTTGAGCAAGGTGCAATGATAGTATTGTCATTGTTGTCAACACACTCAGATGGATAGTTTGATGTAGTGGATAGTTTTTCAGAGGTTTTTTGGAGTATGTATAGCGATATTCAATGCTTATGGGGATTTTTTTGATGTTCGGGTAAAATTGTTACAGGTTGTTCGTGCAAATTTGCAAAAGTTGAAAAAATCGTCAGGAAGTTGTCAAAAAGTTGCAAAAGTCATCACAGGCATAGTTGGGTAGGATGGATCTATTTGGAACATGCCAACATGTTAGGAAATAGTCCATAATAGTTTTTGATGTGTCAAAATAGTGTTTGGATTGATTAGTGACATTTTCGGTATCTTTGGTAGATGATTTGGCAAGTGGTTGTACAGTCCTAAAAAGGGTAATTTTTTTAGAAGCACTATGAGCAAACCGAGAAGAATTTGATAGAAAAAATTAAACTGGATGTGTTCGTTATCTTCAATAATATGTGTTCCAAATTTCCACCAAAATAGAGAAAGGAGGTGAATGTTACAAGCGTTTCAAGACTCACAAAAATGCTTTTTTTAGAAAAATTGTGTCAGCAGCAATTTTTGTGGAGGTGGTACAAGTGAACCGTAAGGAGTTATGCAGCGATATTTGGACTGGATGTAGTCATAATTTTAGATATTCAACATTTAAAATTTCAAATAAAATAGTTACGAGGTGAGATTTATGATTGTTGCAAAAATGGTACAGGTCACTTTTATGTCAATTTGTTCCACTTGTGCAAAATCCTTCAGTTGGCCGTTTTGACCTTGAAGAGTCACCAGAGTTTCGGTTTCAGTGTTGTTACACCTTCAAGGAATAAAATCAAGCATATTTTATTTTTGGTTTGAGGTGTCACATGGCTCCGAAGTAATAGAACGAGTAAGGTGTCAATTCTTTGCATGTGACCTGTTTGACAAAATTCCTTTTCAAAATAAAAATGGAAGTTATATTGTTCTAAGAAGCTTCATTAAAGAAAATATTTTTAAAATTGAAAAGAGAAAAAGAATGCAAGTGTGTGCTTTTTAAGTGACAAGAGATTTTATTGAAAACCAGGGACTTTATTTGGTGAAGAGAGAAGTGTGTGTAGAGAAAAATAAAGAGTGAAAATCCATGATTTTTGGAGAGTGGTGAAAAAAGTCACTTCAGTATTTTAGGCATAACTTTCTCATAATATATCCATTTTGGCTGAAATTTTGAGAGGAGTTCGCATACAAAGTTTTGAACAATACTCATAAATAATTTAGCAATGTACAAAATGAGCTAAGAGAAAAATCAACTTTTTTTGTGAGAAGAGAAGATTCAAATTCTGAGTAATGCAAAGAGAGAGATGTTATACTAGGTGAAATAGAAATTTTTAAATTTTGAGCTTTTTTGTTTTAGTGAAGAAATTCATATATGTCATTTTATTATCAATATCAAAATAAAGTGGGTGCTTGGTAGAGGGGTTGGTGCTCCTTTTTGTTGGTGCAGATAAATTAGGGGTTGGTACTCATTTCTATTGGTGCAGATAAATCAGGGGTTGGTGATCCTTCTAGTAGGTGGTGGTAAATTTATTATAAAGTTGGTGCTTTACAAAGGCTATATTTGGATGGGAGAAACAGTCATTTTCGAGGATGTAGCCAAATAAATGAACCTCGGTACATCTTGTATTGTGTGATGTTCTCTTGTTATACTTGCTTTATTTTGTTTTATTTTTTCATTGTTTTGGCTTTGAGTGTTGAAGATTTAAGTTTTAAAGAGCTACACTGATTCACCCCCCTCTTAGTGTCATTGTGAGACTAACACATTATACCATATTTGATCATCTCCTCTAAGATAATCATTCTTGGTGTAACATCTACTAGTTGGATTGAACTTACCATATATATTCTCTTTGGCTTATCTCAAACTTGGGTATCAATACTTCCATTTATGTTATCCTCATTTCTATATAGGTCATCATGACTTCTCATTAGCAATTTCAAATGACTTTCCTTCCATACTACCTAGTGGTGCTTACTCTTAGTTATCACTCATTCCTAATTCTGAGTCTAGATTACACTTGCTCTTGGCTTACCTAATAATGAAATTTATATTGTAATCAAGATGTTACATATAAATAGTTGTTTAAATGTGCAAGACATGTAGTGCCAAAGGAGACAACACAACGGTTAGGGCTTTGGATCTTCTGTGAGAGGTCTAAAGTTCAAATCATGAGGTGTACGAGTGTGTGAGGGGATGGATGTGTGGTGGTTGTGTGTTAGATTACCTATTGATAAGTATAGCTCTTAGTTTTATGAAAGGTCATGACTAGAAAATAAAAATAAAAAAATATGCAAAATGTGTTTTAGTCAATATTTTATTCATGCTTAAAGTTATTAAATTGACTTAATGTTACAAAATCCAAAGAGTAATTAAAATACAACACTTCTATAATTTTTAATATTCACATATAAATCATAACATATACTCAATTTTTTTTTAAACTTTAGTAATATATTATCTAATTTTTTAATTTATATATTTTTTAAATTTTTAACCTAAGTTTATAAAGTTGATTTAGCTATTTAATACCATTTTCAATGAGAAACAATATGAGCTTTTAGATATTTATTTATTAAAATTTAAATTTCGTCATACCAAAAATCTATATATTTAATAGCTACTTTATTTATCACCTTATTCTCCTTCTTTATCCTTAATATTGCATATATATTTAATAGCTACTTTATTTATCACATTATTCTCCTTCTTTATCCATAAAAATACATTTAAAAGACATTACCACCATCAATGATTAATGAATGTAAAAAATAATTATGTTATTATTGAAAATTCCAAATTCATTATTCCTTATGCCACTAATAATTTTATGCAAATTCCCTTCAATTACATTTTATATCCATCATATTTTATAGTCGTCTTGATCCTAATAAGAAATTATGTATGTTATACATGGTTTGTTCATTAGTGTTCCTTATGCTTTTAAGTAGGCTATGAAATATTTGTCTTCATCATTTCATAAACACTACCTCCACCAATATTTTGAGAGAATTATTTAAAAGAACCATAAAAAATAAGTTTAATAAAATTAAATGCTGGTTGTTTTCCTGTGCATTATCTATATTATCACAAATAATAATGAATACATATTCAAGTTTAAAGCTCAATCATCATAGATCATTATCACATCTATATTCAAATTCTATAAAATATGCCAACACATTTTTCAACATTTTTTATTTAGGTTATTATGATGGATTTCTTTAAGCCCCATGTAGGTTGCCCACCTTGGGTGGGAAGCTCATCCATTCATTGTCCTTGTATTTGATATTGGAGGTTTATGGGAACTCTACTTATAGGAAGAGTGTTCTCGAGTTCCTTGGTGTTTGTGGGTGCAAGATATTTATTGGTGGTGCTTCAGTGACAAATTTTGGTGGTGTTCTTCTTAGGAAAAGGGATCCCAAAAGTGTGGATCCTAAGATTATACTATGGACTCTCTCTTTTGCGTATTCTATGTTGGTCTAGAATAAGTTACAAATTTTATTTATAGAAGTAAATAGAACTGTAGCATTTTTAGGATTTAATAAAGATCCTATTATGACTATGTCAAAGAATGGGAGCCATATCTTGATTCCTAGGAATATTTTCCCTTTCATCACCTATGTGTTGGGTTGGGAAATTATTTAAATTACTAATACAAAAGCATGTAGGATTTCGGTAGTGAATTTATTTTTTGCTGATCTTGGATATTTCTAGACTAATATGATAAACCATATGAGGTTCTCTTCATAGTAGTCAAAATGGATGATGTGGGCTATTTATCATTGGTTAGTGGTCTCAATGGTGGTCCAAGTGTTGAGCATGTGGATTTTTGTTGTAATATTGACATATGAAGTCCTAAAGAGTATGGCTATGTTCTATCTAGGGGAGCTAGATCTCAAAAATATTTGGTTTTAGATTGGTAGTGTAGAGATTCGTTGTTGTAGAGAGTCCTCTTTCCCCTTAGTGTGGGTGGGAAATTTTCAAATTGGTCTTTGTAAAATTTCTTAGCTTCGGGGTGTGTTACCCCCATAAAAATATTTTTCCTAATGTGGTTGGAAATTCTAATTTTGATTTTTTTTTTAATTTCCTAGAGCAAATATATGTTTCCTAGCTTAGCTAGAAAAATGTATTGTAATTTTAAATTTAAATTTTCTAGGATTGGGAAGAAAAGTTATGGGGGTCATATTTCATGGATTTATGGATTTTGAGATGTCCTCGGTATTCATAATATGTTTAAACCTCAATTTGAAGAAGTTTATTTTTGTTCCTTAGGATTTGTATCTATTCTTTGGATCATTGTCTCTTTGGATGGTGTTTCAACTTCTCTTTCCGATTTCTCTTATAGCCATATACTCATGGCTATGTCCTATTGTGAGTGACTTGGAGTCCCTCTAGTCACCTCCTCTGCTCTGTAAATGGTTTTGGGAAACCTTTCAAAATTCCTTAAATCTAATAAAAAGAAAAACAAAAATCCTATAATACATAAATATTGTTAGAATTTCACAATAATAGATATGCAAAGTATTACACAAAATATGAAGAGAAGAGTGGAACTGATTGATTTATCTCTAGGATCAACTCTGTATAAATAGCAGAGTTGATCATTGAGAGTCGTTGGATTACAACAACTCATCAAACCTGATGAAGACACCACTGAGAGTTCTCCTGACACATGGAGGAGTGGAAACTCAAGTGTGTATCCTAGTGAAACTTAAGAGAATATTCACTTATTCTAACACCCCCCTTAAGTGATACTAGGGGAGATTCTACAAATGAGTCCCGACAACGAGGCCTGATTAGGTACTCATGTACAACATAGATAGTTGGTGGAAAAAACCCCTGTGGGGAAAAACCAACTATCACCCCTTTGTTTTGAAATGATGGTAAAAACCCAGTGGGAAAAGCCATCAATCAAAAGCAAAGAAGTATGAAAGAGGCTTGTCTTCGGATGGCGAAGATTGTCCTCTTTAACAAATAAAATATGAGTCCCGACAAGAAGGCCTGATGAGGTACTCATGTACAATATAGTGAGAGGTGGAAGACCTCTTTGTCAATGCAGTTGTAACACTCCAAGTTTTTCTCACAACTGAAGGTAACACAGAGAAGGAAATGACTTGGTGAAGATGTCTGCAAGTTGATTCTCTGTCGAAATATATTCCAAGTGTATATCCCCATTTTGAATATGTTTCCTGATGAAGTGCATGTGGATCTCAATGTGTTTGGTGCATTGATGCTCAACTGGATTGCGTGCAATATGAATTGTGCTTTGATTGTCACACCAAAGAGTTATAGGCCCCTTATGGAAGAAACCAAATTCTTTGAGAATTTGATGAAGCCAAAGGGCTTCCTGACTAGCTGAAACTACTGCTCTGTATTCTGCCTCTATAGAAGATAATGCTACTATTTGTTGTTTCTTGCATAACCAGGCTATTGGTGAAGAACCAAGGTAGAAAACATATCCAGAGGTAGAACATCTATCATCTACTGATCCTGCCCAATCTGAATCTGTATAGCCAATGATATCCATGGAGTCTCCCTTATAGATGAGCCCAAAGTGTGTAGTACCCTACAAATAATGAAGAATTCTTTTAGCTGCTTGCCAATGACTAAAATGAGGGTTATGAGAGAACCTGGATATGAGCCCAACAACATAGGAGATATCAGGGCGAGTATGAGTAAGGTATAATAGACTACCTACAAGTTGATGGTATAGAGTAGCATCACAAGGAGGGGATGAGCAGGAAGTACTGAGATGAATGCCAGATTGAAAGGGGGTAGGAGAAGGTTTGCAATCTATCATTTTAAACTTTTGAAGGAGATCTTGAGTGTACTTTTGTTGACATAAGGTGATTCCTGCTTTATTTTGTTTTATTTGAATTCCAAGGAAGAAATGTGCTAGACCTAGATCAGTCATTTCAAATTTTTTAGAGAGGGAGTCTTTTATATTCTGAATGTGAGTGAGGTTACTACCAGTGAGAAGAAGATCATCAACATAAAGAACAAGAATGGTGATATTTCCTTTACTTCTCCAAATGTAAACTGTATTGTCAGACTCACAATGAGAAAAACCTACTGAAAGAAGGAAGGAGTCCATATTTTCATACCAAGCTCTAGGGGCTTGTTTGAGGCCATATAGAGATTTTTTAAGCCGACAAACAAGAGAGGAGTCTTGAGTAAAACCAACGGGTTGTTCCATGAATATTTCTTCTTTTAAATTTCCATGTAAAAAGGCACTTTTACATCCATTTGATAGACTGGCCATTTATGGGAAGCGGCCAGAGCAAGAACCAATCTAACAGAATCCATTTTAGCAACATGAGCAAAGGTTTCTGTATAATCAATACCCTCTATTTGAGAAAAACCTTTGGCTACAAGATGAGCCTTGTGTTTATCTATTTCTCCATTAGGCCCATATTTGGTTTTGAAGATCCATTTACAATGAACTAATTTTCTTCCCTTAGGTAAGGGAACTAAATCCCAAGTATCATTTTTTATCAAGGAAGAAAATTTGTTATCCATGGCATCTTCCCATTATTTTATACCTGAGGCTTCTTTGAAGGATTGAGGATCAGAGGAAATGGATTGACATACAAGACTAGTACCTATGGGGTTGGATGATCTGTTTGAAGGAAGATTTTGAATGTAGGGAGTAGCTTCTTTAACAATGGTGCGGGCCCATTTTGGCATAGAAGAAGGAGTTGAAGGAGTTGAAAGACATTGAGAAGGAGTTACAGGTTCTTCATCTTGATTATCAATAACCAAATTAACTTCAAGGGTTGGCTCTTCATAATATTGAGGTTCTACTATAGGAGAAGGCTCAATGGAGGAAGAGGCCTTTGGAGGATCTTTTTGAGGGAATGTTTCATCAAATTGGACATTCCTATGAAAGAATACCTCATGAGTTGAGGGATCAAGAAGCATGTATGCTTTCAATTCTTCACAATAACCGATAAAGATGAGCTTTCTACTTTTCTTATCAAGAGCCTTCCTTTTCTTCTTTGGGATGTGAGCCCAAGCAGTACATCCAAAAATATTGAAATTGGAAACATCTGGTTTTAAGCCAGACCATGCTTCTTCAGGGGTTATTTGGTCAAGAGATTTATGAGGTGTGTGATTTTGAATATAATTTGCATAGTTAATAGCCTCTGCCCAAAAATCTTTTGGAAGATCTCTTGAATGGAGCATACAATTAGCCATCTCTTTTAAAGTCCAGTTTTTCCTTTCTGCAATACCATTTTTTTGAGGATTATGGGAGATAGAATGTTGATGTATTATACCATGATTAGAAAGAAATATGGAGAACTCATTACTGTAGTATTCCCCCCATTATCAGTATGAATCTTCTTGATTTTGCAAGAAGCCTGATTTTCAACTAAGGCTTTAAAGACTTTAAAGTGGGATAACACATCACTTTTATATTTGAGGAAGTAGACCCAGGACCTTCTAGAAAAATCATCAATAAATGTAAGAGCATACTTTTCTCCTTTGAAAGATGTTTCAGGAAAGGTCATTAAGTCACTATGGATTAAATCTAGAGGAGATGAGGTTTTTAGAGAACTACTTGGGTGGAAAGGATCTTGATGCTGCTTTCCAAGAGCACATCCAGGACAAACCCCATCACTGGAAGAGACTTGGGGTAATCCTTTAACCATATTATGGGTGCACAAATCCTTTAGGTAGTTATAATTAAGATGACCAAACCTTTCATGCCAAATTTGACTTTCAAGATTACTATGAGCCACAAAATAGGAGGCTCCTTCTGGATTTTGAAAGCCTTTGAAGTGGAAAAGATGAGATTTATGATCAATATTCCCTTTAGCTACAAGAGAATGAGGGAGTTGAAAATCTCTTATCTCAACTCTTGTTGGGGAGAAGAGAACAATTTTCCCATTTCCAAAAGTACAAATTTGATAAATGGATAGGAGATTGGTGGCAATGTCTAGAACATAGAGAACATTGTTTATAGAGCCACCATCAATGGTTATATCCCCTTTCCCTTTGACAGGGATGAAGGAAGAGTCCCCTACTTCTATGCTATGAGTAGAGCTAGAGGAGATAGAAGAGAAATACTTGTCTAAAGCAGACATGTGATGAGTTGCTCCAGAATCTAGGACCCAGTAATTAGAGGAAGCATTGGAGGTTTTTCCTTGAACATTAAGGGCTTTTCCTATTTGCTTATTATTTTCTATATTTTGATCCTTTATAGCTGCCTCTAGTTGTTGTAATATTTTCCAGCATTTGTTAGCAGAGTGACCATTCTTTTTATAGTGAGTACAGGTAATGGGAGTCTTTTCCTTCTTTTTGAATTTTTCTTTAGAGGAGGTGGAGGCTACTAAGGCTTTTGAAGAAGAAGAAGAGATTTCATATCTAGCAAGTTTGGTTTCTTCCCTAGTTAATCTATCACAAAATTCTTCTAAAGAGGGCATTTTAAAGGTTGCACCAAGAGCATATTTAGTAGATATGAAGGTGGTTGCAAAAATTTGAAAAACACCATTTAGCTTAGAAAGGATTAGATAAATGCATTCTTCTTCTGTCTTAGTCTTCCCACTGCCTTTGTATTGAGTGAGGACTTCTTTGAACTTAGTGAGGAAGTCAACAATACTACTAAAACCTTTAGGAGATAGAGATGTGAGTTCGGCTTCTAATTGCATTGATCTCATCTGATCTACTTTCCCAAACAGAGTCTTCAATTTCTCCCAACTTTCATAAGGAGTTTTGCAATATGTAATATGAAACCACAAACTTTCATGAACATTAGAGCTAATAATACCCATAGTTTCATGCATTTTTCCTTTATGAACAAATATTTCATATTCTTTATCAAATTCTGGTTGCTTTTCTTCTAACAAATGAGTAAGACCTTTTTGAGAGATAAGATTTAAAATTTTAGGTTTCCAAGTGTGAAAGTTATGAGGGGTGAGAGGTTCAATTGAATTCATATTTTTAAAAGGATTGAAGTTTTATAATTAACCAATATATCCCCCCTTAGAACTTCAATTAATTGATTAATGCAAATGGAAGAAAGAAAATATATGAAGCTTTTCAATATATATTACTCAAAATACCCGCCCTAATGAGAGGGAAACTATAAGTATAATGAGTTTTTAATATTGTTTTCTTTGAGAGAGCCAAATCCTTTTATTCTTCACAATACCCGCCCTTACTTGAGGGAGACTGTAAGTAGAGAGAAGAATTTGGAAGGGTGTTGGCTTGATATGCAGGAAAACAATCAGTTTATTTGGTGTTTTCTCAAAAACTTGCCCTTACGAGAGGGAAACTATAAGTTAGAGAGATACCCAAAGAAACAGATTATAGAAAAATATTTGCAGGCCTTTATACCAATTGCCTCAAAAAACTCGCCCTTACGAGAGGGAAACTATAAGTTTTTATAGGTATTGATACATGGAACGTAGGCAAAAGATATTTGAAAAAAAGAGGAATTATTTTGAAATCTTGTAAATTTAAATTAATGATTTTTTTAAAAAAACACTTAAAAGGAAATGATGGGAGAAACAAAATTTTCTTTTAAAAAATAATCTTATCTATGAAATAAACAAGGTTATAATGAACAAATATAATTTATAATTGCCAAAGAGAAAATTGTTTGTATAAAATAGATGGGCCTCTTAAATGTTTTGAATTTAATAGTAAACTTGAGAAATTTTAAAGTGTATATTAAATCAAATAAAAGACAAAGATAGCAATAATTTAAAGATAGGCCCCCCTTTTTGTATAAAGCAATTTTAAGGATTTAATGTGATTTTCTCTATGAAATTAACAAAAAAATATAACCTCATAAATTTACTTGAAATAAAGAAAAGGCATAGATGAAGATAGACAAAAGAAAGCACACCCCCCTTAAATGATGGACCAATTGAGTGCAAAAAATGCACTCACCCCCTTCCCAAAAAAAATTTTATTAAAAATTTACAATATGTGTCATCTGCCATTTTTGTGGAGAGCCACAATAATTAATTTGAGGCCTTCCAAAAAATGTAGACAAAGGAACTTCGAAACACCACGATTCGAAGGAATCGAATGCTAACAAAAGGAAATGCAAAAATAAAAATTTACAAACTTTCGGCCTGAAACAACAAGTGGCAGAAAGCGAAACCAGGGAACGTGGAGAGAGGAAACCACCGAGAGAGAGGTCACTATGGTGTTACACCGATGAAAGAGATAACGATCAATCCTTAGCTCTCAAAACACGTAACACTGCAGAAATCGTTAGATAAAATAGCCCTAGCTCTCTAAACACGTAACACTGCAGAAATTGTTAGATAAAATAAAAAAATGATGAAATTAAAACAATTTTCAATAAGCATTTTCAAAAGAAAGAAAACGTTTTGGAAACCGTATGAAAGCAGTGAAATATTTCAAATAAATGTGTCACTGCCTGCGTTAAAACCGAGAGACCTGCAGAATACATTAAAAGGAGATGCCTCTTCCTAAAGCGTCGTATGGGCGAAAGTTAGAGTGCTTCCTAGATGAAGTGCAAACCTGCACAATACGACTAAAAGGAAGGAGCACAATTTCACATTCGCTTTAGACAACAAAAATAATCATAAAGAAATAATATTTTGAAATGAACTGTAGGGAGATTGATATAAATACCAACTAAGAGAGAGAGCACCAGTGGAAAATGACTCCGAGAGGAACAACGAACCAGACGGGAAAACGGGAGACGTCTAAATTCAACGTTGAGTGCGCCAGAGAGATTGTTAGAGGTCCAAGTAGTAACGGAACCAAGAACTCTTATTAATCCACCACAAACCCGTAACTCAACGTTAATTAATAATAGCACCAACGAGAGCGCCAGGCCCTCTCTAACATCGATATTATGAATTTAATAATAATACAGAGCACCAGAGAACTTTGAGGTCCAACGTCGAGAGCGCCAGAGATCTTTGAGTTTAATAATAATGAGTGAGGGATTTTATTTCCTCCACGAGCGAATAAAAGAAACTCAAAAAAAATCTCTAAGATAACACTTGGAGTTAATCCAAGATTTTTGCTATAAGTATAAGCGGAAAAAAGGGATATAACTAGAAATGTGGGCCTCTAAGTGTTAGAATAACATGAATACGTTGAGAAAAAAATAAATAAATAAAATAAAGAGGCTATTTTCCTTTGAAAAAAAAAGCGAGAAAAGCGCCTTCACACAGGGTAAACCGCGTGTTTTAAAGAAAGGAAATAGCTATATTTTCTTAAAAGTTTTCTTCAAGCACGAATTCAATATAGATATGAAAGAATATGCAACATATATAAAAATAAATATGCTGAAAGAGTAAAAAAAATAACAATGGATAAAAGGAGACTAATGCAAACTTTGAAGTTAGATAGCCAAAAAAAAATTATCCAAAGTAAATGAATCAGATCCTAGAACCTTCAAGAGAGAATACTAGCAAAATCTATCCTGCTCTGGTACCATGTTAGAATTTCACAATAATAGATATGCAAAGTATTACACAAAAGATGAAGAGAAGAGTGGAACTGATTGATTCTCCTGACACATGGTGGAGTGAAAAATCAAGTGTATATCCTAGTGAAACTTAAGAGAATATTCACTTATTCTAACAAATATATTAAAAAAACTTTTTTAATTTTAACATAAATTACTATTAATGCTATTTTTTTCTACCAAATAAAATATATATTTTAACATATATTATTCAGACCGATACTTGAGCTCTGGCGATTTGGCGATTTGGCGGGAAAATTTCTGAACAGTCGTCGACCGAGGCTCTAGGGTTTCTGGTGGAAATATTCTACCAGGGACTCAGGAGGTTTGTTATTGTATTTTGCCGACGGCTCTTTCGTTGCCCCGGGAGGGCCCAATGGGGTCTCCTCCAGGATTTCTCGATGGGAAAAAGACCTCTTATGCCGAGATATTAAGAGAAAACCACTGCGTCTTCCTCCGATGAAGCTCAGCGGAGTGCTTACCATTCGCTATCCAAGAATGCGGGCAAGGGTTCTCTTGTGCACAGAGTCAATGGATGTCTCCCGCAATCCTCTTCCAGACCGAAGATTGTCATAGAACCAAATCTGGTCGAGGATACGATCAACTACCATGCTACTCATGACCTGATTTGCAAATTCATGGGTATCCGACCCACCCTGCACTTTTTGCACACCTGGGTGAGACAAAACTTGGAGCCTATCGGTGAGTACTCCTTATGTCCCATAAGCAATGGGTATTTTATTATTAGTTTTTCCTCCTTAGCAGATAGAAATAGAGCATTTGAATCAGAAAAGAGGAGCCATGGCTTGGCAAGGTTATTTGTCCAACCGTGGAGAGTGGGCTTCGATCCTCGCATTGAGCCCACGGCTGTCCCGATTTGGATCCGGCTGTATGCTCTCCCGATGGAGTTTTGGGGTGAGCAGATTCTTGAATTGATTGGTAATTCTCTAGGTAGATATTTGGGAGTTTCCAAAGATACCATAGAAGGAAACACTGTTGTTTTTGTTAGAGTTTGTGTAGAACTGGATATTAGCCAGCTGCTACCAGCTGAGATGGAACTGGAGTTGGCAGGACAATCCTGGATACAGCAGTTAGACTATGAAGCCCTACCTTTTTGATGTAGAGTTTGCCATAAGCATGGCCATTTGGCTAGGTTCTACCCGAATATCTTGAGCACCAAAGCGGATGTTCCACAAGGAATGCCAAATCACCCCCGAGAGGGTAAGCCCACTCCGGTCAAGGAACCACCCATCATTCCCCAAGGTTATGATGCCCAGAAAGATGGCTTTGAATAGCAGAAGAGAAGAAGAAACAAAAAGATAAATGGCAAGGAGCAAGCTCAACCCAAGCCAACTAACCGGTATGAAATCTTCAAATATCTTGTGGATCAAGAAGACCAAATTATGTAAGGAGCAGATGGGAACTTTGAGGATAATAACATCCATTCTCATGTTCCTTCCTCACCAACCCCTATCTGAGAACAGGTGATTGACTCCTCTGAGATTTTGTAGCTAGAAAACCCAGGGGCATTGGTAATCCACTCTCCAGCACAGCCAGTTATTAAGGATGTCACCATGGGAAATTCCAAAAAGATCAGAGAAATACCAGCTCTAGGGATTACCCAAGTGGAGAAGAGGTCGAAAAATAGTAATTCCCAAGGGGCGGGCAGGAAATCCAATAAGGATCTCATTGCAGTGCAAGGAGATAAGCTAATCAATGGAGGATTGGCGAGAACGATTGATTCTTATTGCGCCCAAGGTTTCCAATGATTATTCAATCTTGGAATGTGAGGGGTTTAAACAGTAGAACCCATCAATCTGTTGTTCAAATACTTTTAGAGAGAAGTAAAACAGACTTTCTGCTCATTCAGGAGACAAAAATGTCTTTAGACCTTATGAGTAAAACTGTCAGTTGAATCTTGAGGGGTGCTGGACATATGGCTGTGGCTGCTCTAGGTGCCTCGGGAGGGATTGCTACTCTTTGGAATCCTTTGGTGTTGATAGCAATAGAACATATAGCTTGGAGGGGTGTCCTCACATCTCTTTTTAGGAACATTGTTACAGCTAAACAAGTCTTAATTACAAACTTCTACGGGGCTCAGAACATCGATGGTCAGTGGCTTCAATGGAAAGCTATTCAAAACATGAGGTTCTCCCGGGAAGACTTTGATTGGATTATTGCTGGGGACTTCAATGCCAAATTATCTGCCAGGGATCAGGAAGGTGGTATCCAAGTTTTGGATACTGGGGACTGGCTTTTAATTACCCAAGTCCATGCCTTTAACCTTGTTGATATCAAAGGCCCTGGTACGAACTTTACCTGGACTAATAAGAGAAGAGAGCCATACAACAGGAAGGTTAAGCTTGACCGGTTTCTAGTCTCGGAGGAAGCTTTTGTTAGATGGAATATCAAATTTCAGATTTTGGAAGGCCCAGTCTCAGATCACTCTCCCATTTTGCTGGAGGGAGGGACTATGTCAGGGCAGTATTACAAACCATTTAAATTTGAAAAATTTTGGTTGCAAAAAGAGGACCTCCGAAGGAAAATTCCACAGTGGTGGGAAGAAGGTTGTCTCCCTTTTGGGACAGCTATGTTCAAATTTCATAAACAACTTCTTTTTGTTAAGAGTAAACTAAAACAGTGGAGGCAAACTAATAAATCTAATTTCCAACTCCAACGGGCTCCCTTGTTGACCAGATGGAATGAGGTGCAAAAACAATTCAGGGAAGGAATCATTTCTGAGCATCTTAAATCCAAGGATGATGCTTTACGCAAAGCGGTTGAGGACATTGATAATCAAGAAGAGATCTATTGGAAACAGAGAGCAAGAAACACATGGTTATTAGAAGGAGACAGAAATACAAATTTTTTCCATCGCTCTGCCTGTGCTAGAAGACAATTGAATAACATGGAACTCCTTCAAGACAAGAATGGAAACTCTTTTGACACTCTTCCTAGTATGCACTCCCACTCAATGGAGTATTTCTCAAACCTCTTCAAGGAAAGTATGGAGCATGATGTGGAAGCCCAAACTGAAGTCATTGATGGCATTCCCTCTATTATCTCTCATGAAGAGAATCAGGCCCTTCTTAGGCCCATTGATCGTGATGAACTCAAGAAGGTGGTCTTTGGGATGTGCACTGGAAAATCGCCTGGTCCTGATGGCTTCCCTATTGAGTTTTTTCAGGCCTTCTGGGATACCCTGGAGGAGGATGTGCTGGTTGTCATTGAGGAGTCCCAAACTAATAAAAGAATGCTCAAGGCTCTAAATCACACCTTTATTACCTTAATTCCAAAAGGAGATGGGAGGGTTCACATTTCTGATTTCAGACCTATTGCATTATGCAATGTGATTTACAAAATAATCACTAAAATTATGGCTGAAAGACTAAAACCTCTTCTTCAAAATATAATCTCCTCAGAGCAAGGGGGTTTTGTTGAAGGGAGACAGATCTTGGATGGAGTGATCTTGGCTCAGGAGGCTATCCATACAATGCACAATTCAAGTAACAAAGGAATGCTCATCAAACTGGATATGTCTAAGGCTTATGACAGGGTAGAGTGGGGCTTTTTGGTCAAGATGTTGGTAGCCTTTGGTTTTTCTCAAGACTGGATTGCCTGGGTCATGAGCTGTATCTCTATGCCTTCATACTTTGTTTTAATTAAGGGGCTTCCCTCGCCACCTTTTGGAGCCTCTCGGGGTCTTCGCCAAGGAGACCCTTGCTCTCCTTATCTCTTTCTCATCTTGGCTAAAATATTAGGCAGACTCCTCCTGATAAGAAGACTTCAAGGACAGATAATAGGAATTAAAATCGAGGCTGAAGTTTTGACTCATTTACAGTTTGTGGATGATACTGGATTGGTGGGAGTGGCCGACCTCGGGAAGCAAGAGGAATCAGAGATTCTCTAAACGTCTACCTCTGGGCCTCTAATCAAGTCATCAATGAAACAAAATCCAAAGTGGTCTTCTTTAATCTTGATCAAAGGTCACAAGACAGAGTTATTGAGATCTTGGGATTAACTAGGACCTCTCTTCCTGTAGTTTACCCAGGGGTTCCTCTGCATTTCAAAAAACTGAAAGCTAATTTCTGGAAGGACCTTTTGGATGGCATCAAAGAGAGAATGAATCACTGGTCTCATAGATGGTTAAGCTATGGGGGCCGACTGACTTTCCTGCAGTCTATTATTCAGGCCATGCCAATATATAAATTCTCTATCCTGGCTGCCCCTCCTTCAATTTGGAAAGAGCTGGACAAAGTGGCTAGAAGTTTTCTTTGGGAAGGTGCCAAAGGAGAGAGGAAATGGGCCTTGGTTGGATGGGATAAGGTTACCCAGCCCAAGGAAAAATGTGGGTTGGGATTAAGAAGCTCCAAGTTTAACAATCAGGCTTTGGCTGGTAAACTGTATTGGAGGTGGATTTCCCAGCCAACGTCCCTCTTCAGCAGAATCCTCTCTAGTAAATACTTGGGTCTTGTTCACTCCAATGACTTGGTCTGCTTTCCTTTGGAGGGTAATGGATCATTAGTGTGGCAGGCTCTCAAGCTTGGATCTCGCATTATCAAAGATCAATTGTTCTGGAAAGTTGGGAGAGGGGAGAAGGCCCGGTTCTGGACTGATTCTTGGGATTAGAATCCTCCCATTCTTGCTGTGTTTACTGAATTGCATCTGATAAAATTAGCTCTAGAAGATAAGGGATGGATCCATATTGAGAGCTACTTCAATACCATCCAATTGGGGGAGTATAAGATTCAAAAGTTCAAGCGGCTGGGTGAATGGCCAATTCCAATCCCCCCGGAGCAGGCTCCAATTCTGGAAAAAATCTTGTCAGAACGATTTCTTAATGGGAGATATGAGGAGGATGAGCTTGCCTGGGGATTTGGGAACCTTGGGGTTTATACTATGAAGGAGGGCTATGATTCAATCCTTCCAGAGTCCCCCCCACACTCTTTTCTAGTTCAAGAATGGAGGAAGATTTGGCACCCCAAGGGCTGGCCGAAAGTGAACTTCTTTGCCTGGCAGCTTATGCACAATGGAATCCTGACCTTTGACAATATCAGAATCAGAGGCATCTTTGGTCCATCTCAATGTGTTTTGTGCTACAGGAATGAGGAAACTGCTCATCATATTTTGTTTGATTGTCCTTTCACACAACAGATTTGGCATCGTTGGTTCTCCCATTTTAAACTTCAGGCTATTGGAGACTTGTCTCGGACCAATTTATGGGAAAGCTAGAAGAGAGGTAGATTTACATCTAAAGCTCTTCGAATTGGCTGGGAGCTTGGTTTCCTTTTTATTTGGTGGCAGGTGTGGTTGGAAAGAAATGCTCGTATTTTTCGTGAAACCTTCTCTTCGATGGATGGGATATGGCAGGTCATCTGGAGCAAAGTAGTGGAAACTGTTGCCATCTATGCTAAAGAGGAAAAACAACTTTCTTCTAAGCCTCTAGAAGAGAGAGCTACTGATCTAGAGAGACAGGTAAGAAGTTGTTGGAAACATCCTCCAGAAGGCTGGATCAAAATCAACACTGATGGAGCTACAAAAGGCAATCCGGGCAATGTTGGAAGTGGAGTAATATGCCGTGATCATGTTGGGTCTGTGCTCTACTGGGAATTGCAAGGTCTGGGATATGCCACAAACAATGAAGCCGAGGCCTTTGCTATTAAATCTACTTCCATCTGGGCCATCAAGCAGGGTCATAGAAAGATAATCATTGAGTTTGATTCCCAAATCCTGGTTGGCGCTCTTGATTGCATGAGGAACTTTGCCTCAAAAGCTTGGAGGCTGCGGATTCTGGTCTCCCAAATTAAAGAGATTTGGAAGGAATTAGAGGATGTGATACCTGTTTATGCGAGCAGAACTCTCAATAAGGCAGCTGATTTCCTTGCTAAGATGGGTGCTGAGAGGGAGGTTGGGATGCATCTGCATAGTGATATGCCTGTGGAGGATGCAAATATTAGACAAGGCCTTGAACAAATTTTGAAATAATGTGCAGTGTTTTTTATGCTAAGGAAATTTTTTGTCACGATATCACGACCTGTAGTGCTGTCGCGGCCTCAAGTCAAAAGTTGTCACGATATTGCGACAGGTTGAGCCTTCGTGGCCTTTGGTGGGTTTCTGTCGTGATATCACGACATGTCGCGCTATTGCGACATGTCGCGCTATCACGGCCCTTGTTGAGATTCTATCGTGATTTCGCTCCTCTTTTGAAGATGAAGAGCAAAGTTGAAATTTCGTCATGATATCGTGACAGTTTGGAGAGTGGGAAGCTGCAAGGTAATCTTGTCGCGATATCGCGACATGTTTGGCACTTAAGCGGTTGGGAGGAAAATTGTCGTGATATCACGACCTGTAGCGCCGTCGTGGCCTCAAGCTGGAAGTTGTCGCGATATCGCGACAGGTTGAGCCTTCGCGGCCTTTGGTGGGTTTCTTTCGTGATATCGTGACATGTCGCGCTATTGCAGCCCTTGTTGAGATTATGTCACGATTTCGTGCCTCTTTTGAAGATGAAGAGCAAAGTTGATAATTTGTCGCGATATCGCGACAGTTTGGAGAACTGAAAGCTTCAAGGTAATTTTGTCGCGATATCGCGACACGATTGGCACTTAAGCGGTTGGGAGGAAAATTGTCGCGATATCGCGACCCTTTTGTGGCTTGAGAGTCGTTAAGAAACTTCGTCGCGATTTCGCGACGCCTTTGCTGGTTGGATGATGAGGAGACAGTTTTGGCGCTTTGGTGCTCTTTGGAGTAGTAGTCACGATTTCGCGACGCCTTTGCTGTTAGGCTACTGGAAGGTGCTGTCGTTGCAATTTCGTGACTCTTTTTGCGTGCGACTGCCGAGGGCCCTTCCTGTCGTGAAATCGTGACATGTCACGATTTCGCGACTGTTGGCGCCGACGCGGTCGAGACGAGGGTGACTGCCGCGATTTCGTGACATGTCACGATTTCACGACATGTCGCCTTTTCACGCCCTATTGTCTTCTCTGCCCTGTGGTTGTTAGTGCTACCTTTGTGCTTTGCACTTGTTGTGTTGCTCTTTGCTCTGGGTCGAGATGTGTTCTCTCCCGTTTGTATTTGTTCTTTGTATTAATACAAGTTTTTCATTTTTTTCAAAAAAAAAAACATATATTATTCATTTTAAAATAAAAAGTAATTCTCTCTTTCACATAATCACTTTATATAAAATATGACTTACATGCAATTCAAAAAGTATTACAATTAAAACATTTAAAAATTATCTTGTAAAAAAAAATTATTAATAAATTTTATTTAATTTTATAAATTTTATAATAATATATTTTATTGTAATATTTAAATCTATAATAATTTATAATATTTATTTTTTTTTACTATCCACCTCTAGGTTCTTAGAACTTTGTAAACCATTTATATATTAAGACCTACACGGAACCCACGGCTTGACAATGCCCCTTTAAATTTTAAGTAATCATTAAAACAAAGTTGTTTTAGTACAGCTAAATCGATTTGTTTCTGAATTTTAATAAATGTGTACCTAATTGTACTTAACGTTCTATTTTAAAAAAATAAAAAAAACGACTAGATTTTAACAGGTGTTGACTGAATAATTGAATTCTTAGGGAACCCCTAGTCGTACTTCCAAAGTATGAGATAGAACGTAAGATATGTAAAAAGGAAAAACAAAAACACATACAATATCTATAGATTATCACCTTAGAATATTTTCCATCTCATAAGCAGGATTTACGGAACCAAAATAGCATATATTTTGACTTCAACAGAAAGATACCATCAAAATAAAGATAGATGAAGTAAATATATTATTGACAACCATCAATTCTCAATTAAAAGAAAAGTTTACATAATTATCCCTATAAAAAGAAAGATACCATGCAAAAAAGATGGTTGAGGTAAGTTACGCCTTCAATTCTCAATTACAAAGAAAAGGTTACATAATTATCCCTATAAACTAAAAGTAAACATGCATGCAAAAAAGGTTACCTAATTATCCCTATAAACTAAAAGTAAACATGCATGCAAAACACTTAAAGACTAAATAACATAATTTCAGAATTATCTAATAGCCTACATGTAAATATGCATGCAAGACAATTATAGACTAAATAACATTCTTCTAAATAGACTTTACTCATAAAACTTTAAAAGGTTTTTCTATTATTCATGCCTAATATTTAAAAATAGTAGCAAGAGCCTTTGAATTTCTTATTATTATCATTAAAATGTAAAAAATAAATAAATAAATAAATAAATAAATACTTAAAACTTTAACAATTTATTTTTGTATGTATATTATTTACTTTTAATTCATAGAAAATACAAACCTGACCATGCAAGGTTTTTATTCTATCACCACTGTTATTTTATGATATCTCATAGTGTCGGTGTGATAGTCCCATAATAATTACTAATAAATTTTGGGATCACTAGTGTTTTTATGAGGCATTAGTATTTAGAATTTTATAAAAAAATAATGAATGTAAAGAAAATAAAATATCTTTTAAGAATCTACATGGGATGTTGGAAGAATAAAATATGTTTATTACTCTTGCTCGTAATACAATCGGTCTTTTTTTTGGTATTTAGACTACTTCTTTTTTTATATATGCTTCATCCTTTAAAATTCTCATTCACCTTATTGATGTTAGGGATTTGAAAATAGATATTCAATTAGTGGACATTAAATTTCATGTAGTGCTTAATACTTATTTTACTCCTCCTACTTCTATGTCACATAAATAAATTCATCAAGTTTTTACTTAATGTAATTCTTAAAATTTTAAAAAACAATTGATCTTTGGGAATCATAACTAGTTCTTCTTCCTTCTTTACTCTCCATAGTTGAAAAACAATAGGTCATATTTCTTTTACCTTCATTGACCAAAATTATTAATGTGCACATAATATATAATAGCCTATGATGGTACTTTCTCTACAGCTAGTTAAGAGCTTGAAATCCATTAGATTTTCTAAGGATCATTGGTAATCTAGTTGAACTATCTATTCTCCTTCATTGAGATCATGACTCTCTTCCTCACTTTATATAGTTACTTAAGAACCCTTTTCTCGATGGGATGTGTTGGAAATATGATGTTGAGCAAAAAATATGTTATGCATATCAATTGATGCTAAGCAAAAACTTAGTGGAAAAATGTCAATTTAGTCATTCACTTCAACATTGTAACTATTTTTTTGTATATTTTTTGTCATGTTAGTTAGGTAGTGGCATTTATAATTGAAAGAAAGTAAAAATGATAGTTATGCATATTCTTTGTCATGTTAGTTAGGTAGTGGAATTTGTAACTGAAAGAAAGTGAAAACTATATATGTGCATATTTTTTATCATGATAGTCAGGTAGTAGAATTTATAAATAAATGGAAGTAAAAGATGTAGCTATGCATATTCAACAAAAAATACTGTAATGACTACAACATATGTCTATATTTGTCTTAGAAAACTTTAGTGTTATGTAAAAGAGCATATTTCACATTTTGTATTACAGTCATTATTAGTGTTGGGTTGGAGTGAGATTGAGTACCTAATATTTATAACCATTTATCATGACTAGCAATAACACTCTTCCTATTTCAAAATTTAGTGTGCAAGATTTTGTCTATTATTGAGGTTAATTATAATAAGAAAAAAATTTGGTATATTATATTACATAATTATAGATATTGAAGAAGAAATCCAAGAAGAATAGTTATTTAGTGTTGTATGATATTTAGTTAGCTCTAGAAAAGGATCTTGTTTCCAACAACTGTAGATCTAAAATTATTGAAGGATACTTGGAAGGCTCTACAAGAGGCTTAAAAAGGTAATGACCAATTGAAAGTGGTGAACTTACATGTTTTGAAGAGAGAGAAATCTAAAAATGTAACTGAATATTATGTTAGATTAAAATATGTGATCAATAAAATGGCCACTCATGGAGAAAAAAAAATATAATGAACTTGTTGTGAATAAAGTGCTAAGAACTCTAACACAAATATAGAATTATATTGTCATATTCATTGAAGTAAATATTTAATAACATTAGAGTTTGATCAATAATTGTAAGTTTACTATAGTGGTAAGGGCTTTAGCCTCTTTTTGGGAGGTCCAAGGTTAAAAGTCCACTTAGTATGAGGGTACTGGGGCCCCTCATAAAAATATATGTAAACTCATTAAAATTTCCCACCTAATAAAAAAACATTAGTGTTTTATTACCTTGTTAGTTATGTTATGTCACATGAAGAAAGACTAATAAAAAACTTTGGTGAAGGTGAAGACAAGGATTTTAACTGAAAGGTAAGATTTTTAAAGAGAGATGATACAAGCACAAGCAACCAAGGACAAGAACACAACCAAGGTTAAGGAAAAAATAAGAATTTTTTAAGAGGAAGAGAAGGAATAAGAGGTCAACTTACTATTAAAGGAAGAGGAAGACTTGATAATATAAATATCCAATAAAAGCATTGTAAAGAAAAACTTATAAGGTATGCAGAACGAGGATGTGGCACTCTGGAGAATCTATGAGTGAGGAGAAAGTTTTGGATACATCATTCATAAATTTGAGTGACTCATTTTGCTTTGGTAAGCATGATGTAGTTGGCCCATCTCAATCATGAGATTCGAGTAAGGTGTGTTCTGATGTGATCGGGAAAATTTTTGGTCATGGGGAGGAAGAGAAGAGAACTTCTTCTTCTTTGCTCTCTTTTACCTAGATGGTTTTTGCGTTATCCTTTTGTGAGTCATTTTCTCTCTGTGATGTTAATGTGGATGCTGGCCAAATTTACATCCTGAACAACACGACTAACTACTGGTTATTGAAAGGCTCCTAGGATCTGGTGTGTAAGTTGGTTGGAGGTAGACCACCGTTGGATGCACTTAATGCTAGGTCATGTCTTAGTGGAAGCCTCATGGCTCATTGGATCTTGCCACTTTTCCCTGGAACTTTTTTCTTATTAGGCTCTTTTGTGAGGAGGACTCTTGCAATATTTTGGAAGGTGGCCCCTGGTTTTACGGGAATCACGGTCTTTTTCTCAGGAAGTGGGGCCATGATTTTAGAACAGTAATTCAGAGGGTCAACATGATCCTATTTTGGATTCGTCTTCCAAATTTTTTTATGTATTTGTGGCATGAGTATATTTTCAATGTGATGGCTAACACTATTGGTGATTTTATTTCTTTTGATAAATTCTCTCTATCCATGGAACAAAGGTAGTACGTTAGAATGTGTATCATGGTGGACATAGAGAGGAACCTTCCTAATTCAATGGATCTTATTTCTCATATGGGATCATGGATTTAGTTTGTGGTCTATGAGAATAAGCCACAAGCTTGTAAGCTATTAGAATAAGTGAATATTCTCTTAAGTTCACTAGGATACACACTTGACTTTCCACTCCTCCATGTGTCAAGAGAACTCTAAGTGGTGTATTGATAA
Source organism: Wollemia nobilis (assembly GCA_028583015.1). Lineage (NCBI taxonomy): Eukaryota > Viridiplantae > Streptophyta > Pinopsida > Araucariales > Araucariaceae > Wollemia > Wollemia nobilis. The sequence continues at coordinate 365,328 of JAQPPZ010016925.1, read as the reverse complement.
AGTTTGATGAGTTTTTGTAATCCAACGAATCTCAATGATCAACTCTCCTATTTATATAGAGTTGATCCAAGAGATAAATCAATCAGTTCCACTCTTATCTTCATCTTTTTGTGTAATAATTTACATATATATTATTGTGAAATTCTAACATGGTACCAGAGAAGGATAGATTTTGCTAGTATTCTCTCTTGAAGGTTCTAGGATCTGATTCATTTACTTTGGATAATTTTTTTTGGCTATCTAACTTCAAAGTTTGCATTAGTCTCTTTTTTATCCATTGTTATTTTACTATTTCAACATATTTATTTTTATATGTTGCATATTCTTTCATATATATTTTGAATTCGTGCTTGAGAAAAATTTAAGAAAATAGAGCTATTTCCTTTCTTTAAAAAAAACACGGATTACCCTGTGTGAAGGTGCTTTTCTCGCCCTTCTTTTCAAAGGAAAAAGAGCCCTTTTATTTTCTTTATTTATTTATTCTCTCTCACCGTATTCATGTTATTCTAACTCTTAGTTATATCCATTTATTTCCGATAGCAAAAATCTTGGATGAACCAAGTGTTAACTTAGGAAATATTTATATATTCTAAGTGTATATCCCCATTTTGAATATGTTGCCTGATGAAGTGCATATGGATCTCAATATGTTTGGTGCACTGATGCTCAACTAGATTGCATGCAATATGAATTATGCTTTGATTGTCACACCAAAGTGTTATAGGTCTTTTATAGAAGAAACCAAATTATTTGAGAATTTGACCAAGTCAAAGGGCTTCTTGACTAGCTGAAACTGCTGCTCTATATTATGCCTCTATAGAAGATAATGCTACTATTTTTTGTTTCTTTCATAACCAGGCTATCGATAAAGAACCAAGGTAGAAAACATATCTAGAGGTAGAACATCTATCGTCTATTGATCCTGCCCAATATGAATCTATATAGCCAATGATATCCATGGAGTCTCCCTTATAGATGAGTCCAAAGTGTGTAGTACCCTACAAATAACGAAGAATTATTTTAGCTACTTGCCAATGACTGAAATGAGGGTTATGAGAGAACCTAGATATGAGCCCAACAACATAGGAGATATCTAGTCAAGTATGAGTAAGGTATAATAAACTACCTACTATTTGATGGTATAGAGTAGCATTACAAGGAGGGGATGATCATGAAGCACTGATATGAATGCCAGATTGACAAGGGGTAGGAGAAGGTTTGCAATCTGTCATTATAAAATTTTGAAGGAGATATTGAGTGTACTTTTGTTGACATAAGGTTATCCCTACTTTACTTTTTTTTATTTGAATTCCAAGAAAGAAATGAGCTAAACCTAGATTAGCCATTTCAAATTTTTTAGAGAGGGAATCTTTTATATTCTAAATGTGAGTGAGGTTACTACTAGTGAGAAGAAGATCATCAATATAAAGAACAAGAATGGTGATATTTCCTTTACTTCTCAAAATGTAAACTGTATTGTCAAAATCATAATGAGAAAAACCTACTAAAAGAAGGAAGGAGTCCATCTTTTCATACCAAGCTCTAGGGGCTTGTTTGAGGCCATATAGATATTTTTTAAGCTGACAAACAAGTGAGAAGTATTGAGTAAAACCAATGGGTTGTTCCATAAATATTTCTTCTTTTAAATTTCCATGTAAAAAGGCACTTCTTACATCCATTTGATAGACTGGCCATTTATAGGAAGTTGCTAGAGCAAGAACCAATCTAACAAAATCCATTTTAGCAACCGGAGAAAAGGTTTCTATATAATCAATACCCTCTATTTGATAAAACCTTTGGCTACAAGACGAGCCTTGTGTTTATCTATTTATCCATTAGGCCCATATTTTGTTTTGAAGATCCATTTACATCGAACTAATTTTCTTCCTTTAGGTAAGGGAACTAAATTCCAAGTATCATTTTTGATCAAGGAAGAAAATTCATTATCCATGACATCTTCCCATTCTTTTATACCCGAGGCTTCTTTGAAGGTTTGAGGATCAGAGGAAATGGATTGACATACAATACTAGAACCTATGTGGTTGGATGATCTGTTTGAATGTAGGAAGTAGCTTCTTTAACAATTATGTGGGCCCATTTTGGCATAGAAGAGGGAGTTGAAGGAGTTGAAAGACATTGAGAAGGAGATACAGGTTCTTCATCTTCATTATCAATAACCAAATTAACTTCAAGGGTTGGCTCTTCATAATATTGAGGTTCTACTATAGGAGAAGGCTCAATGGAGGAAGATTTTTTTGGAGGATATTTTTGAGGGAATGTTTCATCAAATTAGACATTCCTATGAAAGAATACCTCATGCGTTGAGGTATCAAGAAGCTTGTATGCTTTCAATTCTTCACAATAACTGACAAAGATGAGCTTTCTATTTTTTTTATCAAGAGCCTTCCTTTTCTTCTTTTGTATGTGAGCCCAAGCAATACATAAAAAAATATTGAAATTGGAAACATCTAGTTTTAATCCAGACCATGCTTCTTCAGGGGTAATTTGGTCAAAAGCTTTATGAGATGTGCAATTTTGAATATAATTTGCATAGTTAATAGCCTCTGCCAAAAAAACTTTCGGAAGATCTCTTGTATGGAGCATACAATTAGCCATCTCTTTTAATGTCTGGTTCTTTATTTCTACAATGCCATTTTGTTGAGGATTATGGGAGACATAATATTGATGTATTTTACCATTATTAGAAAGAAATATGGAGAAATCATTACTGTAGTACTCCCCCCCATTATCAATACGAATCTTCTTGATTTTACAATAAGCCTAATTTTCAACTAAGGCCTTAAAGATTTTAAAGTGGGATAAAACATCACATTTATATTTGAGGAAGTAGACCCAAGACCTTCTAGAAAAATCATAATTAAAGGTAAGAGCATACTTTACTCCTTTAAAATATATTTTAGGAAAGGTCATTAAGTCACTATGGATTAATTCTAGAGGAGATGAGGTTTTTAGAGAACTACTTGGGTGGAAAGGATATTGATGTTGCTTTCCAAGAGCACATACGGGACAAAACCCATCATTGGAAGAGATTTGAGGTAATCATTTAACCATATTATGGGTGCACAAATATTTTAGGTAGTTATAATTAAGATGACCAAACCTTTCATACCAAATTTGACTATCAAGATTACTATCAACCACAAAATAGGATGCTCCTTTTGGATTTTGAAAGCCTTTGAAGTGGAAAAGATGAGATTTATGATCAATATTATATTTTGCCAAAAGAAAATTAGGGAGTTTAAAATATCTTATCTCAACTCCTGTTGGGGAGAAGAGAACAATTTTCTAGTTTTTAGAAATACTAATTTGATAAATGGATAGGATATTGGTGGCAATGTCTAGAGCATAGAGAAAATTGTTTATAGAGCCACCATAAATGGTTATATCCCCTTTCCATTTGACAGAAATTAAGTAAGATTCCCCTACTTCTATGCTATGAGTAGAGCTAGAGGAGATAGAAGAGAAAGACTTCTCTGAAGCAAACATGTGATGAGTTGCTCCAGAATATAGGACCCAATAATTAGAGGAAGAATTGGAGGTTTTTCCTTGAACATTAAGGGATTTTGTTATTTTCTTATTATTTTCTATATTTTGATATTTTATAGCTGCCTATAGTTACTATAATATTTTCCAGCAATTGTTAGGAGAGTGACCATTCTTCTTACAGTGAGTATAGGTAATGGTAGCCTCTTCCTTCTTTTTGAAACATCAAGCGACGAAAAGTGTTCTTCATTATTTGCATGGTACTACACACTTTGGACTCATCTACAAGAGAGACTCCATGGATGTCATTGGCTATATATATTCAGATTGGGTAGGATCAATAGATGACATATGTTCTACCTCTGGATATGTTTTTTGCCTTGGTTAAGGAAGCCCTTTGGCTTCATCAAATTCTCAAATAATTTGGTTTCTTCCATAAAAGGCCTATAACACTTTGGTGTGACAATCAAAGCACAATTCATATTGCATGCAATCCAGTTGAGCATCAACACACCAAACATATTGAGATCCATATGCACTTCATCAGGCAACATATTCAAAATGGGGATATACACTTGGAATATATTCCAACAGAGAATAAAATTGTAGAAATCTTCACCAAGTCATTTTCTTCTCCATGTTACCTTCAGTTGTGAGAAAAACTTGGAGTATTACAACTGCATTGACAAAGAGGTCTTCCACCTCTCACTATATTGTATATGAGTACCTCATCAGGTCTTCTTTCTGGGACTCATCTTTTATTTTGTTAAAGAGGACAATATTCTCCATTCAAAGAGAAGCCTCTTTCATATTTATTTGCTTTTTATTGATGGATTTTCCCACTGGGTTTTTACCATCATTTCAAAATAAAGAAGTGATATTAGTTTTTACCCACTGGGGTTTTTTCCACCAACTATCTATGATGTACATGAGTACCTAATCAGGCCTCGTTACCGGGACTCATTTGTAGAATATCCCCTAGTATCACTTAAGGGGGGTGTTAGAATAAGTGAATATACTCTTAAGTTCACTAGGATACACACTTGATTTTCCACTCCTCCATGTGTTAGGATAACTCTAAGTGGTGTCTTTATCAGGTTTGATGAGTTGTTGTAATCCAATGACTCTCAATGATCAACTATGCTATTTATACAGAGTTGATCCTAGATATAAATAAATCAGTTCCACTCTTATCTTCATTTTTTTGTGTAATACTTTACATATCTATTATTGTGAAATTCTAACAACATTTTGAAAAAAATAAAAAAAGGAGATTTCAAAAAAAATGTGGTGATCCTGCGATTAGTCGAGAGACCTGTAGAAAATATTAAATTAAGAGGCCTCCTCTAGAGGGCCAAATAGGTGGAAGATAGATCATCGTTCCTACAGATTATGACTAAAAAAATACCGTCTAAATTGACAAAAGTAAATGGAAGCTAGAGCGTTGTTCCTAAAAAATACGTTCTCTTTAGATAAAAATATATAAAGCAATATACTTTTTGAATTGAACTACAGGGGGTGTGGTATAAATACCATATGAGAGAGAGCACTAGTTGTACAAACTTTGAGATGAACAGTAAGCCAAATGGGTAAACTTTGAGATGTCTAAATGAATGATGAGTGCACCAAAGTTTGAAACAAAGAGGCCCAAGTTGTAACGAGAGTGCCAATGAGCATTAGGCATTCCCTAATGCCTATATAATTTTGGAGTGTATTTTTAGAACACCACAGAAGACACCAAGCGCCAGAGAACAAGGAGTGAAATATTCATGAGGGAGGGATTTTATTCCCTTCACAAGTGAATAAAAGAAATTCAAAATATTTTCTAAGTTAACACTTGGTTCATCAGAGATTTTTTCTATCAAAAATAAATGGATATAACTAAGAGTTTTAATAACATGAATACACTGAGAGAGAATAAACAAATAAATAAAATAAAAGGGCTTTTATTTGAAAATAAGGGCAAGAAAAGCGCCTTCACATAGGGTAATCCGTATTTTTTTAAAGAAAGGAAATAGCTTTATTTTCTTAAAAATGTTCTCAAGAACGAATTCAAAATATATATGAAAGAATATGCAACATATAAAAATAAATATGTTGAAATAGTAAAATAATAATGGATAAAAAAAAAGACTAATGCAAACTTTGAAGTTAGATAGCCAAAAACAATTATCCAATGTAAATGAATCAGATCCTAGAACCTTCAAGAGAGAATACTAGCAAAATATATCATGCTCTGATACCATGTTATAATTTCACAATAATAGATATGAAAACTCTTCATCTTCTTTAAAATCCTTAGTAGCCTCCACCTCCTTTAAAGAAAAATTCAAAAATAATGAAAAGACTCCCATTACTTGTACTCACTATAATAAGAATGGTCACTCTGCTAACAATTGCTGGAAAATATTATAGCAACTAGAGGTAGCTATAAAGGATCAAAAGATAGAAAATAATAAGCAAATAGGAAAAGCCCTTAATGTTCAAGGAAAAACCTCCAATTATTCCTCTAATTATTGGGTCCTAGATTCTGGAGCAACTCATCACACGTCTGCTTCGAAAAAGTCTTTCTCTTCTATCTCCTCTAGCTCTACTTATAGCATAGAAGTAGGGGACTCTTCTTTCATTCCTGTCAAAGGAAAAGGGGATATAACCATTGATGGTGGCTCGATAAACAATGTTCTTTATGTTCCAGACATTGCCACTAATCTCCTATCCATTTATCAAATTTATACTTTTGGAAATGGGAAAATTGTTCTCTTCTCCCCAACAGGAGTTGAGATAAGAGATTTTCAACTCCCTAATTCTCTTGTGGCAAAAGGGAATATTGATCATAAATCTCATATTTTCCACTTCAAAGGCTTTCAAAATCTAGAAGGAGCCTCCAGTTTTGTGAGTCATAGTAATATTGATAGTCAAATTTGACATGAAATGTTTGGTCATCTTATTTATAACTACCTAAAAGACTTGTGCATCCATAATATGGTTAAAGGATTACCCCAAGTCTCTTCCAGTGATGGGGTATGTCCTGGATGTGCTCTTGAAAAGTAGCATCAAGATCCTTTCCACCCAAGTAGTTCTCTAAAAACCTCATCTCCTCTATTGAAAAATATTTTAAAGGAGCAAAGTATGCTCTTACCTTTATTGATGATTTTTCTAGAAGGTCCTAGGTCTACTTCCTCAAAAATAAAAGTGATGTTTTATCCCACTTTAAAATATTTAAAGCCTTAGTTGAAAATTAGGATTCTACCAAAATCAAGAATATTCATACTGATAATGGGGGAGTACTGTAGTAATGAGTTCTCAATATTTATTTATAATCATGGTATAATACATCAACCTTCTATCTCCAATAATCCTCAACAAAACGACATTGCAGAAAGAAAGAATCGGACATTAAAATAGATGGCTAATTGTATGCTCCATTCAAGAGATCTTCCAAATGTTTTTTAGGCAGAGGCTATTAAATATGCAAATTATATTTAAAGTCACACACCTCATAAAGCTCTTGAACAAATTACCCCTGAAGAAGCATGGTTTGGCTTAAAACCAGATGTTTCTAATTTCAATATTTTTGGATGTATTGCTTGGGCTCACATCCCAAAGAAGAAAAGGAAGTCTCTTGATAAAAAAAGTAGAAAGCTCATCTTTATCGGTTATTGTGAATAATTGAAAGCATACAGGATTCTTGATCCCTAAAATCATGAGGTATTCTTTCATAGGAATGCCCAGTTTGATGAAACATTCCCTCAAAAAGATCCTCCAAATGACTCTTCTTCCATTGAGCCTTCTCCTATAGTAGAACCTCAATATTATGAAGAGACAACCCTTAAGACAAGTCTTTCTCTTCTATCTCCTCTAGATCTACTCATAGCATAGAAGTAGGGGACTCTTCCTTCATTTCTGTCAAAGGGAAAGGGGGTATAACCATTTATGGTGGCTCTATAAATAATGTTCTCTATGTTCCAAACGTTGCCACAAATATCCTATCAGTTTATCAAATTTGTACTTTTGGAAATGGAAAAATTGTTCTCTTCTCCCCAACACAAGTTGAGATAAGATATTTTCAACTCTCTCATTATCTTGTGTTAAAAGGGAATATTGATCATAAATCTTTTCTTTTCCACTTCAAAGGCTTTCAAAATCCAGAAGGAGCCTCTTGTTTTTTGGCTCATAGTAATCTTGATAGTAAAATGTGGCATGAAAGGTTTGGCCATCTTAATTATAACTACTTAAAATATTTGTGCATCCATAATATTGTTAAATTATTACCCCAAATATCTTCTAGTGATGGGTTTTATAATGGATGTGCTCTTGGAAAGCAACATCAAGATCCTTTCCACCCAAGTAGTTCTCTAAAAACCTCATCTCCTCTAGAATTAATCCATAGTGACTTAATGACCTTTCCTGAAACATCTTATAAAGGAGAAAAGTATGCTCTTAACTTTATTTATAATTTTTCTAGAAGGTCCTGGATATACTTCAACAAATATAAAAGTGATGTGTTATTCCACTTTAAAATATTTAAAGCCTTAGTTGAAAATTAGGCTTCTTGCAAAATCAAGAAGATTCATACTAATAATTGGGGGAGTAGTACAATAATGAGTTCTCCATATTTCTTTCTAATCATTGTATAATACATCAACATTTTGTATCCCATAATCCTCAACAAAATGGCATTGCAGAAAGAAAGAACCAGACGCTAAAACAAATGGCTAATTGTATGGTCCATTCAAGAGCTCTTCCAAAAGTTTTTTTGGGCAGAGGCTATTAATTGTGCAAATTATATTCAAAATCACACACCTCATAAAGCTCTTTATAAAATTACCCCTGAAGAATCATGGTCTGCCTTAAAACTAGAGGTTTCCAATTTCAATATTTTTGGATGTATTGCTTGGGCTCACATCCTAAAGAAGAAAAGGAAGGCTCTTGATAAAAAAATAGAAAGCTCATCTTTATAGGTTATTGTGAAGAATTGAAAGCATACAGGCTTCTTGATCCCTCAAATCATGAGGTATTCTTTCATAGGAATGTCAAATTTGATGAAACATTCCCTAAAAAAGATCCTCCAAATGACTCTTCCTCCATTGAGCCTTCTCCTATAGTAGAACCTCAATATTATGAAGATCCAACCCTTGAAATTAATTTGATTATTGATAATCAAGATGAAAAACCTGTAACTCCTTCTCAATGTCTTTCAACTCCTTCAAATCCCTCTTCTATGTCAAAATGGGCCCGCACAATTGTTAAAGAAGCTACTCCCTACATTCAAAATATTCCTTCAAACATATCATCCAACCCCATAGGTTCTAGTCTTGTATGTCAATCCATTTCCTCTAATCCTCAAACCTTCAAAGAAGCCTCAGGTATAAAAGAATGTGAAGATGCCATGCATAATGAATTTTCTTCCTTTATAAAAAATTATACTTGGGATTTAGTTCCCTTACCTAAAGGAAGAAAATTAGTTTGATGTAAATGGATCTTCAAAACAAAATATGGGCCTAATGGAGAAATAGATAAACACAAGGCTCGTCTTGTAGCCAAAGGTTTTTCTCAAATAAAGGGTATTGATTATACATAAACCTTTGCTTTGATTGCTAAAATGGATTTGTTAGATTGGTTCTTGCTCTAGCCACTTTGCATAAATGACCAATATATCAAATGGATGTAAAAAGTGCCTTTTTACATGGAAATTTAAAAGAAGAAATATTCATGTAACAACCTGTTGGTTTTACACAGGACTCCTCTCTTATTTATCTGCTTAAAAAATATTTATATGGCCTCAAACAAGCCCCTAGAGCTTGGTATGAAAAGATGGACTCCTTCCTTCTTTCAGCAGGTTTTTATCATTGTGATTATGAAAATATAGTTTACATTTGGATAAGTAAAGGAAATATCACCATTCTTGTTCTTTATGTTGATGATCTTCTTCTCACTGGTAGTAACCTCACTCACATTTAGAATATAAAAGATTCCCTCTCTAAAAATTTGAAATGGTTGATCTAGGTCTAGCTCATTTCTTCCTTGGAATTCAAATAAAACAAAGTAAAGCAAGGATCACCTTATGTCAATAAAAGTACACTTAAGATCTCCTTCAAAAATTTAAAATGACATATTGCAAACCTTCTCCTACCCCCTTTTAATCTGGCATTCATCTCAATGCTTCATGCTCATCCCCTCCTTGTGATGCTACTCTATACTGTCATCTTGTAGGTAGTTTTGTATACCTTACTCATACTCGACCAGATATATCCTATGCTATTGGGCTCATATCCATGTTTTCTCATAACCCTCATTTTAGTAATTGGAAAGAAACTAAAATAATTCTTTGTTATTTGCAAGGTACTACACACTTTGGACTCATCTATAAGGGAGACTCCATGGATATCATTGGCTATACATATTCAGATTGGGCAGGATCAATAGACGACATATGTTCTACCTTTGGATATGTTTTCTACCTTGGTTCTTCACCGATAGCCTAGTTATGCAAGAAAGAACAAATAGTAGCATTATATTCTATAGAGGTAGAATAAAAAGCATCAGTTTCATCTTGTTAGGAAGCACTTTGGCTTCATAAAATTCTCAAAGAATTTGGTTTCTTCCATAAAAGGCCTTATAACACACTAGTGTGACAATAAAAGCACAATTCATATTGCACGTAATCCAGTTGAGCATCAGTGCACCAAACATATTGAGATCCATATGCACTTCATCAGGAAACATATTCAAAATGGGGATATACACTTAGAATATATTCCAATAGAGAATCAAATTGTAGACATCTTCACCAAGTCATTTCCTTCTCCGCGTTACCTTTAGTTGCAAGAAAAACTTGGAGTATTACAACTGCATTGACAAAGATGTCTTCCTCCTCTCACTATATTGTACATGAGTACCTCATCAAGCCTTCTTGCCAAGACTCATATTTTATTTTGTTAAAGAGGACAATCTTCGCCATTCGAAGACAAGCCTCTTCTTCTTTGCTTTTTATTGATGGATTTTCCCACTGGGTTTTTACCATAATTTCAAAATAAAGAAGTGATAGTTGGTTTTTTCCCACAATGGTTTTTTCCACCAACTATCTATTATGTACATGAGTACCTAATCAGACCTCATTTCCGGGACTCATTTGTAGAATCTCCCCTAGTATCACTTAAGGGGGGGTGTTAGAATAAGTGAATATTTTTTTAAGTTCACTAGGATATAGACTTGATTTTCCACTCCTCCATGTGTCAGGAGAACTCTAAGTGGTATCTTCATCAAATTTTATGAGTTTTTGTAATCCAACGAATCTCAATGATAAACTATGCTATTTATACAAAGTTGATCCTAGAGATAAATCAATCAGTTCCACTCTTCTCTTTATCTTTTTATGTAATACTTTGCATATCTATTATTATGAAATTCTAACATAAGCTATGTGGGATTGGGGGCCACCATCAAAATTTTTACCCCTAGAACAAGTCATTCAGACATCCTACTCCAAAACATCTAAAGCGAGGGGTCAACATAGATTCTATTTCAAAACAAACCACTTTTAAGAAGCAAAAGGTTTAGCATAAGAATCATCTTGGGTCATCGAAAGGTAAAGAGATTTTTTATTCTCCTTATTAGTCAAATAAAGCTAATGAGGCTCCCATATCTGCTCGTAAGGAGTTGGTGCATGGTAATAAGGGTTCCCCGAACCCTTCCCCTTGTAATATGGAGGTGGTCCTCCATGCTGACTTGGTGGGTCAAGTTGTTGATTTACCTCTCTCTAATTCTGTTGGATGTCTAGAAGTGGAGAAGGATGAAGGAACTCAAGTGTCTCAGGATGAGGTGGTTTTATCTTCTCTGGTGGCCACTATGGCTACTCCAGTTAAGGAGCCTTCTACTCTTGAGAATGTCTTGAATTCCTCTCTCCCATTGGAAGGTGGATTTTCTAAACCGGTGTCCATTATGGCTACTCCAGTTAAGGAGCCTTCATTCGCTATAGTGGGGACTGTTGTGGTGCAGTCAAAATTATTGGTCGAAGTGTAGAGTAGCGGCCGATATTTATTTTTTAGGCCACATGGGGTTTGTTTCATTTTAAATTTTTAACTTTAAGTTTTATTTCCCCGTTCCTTGCTGGCACCTGGATCTGTCCCGAAGCTTCCTTAGATTTCATTGGAATTCATTCTCCTATTAGTGCTCTGTCCATGTTCCATCCTATTAGATTTTTTTTATTTTCTTGGGATGGGGTGCTTGCCTTATTTTACGGTTCGGTATTGGACTACCTCTTTTGTGTCTCTTATTAGGCTTCTTGGGTGGTGGTGGTTGCTCCTTTGGAATCAATGTGGGGTGATTATTCAGGTTATTTTTAATTCCCTCTCTTGGGATGTGTATTTGGGTAATCATTGCTAGATTCAACATTTTTACTTGTGTATGGTGGTCCTTTTCCATGTCATTGCCTTTGTGTCATCATTCTTGGTGTTCAATTTTGGTAATTTTATACCTATATTTTGGCCTGTTGTCTCTTGGCCAGATGGTGGTGTGTGGAGGGACTACTTGAATTGATGCATAATTGTTGACCTTTTCTCTTTTGCTTCTTGGAAATAACTTTTTGTTGGTGTGTATAGAAGGATGCCCATGTTCTTTTTGTTTGAGCCCTGGTATTTTGTGCTCTGTATCGATGTTGAAAGCTTATGTTATCCTTTGTGAAGTCTCTTCTCTTGGAAGTTTGGGTGGATAAATTTTGTGTCTTCTTTGGATATTCTTGGTGTTCATGGGGTTCTTGTACCACTAAATTTTGTGGATGGCTTGGGGGTACGACTATGCTTGTGATGTGAGGGGGTGCCTATTTTTTATTAGGAGGCCTTTTATGCTTTACTGTCTACTCAGGTATTACTTCCTTTGGTTACCTGGTATGGAAGAGTGTGGTGTTAAGAAGTGGGAAAGTTGTGTACATATTGAAGATGAGAAAAGCTAAGTTGTATGGGCCCAAGTCGAGATATGTTAAATCTTGGGTGCAACCTATGTCCTTGAATATTTATGAGGAGTTTAAATCTATTCTAAAGTATGGTGGTCTATTGGAGTGTGTCCAAAAATTTCATGGATATAACCCCGTTCTCTCCAAATGAATAGCAATGACGTGAAAGGATGGATGGATGAGAGTCGAGTTTTGGTGTTTTGAGGTTTATACCAAGTTGATCAATCACACTACTATTCTGGTGTTGCATGGCGCTTATCATAAATTAGATAGGTATTTGCTACTAAAATAAATCATCCTCTTCCTGGATGGCAATGATTTTTTTTCCATAATCCACAATGGTTACAAAGCCAAGGCCTTGTCTCCACCGTCGGATAGGGTGGCTAAGGTTATTATGGACTATTTTAATTTAGATTCTATGTATGATGTCATACATATTTTCCACACCATATTTTTGAATCATGTTAGAATATAAATATGGATCAATATTCCCTTTATTTTGTTTCATTCTATGAGGAAGTCTATGATGGATGTTCAAGGAGGGCACGATCAGTTTCCCCTTCACTAGGGATTGGCCCTTTTAGTTTTTGAGCAAGTGGTAGTGGATAAAGGGATCACGATGGAGAAAATTCTGAAGTCTTTAGATAATCTCCTGGTCCCTATGTCTGGCCAAGCCTTGGTGATGTCTGAAAGTTTGAGTGAAGTTTCTGAGGATGTTTACTCATTTTTGTTGGGAACTGGTCTAGAGAAGATCTCTCATAAAATTCACATTTCTACTAAAGGCATGAGGGGAAGAACGGTAAATAGGTCCACTTATGAGATTTTTAGGAATTCTTCAACTTTTCCCATTACCTCACATATGGTGGGGGGACCTCATTCTATTAGCTTGATGGAAGGTAGTCACACACGCAAATCAATGTGATTGATAGGTAAAAAGCTGGATGATGTAAATTCTTCTCCCTTATCCCACCCACATGATGTGGAGGTTCTTTCCAAGGATTTCATTAAGGATAAAATGGTGGTTGATATTTATACTTCGCGGGAGACCTCTACCAGCATAGCCTAAATTTGGTTGATATAAGCTAGCAAGTAGTGTGGAGTTTTGTGAAAATGACATTATAATATAATGATGAGGTTGCTTAAATGTATGGTAAAATTTCCCACGAGATCGATTTAATGTTGTGGAACTTTTTTGGTTTTCTCATTGATCATTCTTGTCTCTGTTTTTCCTTGTTATGTTTGGTGTACCTCTTTGTTTCTTTGGTTGTTGTTTGTGGTTTGGTCTTATGGCTGCCTTAGTGGTAGGGTAATCTATAAAAGGTTGTGGGGTCCCTTTCAAAAACCTCTTTTTTCTTAATAATACCAATATATATATAATAAATATCAACATCCCATCCATAAAAAAATATAATGGAGGAATTTGACATCAACGTCCATAACTTATACAGAAAAATATAGTGGACTATTAGGATATTACAATCATACTTTTAACTCATAGAAGAAAATATCGAACAACTAGTTACTAGGAATGCAAACATAGAGGTAGATAAAGAGTGGGTGAAGAATATAATTGAACAATTTGGGGTGATAAATATTAAAAAGGAGGATATTGAGTCTATTGAATTTGAAATACAATAATACAAAAATAGCATAAACTATTTTATTCTAGTAATGCAAATCATAGAGGTAATAATGAGAAAAAAGAAGACCCTAGTGGTAGAAGAACAAGAACCAAAGAAGACCACAATGAACCTTGATAAAATTTATGATATTGTTATGACTAGAAGTCTTGGTTGTTCCAAGAAATATATTACATAAGGAGTTTAGAGTAATAGAAGAGAAGGATTAAATAGAATATAAAAGGTAGAACGAATTTATGGTTAATCTATAGACTCAAAATGAATAAGCTCATGCTGAAATAGATACAAATAAGTTGTATTTGCAATAACTAGTCATATTAGTCAACTCTAGATACATTAAATGAGATAATTTTAAAATTAAGTACATGGAAAATCATGGAAATTATTTCCTATGGATAACACAATCAAAGTAAGGAACAAAATACTAAAGCAAGTTATGAAGGATTACACAAATATTATTTATAAAGTATCTAACCAAAAAAAAATAATAGATAGTTATATCAAAGGATTATAAGAAACTTATTTAGATTTACCAGGGCATTTGCTTTAGGTTTTGGTAGATTTGTTCATATTATCCTATTGAAATTATATATTTCCTTCATCATAAGGTAAAATATGAATTTAATTTTAGTAACAATTATGCAAAAACCAATTTTCATTAAAAAATATAATTAAAGTTGTAAAAATAGATTTATATTGATGTTTATGGTTCTTTGGTTACATCTAAATTTTTTTAATGATAGTTATATTATTCATTACCTAGTTGTTATGCACTTATCTTGGTGTTAACAATTGTTTATGTAGGTGAAAAACCCTATGTTGCTTCTTATGGTTCTTTTGCTACATGTGTTTACCTAAATTTAAAGGTTATTTAATTATTCATTGTGTATAAATTATAGTTTTATGTTAATGTTTACAAATTTATATAGGTAGGTGAAAGATAAAAGTGGAAGTTGACATTTTTCTTAAATAATTCATCATTCTGGCTATTACTAGTATTATGCAATTATAGTTTTAAAGAATATTTTTTATATATAGTTTTAATAATTTATTCTTTTATTTAAGGTTTTAATGCCAAATTATATATAAATTGTGGTTTAGATACAATATTTTTTGAAGAAGGTGGAAGTTTATAGTTTTCTTAAATAATTCATCATTTTGGAAATTACTAGTATTATGCAATTCTAGTCTTAAAGAAGTTTTTTTATATATAGTTTATAATAATTTTTTTATTCAAGGTTGTAATGCCAAAAAATATATATATTATGGTTTAGATCCAATTGTTTGAAAATGCCAAGTAGTTTATTCTTAAATATCTATATAGATGTATGTATGCATACATGCATGTATGTATGCATGCATTTGTAACAAGCTCATCCACACACATATGCACACACCCTATCATTATATTTAATATAATAAGGATTTATTTAGATAATTTAAAATGGGAAAAATGTTATTAAGATCCTTAAAATTAGCATCCATTTTATATTTCAAACCTCATAGATGATGACTAATATTAATATCTCTTAAAATAAATATTCATTTATTCCAATGTAAATTGTTAATATTTTGATTTATTTTATAATTAAACATCTAACTATTAGGTGATTATAGTAAGCATAAATATTAATTAGAGCTAGTGATATTTTTTATTTATAAATATTTACCACTAGGAATCTAAATCTACCATATTATATAATGCTCTAAAGAATTGTATACTTATTTTTATAAGGTAGTGTTGTGTCTAACCAACACTACTATATCATCAATATATGATAGAAATACAAATTAAAATATATTGTTTAATAATTTCATCCATAATTAAATTAAAGTGAGGATATTTTTTGAGGAAAGATAGAAAAGGAGGGTTCGTCACATGCACCGTGAGGCCAACAGGTCAGCTGCAAAATTAGATAGCATAGGTGTTGATGTTGGTAGTTTGGTGACATGGACACAAGGTGTTCCACGTGAAGTGGAAAACATTATTAGTCATGAAAAGAAACCTACCCATTAAGGAGAAAGATGAATGGGTGTTCTTTACCCATGGAGCTGGTAATAACTATTGGGTTTCCCTCTAAAGCATACCAAATTAGAAATGAAGGTAACAGGGTGTAAGCCTTGGAAGATTCTGATAGAGAATAGGAAATGGACAAGCAACAGGTTTCACAAGTGCAATGTTCCAAACTTCAATTCCTGTCAATGTAAGTAATGTTTACAGTTATGTTTAGGTATGGGTGTGCTTTGTTAGTAAGGTGTTGTAGGGGATTCAACACAATTTCCGGTAAGAAAGTTTCAAGGATGACTAGGATCTACAATCTCAAAGATAAGGCTGGATATTATAATAGGTTTTGGGTTAACTTGCAAAACCCGGTAATTAATGAAGACTTTTATTTACCAAAAAATAATAATTTCATCGACAAAAAAGCTTATCAACTTTACAATGTAAAAATTTAAATATAAAGGAGAATATAATAGTTTACAATAATATTTCTAGCTCTTATTTGACAATCACTTCATGGTTATTATTTAATTCTTTATCCTAGTCATTTGTATACATTTTATCATATTTTAATATATCCCTTATATGTTGTATGTATTTGGTAAACTAAGTAATTTATATAAGCTAATCATATCATAAATTTCCATAAGTGGTAAATAATTACCATGCAAGTTTTTTCGTGTCTGAATATTGCATCACACTTTTATCCTCTTCAATTTATACTTCTACTATAGAGATAATATTTTTTATTTTTTATATTTTAATTACAAGATGATGTAAGCTAAATCTAAAATTAATAGCAGTTTATGTTCGATTTTTATATTGTTTATAGTATGTTTATGACTGTATTTCATGTGATTTTAAAATTGTTATTGAATATTTAGATAAATAAATTTATCAATTTCACATTTTTATTTTATTTTATTTTTCATGGTTTAACATTTCAATCAATCTACAAAAAAATCACTTTGGTTGATAACTTATTTATGTGTACATACTTATTTACGAATTATAGTAGTTAAGGTTATACTTATTCTTATGATGGTAATACTCTCATTTCTACTAGAATAATAAAGTTAAGAGATTCTATCTCTAATCCTAGTTATTCTAATAATTTTTTTTATTATGGACTCTTATAAATTCTTTCAAAATATTTTTAATATGTCAATATCGATAAGAACAATCAATGTCTTAAAATAACTTATTTCAATTTAAAATTCATTAATTTATTTTTTAAACGTTTATTTAATATAATAAATATATTATACGGTTTTTATAGTTAATTACTTTTTTTAATCATTTTTCTCGCATAATATAAATTATATACTATATTGTTAAATATCTTGCACGAGAAGGTTAATATGCTTGTCATGGAATATGAATACTACCCATGAATATAATGAAAATAATGTTATAAAAATAAAATTATAAAATAATAATATAATGATAAGCATTGGTCATGATACATATAAAAATTCAAAAGTAAAATTCTTTAGTAAAAGTGTCATTATTGGGATATATTTTTATAGCGTCAACTTATTTTAAATAATAATTTACAAGATTATGCAAGTATCTTGGAATATTATGTAGAAAATTATGTTTTATTTAAATAACTAAGCATATGAAAATAGCAGTTGAGGATATTAAAATAAATTTATATATTAAAAATATTTTTATAAAATTCAAGAATATTTCCACAAATTTCATAAATTATATGAATAAACTAAGAAAAGAGATACTTAGATCCAATGTGTGAGTTAACTATTATGTTAACATTTAAATGGATATTCTTTGTTCTTACACTATGTTATAAATAAAAAATACCCCTTTGGTTGATGTAACCAAAAAATTTAAAAATAATATGTAGTTGAGATTAGCTAATTTATTTAAATAAAGAGAATGCGAAGGATTATAAAAATATATAAGGATTATCTATACAAATGCTTATGTATGGCTATTAGGTAGTCTACAAGATGTGGAATAATAAATAAAAATCCCAGTCCACTTGCTTACCATAATTCTATGAGAATATCTATGTCCTTTATTCACTTTGTATATCATAAAATATTATTTGCCTAAGAATTATATTATTATGTTCATATATTTATGTATAAGTATTTGATTCTACCATGTTGTCATTATGTTAAGATTGTACATCAAGAATTATAATCACAATATGAGAAAGAGTTGAATTTTTTTTATAATTGGTTAAAAGAGTTAACATATTTACAACTTTCAGTATCAATTGTGCTTCATTTTGGTGCTCATGTCGATTTTTATATTAATTTTTGTATTTACTACTATGTTATTATTTTTATTATTTATTATAGTACATATTATAGGGTAAGCTTTTTTTAAAGTTTAAATCAAATTATTGGTGAATTTTGATGATTATATCATTGTAATTTTTTTTCCTTATTTCCTCTATAATAATTAACATTTGAATATTTTTTATTTATTTCTTTCTTTTTGATAATTAAAAGCGAGGGTTTTATAAAAAGTTTGGAACGAGACCAGCAGAACAAAGACCCTCAAGGGCAAAAACCAAAACAAACAACAATAAGGAGGTGAAAAACCACCAGCAACAAACCTAACAGCTTACCCTACCAGAACAATCCACACATTTGATTGTTTAAGTCCTCCAATTGGATCTTCTAACATTATTTGAGCCAGTCCCAAAGTTATTCCAGAACCACAAAATCTGAAGAGGAGCACCGTCACTAAGCGAACAGCAGGGATCATGACGTGAGCAATAAGTCCTTTGACTATCGAGTACTAACCAACTAGACTGTAAGGCAGATTACCCACTGAATAATTTTTATTTTAATTGAGTACATAGGTTGTAATATACCATGGAGTTATGTTCCTTTAGACACTGAATAACTTTTATTTTAATTGAGTACATAGGTTGTAATATACCATGGAGTTATGTTCCTTTAGACATATGACTGGGTATTTGAAGTACTTGAAATGCAACTTCTAGATTGAGTTCATGTGACCGTTGGTTTCTAATAGGATATTTTGTAGGTGAACCTTTTATGGTGCATAGGAAAGGAGAAGATCAATTCTTGAATATTGTCACCCTTGACTTTTTAAAAAGTCAATTGTAATATTCTTAACTAAAGTCACTAAATAAGAGTTATGAGGAAATAATGTCTTAAAATTTTATAATCTAAACCACGTTCCCGCGAAGATTACACGAGCCGTTCACCGTCAGATGCTTCACTGTGTAATCAGTGGCTAAGGTTTTAGCATTGCTCATTCACTACATCGGATACCCAATCTTCCGTGATCACAATGTTTTGATTGTAAATGGTCAAAAGGTTAAGAATTTTAGTTTTTTTTAATTTAGATAATATTTTGAAATCTTCCTTTTAATATTATAATATATTTAAAGAAAAACAGAGTAACGAATCCTCTATAGTCCTGGGATAGTCGTTTTCGACGACAAGTGGAAATTGCAGAACCATGCTTGAAAGAAACATTGAATAAAATAAGCACAAGCGGGGGAAGCTTATACACGAAATACGGGCCCGCCGACTTTGTTGACTAGATATTGTGGATTTGCTTCTGGTGTACCTTTATCGTTCTTATCCAAATTTACAAAAAAAAACACGTATTATCTTCGGGCCCAGGCTGTGTTTGTTTGAAGACAGTCACAACAACCAAGCTCAAAGCTCAACAATTAAGTACGATAAGGATTCGACGTATTTATATGTTTGCTTCGCTATATGGCTTATGTGGCTTATGTTTAACTCCAACAGACGGCGCTAATTAATATTTCTTACATCGACATCTTAACAAATAGCAACACTATTTAAGACGGCCTTCGTTGTAAGGATTGTAACATATCAATCCTCGTAGGCCACAGCCATTTGAATTAGTTGAAACGTCTTGATTAAGAAGGATGAGTCCATTTGTACAAGGTCTATCTCTGGTTCTCATGATCTTACAACTAAGCAGTGAGATGGTGAATGTCGAGAGCATAAGCAGTCATGATGCTGTCCATGGATTTCTGGTTCCGCAGAACGAGGCCAGAATGGCAGTTGGGGTTCCTCCACTTAAATGGGACCGAAGAGCATAATCGCTACTCTTCAAACCCTAAAATTAATAAGATAGCCTGTACACCACTTTCATTTTTGTTATCAGAAGAAGATTTTACACTAACATGAGGAAATTGAAAAACTTACCCTTAAATAAATTTGATTTCTTCTTCCCCTTTATTTTAGAATTTTCCTATTCATCTTCCTTTGCAGTTTTAATTCCTTAGAACTTCAACTTGCACATTGTATTTTTTCATTCCCATATCCTTCTTTCAAGGCTTGACCCAATTTAGCTAATATGCTCTTTGCCATATGATGTTGGTGTACTTTCATTGTCTCTTCTTTAAGAGTGGAATATTATTTAAAAGTAGAATATCCTTGATTTCATTAAGCTTTTATTATAGTATGATTTCTTTGCTTTGTCTTAATGTTTATCTCATGAACAATTATTTTTTATCTCTTTCTTTATAGTTTAGACTTTGCAATCGTTTGATATGCGCCCAGTATCGTAACAATTATAGAATCGAAATACAATATTTTCATAATCATCTTGTTAAATCCACTCTCTTCATTCAAATTTAATATTAATGGATTAAGATATAGCTTTTGAAATAACCATAACAACACATATTTGAGTATATATGGCATATTTTCTTCTTAATAGTTAGTCCCTCATTCATTTATTTTCCTAGGGCATTTCTAGTATTCTTTAAATATCCTTATTGATAAACTAATATGGAAGTCTAAAAGGCCTAACCCATAATGGAAGCTTCTTAATAGTTTTGTCTTGATAGAAAAAAATTGCTCCATAGTTTTAAAAAAGGGCATCATTATCTCTCAACAATGAGCCTCCATGAATTATTTTACCCTTGATTTTTGAACTACATAAGATGATGAGGAAAAATCCTTTAGAAAGAAAAGTCATAGAGTGATTTGAATTCAATCCTCACTTCCACTTGATCCAATTTTAAATCTTGGAAAACCCTAGCCAATATCCATAGAACTCACAAAACCATTATACCATATTTGATCATCTCCTCCAAGATAATTGTTCTTGGTGTAACATATACTAGTTGGATTGAAATTACCATATATATGCTCTTTCACTTATCTCAAAATTGGGCATCATTACTTCCAAATAGGGCATCCTCATTTTTATCTAGGTCAACATGACTTCTCATTAGAAATTTTAAATATGAATTTCCTTCCATATTACCTAGTGGTACTCATTCTTAGATATCACTCAATCCTAGCCCTAAGTCAAGATTACACTTGCTCTTGGCCTACATACATATATATTTAAAAAATGAAATAAACAAAAAGCTAAACAAAAATCCCTTTGTATTGACATGCCAAAATCTCCTCATTACATATGAATTATAAAAGCCTAAGAGCCAATCCATTTTTCTTATACATCTTAGTATATATAGACTTTTTATAATGCTATAGTAGTTAAAAATAGTATTGCCTTAAAAGTAGATTACTATTATGTTAGAGATTCTACTAGTCTATTGAATTGCTTGGAAGTATGGCTAATCCAACTACGATAACATGGTTTGTTGAAATGGTAGGGATCTATGCCTCCTCAAGTTATACTTAACTTGGTGGTTACATTCGATCCCTCGATCTCTACTAACCTTCTCTGCTTAGCCGCCCTATCGTATGCATGATTATTTTTTACCATTAAGATCATTTAACATGGAATCCTACCCAGTAGACATCATGGGGAAAAATATTTCTTATCTTGTTGGAGAGCAATTATTGGATATTTAGTGTACATATGGGATACCTCTTCATCACTAAAATGGCTTTCGATCGCATACCAACCTCTTGGTGACTTCATATCTTGGTTGGGTATCTCCTCTTTAATTTTATTCATGTAGGACCTTTAGAACCTTGGAGGGATCCAACCAGGTGCAATTATTTTAGTGTGCTCAACACTTAGCCTATTTTTTACTTCTATGTATTATGCTTTTAGTGATTCAGTGGATTCCAACCTAGTATGAATCCTCTAATACTCTAAAATTTTGGCTTACATATTATTTCTAAGTTACCATATTTTGGGTGAACATATAGGACCCCATCAAGTTCTAACTAGGTGTAATTATTCTAGCTCTTTGAGTACTTATTCATTTTTTGGACTAATGAAGGTCAGGGCTTTGGGAACCCATCAGGTTCTAGTTGGGTGTAATTATTTCAGCTCTCTGAGGACTTAGCCATTTTTCTACCCTAGTGAAAAATTGAGATTTTTGGGAGCCCGTTGGATCCCGATTGAGTACAATTATTTTGGTATGCCTTAGGCTTATCCATTTCACTCATTTTTTTTATTTTTGTTGCACCAGGACTGATCTTTGATAATTATTGAACTCTAACAATCACAGATATTCGGGTGCTCTTAATACTTGGTCCATTTTGCTGCATATACACATGCAAGATCTTTAATACTTCAATGGATATTAGCCCTAGTAAAAATCTACCAACATGCTTTTGACCTAGCTCTTTTCTTGATTTTTTGTATTTTAATTTTTGGCTTTTGAACGAAGATTTAGTGTCATTCTAATATTTGGTTGGGTGCATGTCTTTTGATATCTTTGTGAGATAGCTGGTTTTGGATGAGGTTCATCTTTTGGTAATAGGACAAAGCTCACATTTGTGAATGCATCATCTGAGTACTATTCATCTGATGGATTTATATCTTAGTCCATATACCTTAATCACCTTTTAGCATCTCGATAAACATGATTAGGTCTTCAGATCATAGTTGCCTTTATATTCATGCAATAGGCCTGACCTTTACCTCTCCTTCAGGTTACTTTATTTTTACTTTGCTCTACTTTCAGTATGGCTTTTGGGCTTATGCTAGCAAAATATTTGGTAATCCCTAATTTTATTTACAAGAAGCAAACCTAATATACAATTGCTAATAGCTAGGTGTGGGTAGGTGTAAAAAATAGCCATATTCTTGGTGATTCACAAGGGATTTTCACTTTGTGGAAATAGGAATCTAGAGATGAGTTTTGAACTTAACACTTTATAATGAGAGGAAAAGGGAATAAAGAACAAAGATTAAGGAGAAATCAAGAATATACAATAGATATAAGATAAAGGAGGGTGGTGGGTGATGGGGTTGAAGTTATTCAAATAACATGGTGGAAGTGAAAGAAGACCAAGAACCTGAAAGGTAAAGGAAGGATCCACTAAGAAGAACTAACTAGGGAAAGAAGGAAGACATGAGGATACACACAATAAGTGAAATGACACAATAATCCTAGGAATACAAGGGTTAAAAGTGCCGTCAATACTAGGATTTATTGACACAATAATCCTACAAATATTAGCCAAACCAAAAAAAAAAGAAATGAAATGAAATAAAATCATAATAGAAAAAGTGATGCTAGAGTAACCTAATAACAAAGAGAAATAGAACTACTGGATCCACATGACACCCCAAAAAAATATTATTTTGGATCTCTTATATCATGGGATATCCCCAAGCAGCATATTCCCATAAACATACTTCGTAGTTTCTATATAATGCTTCCAAAATAGATAGACTGACATGCATAGTTATCATATTTGGGATCTTTCTTCTTTTTTGCATAATCCAACAAGAATTCATTTCACATGTCATAATTAGCCATGAGAACCCTCAACTGTGCTCTTGGAATCGTCTTTGTTTTAGCAATGCCTACTCTATGATGTATACGTACTCCTATATAGAGCTCAAAAAAATAACTTTATCAGTTGGTACTTACCAAGATCATACCTTCAGATTGAATGATTTTCTTTAAAATATTTGGGTTTATGTGAATCATACTTAGAAATTTATTTCCAATTGACTTAGGTCCTTTTCTTTTGCAATATTATTCTTGGCTAACATCATCCCCCTAAATGGCATGGCTCATTACTTTGGTTTACATATGTGGTGGTAGTTTTACATTGAATTATGATAAATATCAAGGTGCATTTTTGGCAGTTTTATCCTTGGCCATTGAGCTATAGAGTCAAACATAAAAATAGCAAAAAGGAAAGAGGAATGAAGGAAGATATAGAAAGTGGTTTTTAAAAATATAAAATGATAGCACCTAGAATTCAATGTTCCACAATTTCTAACAATCATTTCTGTAGATTTAAAATCATACGATGAACCCCTTCTTACAATTTTGGGTGTTATATACAAGACAACATATTACATTCGTATATACATGTGATAACCATATTAATGTGTATACTTATCAGCTATTTACACCAAAATTATGGTGTGTACTTCACACCTAATTGAAGATATGTTGTACAAATTATCCCTTGAATCTGCAATGATCTAACCAAATGATCATGAACTTAAGTTGTTCTATATAATCCACTAACAATGGTTCCAACTTATCAAGTTTTTTAATAGGATTCCAACCTAGGTTAGCTTTTTATTCTAGGAATCCTTCTTTATGGATAGTAATGATGGTCATAAAACATGGTTGGGTCCTAGTGGTCTTATGCCTAAAGATCGATTCTTCCAATGAGAGATGGAAAAAACTTAAATTTATTGGATGAAGTTGGCCTATGGTCTAGACCTTGTGACCTTAAATCACTATCACACCTTGGAGATCTGTGCTATAATTTTTTGCATTTAATTGGTCCTCAAGGCTACCAAAAAATTATCATTAGATGAGTGGGTATATGATAGAGTGTTTAACCCATATTTAACTAACATTCCTACTAACAAATAGATTGGGTCAGCTTTTTATTTCAAATATTGGTAGTTAATTAAATAATTATTTTTCTTTGGATATAATTCGATACAAAAATGATGTAGCCTCTGATTTAGAAATGTTATGATATTTATATCTAATGGATCTATCAACTGACTATGTTCCTAAATGATGTATCCTTCGATCATTTAAAAAAAATGTGATATACACAACCTGAATAGTGGGGGAATATCTACTACTTCTATGTATTGGGTGATAAACAACCTTGGATGCCCATATATCAGCATTGGGAGCTTATGCATTATCCTTATATTTATCAAGTATTCTCCTCTAAAATAGAGCTCAGGTTCTTGTTTGCCTAGGTTCAGCCCTAAATCACTACATATTTTAGCTAGTATGATGGATATTTAAGCTTCAATATCCACCATGTAGGTATGCAATATGTGCTTTTCCAATGAAAGGGATGTGTAGAATGGGGGAGAATGACCATAAATATTGGAGGTTTTCTTTGCTTATTATATTGAAGAAATGATTATTAGATATTTCTTAATAGAGCAGTAAATTAAGTATACCTTATCTTATACTAGTAGATATTTTATCAGTTTGATTGAATTAGGAGGAAAATATTTAAATAAATTATTAAATTCCTTCATTCTTTCTACTCTCTAATGCATGTTGGTTATCTAGAAATACAACCCATTGTATACCTCCAAATTTTTCTTAGCTAGTGACAAGGTATGTTAAAGGGAGTTCTACAAGAACTTATTATACTTTTATTGGTATCTTGTTTTGGTTGATATGTGACTAGCTTTGTGTTTACTCCTTGTGCACTACTCCTCATTGTATTACAAGCAATCACATTATCCACTATACAAATTTCCCTATTTTGGCTATAAGTATTGCAATATTTATTTATTTGGAAATCACTATTGGTGATTAGTATAGCTGGATCAATACCTTGATTGCTTATTTGAACATGGATAGAATCTTCCTTGTTTACATCCATTACCTAGAATCTCTTGGTTGAATATGGATAGACTACTACAATATTTGTATATTCAGTGGGAGGCTATCATGATCATATTATTTGTCTTTCATGAACTATACCTTCATAATTTTAATCTCCTTAATGAGCCATTGAATATTTATTTTTAGTTCTTGCTTTATTCGAATATTAGTTAGGGTATTATTCTTTGATACCTGATAAAAATCATATCCGATCCTTTCAAGGAATAGAGGATAAGGTGTACCAGTGAGAAGCTCTACAGGATATGTAGTCTTGATAGGTTGAAGGGGAAGAACATTTTTCCTAGGTGGAAATTTTCATGCTTGAATCAATATATTCTTTGCTCGAAAAACCTCCCAAAATATTTTAGGAAACATTTTCTCACCAAAATGTTGAATCAAAATGCTTATATCATAGTGGAAAGCACAAATATTGTAAAGATAGGCCTGTGCAAGAGATGGCTATAATTCCTATGACATTATTTTTCCATGTTATTTTTAACTAGATACTAAAATTGACTATACTCTCCTAAAGAGGTTGCTTGATAAATGAGAACTGTATGAGAAAAATAAAAGGATATCCTAAATCATCAAAAGCATAAATAAGTGCTCTGGCCAAGTTAGCCCATGTAGAAATGCTTCCATCCTTCAAGAATCTATACCATAGTAAGGCCCTTCCTTGGAGAGAGATAATGAGGAATCTGAGCATTACATCTTCATGCAAGATATTATGAATCATTGCCAAGGAAGCAACTTCCTAGAAATGCTCAAATGCAACTTTACCTATCCCATTAAAATTTGGCAAAGAATTCAAGGAATCCTTAGGAATACTATGAAGATTTTGAATATTTAGAGGGCCTATGAAATTCCAATATGGATATTTGAACAAAGTCATTAATACAAATACAGGGCTCTAGAGTCAATAGATAAGCATAATTTTTTTGCTAGTAAGGTCAAGGCTACTCATGAAACCTTAAGTCCTCCAAGAGATAAATATTTGAGAACAATGCAAAAGGACAACCAACCATGAACCTCGATTCAATCCCCAGAAGAGTCACCAGATGACCTAGATGTAGGGTATAGCCAAACTCTATCTAAATTTTAAAGGTAATTAATCATATGGATCATTATGTAGAGGAGTCACCAGGTGATAGAAATTATGGATAAAATAGAGTATCACCAAGCTCTATTCAAGTTTCAAATGCAACAAGTCATAGAATATAGGTCTCAGGATCTGAGTGAAGTCACTAGGTAATTTTGATGAAATATAATAATAAAGGATATCATTGATCATATACTATCCAAATACGGGATCCTATAGTCCCATTGGGTGTACCAAAAATTTTTGGTCAAAGAATCTATATAACAAAAAGGTTTATGCACCCAAAGATCTTGCCCAACATTGAATGATCAAGGAGTTATGAAATCTACAGTGGTCAATCTTCGAAGGAGGTTGATTCTTTGAAGTATCATCTAACTATTCCTAAATGTGGAGGGAAAAGGGTGTTGAAAGAAGTAAAAAGAGCTAAAACTATAACTTACAATGGTGTAGATTAAGCCACATCAAGACATGCATATTTAGATATTGCAAGACCAGGCCAAGAAATTGTCTAATATATTAGCTAGTTCTATTACCACTCGCAAAAACAATCCGTGTCTAATCAAATTAAAATTCCATAACAAATAAATGCACATGAGCACAAATTCAGAATTCATAGTAAGTCTCATGAACATATTATAGGTCAAAATTAAAAATAAGTAGTCATGATACATACATGTTTTGCAAATAAAATAAACCAAAAGATAAACAACAATCCCTTTGTATTGACATGTCAGAATATCCTCATTACATATGAATTGTAAAAGCCTAAGAGTTGACCCATTTTCCTTATACATCTTAGTATATATAGACTTTTTGGAATGCTACACTAGTAAAAAATATCATTGCCTTAGAAATAAATTATTGTTATATCAGGTATTCTACCAGCCTTTTGGACTACTCAAAGGTATATCTGCTTCAACTACTAGAACATGGTTTGCTGATATGGTGGGGGATCTATGTCTCCTCGAGTTGTGCCCATCTTGCTAGTTCCATTCAATCGCTCGATCTCTATTGACCTTCTCTTCTCAACTACCCTATCATCTGCGTGATGATTTTTTGGGCCATTAAGATCCTCTAACATAGAATCCTATCTAGTAGATGTCATGGAGAAAAATATCTCTTTTTTTGTTGTAAAGTAATTCATAAATATTTTTCATAGCTATGGGACACCTCTTCATCACTCACATGGATTTCAATCGCATAACAACCTCTCAACAACTTCATATCTTGGCTAGAAATATCCTCTCTACTTTTGTTCATGCTAGATATTTAGAACCTTGGTGGACCCTAGATAGGTGCAATTTTTCTGGTGCCCTCAGCACTTAGCCTATTTTTTGCTTCTATGTATACTAATATTTTAGTGATTCACTAGTTTCCAACCAAGTATGAATCCTTTGAAACTCTTTAGATTTATTACTTCCATATTATTTCTAAATTACCGAATCCTAAGCAAGCATATGGGAACCCACCAGGTTTTCATCAAGTGTTATTGTTCTAGCTATCTAAGGACTTAGCAATTTTTATACCCAGATGAAAGCCAGGGCTTTGGGACCTCACCTGTTTCTAGTCTGGTACAATTATTTTGACTCTTTGAGGACTTAGTATTTTTTCTACCCTAGTAAATACTAGGCTTTTTAGGAGCCCATCGGGTCTCAATTAGATACAATTATTATGGTATTCCCAAACTTAGCTATTTCACTCATTTTTTTCTAGCACTAGGATTGAATTTTGATAATTTACCAAGATTCGACCATCATATATGTTATGATGCTCTTAATGCTTGATCCATTTTTACACATCTACACATGTAGCATCTTTAATACTTGAAAGGATTTTGACCCTGGTACAAATCTACCAACACATTTTTGACCTAGCCCTTTTCTTGAGTTTTTTCTCTATCATTTTTTGGCCTTCGAATGAAGAATTAGTATCATTTTAGGCTCTGGTAAGGTGCAAGCATTTTGGTATCTTTGAGAGATAGCCAATTTAGACTAAGATTTATCTTATAGTAATAGGACCAAGCTCACATTTTTTAATGCATCATCTGGGTACTATTGTTCTTATGGTTTTATGCCTTAGTCCATCTACCTTAGTCACCTTCTAGAACCCTAGTGAATGTGAGTGGTCCTTCATATCATAGCTACCTCTGTCTTGATGCAGTAGACCTAACCTTTACCTCTCCTTTGGGTTAATTTATTTTTTCTTTGCTCTACTTCTAGTATGGCTTCTAGGCTTGTGCTAGAAATTATTTTGGTAATATTTATTTATATTTACAAGAAGTAAACCTAATATATATGCTAATAGCTAGGTATGGGTAGGTGCCAAATTTACCCACAAGTATAATATGTCATATAGTAGGAAAAAGGGACTGAAGTAATCAATAATAAAGTTCAACATCCTATCTATAAAAAATTAGATAGGGATTTTAGAGGAATGAAGTCTTCTTGGATCCAAGAAATATATTAGATAGGGATTTTAGAGTACTGAAGGAGAATACCTAACTAGAATATAAAATGTAGAACCCATTTATGGTTAATCTATAGACCCAAGATAAAGAAGCTCATGCTAATATATATATATATATGAGTTGAATTGGAAGCCACTAGTCATATTGGAAGCCACTAGAGTAATTAAATGAGATAATTGTGATATCAAAAACATAGAAAATAATGGAATTATTTCCTATGGGCAACACAATCAAAGTAAGGAATAAAATACTAAAGCAAGTAATGAAGGATTACACAAAGTTTATTTATAAAGTGTCTAACCAAATAAGCAATATAGATAGTTATCTCAAAGGATTCTAAAACAATTTTTTAGATTTACTTGGGCCTTTGCTTTACGTTTTGGTAGATTTTTCATATCATCCTATTGAAATTATATATTTCCTTCATAATAAGTTAAAATATGAATTTAATTTACTAGCAATTATGTAAAAACAAAAATTAATTAACAAAAAAAAATTAAAGTTGTAGAAAATAAATTTTTATTTATGTTTATGGTTCTTTGGTTACATCTATTTACTTAATTTTAATGGTATTTAAATTATTCTTTACCTAGTAGCTATACATTTATCTTGGTGTTAAAAAATGTCTATGTAGGTGAAAAAATATATGTTGTTTCTTATGGTTATTTGGATACATGTATTTAGCTAAATTAACATTCATTTTATATTTTAGACCTCATAGATGGTGACTAATATTAGAATATATTAAAATAAATATTTGAGATTTTTTTGATGACCTTTCTAGCTTAGGTAAGGAGGAAATTGGCCAAGCTAACCAAATCACCAAGGTTGCCAATGAGCTCAAACACAGCAGTAGGAAGAACCCTCATAGAAGAACTATCAGGAGATAAATTAGGAGGTGCATTGCATGAAGGGGTTTGTACATTAGCAACAAGAGACACAACAATAGGAATGTCTTGACCTATAAGCTTTCATTTTCCACTTTCATTGCTAGTTATCCTAAGATTCTTAAAGCACCGAATTGAGGAGTGGGTGGCTTCATTAGTGGATAGCATTTTATGCTTATCTAGATTTTTAGACATATCATACTTGAAGGCTAACTTAATAATATTATCCTCAGCCATAGGGTATCCTGCACTAGGATCGGAGGTGCACTAGTATTGAAGGCCACCACCTGGATGTCAACACTTTGAGCTGCAAGGGAAGGAATTTGCAGTGGAAGCTACAGTGGAACCAAAGGGTGAACCTATGTATTACTATGGACCATGTGGTTATAAATCATAAAATATAGTCCTTGGTGCTTGGGTTGGGCTGACTTCCCTTCATAAACACTAGTGGCAAAAATCTCCATGGACCTAAATAAGTAATCTAGTAAATTGATGAATTTGGACTCCCTCAGGTGATTGAAAGTCAAATGGAAGCTATGAAGTACCAAATTGAGATCATCAATCATAAGGTACTACATCATTGGGATAAGTACCTTATTCTAGGGTGCTTTCAGGTACTTACAAACAAAGCCATTATTTCCTTTGGCCTAGTTTTTACCTTTGTCCCAAAAATATCCTAATTTAGTAGCAATGAAGTGCTTATCATGTTTGATGTGCTCCTCGTCATTAACTAACCTAGACACTTTGGAAATTAAGTTTGGAGTAATGTGAAAATACAAGCCTTTCAAATTGATGTTCCCACTATCCCAAGTGCTAAGAAGATCCATTGACAACTTCTCTTCATGCCCATTAAATTTTTGCAAGAAGGGAAGGAATTAATGGGAATCTAAAATATCTTCAACAATTGGGTTCAAATCAAGGGTCTAATGTTCCAAAAGTACCATTAAGAATTTTTTTATACCTTCCAAAAAAACCTTGTTCCTCATATCACCCTTATTAGCTAAAGTCACCTAGTCACACTCATCGATCATTTTGAAACCACTAGTAGCACCTCCCAAGAATGGGATTAGGGATTGGGAAGGGTTATTAATAGGCATGGTATGAGGAGAAGTAAAACTAGGATCCATACTACCAACTCAGAATCAAACAACCTAGATGGATCATTTATGAATGAGCATAAGATCAAGGTGCAAGGTAGCACGTACAACAATAGAGATGGAATCCATTAAACTAATCAGTACCTGCTAAGAAAGAAGTATGTAAGGCTTACATAGAAATGTGGCATGAATTTTCATCCATTGAATATTACTGAAGTGCACGAGGATGCAGCAAAAATATTTGATTGAGTAACTGAGCTAAAGATGAAGAAAGTAAGCCAAGTTGGCCTTCCACCTGTAGTTGAAATTCTATTTTAAATTGAACTACCTCCTTCAAAAGAGCATCCAATCACAACCCACTTGGAAATAAAAACTCGTAAGACCCACTTCAGAAATAAAACAACCTTCTACCCTCAAAGTTTCCCAAGATTTGAATTTCTAATTATCGAGTGGTAAAGAATTAATTGGGTGTATAATATGAAAATGACAAAAGGAAATCAAGTTAGATCACCACCTGTATTTAAATATTTGATTTGTCAAGATTTTCCTCCTTCAAAAAGACATCCTCTCATAATACATTTGAAAAAAAAACACATCAAACCCATGTTGGAAATAGAGATTCATTCAAGCTTCAATGTACCCGAGATTTTGAAATTCTAACTATCGAATAGGTAGGGCCACCCAACCATCATCATAGGCCCAAGTGGTATCGGGCATGAAATATTCAGCTTCCCACAAATATTCATGAGTGGAACTATGCTAGAGTTAAACGCCCATGTGGGATATTGATTTACCCAATATTGGGCATTCATATTACTATCCTTGTTGGAAGGAAAAGAAGGTGATGATGGCCTAGCTAGGATAGTGGTAGAGAGGTATCCATAATAAAAACTCATCAAACTAGAATTAGAAACT
Source organism: Wollemia nobilis (assembly GCA_028583015.1). Lineage (NCBI taxonomy): Eukaryota > Viridiplantae > Streptophyta > Pinopsida > Araucariales > Araucariaceae > Wollemia > Wollemia nobilis. The sequence continues at coordinate 333,010 of JAQPPZ010016925.1, read as the reverse complement.
TGCATGCCATAGTGGTGCCACCTGACCATGACTAAATTTTGTTGAATACAATTACTAATTTGGTGCATCATAATGGAGGTAAAGGTGAATGATTTCATTGGGAAAATCACTATCTAAAACTAGGAGGTCTATATGCTTGAAATCTAGGTTCACCATTAGATCAGTAGCTCCATTACCTTCTCTATAAATGTGTTGAAATATGGATATATCAAAGAGTCTAATAATCCTTTTCAACTCATGAATAACAACAACAATAGACCATGTAATAGGAGATGAACCCTTGATGAAGTTGATGGTGTTCAACGAATCCCCTTCGATCATCATATTGTGGAACTATCTATTGCTAGCTAAGGTGAGATCCTTGAACAATGCTCAAGCTTCTGCAAAGTTATTATATTGGAGGATAATTGCCTCAGTGAAGGCAAGAATGATTCTACATTGGTAATCTTTGATGAGACCTCCTATACCAGCTTGACCAGGTTTACCTTAAGCAGCTCCATCAAAGTTGAGTTTGAACCAACCTAAATGAGATAAGGCCTAGCAAACTAAGGATCTATCAACTTTGGGAAATTAAGGCTTGGAATGTCCAGTAAGGATATTGAAAGAAGAAATGGTATGGATCTTAATTCCATGACCATGAGTTTTAGGGTACAAAAAAATGCTAGAATTTTCCTGAGCTAGGGAAAGGATTTAAGAAATGATAAAAGCAAGGATATAGGAAGAGTCATTAAAGACCCTATTATTCCTCTCGAGCCACACTTACCACAAGAAATGAGGAATATAGAAAGGCCACAAGGATCGAAGGTGGATGTGGTGGAAGGCATTGGGCCATTGGGTGAAAAGGTCCATGATGGTATTAGAAGAATCCTAGGAAAGACTAAACTTTGACATGAGGGCATACATGATAGTTGAGGTGAAAGGACATCCTAGGAAAATGTGGGGGATCGATTCCAAATCAAAAGAGCACATGTAGCATCTATTTCTAAGTATTAACTAATGATGAGATATATTATCAAAGGTTGAGATTCTATTTTGTACAATAATCTAGAAAAATAGATAATTTTGGAAATGAGGTGGTGAAGCCAAATAAGATTAGCTAGAAACTAGTTTTGCAGAGGTTCTTCATGGAGAAAGTAGGTATATATGACATTAAAAAGGTCTTTATTGGTGGTTCACCATAGGATAGAATCTTGATATGGATTAGATGGGATAATAGAGGTTCTTAGAAAGTCTGAAAGGGATTTGGTAACTTCATAAAAACTAGGGATATCATCAGAGAAAATAATGTGTTTCCATGAAGTGCGTCGGTTGTTATCATAAGTTATGAAGTTGGACATAAATTCCCCAATATACCGATAAAGAAGAGTCTTGAGGAGACCAAGCTTAGGATGATTGATGAGAGGATAGTCTAAGATCCATAGGCATTCCCAAAAGCAAATGAGGTTGTCATTCCCCAATAACCATTTGAGTCATTTGGCAAGGATGCTTCTAGTATGGGACACGATATTCCAAAATGCTAATCCATCAAGGCAAAAATAATTTGTAAAAAAAGAATAGTGGTAAAGGTATTTTTTTTTACAATATCAATCCATAGGGCTTTAGAGTCAAACAAGATTTTCCATCTCTATTTTCTTATTAAAACCATGTTCATTTTGGATACTTTTCTAAATCCCAGGCCCCCGTGATCCTTTCTTGTACAAACTTTATCCCAGGATACCAAAGAAAATATGCATTTATTTTTTGATCTTGACCAAAGAAATTCTTTCTAAATTTTTTGATTTGCTAGCAGATTTCTTTGGAAACTTTGAATACTGGCATGAAAAATATGAAATGCCTTGGAGGTAGGCTTAGACTAATGTTGCTTTGGCTATATAAATTAGGAAAGCATCTTTGTACCCTACAAAATTTTTCATGATGCACTGAATGACTCCATTCCACATTGCCTTCATTGGTTTACCCTAAAAGAGAGGAAGGCCAAGGTAGGTGGCTAGAAGTTTTGCAATATTGCATACAAAAATATAAGCTATTTTGAGCTACCTTTATTTAGGAGTATTTAAGAAATACAAGTTGATCTTTGTGAATTTGGTTCTATGACCTACAACTTATTCATAATTATTTAGAATGCATTTTATGGTTTGGGCTTCAGGGACACGAGAATTGGGTGGCCAAGATAGTATCATCCATGAATTGCTGATGAGAAAGCAGAGCGAGAGTAGAAGAGGATTTGATTCTAAAAATAGACCCATTAGCACATGTCACCTTGAGATATCACCCTAAGGATTTGGTAAGAATGATAAAAAGGAATAGAGACATAGGGTAACCTTACCTAAGTCCCCTGTGGCTTTTGAAATAGCCGATCTAAGAGCCATTGACAAGGACAAAAAACTAGGATGTGCTAAGGCATTCCATAGTGAGTCTAATCTAGTCCTCATGGAATCCAAACTTGGAGAGGATAGTTAAGAAGAAATCCTAGGAAACTCGGTAAAAGGCTTTATTCATGTCCAATTTAAGAAAAAACTCGGCTTTTTTCTTTTAGATATGAAATGGATTAGCTCATGAATGGTGATAATACTATAAATTATCAACCACACTAGAATAGAGCTCCCTTGGCATGGGTCTATGATTTGGGGAAGAATTTTCGTTAGGTGATTGTCCATTATTTTGGTGAGAAATTTGTATAGGAAATTACATAGACTGATGGGTTGGTAGTCTAAGAGAGAATGGTATTCCTAGGATTTGGGAACAAGGGACATGAAAGTATAATTGACATATTTAGGAAAGGATTTGGTGCTCTATATTTCCTTAATAGTAGAGTTATTTTAGGGCCAATAATGTCCAAAAAGGTCTAATAAAACCTTGGGGGAAATATGTTCATTCTAGATGCTTTATCAAGGGATATTGAGAACAGAGCGTTCATCCTATAAAACGGCCTGGTAATTTTAGTGTTGAAATTATAGGAGACAAGTTTTAGGATATGTTGAAGAAGGGATTATAAAATAGAGGGAGGGCATTGGTGGGAAGACCTGAAGATATCCTACAAGTGCTCCACAGCTTCAACCCTAATCTTGAGAATATCATTGGTTATGACTACATTTCTTTTGTGAAGTTCTCTAATTTTGTTGGAGCTCTAATGTATGAGGGTGGACACATGGAAGAACTTGGTATTGGAGTCTCTATATATTAGCAATAAAACCTTGGATTAAAATGTCTAGAACATCTCTTATTTGGCTAGGATATTGTATAATTGAAAAAGAAGATATTTTTCATTGGCTCTAAAGTCCTAAGAATGAGTACCTACTTGAAGCTACATTTCAACTTCGTTGATTTTTATGATAATAACTTGCTTGGTTTCAAAAGTATTCTCAAAGACTTCTTTGTTCCAAATTTTGAGCTTCTCCTTTATGCAAAAAAGTTTCTTAGCCACTTGAGCTATGCGAGAACTAGCAAAGTCTTGAGCCCACCATTCAATTATTTGGTTCCTGAGGTCAGGATGATGAATCCACATGGATTCGAATAGAAAGGGAGGTTTGAAAGATTAATCCAATTTTAAACCCTCAAATATGAGTGGGCTATGATAAGAAGAAATATTAGGAAGAGAAAAAAGGAAAGCATCACCCCGAGGGGGAATGGGTTCCTTGGAAATGAGAACCATGTCAAGACGGATTTGAATGAGACTTTCACCAGCTCTTCTATTGTTCCAAGAGAAAATATTTTCCTTGAGTTCCACATTCATAAGCTCACTGTTATTAATTAAGCTAGAAAACTCCTCATAACACTTGGGTTTAATGGGTTTCCCTCCAATTTTTTTGTGGGATAGAGAGTATTGTTAAAATTCCCTACAAGCATCCAGGATTTATTTGGTAAGTTCGTCCTCATATGTATCATAGAAATCTAGAAAGTTGACCAATTTGAAGGATTATTGGGTGCATAGACATAAATTAACACCCATCTAAATTATGAGTCCTTGCAATAGAAGAGAATGTTGGTAACACGATCAAAATATCAAATAAGTCTTCTTTCAAACTAGGTGGGGTTCCACAAACAAATGAGGCCTCCAAAAAAACCATGAACAGGACTAGCAATGAAATTGAAACCTTTCTATAAGGAACTATCTATTTTTTGGTTGTTATTTGGGTTAATATTCATCTCTTACAAAAGTATGATACTAGGTCTGTAGTTACATCTCATGGAATAAATTACCCATTGCTTGGTGGGCCAATTGAGGCCTTCCATATTCAATGAGAGGACCTTCATTTGAGATATTTAGAAGTTATTATGTGTCCCCCTATCCCAAGAGGTTGGAATTTGGATCATTTTCCTTATTTTTTGGATAATGGAGCTTTAACCATGTTTGAGATGGAAGACACCAAAATGGTATGGGAGAGAAAATAGCTTAGAGGACTGGATTATCTTGAGTTTAAAGGAGAATGGGTAGCGGTCACAGGACTAGACTGAGGGGTTGGATGTAAATTCACATTTTTAAAAGTGAATAGGAGGGGGTTTGAAGCTTTAATGCATTCCACAACAGGGGACTTAGAGGGTTGAATGACAGAGAAAATAGTAGTAGAGGTCCTCAACAAATTATTTTTAGATTATTTAATTGATAAAAGTAATTTGAGTTGGCCAAAAGTAAACTTATCTTATTAAGATTCAGGTTAGCCTCTATGCAAGGAGGATTATTTTTTATTGCTTCATCACTTGAAATAGGAACAATAATTGAATTTAAATATGGCTCCTAGAAAGGACTACTACCAGGATCAGTCACAGTGAGAGACCCTAACCCAATCTTGGTGATAGGAGCCTTCTAAAGAATTTTTGGTGGGTCACGATCCTTTCTAGAGTTTGTATTTGGAGCTGAACAATGGAACCGAAGGCAACCTTGCTACTTTCAATGGATGCAAAAAGTGGACTTGTTTTCATATTCAAAGGCTTACTTCCACCTAAAGGATCCAATGATCAGATCAATAAAAGTGGGAAGTTCAAAGTATAAATTGGCATTGATGTAAAAGTCATCATAGTTCATTCAAGATTTAGCTTAGGAAGTTGGATCATTAGTGATAAGATATTTGATAGACTTTGTAATGATTCTCAGGATCCCTTCCTCCTAGAACTAAACAGGAAAATTTGATATTCTAACCCAAATGTGTGCAAGGTTGATATTATGGGTTTTGAGGTTGAAATCAAGGTCCCATATCCTAATAAAGAGACTTTAATGTCCAAAGAACCAAGTTCCTCTAGTGAGGATACAACTTGTGTCACTAGGGTTATTCAACCTAATTAGAAAGAAACTCCTAGTGAGAGCAATGAGGTCCATGTGTTCACTGGATCACCATTTTACAAAGGCCCATTTACTTATGGATTCTATATCTGGTCTTGAACCCATAAATTTCCCTACTAGAGAGAGGGAATTTCTAGAAATTATTGAATCTGTGACCTCAGGAGGAATGACCATCTCTAACCTATTTGGGGAAAGGGTTCCTATTCTGAGAACCGAGAGGTTTGAAGAAAATCCATAGCCATTCTTAAGGGCTTTGCAAAGGAACATGGATATTTTGGTAAGTTAGGTAAAGTGGGGCCCCAAAAAGCACAACCCCACCATTACCACCATGGACCTAGATTACATGTACTAAAATCTTTAGAAAATCATTTGTCTCCTCACTTAGAACCCAGGGTTTGGATTTTTCATTCCCATTACCACCTCTCAAAGATCCAAAATTTTTGCTCTATGTGAACTTACCACTCTCTGCAAACTTATCACTCTTCCTCTGCATGGTAACTCAGATTTAACATCAATTTTAAGAACCTTTCTTCTAAGAATAAATATTAACTAGAGCTAGTGATATTTTTTATTTATGAATATTGACCACTAGGAATCTAAAACTACCATATTATATAATGTTCTAAAAAACTATTAGTTATTTTTATAAGGTAGTGTTGTGTCTAAAAAACACTACTATATCATTAATATATGATAGAAATACAAATTAAAATATATTGTTTTTATAATTTCATCCACAAAAAAAAAATATTCTAAGCTTTACAACATAAAAAATTAAATATAAAGGTGAAGATAATACATTACAATGATATTTCTAGCTCTTATTCACTTTAATTTTTATTACTTAATTCTTCATCATAGTGATCTATATAAATTTTATGATATTTTAATATACTTTGTATTTTGTATGCTTTTGATAAACTAAGTAATCTATATAAGCTAATAATTTCATGAATTTCTATAATTGATAAAATTATCATGCATATATAATATGTATTTTAATATAGCATCACATTTTTTCCACTTAGAGACACTATATTTTTTTAACATTTTCAAATTTCCAGATGATGCAAGCTATATTGTTTTATTGTATGCTTATGAATTTATTTCATGTGATTTCTAATGAATGTTTGGAATTTCACATTTTCATTCTATTTAAGTTTTTCATGGTCTAAGCTTTCCATAAATCTATAAAACCCACTTTGGTTGACAACTTATTTATGTGTACATACCTTATTTATTTAGAAATTCTAGTAGTTAACATTATGCTTATTCTTATGATGATAATACTCTTGTTTCTACTAAAATAATATACTTAAGAGATTATATCTCTAATCTTAGTTATTCTAAGATTTTGTTTTTGCTAAGAATTCTTCTAATTAATTTCAAAATATTTGTATTGAACAAATAATATTCAAGGTTTTAGTTTAACTTATTTCAATTAAGAATTCATTAATTTATATTTTTTAAACATTTATTTAGCATGATGAAGAAACATATCATATGTTTTTCATAGTTAATTAATTTTTAAAATGCTTTTTCTTAGATAATATGAATTATGTAGTATAGTGTTAAATAGATTGGACAAGAGGGTTAATATGCTTGCCATGGAATTTGAATACTATAAATGAATATAATGATAATAATGTGATAAAAATGAAAATATAAAATAATAATTTAATTATAAGTATTGGTCATGATAAATATTAAAATTAAAAAATAAAATTCTATAGTAAAAGTATCATTATTTATAAAGATATTTTCTATAAGGTCAACATATTTTAAATAATAATTTACAATATTATCTCAGTATCTTGAAATATTATGTACAAAATTATGTTTTAATTAAATAACTAAGAGTATGATAATATCATTTGAGGACCCAGGTGTTGTAGGTGATTTGGAGAGGAGAGGGCAATCCTCCAAGGGAGGTCCCAGGTTCGAATCTCCACCCTACCAAAAAAGCTGAATTGGGTACCCAAAATCCAATTGATAATGTTGGTGCGGGCAGGTCTGGGTGCGACTCCCGGGTGACTTTAATAGTGTAGAACCCCCTGTTCATGGTCTCTCAGACCAAGGCGACCCCACAAGGGGTTTTTCACTTTATATATATATATATATATATATATATATATATATATATATATATATATATATATATATATTCATTTGAGGATATTAAAATAAGTCTATATGCCAGAATATTTTGATAAAATCCAAAAATATTCCCATAAATATCATAAATTATATGAATAATCCATGAAAATAGATGCTTAGATCTAATGTATGCGTTAGCTATTATGTTAACATCTAAATAGATATTCTTTGTTCTTAAAATATGCTATAAATAACAAATACCTCTTTGCTTGAGGTAATCATGAAATTTATAAATAATTTAGGGTACTCACTCCACTTGCTTACCATAATTCTATGAGAATATCTATGTCATTTAATCGCTTTGTATGTCATAAAATATTATTGTCCCTGTTTGCCTATGAATCATATCATTATGTTTGTACTATTAATTATCATATATTTATATATAAATATTTGATTCTACTATTTTGTCATCATATTAAGATTTTCCATGGAGAATTGCGATAATAACATGAGGAAGAATTGAAAATATTTTATAATTAGTTAGAAGAGTTAACATATTTATAGCTTTCAGTATCAATTGTGCTTCATTTTATTGCTTATAATTTACTCTTCCATGTAGATTCTTATATTAATTTTATATTTTTTTATTAATTGAAAGGTGAGGGTTTTGAGAGGGTCCCACAACCTAAAACAACCCCTCCAGTAGGAGGCCAAAATATAGAACCCACCAAAAAAATAACTAGAAGACCACCAAATAGGATAAACAAAACCTAGCAACACAATAATACACAGACACAAAATGATTTCATCCACACCCAAAGCCATGGGATAAACAACCCATAAATAGATAGATTCCCATATAGCTCCAGGGCATCACTTAAAATTAATCAACAACATTTTTACTCAAGAAAATATTCTTCAAAAAACAACCCAAGAATTGATCACATCCTTCGTGAATTCAACTAAAAATTTAAAGTTCCAAGGATAGATATTTATTTATCCTCAATAACCTTTATATCTTGGAGATAATTGCATTGAGACTCCACATAAGGAGTTCCAAGAGGAACTGCCCCTTGAGACAAAAAATATTTTTCATATTTGGTGGATCCTCCAAATTAGAATTAACAATCTTCATCGATGAAGCCTCCTTGGTCTTTCTCTTCTCTTATAATCTCTTGGAGCATCTCATATTACCTCTTTGCACCTCCTTCGAAGTTACAAAGAAAACCCTCAACCTCTTACTGCTATCACCTCTTAGTACTATCATCCACTCTGAGTGAGTTAGAGGGACTCTGTAATTGAATAGCCTATGAAAATACTAAATCAATATTTTGAAGTTGTATAATTTACCTCTTCTCACACCCCTACATAAAATATATAACTTTGTAGCCAACCATTTAGGATGGGCACCCAACCAAAAATGACTTAGGCTAAAATTTGAATCACTAGACTCAACATCAGTAGAAAGATTCTTCTCAAGGACATAGATATTTTGTGATGGTAAAGGATTAGATTCGATTATTTTGATAATATCCGCTACCTCCAATCCTCTGGATTTAGACATAAATTCAATGATCAACAAGGCTAGTCCTTGGTGAAGTAGGTCCTGCCCTCTCCCATTCCTAACATCTATCATTAATTTATTCATGGATTAAAATAGGAATGCAAATACATTCATCAACCTATCCCTATGCATTTGGTTGAGGAACATCATGTGAAAGCTCATAATAACATCTTTTTAAAGGTCAAGAGAGAAATACTCCATGATACCCATGAACACTCCATTATATGAATGTCGAAGGGCTTTAGCTTTGAATCCATTATGTATCATTGACAAAAATTCCCCTTCATTCATGAAGTAGCTCAGCTCCTTAAGAAGGGAATATTTATCTCTATTATTGCATTTTGGGTCAATAGGGAGGCTAGTTACTTTGGTAATTAGCTCCGTGCCAACCTTAAAAATCATACTCTTCACCTTAACCATAAATTCAAACCATGAGAAAGCCATACAACTAGAGAGCAAAAGATCATGCTCATGAAACTTATTAATGCAGTCTAAGAGCCTACCCCTTTTTAATATACTAATCACCCCTTCATCCGCTTTTATGGAGGTTGGTTCCAAATGGAGATTTGAGTATGAAGGCATCGACTTTGAGCTCTTTGTTCTTCCTAATATCGAAAATCCCTACCAACAATCAGTTCTCACACATGAAATTTTTAGCAGTAGCTCCTGAGAGGATCAAAAGCTAAGCAAAATTTAAAAGATAACATCGACAAGAAGCCACTTTAAAGAGAGAGGTGGGATGAAAAGCATTAATGCACAAAAGATAAGTATGACTATTCCTTACGCACAACTAAAACCAGAGTAACATCAGGCCCAACAGTTGAGGAAGGATAATCATTACCAACAGGTATACACTAGGAAACATGGCACAAGGAAAGGTCACCCCAACCTTCGAGGATACCCCAAATGGTCTCTAGGAATAGATCAAGAATTTTATGGGATGAGAAGGCCATTCAACTCTTGAGGGAAATTGTACCTCAAATCAAACTTAAATGGCCAAGAAGTCAGCCAATTTGTTACCTTTTCTCCAAATATGAGCAATCTGAACTTCCTCCATATCTCAAAGGATTCTTCTCATTTTGACCACCATATTTCTTAGGCACCAATTTGGAGGTTTGTTTGAACTAAGTAGATAAACTAAGCTTAAGAAGTGGCTTTTCATTACACCTTCTTGATCCTTAAATCTTGTAGAATCAATATACGTTGATAAGTTGCTCTAGCTTTTGCAAAAAAGAAAATTTATGTGGAAAGATGCTCGACATAAACCACCACAATGCTACCATTCTTATCTCTCAATCCAAGGTTTCCAAATTAATTTTGCATTTACTACTATGCTAATATCTTTATTATTATGGATAACTTTATGTCGACATAAACCACCACAATGCTACCATTCTTATCTCTCAATCCAAGGTTTCCAAATTAATTTTGCATTTACCACTATGCTAATATCTTTATTATGATGGATAGCTTTATTATTTATTATAGTGCATATTATGAGTAAGTATTGTTAAAAGGTTATGTTGAATCTTTACGATTATATAATTATACTTTTTGCCTTATTTCCTTTACAATAATTAGACATTGGATTTTTTAATTTTAAATGACTATATGAGTTGTAATATACCTATATTACTTTACACATGGCTTGGTATTTGACGTACTTGAAACTCAACTTTTAGATTGAGTTCATGTGACCGTTAGTATCTAATCGGATATTTTGTAGGTGAACCTTTTATGGTGAATATAAAAGGAGAAGATCGATTATTGACTATTGTCACGCTCGGGTTTTTAAAAAGTCTACTGTAAAATTCTTGACTACTCAATTATGTATTATTGAAATCACTAAATAAGAGTTGGGAGGAAATAATAATTTAAAATTTTATGATCTAAACCACTGTCCCGCAAGGATTAGATGAACAGTTCACCGTCAGATGATTTACTGTGTAATCACTGGTGAAGGTTTTAGCATTGCTCATTCACTACATGGGATACCTAATCTTCCCTGATCACAATGTTTTGTTTGTAAAAGGAGAAAAAGGTTAACAATTTGAAGTTTTTTTTTCTTTTTTTCATTTAGATAATATTTTGAAATCTCCCTTAATATTAATATTATATTATATTTAAAGAAAAACAAACTAACTAACGAATCCTCTATAGTCCAGGGATATAGTAGGCACGTCGTTTTCAGAACCAGGCACGTCGTTTTCAGAACCATGCTTGAAACAATCATTGAATAAAATAAGCACAATCGGAGGAAGCTTATACACGCAATATGGGCCAGCCGGCTTTGTTGATTAGATATTGTAGATTTGCTTGTGGTGTACCTTTATCGTTCTTATCCAAATTAAAAAAAAACACGTGTTATCTTCGGGCCCAGGCTGTGTTTGTTTGAAGACAGTCAGAACAACCAAGCTCAACGATGAAGTACGATAAGGATTCGACGTATTTATATGTTTGCTTTCCTATATGGTTTACGGTGGCTTATGTTTTACTCCAACAGCCGGCGCTAATTAATATTTCTTACATCCCCTTCTTAACAATTAGCAACTCTATTTAAGACGGCCGTCGTTGTAAGGATTGTAACATATCAATCCTCGTAGACGACAGCCATTTGAATTAGTTGATACGTATTGATTAAGAAGGATGAGTCCATTTGTACAAGGCCTATCTCTGGTTCTCATGGTCTTACAACTAAGCAATGCGATGGTGAAAGTGGAGAGCATAAGCAGCCATGATGCCGTCCAAGGATTTCTGGTCCCGCAGAACGATGCCAGAACGGCAGTTGGGGTTCCTCCGCTTACATGGGACCGAAAGCTTGCCACATATGCTCGTGCTTATGCGAGACAGAGACGGGGAGATTGCCTTCTGCAGCATTCCGAGGGACCATACGGAGAAAACATATTCTGGGGCAGTGGCAAAAACTGGAAACCTTTGCAGGCAGTGGAAGCGTGGGTAGACGAGAAGAAATGGTATATCTACGCCAATAACACTTGCAACGGCCAGGACTGCACCCACTACACTCAGATCGTTTGGAGAACTAGTACTTATGTTGGGTGCGCTATAATCAAATGTAAGAGTGGCGACACGTTCATGACATGCAACTATTATCCCCCCGGCAACTATGTTGGAGCCAGGCCTTATTGATCGACAAGGGAGTACTGTAACAAAATTGATATTCGTATATTTTGCTCTGTTGTATTTGTGAGCTTGATTGGTAAATAGAATATAGGATTGAGAGGAGAAGTGATAGAATTAGGAGAATGTTTTCCAGCAACATATAGAAATATTGAAATTCCGTTTTATTTTAATATGAATCTCATTGTATTCATATATTTAGCTGGATCCTAGAAAGCTATGACCATTTTAATTATTTAAATATTAATTATTAATAGTTAGCTTACAAGAAAAGAAATAACCTATCGAAATAATATCTAACCTTCAGCAGAGATTGTACATGTCTCAGTTTAATAAAATATCAGAATATAAGTACACACAAGGTCAAATCCGTCCTCACGTGCGCTAATTTTTTTAACACTCGCGAACATTTTCTTTAGGAAAAGGAGTGGCGCAAATATATATTTTATTTTTTAAAATTCAAAATCCAAGTAAAGTTCTCGACATAAGGATTCTCTAAAACCATTCGAGAGCCTTCAAAACTAACACACACTTTCAACTTTACTGAAGTATATTACAACGGAATTTTATAAGTATTACCGTGGCAATTTATAAGCCCTTTTATCATTCCTCTGCTTGCAAAATAACAATCATCAATTATAAAACAACTTAATGAAGCATGAATTGCATTTGGTAACCTAGGTTGTTCGGCTTCTGTGATGAATGGGTTTGATTCAGGTTTGTTTTTCAACAGCTTGGTTTTCAGCGTTCATCAATGGATCCCCGGCAGGATTTTTTCGTTCTTGCCGAAGGCCGAGACAGGGGGACCCGTTGTCTCCCTTTTTGTTTATTATTGTGGCGGAGGCTTTGGTTAGAACCTTCAACAACTATAGGGATTTTTTGGGTTTGAGGCCTGCAACCACCTGCCACTCTATATCACATCAACAATTCGTGGACGACACTCTTATTTCATGTGTTGCTATAGTGTGTTAGCATATATGTCTTACATTATTGAAATAAAAGGGTAGCGCACATAGGCGCTCTCTAGGTTGGTTTAATAACCACCAAGTTGGTTTCATAAACCAACTTATTGTAACCACATTGTAATCTTTATAATTGATATCAATCGGAATGAATCAATTCTTCGTCAAACTCTACATGGTACTAGAGCATGGAAGATCGCAGGCAAGTGTTGGGCGGATGCAGATAGGAAGACGAGCCATGAGCCAACCACTGATGTGCATGACACAAGACGCAAACAAAGCCAAGAGCCAACCACTGACGAACGCGACACGCATGACACAAACAAAGCCAACCACTGGCGGATGCGACACACAGGACACAAACAGAGCCAACCACTGACGGATGCGACACGTAGGTAGGAGGACACGCAGACAACAAGCAGAGGATACTGGAAGGCAGCTGCGAAGGCAAAAGGGTGGGGTGGTTGCCCAAAGGCAACCGAAACATCATATGTCCTTCATCATTTTTAAACAATCCTACAATGGCAACATAGGCCATGTGGGATTATTGTTTTTTAAAACAAAATCCTTTGCACTCGATGTGATAAGACCCACTATTTTCATAGAGGTTCTCATTAGGCCCTCTGGCTCACATGGTTCGTGTTGTGCTTGACCGCCGCAAGGTCACAGGTTCCATTCGTTGCAGGGAGGTATAAGATTTTTTTTTTTTAAATTCCTTTCTTCTCTCCATTGTCGAAGGTATAAAATTTGTTTGGTTCTTGTTTACTCTTGTTGGGCCTTCTGGCTCACGTGGTTTGTGTTGTACTTGATCACCATGAGGTCACGGGTTCCATTCGCTGTGCATGTATTGACGAGTGGTAGTGTTGTTTGACACCCTATTTTTTTTTTGATGGTGGTGGAAATTTGTTGACGGCGGGTGGGGTTCTTTTGACCCCCAAGCTATTCAATTGACGCTTCTCCTACAATTGACACCTATGCTGTCCAAAATTGACACCTTAAAAGGCTTCCATCAAATTTTTTTGGAGTTAAGGTACAAATTTTTTTTCTTCCTTCTCTATCTTTCCAAACAAAAGGGGGATAGTCTTCAATTCATTTGCAAAATTGTCAGATAAAGGGGGGAAATCAAAACATTTGAGAGTAAAAAAATCTGCTAGATTTGTAATAGGTGTTTAAATTTGTGGGCATTTGTGATTTGTTTTGCATTTAAATATTCTATTTTCTTGCATTAACAATCATAAATTACAAATAAAAATAAGACCCCAAATTTATACCCTATTTGTGCAATTTATTGCACAGTAGCATTCGGTATTTGAGATACCTCTGGTCCACACTTACAGGTAATGATGTCGTGCTTTGGACTACTGTATTCGTCACCTAATATAGCTGCAACAACAACATCTGAGCTTGTTCTCTATTAATCATCGGGGAGAAATAATGCAAACAGATCTTTTTTTTTTCTATTTCATACCCACATCATGATTTTTGTTAGGAGTAAATCCTGACGAATTTTTTTTTTCCAAAGTGTTTAGGGGAAGTTACGCCCCACGCATGAGGAATAAAAATTTCTATGGTAGGTGTTATTAACAACACGATGTCCTTTCACTATCGTCTATGTTCAATATATTGTGGTTCTCATATGTACTTATAGTCTCCCTCATGTAAGGGCGAGTACATATTGAGTAGTATACTGTTCATATATACCTATAGTCTCCCTCACATAAGGGCGAGAATATATTAAATGGTTACAATATAAATATCAGGCAGGTATAACAAAAGGGAGACCAATTGGTGATATAAGGAACCTTCATAATGACCACAATTCACAAGTATCTCTCAGATTCATAGTTTTTGAAAGGTCCTAACTTTGTTCCATGGAAAACAAATATGAAAGCCATTCTTCAGTTGGAATATTTATGGGATGTAGTGATTGGCACTGTAAAGCGCCCTTAGACAATAGGAATAGATCAAGATTCTTGGGATAAGAACGACAAGAGGAGTCTCATGTTTATCTTTATTACTACTATAGATGAGGTGCAACATCATATTTGTGATGCAAAAACTAGTAAGGTTGGGATGCCTTGATCACAGTATATGAAGGAAAGAATCAATCCACTATTCTAAACCTTCAAACTCAACTACATACTCTTAGTATGAATTTTGGGGAAATAGTTGATATATTCCTTTGTAGAGTGGCTGACTTGAAATCCAAATTGAATGCCATGGGAAAACCAGTGGATGATGATATCTTAAAATCTGTCATCTTGAGAGCATTGCCAGATTCCTACAAGATGTTGATCACTTATCTCAATGTTTTTGGTAGACAAGTATCATTTGTGGAGCTGGTAAATTTGCTTCAAAATTAGGAGACAAATCAGGTTCAGAAATATGACGTTCCAGATAATGCCCTTTCCATACAACAAAGTGGTAAGAAACAAGGTCAGTTTCAAAAATGGGGTCCTTATTCCAAAGGAAAAGGAAAGCAAAATCAGTAGAAGGATTAAAAAAATTGCAATATTTGGATATGAATAACCATGATACCAATAGGTGTTGGTTCACAAACAAGCAACAAAATGATCAAGGTCCTAAGAAGAAGGGCAAAGACAAACATAAATACAACAAGAGACATAAGCAACCTAAAGGCCATGATGCTTATGCTGACTCCAACTCAGACTCGGATTCTCCTAGGTCCGATTCAAATTTTGACTCTAAAAGAGCACACAAGGTGCTCATGACCCATACTTTGTCTTCCCAGATAGATGTTGTATGGTATATTGATTCAGAAGGTAGCAAACACATGACTGGGGAAAAATCATAGTTTGATACTTTTGCAGAGAAATAAGGTAAGCCAGTCACAATTGCTCACAATCAATTCTATCAAGTAAATGGAGAAGAGGATGTTTTTGTGTCCCTTCCTGATGGTAATTGTCAAATTGAGAAGGTTATCTATGTTCCAGTATTAGCCAATAATCTGCTCTTAGTCACATAAATTTTGGATAGAAACATGGATGTCGTGTTTCAATTTGTCAAAGGCAAGAAAATATGTTTTATCACCCACAGTGGTAAACATGTTGCCACTAGATCCTACAAACATGGCTTGTTCATTCTAGATGCTCTTTCAACTCCTCATGTTGCTTTGGCTACAACTACAAAGGAGGCCACCTCTCTCTGGCATAGATGTTATGGGCACCTCAGTTCAGGATATTTGCTTGAATTACATAGATATGGGATGGTGAAAGGTCTTCCTCCACTCTCATCTATCTTACCAGTGTGCTCGGATTGCTTAGCATGGAAGCAACATAGAGTACCTTTTGAAACTATATCCTCTTGAGCTACAAACCCTTTAGAGATGGTACATATCAATCTGTGTGGTCCTATGCCAACCAACTATGGTGGAAAGAAGTATTTTCAACTATTTGTTGATGATTACTCATGGAAGATGTGGGTTTTATTTCTTCAGTTGAAATCAAAAGCATTTCTCTACTTTCAACAATTCAAGAAACTTGTCGAGGAGTTGGGATGTTTCATAAAAACCCTATACTCAGATCGATGGGGGGAATACACGTCTGAAGAGTTTTCATATTTTCTTAAGAAACATGGGATCAAAAGACAACTGACTACAACCTATACACCTCAACAGAATGGAGTTGCAGAAAGGAGAAATTGTTCCATTATGGAAATGGTTCGATGTATGCTAAAGGGAGCACATCTTGAGGATCAATATTGGGCAGAAGTAGTAAACACAACATCATACCTCCTAAATAGAGCACCCACTAGAGCTCTACAAGGTAAAACACCACAAGGATCTTGGAGTGGTAAGAAACCCTCCATTTCTCATTTAAGGGTGTTTGGATGTAAAGCATTCATGCACATTCCAAAATAGAAAAGGAGGAAGTTGGATGAGAAAACCTTGCAACGTATCTTTCTTGGCTATGATGAGTATTCAAAAGGTTATCAATTGATTTATCCTAAGACCAAGAAGACACACGTAAGTAGATATGTTGTATTTGATGAATCTTTCACATCAAAAGACACATCTACAGTTGTATACCTAGATGAAGAAGAACCTAAGAAGGAGGTTCAACTTCCACAACAACAACAGAAAGTCCCAAAATGGTATACTAGCACTTTGAGAGATGCTAAGTTGAATTCCCTTCCAGATCTATCTCTAGATAGGCCATGTATTCGTAGTTTGACTCAGCAAATGAGAGCAGAGGAATCTACTTCAGAGGTTGACAAACTTTATCAACACTTTGATGATTTGTCAATGGGTACAGAAAATGATGGAGAATAATATGAGGATGAATAAAAGGTCCATATGTCTACATTGAATGCAAATTAATCCACAACGGTTCAATATGCACTTAATAAACCACAATGGAAAGACGCCATGGATGTAGAACATAAGTCTCTCCTAAAAAATAATACTTGGAAGTTAGTCGATCTGCCAACATGAAAGAAACCCATAGGCTGCAAATGGGTGTTCAAAGTGAAGTATAAGGCAGATGGATCTATTGATAAGCATAAATCTTGACTTGTTGTGAAGGGTTATGCTAAGAAAGAAGGCATAGACTATGAAGAGACTTTTGCCCCTACTACAAAAATGACTACCATTCGAGTACTTTGTGTCATGGGAGCTCAGTTTGGGTGGAAGTTGCATCAAATGGATGTTAAAAGTGCTTTCTTGAATGGTGACTTACAAGAAGAAGTATACATGAATCAACTAGAAAGATTCATGGTTGAGGGGCAAGAACAAAAAGTATGCAAGTTGATCGAATCCTTGTATGGGCTCAAACAAGCTCCTCAAGCTTGGTATATCAAGATATACAATCACCTTGTGCAGCATGGATTCAAAATAAGTCCTTCAGATGCAAATATCTATATTAAGAAAAATGGTTCTGATATAGTGATTCTTGTACTTTATGTAGATGATCTGATCATAACAAGAAGCTCGAAAAGAATGATTGACTTAGTGAAAAATGATTTGAAGCAATCCTTTGAAATGATAGATCTAGGACTTCTGCACTATTGTCTTGGTTTAGAAGTTACTCAGAAGAGATTTCATATTAGAGTAAAAGAAAAGAAATATGCCAAGACTTTAGTAGAAAAATATCGGATGACTAACTGTAAGTCAAAAGAAAATCCAATGGAGCAAGGACTTAAGTTATCATGATATGATGAATCACCTCAGGTAGATGGTACTCTCTATTACCAGTTGATTGGGAGTCTCCTATATCTGGCAAATACTAGGATAGATCTCAGTTTTACTGTAGGCTATCTTTCAAGGTTCATGCAAAAGCCTAAGATGAGTCACTGGAAAGTAGCAAAAAGAGTTCTTCATTATGTTCATGGTAGTACAAATTATGGTCTGGAATACAAAAAGAATAATAAGTTTTTCTTACTAGGATACACGGACTCGGATTATGCTAGATCCATTGATGATCGTAAATCCACTTCTAGATATGTTTTTCATCTAGGATCTAGACCTGTCTCATGGCATAGTAAGAAGCAACATGTGGTTGCTTTATCTTCTATAGAGGTAGAATATCATCCAACCAGTGAAGCATTCTGCGATATAATGTGGTTAAGTCGCATTCTTACAAACATGGGTCTTCCAAAGAATCTTCCTCTTCATTTGTTTTGCGATAATCAAGGTGTTTTGAATCTTGTCAAAAATCTAATTTTTCATGAACGTACAAAACATGTTGATACCAGATGTCATTTCATTCGATATGAAGTTCCAAAGAACCATATACAACTTCAATACATTCCTACTGATGTGCAATTTATAGATATCTTTACCAAAGCACTTGGACGTATCAAATATGAAAATTTTTGAGATACTATTAGAATTTGCCAATAATGTAATAAGGGGGGATGTTAGCATATATGTCGAGCAATTATTGAAGAAAAAGGGTAGTGCACGTAGGTTCTCTCTAGGTTGGTTTAATAACCACCAAGTTGGTTTCATAAACAAAATTATTGTAACCACATTGTAATATTTATAATTGATATCAATAGGAATGAATTAATGCTTCGTGAAACTCTACACAGTGGAGGTGATTGGGGAAGTTAGAGCTATTCTTGAATGTTATGAAAGGTTTGTTGGTCAGCAGATTAGTCTTGCTAAGAGTGGATTGTTCTTCATTAATACTCCTATTGTGGTTCAGAGAAAGATATCAAAAGTTTTAAATTGTAGAACTGCCTATTTCCCCTCTTCTTATATTGGGTTACTGTTGTTTGTAGGGAGAGCAAAATTCGAGCTCTGGTCCTTGATGGTTGAGAGAATTCAACGTAAATTGGATGTGTGGAAGGGAGCACTATTGAGCCAAGTGGGTAAGGTGGTTTTGGTGCAGAGTACTTTGCAAAGCATTCCCATTTATTTTGTCATTGTTTCATGTTCCCCTTAAAATGGCATCAAGAATTGACAGTGTCTATAAAGCTTTCCTATGGGCGGGGTCGGAGTTGAAAGGAAGATTTCATATGGTTTCCTAGGAGGCTTTCTATAGGAAGAAATACAATGGTGGTTTGAACTTGAATAGTGCAGTAAGAATGAATAAAGCTTTGATTACCAAAATTGGATGGAAGCTGGTGTCTAATTTAGGAAAATTATGGGGATCCATTTTGAAATCCAAATACTTATTTCAAAAGATCTACTCACAGGTGGTTCAGCTTTTTGGAATAGCCTGGTGAATGCGAGGGACACGATAAGCAATAATAGCAAGTGGGTGATTGGGAATGGAAGGAAGGCCCATTTATGGGAAGATGCTTGGCTTCATGATCGTCCACTCTTGGAGGATGTTCGGTTTTAGGGTTTGGTTGCTAATTCTAGAGACTTGGGTTTGATTTATGTGGCTGACTTCCTTGAAGTTAGAGGAACTAGATTTTGATGGGTACTGATGCCAGATTATGTTAGGAACAACAATGACAGAAAGGCTTGGGAGAGCCTTGGGGAGGAATTGCATCTTTGTGTTCTTCACCAAGCAAATATTGAAGATAAGTTGATCTGTCATTTGGAGAGTTCAGGTAGATTTACAATCAAATCAGCTTATAATTGCTTAAGGGTAGAGGAGGGATCGGATTTCCCTTTCCATTTTCTTTGGATTAAGCATATTTACCCAGGGTTAATATTTTTTTTGGTTGGCTACTCAAAATCGAATCTTAACTATTAAAAACCTTCTCAAAAGGGGTTGGTATCTGGTTAATCATTGTTATCTCTACGAATCTGATTGGGAGTCAACCTCTCATCTATTGCTCAATTGTTGTATCTTCAAGGAGGTAATTTTTTCCATCCTCAGGCATTTGGGTGTGGAGTGGGTATTCCCGAAGTCATTTTATGATTGTATTAGTCAGTGGTCTCCGCCCTTCCATTCCCCTCGACTCAGGTGTTTTTGGCGGTTCCTGCTCCCACATACGATGTGGGAAGTTTGGAAAGCTAGAAACATAAATATTTTTAGAGATAAGTCTGTGGCCATGTTATTATTGTGTAATAAGATAATTAGTAAAATGATGGAGAATGTGGAAAGTGCAACAAAATATTTGGATTTTTTAGAGGCGTATAAGCATTACGAAGTTAGTTTGGAGCAATTATTGGGATTTGGAAGTGCATACTGACCACCGTCAGTACCTAACACAGGAAGTTCTATCAAATGGAGTGCTCCCCCGATTGGGTGGGTGAAATTAAATTTTTACAGGGCAGCTAAGGGAAGTACGGGCATGGCAGGAGTGGGAGGCATTATTTGGGACCACCATGGAAATATTTTGCTGGTGTATGCCAATTATTTGGGTTTGAATTCTTCACAGGTGGTGAAGGAAAGGGCGCCTTATCTTGGGATCACCTTGCTTAACGAATTCAATTTCAAAAAAGTTGTTATAGAGGGTGATTCTTGAAATATCATTAATATGCTTATTGGAGCCTGCCATGTTAGTTGGAATATCACCAATATTATTGATGGAGTAAAGATGTATCGGGAGCTGGAAGAAATTCAAATTTATCACACGTTTAGAGAGGGAAATGTTGTAGCAGACGTAATGGTGAATATTGGAGTGGATCTCCATGGTTATGAGGCCTCACAGAGGGACTTTCTGCAGGATCTAATCAATTGTGCTCACACTGATGTTAGTTAATTGGCCTTGGGTGGTGGAAGTTCGCTTGGATAGGAGTTGTGGTACAAATTTTATGGTGGAGGGACAAATGTTCTTCTTCGCCAGTTTCAAGACTTTCCAATTTTTTTTTTGCATTGGGATATGGGGAATATCTTGGTAGAGAAGGTTCTACCCCTTTTTTAAGATTTTTTAGTTTGTCATTTCAGCTCGTTTATGTTTTAGAGTGGCATTTATTCTAGATACAAGTAGGTGTAAATGCTGGCATGGAAATTTTTATGATTATTCTCTATCAGAATCCTTTATTTCTTCCAAATTGGGGAGATTTGAAATGAGGTGGTTCCCACTCATCTTTGTCTTTCCATTATGCTTTTACTTTGGTTCAACTACCTGCATTAGGAAGTATTTTCCTGATGGGGACCATTGGATCTCGTTTCTTGATTTTTCTAAACTTGTTGGGTGGCACTTGTCCGGTGGAATCATTGTTGAGGTTGATGTTGTGTTGTAGAACTACCTCGGTTCTTCCACAAGTCTTCCTGGATTTCTTGACCCTTTTGATCGTCTGGTTTTTGGTATTGCTCGAGTAGTTTCTGGTTTGTTTGGTTTAGTGTTGTAGTGCAGTTTCTATACTTTCCTATTCAATGTTGGGTTGCACTGGTTTTGGCTTGTTATTTTATTTGTTGTAAAATGTTTTGGGACCCATTTCAAAACCCTCCTTTCTTAATGTTACCAAAAAAAAACCTAGCTTGTTATATATGACTAATCATTTATAAGTTTATTTTATTCTTAAAAAAAAATTAAGAGCTTCTTTAAAAGCTCATTTTTTATATTGTTTTGAAAACCTTAAAGTATAAATATGTTTTTTCATAGTAACTATATTCTTATCCTAACGTATAAGGATGTTTTTCCATAGTAACTATATTCTTATATTACACTTAAAATCCTAAATTATTAAGAATTTTCTCCATCTTCATTTCTTTATTTTGATGCTTTTGAAACCCTAAATTTGAAAGCATAACCTCTACACCACTTTCATTTTTCTTATGAAGAGGGGACTTTATTGATGCAGCGGAGAATATGGGGTAAATTTAACAACAACCTCTCCTAGCTTCTCAAACATCTTCATGCACCACACATAAAATAAAAACATAACAACATAACCCATGAAACACAAAAAAAACACACAATATTGTTTTTATTATATTTTAACTACCACATCAACATTACATAATTGCTCTCTATAGAGCTTCATATCTGCAAGCACTCCTTAGAGTACCAATCTCCTTCTTCCATATGAGGTTTTACATCTCAAACCTCCTGTAAGCACTGAATAGAGTGCCAAATTCCTTTCTTTGATATTTTACACCACAAACCTCCTGCAAGCACTACACCAAGTGCCCATTTCCTTCCTTTGAGGCTTCATAACATAAACCTCTTGCAAGCACTGCACTTAGTGGCAATTACTTTGGAACCCCTTGCTCCCCCCTCACGCTCCACATCCACTTATTATTTATAAACATGGGAAATGAGTTGGAAACTAAGAATTCTTATCCATGTGATAGCTAAGCATTCTTATCCATTCTTTATTCACATGAAGTTTCTAGCTTTTTTCTAAAAATCCAGCTTTTGCATGAGGTCCTCCATAGTTGGCTCTTTCCAGTTGGATGCTCCTGCATCAAACTCACTCAGTAACAAAAAATATTGTGAGCTCCTTATCACAAAGCTCCTGCATCATACATTACCCCAACGACCTTCTGGATCTTATACCATTATGATGCAGCAGTGGAGAGGGGGTCAATTAAACAACAACCTCTACTAGATGCTTAGACATATTCAATTCCACCACATAGACAAATAAACAATAAATAACCCACTTTAATATGCAAATAGATGAATTGCAAGGACATATTACATAGCAACATAACACACAAACACATAAACAAAACACATAATTCTATTTTATTTATATTTCAACTGCCACACCAAACATTACACAATTGCTCTCCATAGAGCACCACATATCTGCAAGCACTCCTCAGAGTACCAATCTCCTTCTTCCATTTGAGGTTTTACATCTCAAACCTCTTGCAAGCACTACATAGAGTGCCAAATTCCTTCCTCTAAGGTTTTACACCACAAACCTCCTGCAAGCACTACACCAAGTGCACATTTCCTTCGTCTGAGGCTTCACAACAGAAACCTCCTACAAGCACTGCACCGAGTGCCAATTACTTTGGAGCCCCTTGCTCCCCTCTCATGCTCCACATCCACTTCTTATTTATAAACATGGGCAATGAGTTGCCAACTAAGCATTCTTATCCGTCTGACAGCTAAGCATTCTTATCCATTCTTTATTCGCATGAAGTTTCTAGCCTTTTTCTAAAAATACATTTTTTTCTAAAAATCCAGCTTTTGCATGAGGTCCTCTATAGTTGGATCTTGCCAACTGGATGCTCTTGCATCATTTATACTAGCACAAGGAATATGAAGAGCTAACCTAAAATAAATTTGACCTCTTATTTTGCCTTTATTTTAGAATTTTCTTTCACAGTTTCCTTTGCACCTTTAATTCCTTCAAAACATGAACTTGCACATTGTACTTTCTCATCCCCAAATCCTTATTTTTTCTCTCAAGGCTTGATGCAAGTGAGCTATTGTGGTATTTTCCATATGAAGCTAGTGATCAGATTTCATTACCTCTTCTTTAGGAGTGGAATATCCTTGATCTAATCAAGATGAAGCTTCTATTACAATATTATTTCCATGCTTTATCTTAAATTTTATGTCATGACCATTTTTTTCTCTTTATTTATAGTTTTCACTTTGCTATCTCGTCATATGTTCAGTCCCAAAATAATTTTATCATTAAAATGCAAACTTTCATAAGCATCTTGTTGATCTCATTCTCTTGATTAAGATTTAATCTTAATGGATTATGATAAATATTTTTAAATATCCATAACAACACATATTTTAGTATATGTAGAATTTTTTTCTTCTTAATATATATGTAATGTTTTTCTTTTTAATAGTTATTCCCTAGTTCATGAACTTTCCTAGGGTGTATCTAGTATTATTCAAACATCCTTATTGATAAACTAATATGGAAGTCTAAAAATTCTAACCCGTAATAGAAACTTCTAAATAGTTTTGGTCTGGATAAAAAAAATTACTCTATGGTTTTAAATAAAGGATATCTCTCTTCATCAAGCATTAGCCACCACCAATTATTTTACTTCTAATTTTTAAACTAGAAAAGAAGATGAAGAAAATACCTTTAGAAATAAATGGCACAAAGTCATTTGAATTCAACCCTCACTTCCACTTGATCAAATTTTGAATCTTGAAAAACCCTACATAGTATCCATAGAACTTACAAAACTATTATATCATGTTTGATCATCTCATACAAGATAATCATTTTATGTGTAACATCTAGTAGTTAGACTGAAATTGCCATATATTTGTTCCTTCACTTATCCCAAACATGGATGTCCATAGTTCCAAATAGGGTATCATTATTTCTATCTAGGATACTATGGCTTTTAGTTAACAATTTCAAATATAAATTTTCTTCCATACTACCTAGTGGCGCTCCCTAATAACTCCCATTGACTCCCTAGCTTTTTCTTACTTCTAGCTTGTCCTCAATCCTAGCTTGCACTTGCTCCTAGCTTACATTTACTCCTATCTTACACTTTTTCTTTGCTTGCCAGATAGTAAAAATTATTCTTTTAATCAAGATGTTACATATGAATAGTTTTTTAAATGTGCAAGACATGATTTAATAAATATTTAATTCTTGATTGAAATTAATGTTGAATTTACTTAATATTTCACAATCAAAAGAGTAATTAAAATACCAACACTTTTATTAATTTTTATACTTTCATATAAATCATAGCATATATTGGATTTTAGTTAAAATTTAGTAATATATCATCTAAACTTACTAATATATATATCTATATTTATATATACATATATATATATATATATATACATATATATATATATATATATATATATATATATATATATATAACATATATACATATATATATATATATATATACATATATATATATATATATATATATATATATATATATACATTTTAAATTTAACCTCAAATTATAAAGTTGATTTATTTTTAAAATTCAAATACACATTTATAAGGTTTATTTTTATTTTATTTATAATTTTATATATTAGTTTCATTTTTAAAATAATAATTAAAATACCAAAATATTATATTTTCTATTAATTCAATAAATCATATTCAATAAAATTTACCATAAGTTAAATTAAATGTAGCTTGTTCTACATTTAATCACCCCCAAAACTCCCACCAAAGATGGGATCAAGTGATGCAAATATTGAAGTTTAAACCTTATAAGGGCAACCAACTTAAAGGGAATGTGATTATTAGTAAGATGGATAGGACCAGAAATTGGCAACCTCCTCCTAAGGATTTTGGAAAAGTCAATACTGATGGAGCCTCTAGAGGGAACCCTGAAAAGCCAGTGTGGGAGGAATTGGTAGACTTTTAGATGGCTTCTTGGTTTTTACTTTTGCTGAGAATTTGGGTATTCTTTCCAATAACCTTGCTGAGGGGTATGGTATCCTTAGAGGCCTTCAAGAGGCTACTAAGGTTGGATGGGAAAAGGTGTTAGTTGAGTTTGACTCTCAACTTATGATTAATATTTTGAAGACTCCTTCTAAGAATCATAAGGTAGATTGGAGAATAAAAAGAATTATTGAAAATATTCAGTTAATCCAGATGGGATTTTTGAAAGTTGATTACAATCATGTGGTCAGAGATCAAAACAAGAGTGCTGATGCTTTAGCTAATTGGGCTTTGGACAAAGGTGATCTTACTTGTTATGGCCACCCTCCTATATGGTGGGCTTCTCGGCTTCTCAAATTAGGGAAACTCTTCTTTCTATCATTTCTTTGGATGGCTCCAGTTCTGAAGGTACCTAGTTTCTTCTTGTTTTTTTTTTTGTTTCTCTTTGGTTCATTCAGTTTTTTTAGTTCCCTAGCTCATTCTATTCTTTATTTTGTTTCCTCTATTGATTCTTGCATTAATAGTCTTCTGGTCTAGATAGGTCATTGTTTTGTTCATTTTTTTTCTTTTGTCTTCTTTGTTTTTTTGTTTAGTTTTTTAAGGTGGATGGGTTCTTTTGTTTTGTTTTGTTTTTGTGTTCTTTGTGTTGTTTTTTTGTTGTTCTTGTGTTATTGTTATTTTTTTTTTATTGTTCTTGTGTTTTTTTCGTTCTTGTTCTTGGGTTTCTCTTTGTTTGTGTTATTTTATTTTTTTATGTGTGAGTGTTTTCTATGTTTTTTGTTTATTGTCTATTGTTGGTTGTTTTTATTTTTATTTTATTTATTTTATTTTTTAGGTTTTGGTTGTGTTTATTTTTCAGGTTTTTTTGGGTTATGTCTTTGTAGCATTCTGTTGTTTTTGTCTTGTTTGTGTTTTGTTATGTGCTTCTTGTGTTTTTCTATGTGGTTTGTGTTGTGGTTTCTTTTATATTATTGTGCGTGTTTGGTTGTGCTTTTGGTTTTGACACACTCAAGGAGTTTGTTTTTTATTTTATTTTATTATTTTTGTTGTTATTTTCTTTTTTTAATTTGGTTTTGTGTGTTTGTTTGCTCCTTGAATATGTCAAAGGTGGTAGGCCAGGTCCGAGTCCTGGGCGTTTTTGGCAGAATGGATACCCCTGCCTCCTTGGATCTTACCTAAAAGTGGCATCCCTTTTGATATGTTTTCCACAAATTAAAAAAATAAAAATTTAAATGTAAATTGTATTAGGTAACTCTTATTAGAATATAAATAATTAGGCAAGTAAAAC
Organism: Wollemia nobilis; assembly: GCA_028583015.1. Lineage (NCBI taxonomy): Eukaryota > Viridiplantae > Streptophyta > Pinopsida > Araucariales > Araucariaceae > Wollemia > Wollemia nobilis. Next base: position 306,010 of record JAQPPZ010016925.1, on the reverse strand, counting down.
ATAAGTAAGTGAAATTTTTATAAGTGAAGAAATTTTTATTAATCATTTATAATTTACCTCTATGTAAAATATTTATGAGCTACTTTTTCTTTTTTAACTACTATTTTCTTCTATCAAATCCTTAATACCATTCTCAATGAGAGACAATATGAGCTTTTAGTTTTTTATTTTTCTAAAATTCAAATTTCACCATACCAAAAAAATCAATATATTTAATAGTTATATTATTTTCCAACTTATTTTTCTTCTTTTGAAAGATATGGCTGCCGCCAACGATTAATGAACACAAAAAAACAACTTTATTATTGATGCAAACTCCACATTCATTTTTCTTTATACCATTAAAAATTTTATGTCAATTCCCTTCAATTAAATGTTGTATCCATCATTTGTTATAGTAGTCTTCATCCCTTACGTATGGTTTGTCCGCTGGTGTTTCATATGCTTCTAAACAGCTTAAGAAAAAAAATTCTTCATCATTCCATAAATACAACCTCCATCAATTTTTTGAGAAATTTATCTAGAAGAATCATCAAAAGTAAGTTTAACAAAACTAAATGTTAAGCTATTTTTATTTTACCACCTATTAATGCAAGTCCTTCACATTATCAATATTATTAAAAATAATCATAGATACATATCCAAATTTATAGCTTAATCATCATAGATTACTGTCACATCTATACTCAAATTCTATAAAAAGATGTCCACATATTTTTAGCTTTTTAATTAATAGTATGGTAATAAATATTCAATCAGAGTCAATAATATAAATGCAAAGTAGACTATAGAATTTAATTTTGAAGGTCTTTTATCTACTTGGAAACCAAAGACTTCGTTTAAATTAAAATGTGTTGTTCCTTTATTTTTATTATTACTTGTACACCAAAGTTTCATGAGCCAGTACATGTTATTCAATCACCAACCAATATCATAGTTAAAAAATTATAACATGTTTTATTTTTTATTAACAACAACTATTATATAATTATTTTTAAAAATGCTAGGATGAAAATAAGTTGCACTTAATATATTTTTTTAAAATGATTGTATAATAATATGACTCTATTTTTCCATGGGACATGTTGATTTAAGACTGAAATATGAGGTTATTTTTATTTATAATTAATTAATATGCAAGTTTGATATATAAGAAAAAAAGTTCACAATTTAATTAGAGAACCAATAAAACACTAAAATGCAATAAATAGCAATAAGCACAATAGTAATAATATAAATATTATACAATATGGAGATTGATTTTGCATGACATTAATAATGAACTAAATGATTACAAGATAGAATAATATATGATGACCAAGTAATTTATGAATAAAGATATTTAAACATTGCAAAAAAATAAATCATTTTATGAAAAGAAAAAATATCATATGCTTTTTCCTTGGAGAAAATTAACACCTTAATTAACAAGATTTTATGTCCATCTTATTTTCTTAGTTGTGATGATATTTTAAAATGACTACCTTTATCCAAACAATAAAATGAATGCTACTATTAATTCAATATCTAAATTCATTTATTTAAAACATCAAGAATAATATATGAATAATACATTCATAATTTTTCATCAATCATATGTTTGTATTTTATAATACAATATTTTTATTTGCATCTTATTACCTTCATGATATCCATAAGAAATATATTATAAACATATTCTATGTTTTGAATATATGAAAATATATAATGCTAATTCATTGTTATTTTATTTTCAACATTGTTTATAACTTATAAAGTTAGTTTTTTTAAGAGGTTAAGTGAGGATGTGGTACTCTCTAGTGTCTACAAGTGATGATGGTGAACTGGATCCGTTGGACCTCAATTTGAGTGACACATTTTGGTCAGGTAAGCATGGGGTGGCTAATTCTTCTCAGTCATGGGATCTAGGTAAGGTGTGCTCTACAGTTGTGGAGGGGTTCGTTGAAGGTAAGAACCCTTCCTTTTCCTCACCTTATTTTTTCCATATGGTCATTGGGTTGTCCTTTGGAGAATAGTTTTCTCCTTGTGAAGTCAATGTGGATTCTGGCCAATTTTGTGTTTTGGATAGCATAGAGAACTACCTACTGAGGAAGGGTTCTTAGGATTTGATGGGTAAGTTGGTCGGAGGAAACCTCCTGGGTCAGGTAAAGGTAAGGATATTATATCTTCTCCTTCATTGTTGATGAAATCTACTGAGACTCCTATATCTGCTAGTAAGGTGTCTATGCTTGGCAAGAAGAGTTTTTCAAACCGATCCCCTCACAATTTGGAGGTAGTTCTCCATTATGACCCCTCCAATATTTCTATGGATTTACCTCTTTCCAATTCCTTTGGGTGCATTAAGGAGGACAAGGAGGATGGTGATGAAGCTAGGGAAGTGCATTTGAATGAAACTATTCAACCCTCTCTAGTGCTCTCGTCAGCTTCTCTTATTGTGGAATTTCTTGTTGAGAATTATTGTTTAAAGTTCCATTCATCGAAGGGGAAAGGAAACTCTATTATGGTGGGTGGCCAAAGCCCATAATTTTCTTGACTATCGATTATGGTGAAAGGGTTGCTTGGCTCTAAAACTAGAAGCCATCAAAATAAAATGGGAAAGAGCGAGAGTATTTCTATTGCTGTCTATGGTGGTCTGCCCAGTTTAATTTTACCAAGAAGAATGAGTTTGAGGTATCATAGTAGACAACTCAAAATGGACACGTTTAAATTATCTATTTCTACTAGAGGATTTTGAGTTGTCTTCTGAGGTTTTTGTGTGCCATTTGTTGCTAATCTCAGTGGTGCTATAGGGTCTGGTTCCATTTCTAGGTTGTTTTCCGCTATGTGGTTTTGGGCTAGAGTGGTTTTTCATTTTAAATTATTCTATGCAAGATTTAATGCTTTTTATGTTTGTATTTAAAGGTCTTTTTGTTCTTTGGTATGTACGGAGTGTGTGGCCCTTTTGTGGATGGGACAACATCTCATTTCTCCCACTATTGGGGTTCGCTCGTTCCTCGTGGGATGAGTGGGCTTACTAAATTTTAAATTTTAAATTTTAAATTTATTTCGACTTTTTGTGTTTGAGAGGTCAGTGCGGATTTCATTTTCTCCACCTCCTCTCAATTTTTTTGGGACCTTGGATGTAACTATTGTTTATTCTTGGCTGGTGCTATTGGGGGCGATTTATTCCCTTCGAGGTGGTTGGCTATTAGTCTTTTTTTGGAGATAGTTTGTTTGACTATGTTCATTTTTCTCTCCCTTTGGGAGTTGCTTTGTAAGGTTGTGGGTTTTCCACTGAAATTATCTTTCTTAATACTACCAAAAAAAAAAAAACTTACAAATTTAGTTTTAATTTTTACTCCTTCCTATGTATTCTTAATCTAAATATTGTTTTACAATGATATTTGAGAATATTTTTAAGTTCCATAGTACTATAACTAGAAATATTTGAACACATGAAATACAAATACATGATTAAACATCCAAATACACATTTAAAAATGGATGTTTGTAGATAAAAATTAATTCCTACACATCAATACATCTTATATCAGATAATACATTAAGATTAAAGTTGGACTTTAAAGTCTCCTAATTATGGACCACCTTTATAATGTATACATACAAATTTATACTTATGATTTCTTTCTAATGTACTTATGTTTAAAAATATATAATTTTAATTATATTCAATATTATCATACCATTGCCTATTTGAAATTTGAACTTCTGTTAAGATAAGTTAGGATGTAATTATTCATAGAACTTAATGATATGATTAAAACTTATACATAAACTAATATTTATTCTTATATTTATGATAAAATCTCTATTTTATATATAAATATCATCATCATTACCATTTTAACAATATACAAAGGTGAAATACAATTTTGATACACTATTACTAGAAAAGAAAGAAATATACATATGATATTGACACAAGCATATTACAGAGGCAAGAAGTCTCTATTTGGCAAGGCCATTTAGACCTCTGACATTCCATGATAGGATATATTTAGAACTCTAACATTCCATGACAAGATCTTTATTTATGGATTTTAGAATATTTTTTATCCCAACATGACATAGTTAACATATATTTTTTCAACTATACTAAGGTGAGAGAAGAATCCTCGTAGCATTTATATAAATACATTGACAAAGTTAATTGAGGACTGTCTCCAATATCTAATTCCATTGCATAACTTCTAAGGTATTTGTTTATGGGGTTTCCCACTTTTTTGTCCACTGTAATAGCCTCTCAAAACTAGGCCTAGGCTAGTGTCTAGAATATTTTTCCTTGGAAGGGGAGTTCACGACCTTCATTAAATCGGCCACATTACCATGGGAGCCACAAATACTGAACATTAAGCTCTTGGAAGGATATGCTAGAGGCTAGGATGACCAAATAGTTTAGCTAAGGAGGATACCCTTGACTTAACAGGCTAGGGATGGGTCATTTCCTCCATGGAAATATTAGTATCTAGAACAAATGCTAAATAGTCAAATTGATTTTTCACAAAGGGCTTAGAGGGAAGAGACTCAAAGGTGGGCTTACATACCTAAATTATGGAATTAGAGGATTTAATCATGGGAGCACCACCAACCATCTAGATAAATGACTCTCGTATAGCATCAAGAGCTTCCACAATAGGGACCTCTTTTGCACCCAAACTATCATCCACATGCTTTTCCTGCACATAGAAACTCAACTTGTCACTTTTTTTTCTCCTTTTCTATACAAATATTTTTAGGCTAGGGAGCCCTATTTGGGTAGAAAAAAACCTTTTCCATTTTAGCATAAGTTACTATTAGTACTAATTTTATCTACAAAAAAATTACAAGATTTACATATATAATCCATTTAAAAGTAAAAATTAGTTCTCTCTTTCACATATATGCATACACATATTTCTTACAAGATAGCTTACATGTAATTTCATACCATAATATAAATAATACATGAACAAAGAAAAAATACCTATAAACATCATTTAATTTTATAAGTTCTATAATAATACATTTTACTATAAATTTTTAACCCACTACAATTTATAAATAATTCTCTTTATCAACATAGCCTTTAAATTCTTAAAAATTTCTAAAATATTTATATATTAAGACCTTGTGGTTTGTACAAGTAAAAATAATTTACATATTGAATTTAGATGAGTAACTCACACCTAGAAAATACCTCTTTAAATCTTAATCCCCATCCACCACTAGATAATGCTCGTTTTAATTTTAAGTAGTCATGAGAAATAAAGTTTTTTTGATACATTTAAATTGATATGTTTTTTAATTTTTATAAAAATATCTTAAATTCATCTAAAAAAATTAAGAATTGTATATGTAATTATACTTAACATTATACTTTAAAAAACAACTAAACATTAATAGGTGTTGATCGAATAATTGAATTCGTAGGAAACCCCACGTCGTACTTCCATAGTCCCAAGTGTTGAGGTACAAAATAAAATAACTAATTTGGGAGTCAAAAAGAAAAACACACACACTCAACAATGAAGTTTCTTCCCTCTTGCATACTAGTGAAAAGTACACCTAGTATTTGTTAAGATATTTTAATTATATGTTGTTTTTATCAGTTACTTCAGTTTGAATTATGAAGGGGTAATTAGGCTTCTAACACTTTTGTTAATTTAGGTTTCAATTAGGAGGACCTCTCTATCTAGAGATGTAGTTTCCCTTCTCCCCTCCTTCATTGATGCTCCCTTGATCTGGCTCCATCCTTTTCCTATCCATGGATTTCTTGTGTTTCCTCTCATTTACCCTATTTTTGCCTTCCCTCTTCTCTTTGGTATTCCTTAATGACTATCCTTTGTAGATTAAAGCCCCCTCTTCCAATAAGCCCTCTTGTTTAGTGTTTGACATGTTTTTTATTGACCCTCACTTTCTATCATAGCAAATATATTTTATCAAAAATCTATGTGGATGAGTTGGACCTTATTGTCTTGGTCATTGGCCCTTGCACCTATCCTTTAGGTCTTCACCACCTCTTGTCCCTTATACCATTGGTTAGTGTAGACACCAAAACAGCACCAATCCGATTATGTGACTGCAAACACTGATCGCTTTGACACACACAGCCCCTAGGGCAGCCCTCAGAGGTTAAACACTGGTCCTAACCACTTTCATAGCAATTTTGTAAGGTCAAAAAGCAATTTGGCACATTCAGGCACTTTGCCGCCAATCGTCTCACCCCGAGGGATGAATACTAACTGGGATTCGTCTCACCCAGGGATGAATTCTAAAATCGTCTTTGGTCAGGATGAATTCCAGGTTTAACGGGCAAAAAGAAGAATGCCGCCAAGTGGCAGCCGAGGACAGTCAATTATTGCCTCCTGCCGTGCATGCGCGTGTAGGTGGGTAGGTTGGCAGTTAGAGGACTGTCACAAAGGCAGTCATGGAAGCCCAAGTCAGGGAGGAGTCTCCTCCCTCTTGGGAAGGCATGGCCGCCACATGGCATCCCTGCATGCCCCTCCAAAGAGACCCCTTGGGTCTATAAAATGGTGGACTTTCCCACCCAAATGAGGACAGGTTGGAGGCATTTTCAAGCAACGAAGTGCTGCCAAATTGAACACCCTATTGCACCCTTTTTCGATTCACCTTTTCACATCCATTAATCTCTTTCGCAAGAGAGGTTATTGGGTGGCTTTTGGAAGCGTGGATCCGAACCCAAACCCAACATTTGACCACCTTAATCCACCAATTTTCCGACAACACAATCCCAAGAGATTTTGGGCCCATCCCTAGTGGATTGGCGTCAAAATCAAGTTCTAACGGGGGTGGCCCGCTTGGGCACCCCACACTTTTTTTTAGTTTCATTTTAGTCTATTCTGTTATTGCTTGTTTATCCTACATTACATTCTATGCTGTTTAGATAGCTCACAATCTTGATTTCAGAAGACATTTATCAAATATTATCATGCTTTGTCGATTTTGTGGCCCTCACTAACTTGCAGGTAGCGACATCGAATTCCCATGGATAGAGGCCAAATTGGGAGAATCCGACCATCTGGGTCATCCCAAAATGGCCCCAATTACTTAACCCCTTTGTCTGCAGGTGTTTTGGAGACCCCGAGGTTTGACATTTAGACGGCATCACTTCGGATTTCCTAACATAGTCGAATTCGTCCCACCCAGGGATGAATAACAGATTCGTCCCACCCGGGGATGAATAACAACAGAATTCGTCCTTCCCAGGGATGAATTATAGTTGAAAGTAGATTGGCCGACTGTTTCAATGGCAGTGGCCCTCTGGTAATGTCTTCTGACCTCTGTAAGATTTGCAAGTCATTTAGGATCATTTCATGCATCGTTTTAGTCAGTCTTAGGCATACATCTTTTATTAATTTCAAGGAACAAACTTTTCCTATTTGCAGCAGGTGCTACTAACTCTTTTTGTTGTTTCTTTGAATGCAGGAGGAGCAGCAAAGATCGAAGACCCATCAACACCAGCGGTGGCAACGCTTTGGCCCGCCCATTTTGCATGTGGGCACGCGAAAAGAAGATCACTATTCACTTTTGTAATGGAAACATGCTAACTCTCCTAGCCCCTAAAAAGGGAGGAGATGTATTGTAACCGAGTTGGAATCACATTAATAAAAAGGGTTGTGCTCCTGCTTTCTCCTTTTATGTTTGGTTTTGATTCGATTATATCCGCTTTATTTCGTGCATCAAGCTAGTTAGTTTACATTGCAGCAATTAGTGTTTCTTTTTATTTTTGAAATCTCGTGCTTTCAGTGGCGATCATGGTGGGACTCTGTCCCCTGGTTTTTAAGATCAAGTAACTGATCCATTTTTTGTGTTTGGTGCTTGACAGGTACCATTTTTTAAAAGCAGACTGTTATTCGTCTTTGACTACGATGAATACTTTATTGTAATTCATCTGACCCTGAGACGAATTCAAATTCGTCTCAGACAGGGATGAATTCTATTCTGTAATTCGTCTCTCATAGGGACGAATTTTTGTCTGTAAATTTTTAGAGCCGAAGATCAAAAACAGCAAGTCTAGGCAGAAAAGAGGTAAGGGTTCCAAAACTGTCCTTGTCATTTTTTGATTTTTTTTTCTATTTTTCCGTCAACTTTTGCTTGCTTAGGGAAAGTAGTGGTTGCTTGCATGTTTCAATTTTAATTAAAATAAACCACACACACATCACGTGGTATCTTTAAACCAAGGAGCTGGTCGTAAGACCCCAGCCCTTGATCAAGACCAACGGTGGGTTCATCACCACCTTGGCTTGATTTTGCATCCATTTCCCCGATTGTCACTGTTGTTAGGCGTAAATCCTGATGAAAGCTGACCGAGTGTCATTGGGGTGATTCCCATGCGTGCGAGGATAAGTCTTCTATGGTAGGTGTCATTAACAGGACAATCCCCCTTTCGTACCGCCTATGTTCCACGTACCATCTGCTCTCACGTACCTATAGTTTCCCTCTCGTAAGGGCGGGTATATAGAGAGGTTGGTATATCGGTCCGACAATGGTATATTGAAGGGGCGACCATTTATGGGAGTCATATGAGCCAACATTCTGCATTTAAACGTTCTTCAAAACTTTCAAAAACAAAACAAAATCATCAAAATGCACTAAACCCAGTTTAGGACACACCATTAATCTTTAAAAGAGATAATCACCGTTTGTGTATGTGTGTGTTCATTTTTGCTTAGTGTAACAAAAAAAAATCAGAAAAATCATAAACAAAAGATAAAAATCTATGCATTTTGTCACTCGCTCCAAAAAGCTCCAAGGATTCCCGCAATCGCTTGGTCATCCCCAAAATGCCCCAAAGGTGTCCATGAACCCTTTGGTCAACCCAAGAGCACCCCAAAGGTGCCCATAAGTGATGCAGGAGCATCCAACAAAATATGGGAAATCTTATATTTTTCCCTAAATTTTAGTGCATCTTGTCGGGGCCATAACTTCTCAACCGTAGCTCCGATTGACTTGAAATTTTACAGGGAGTTAGTTGGGAGAATTAACCAGTTTTTGGGGCCAAATTCCATCATCTAGTGCCCCGAAATTAGGTTTTAAAATTGATAACCTAATTTTTTATGCTTTTTGAGCTGTTCGGAGGTCAATATCTCCTAATGTATTTAGAGTTAGGACTTGAAACTTCATTTTTGTCTTATCTATTGTAAGAGGGATGCGCACCCCAATTTTGGGCCCCATCTGACTCATTTCAATTTTTAGGGTTTTTTAGAGAGACATCGTCATGGTGCTCACCCGCAGCCAAGCCCAATCACGGGCGGATGCTATGGGGAATATCCAAGGAGGCACAAGTCACCTCCGGTATAGCCCCAAGGATTTGGTCATACCACCTTGGTGGCCTGACACACAAGGCAGACCCCTCCACACCTTAACGGAAAGGGACTATAGGGGCACCTCTTCTAGGGGCACTCCGTTCTAGCATAGCACCCAACACACACCCTTCCATGAGGGGTACATCCATAGGAGAGCTCCCTTAGATGCTCGCTATGAGTGGTCACCATGCGATGAAGCGCTAGGTCAACATAGGGTTCGACGGGAGGAACCACATGATTACACTATCCCTCCTTCACCCCCTCTAGTTGTCAGGACTACAAGGACAAATCCAGAGCACAAGGCTCCTCAGGTGGGGCGAGCCAACTCCACCCGTCCCTTTTTCACTTATGAAAGAGAGCATGAGGAAAACCCTTACCTTCCTCAAGAGCAATATACATCACGGGAGCAATACGCCTCTGCAAATGCTAGCTATCAGGATCACCTACTGAGGCCAAAGCCTCGAGGGAATGCCACTACCCCCAACAGAGGGAGGTGGCCTATAGAGATCTTGGATCACTATGACCGAGATAGATATCTAGGAGAGGCATCTAGGCCTTCTAGACATGAGGCGGTAGGACCAACTATCTTAGAATCTATCGAGCATTTCGCACATCGGATGCAACTCACGCAACTTGAGCTAGAACGACAATAGTTAGAGCAATGGTATCTTCTAAATAAAGAGCACCTTCTACGCCAGAAGGATGAGTTGTTCCAACACACTATGCAGGAGAGGACTCCAACCCCTCACACGCATAAGACAAAACATTATGAGAGGCACAACCCTCGGGTGCGAGACAAGTCTCCGCGACCTTATCAAGCATCACCCTCGATGCCTCCTAGACATGAGCGGGAGGCTACTCCTATAACCAATGACGGGCGCCTTCCTCAGGAACCCACTCAGGTTTATGGGCCACCCTTAGAAATTCATCAAGAAGCCTCTGAGGAATCGGAGCGAGAAGAAGAGCGGGATGAAATGCCCTACCAAGGCATGGGGGGTGCTATCTGGCCACCCCTCCATAGGCCCCAAGTTCCTCAACAAGAACCAACCAAAGAGGAGGAGCTCAAATCTCCCGATACATGCAAAGCGCTAGAGCACTTAGAGTCGGTAGAGACCAAGATTTTGGAGCTCCCAAGGCCCAACTTACATGAGGCTCCTTTCGAAGAGGATCAACCTTTAACCATAGGGCTACCTGATGATGCAGTCCTCCATGTCTCAGAATCTCTAGATTTTGATGAGCTGTACTCACTGGCCGAAGGTGAGGATAAAATAGAGATAGCCCACAACAATCACATGCGACAACATCGACATCCCATAAATATCGATGAAGCAATTCAATAGCTAAACATAATACTAGGGCATGAGTGGCACGTTAACCCACCGCAGTGGGACCAAGCGTTACATCTGCCACTTTGGGCATACAAAGATCAACTTTCGCCCAGAGACCTCATAGCAACATCAGTGCCGAGGGTAGACCCTGTCCTCCTATCCATGCATAGGGCCGATCCATTCGTGCCAATCCCTCCAGAGCCAGATCCGAAGCGCAAAGACCATCAAGCTGGGGGTACCTCTATCCCCTGAAGAGCCATAGTCCAAACCAAAAAGCTCCAAGGATTATCGCAATCACTTGGTCAAAACCCCAAAATGCTCCAAGGATTATCGCAATCGCTTGGTCACCCCAAAAGCTCCAAGGATTATCGCAATCACTTGGTCACCCCAAAAGCTCCAAGGATTATCGCAATCGCTTGGTCATCCCAAAAGCTCCAAGGATTATCGCAATCGCTTGGTCAATCCCAAAAGCTCCAAGGATTATCGCAATCACTTGGTCAATCCCAAAATGCTCCAAGGATTATCGTAATCGCTTGGTCAATCCCAAAAAGCTCCAAGGATTATCGCAATCGCTTGGTCAACCCAAAATCTCCAAGGATTATCGCAATCGCTTGGTCAATCCCAAAATGCTCCAAGGATTATCGCAATCGCTTGGTCAATCCCAAAATGCTCCAAGGATTCTTAAAATCACTTGGTCAATCCCAAAAATGCTCCAAGGATTCTAAAATCGCTTGGTCAATCCCAAAATGCTCCAAGGATCTCAAATATCGCTTGTTCAACAAAATCTCAAGGATCTCTAAAATCGCTTGGTCAACCCCAAAATGCTCCAAGGATTCCCACAATCACTTGGTCAAAAATAAGAAAATTCAAAATTAACAAAAATCATCAAAAATAACAAAAATTTGCATCTCATTTCTAGGCATGCTCAAATTCATCAATAGAGAGCTCTTCTCGCATCTCATCTTCATATTCACAAAAATCAATCCATCAAAAATACAAAAATATGTAGCTGCATTAAGCATCGCACCCATACATTGCATATTTGTGGTCGTACAGGTCAAAGGCACCATAGGCTGTAATTACTCTGCTAGTCCATCTTGTTCCACACTTTTCCATTTTACAAAACAAACAAACAAACGCCATTTACTGCTGTTTACCACAATAGAGTCAGTGGTCTTATAATGTATCAAGAGTTTTCGTAATTCAGTCATCATTTTGCTCTTTAGCCACGTAATGTACCGAGTCAGACAGATTTTACGAAGGTAGAGTTACACTTGAAATACGCCTTGTTACGTAGCATCCCAACACAAATTAAAACACATAAAAATTCCCAAGTTGTGTGAACGAAAGATGAAACCTGCACAGTAATCCAGGTCACCATAAGCGAAACGGTTATCTTGCTCATCCCCCTGTGCGAATGGTTCTAGAATGCTGAGAATTGATAAAAGGACGAGCTCTTCCCTATCCATTCACCTTAATATACAAGTGGTTTTTACCACTACCAAATCCCAATCATAGTTGGTTCCCAAAGTTGTAAGGATTCGTACTACACGTCCCTGCCAAGGATGGGTAGTCATCCCCAAGACCTAAAAGGATCAACGCCATTCACGAACAAAATTCCAACAAATCATCATCCTAACACTTTCCATTCACCTTTGGTCTCCAAGTCGTAAGGATTCGTACTATCCGCCCCTAACCAGGATGGGTAGTCATCCCCAAGGCCTAAAAGATCAATGCCCTTACTTCATAATCTCCATCATCCCCTTGGTCCCCAACGTCGTAAGGATTCATACTATCCGCCCCTAACCAGGATGGGTAGTCATCCCCAAGGCCACGAGGATCAAGGCCATTCACAAGCTCAAACTCACATCGCTCAAAATACAAAATCAAGTAACAAGTGGTTATCACCACTATTCAAAATCCTTGCTCAAAAAGAAAAATAAATAGAAAAATAAACAGTGATTTGCATCACTATATAGACGAGCAAGTCTCCCAAATCATTCAGCCAATAAATAACCTGAACTTGAATCTTTGGAATTCTCAGCATTCGAAAACCATCTAGGTGATCCTCATTACAAGTTTGGTTGACAGCCTATCTGGCAATGGTGGTATCCTACCCGCATGACGATATGTCTATCACATTCGCTTTGCGTATATGCAGACCAATGTTTGCATAAGGATGAGCTAGCTTATGGTATCCTGGATAACACCGCAGATTAATCTAACTAAATACAACAAAGGAGTTAGTGGAGCTAGTTAGGTGATCCTCAGTACAAGTTCGGTTGAAAGCCCATCTGGCACTGGCGGTATCCTGACAAATACCACATAAATGAACTCAATTGCACACACAGGGATGTGAAATAGCTTGGTCAAAAACAAGTTCGATTCATACCTTGTCCAAAAGTCTTGTAAGATAAAGTACAATCGTGGCTAGTGAGTTAAAACCGTCTGAGTCTCAGAAAACCTTAGCTACATTTCTAAACCAACTGCGCTACTTTTCATCCTTACAATACCATCAAAAAAAAAAAAATAAAAAAACCACATGTATACATACAAAGTCATCTCACCACAACAATCGCCTAAAAACAAAATCACAAAGTCCTAAACAGTCTATGGTGCCCTAACCAAACAACACAAATTCATTTCATCCATTACATTTTGCATATCACATATATATCAAAAACATTTGCATTTATCATACCATATACATCCATTACCATAAGCATGCATCCATCAACATCAATCATTGTGCATAACATAAAATAATGACATATACACAAAGCAAGAAAATCAAAACAACAAAAACATCAAATATCCACAAACAATAGCAATAAAAGTGTCGAACAAAGGCACCTTTGCGCATGACATTCAATGGCATAGAAAATTGATGTCGGGGTTACAAATTGTCACTATCCTACTCCCTAAGAAGGCTACCATAGCCGGACCGCTCCATGGGAAGATGGATTTTTGACAATTTAACCCCCAAACGATGTCACAAAAGGGTCAAAACTCAAAAAAAAAAAAAAAAAAAAAAAAATGCAACACAAACAAAAAGCAATAAGCATTGTCGGACACAAGTGCTCTTGCACTTAACCTCTTGGCATAGAAAATCGATGTCGAGGCTCAAATTGTCACTCTCCTACTTCCCTAAGAAGGCTACCATAGCCGGACCGCTCCATGGGAAGACGGACTTTCGACACTTTCACCCCATTATGGCATCACCAAAAGGGTTACCACCCACCAAAAATAGGTCTAAATGTTGGAAAAATTGCACATGCTTAACGATAAACCATCTAAAGGCACCCTTGCACAAGTCATCTTGGGTCAAGCGACTCGTCGCTTTTCTCACGAAGGTCATTCCCTCATCGATTCGTCGCTTGAGGGGGTAGTCACACTTAGTCACCAATCAACAAACACACACCCAATCAAGGCAATGACATGCATTCAAAGAATCATTGACAAAGACAATCACGCTCCTGCTTGGGGCAGCAAACAAGCAATAATCACAAATTGATCAAACACTTGGCATTCCCGAAGCATGAACACAAGGTTCCCCCGTGGACAAAAGGTTGCGCCCTTTGCCTAATCATGACCGATCAATGTCCAAGCTCAAGTCACACCTCACCAAAATAGGTTAATACTTGAAATCAAATTCCTTAGCTCGTCGAAGCAAGGATTCAAGAATGCATGCCCTTTCCATGCTTGGGGCATCAAAAGTTGGTTAGGTTACCAAGAAACCCTAATCATTAGTGCTTTGGTTATCTATTTTTGCTCGGCGCTGCGCCATGCACAGCGCATCCCAAAAAGGGGCATCTGTAGACACCAAAACAGCACCAATCCGATTATGTGACTGCAAACACTGATCGCTTTGACACACACAGCCCCTAGGGCAGCCCTCAGAGGTTAAACAATGGTCCTAACCACTTTCATAGCAATTTTGTAAGGTCAAGAAGCAATTTGGCACATTCAGGCACTTTGCTCAGTATTCGTCTCACCCAGGGACGAATACTAACTGGGATTCGTCTCACCCAGGGACGAATTCTGAAATCGTCTTTGGTCAGGATGAATTCCAGGTTTAACGGGCAAAAAGAAGAATGCCGCCAAGTGGCAGCCGAGGACAGTCAATTATTGCCTCCTGTCGTGCATGCGCGTGTAGGTGGGTAGGTTGGCAGTTAGAGGACTGTCACAAAGGCAGTCATGGAAGCCCAAGTCAGGGAGGAGTCTCCTCCCTCTTGGGAAGGCATGGCCGCCACATGGCATCCCTGCATGCCCCTCCAAAGAGACCCCATGGGTCTATAAAATGGTGGACTTTCCCACCCAAATGAGGACAAGTTGGAGGCATTTTCAAGCAACGAAGTGCTGCCAAATTGAACACCCTATTGCACCCTTTTTCGATTCACCTTTTCACATCCATTAATCTCTTTCGCAAGAGAGGTTATTGGGTGGCTTTTGGAAGCGTGGATCCGAACCCAAACCCAACATTTGACCACCTTAATCCACCAATTTGCCGACAACACAATCCCAAGAGATTTTGGGCCCATCCCTAGTGGATTGGCGTCAAAATCAAGTTCTAACGGGGGCGGCCCACTTGGGCACCCCACACTTTTTGTTAGTTTCATTTTAGTCTATTCTGTTATTGCTTGTTTATCCTACATTACGTTCTATGCTGTTTAGATAGCTCACAATCTTGATTTCAGAAGACATTTATCAAATATTATCATGCTTTGTCGATTTTGTGGCCCTCACTAACTTGCAGGTAGCGACGTCGAATTCCCATGGATAGAGGCCAAATTGGGAGAATCCGACCATCTGGGTCATCCCAAAATGGCCCCAATTACTTAACCCCTTTGTCTGCAGGTGTTTTTGAGACCCCGAGGTTCGACATTTAGACGGCATCACTTCGGCTTTCCTAACACAGTCGAATTCGTCCCACCCGGGGACGAATAACAGTAGAATTCATCCTGCCCAGGGACGAATTATAGTTGAAAGTAGATTGGCCGACTGTTTCAATGGCAGTGGCCCTCTGGTAATGTCTTCTGACCTCTGTAAGATTTGCAAGTCATTTAGGATCATTTCATGCATCATTTTAGTCAGTCTTAGGCATACATCTTTTATTAATTTCAAGGAACAAACTTTTCCTATTTGCAGAAGGTGCTACTAACTCCTTTTGTTGTTTCTTTGAACGCAGGAGGAGCAGCAAAGATCGAAGACCCATCAACACCAACGGCGGCAACGCTTTGGCCCGCCCATTTTGCATGTGGGCACGCGGAAAGAAGATCACTATTCACTTTTGTAATGGAAACATGCTAACTCTCCTAGCCCCTAAAAAGGGAGGAGATGTATTGTAACCGAGTTGGAATCACATTAATAAAAAGGGTTGTGCTCCTGCTTTCTCCTTTTATGTTTGGTTTTGATTCGATTATATCCGCTTTATTTCATGCATCAAGCTAGTTAGTTTACATTGCAGCAATTAGTGTTTCTTTTTATTTCCGGAATCTCGTGCTTTCAATGAGTTTTGAAACTAATGTTTATTAGCCCTAGCATGTGTCACTCTTTTCCTTTTTTGAACTCCCTTCTTTCTTCCCTCTCAATGCCATTTTGTCCCTCATTGATCCACTTTCTAAAGTTCGGTTGTTTTTTGTCTTTCTAGGTCATTGCAATGTCATATTTTGTTATCTCACCCATAAGAGGCCAAAGGTTAATGATAACTACCCTACACATTTCAATAAACATGATCATAATTTTTATCCTTTTCTACCACATGCTAAAGGAATATATTGATATCAAGGAGGATTTATAGGCATGTTACAAATCTCCTTCATAATGGAATGATCATTTTCTCAAGATACAATGATCTTATCTCGAAAAAGATCTCAAGAGTGGTATTTTTTTTGCACTTCTTCTCATCACTCCTAGCCCCTCTTTGGTATAATGCTAGTACCAATGGTACCCTAATTGTAGACACCAAAACAACACCAATATGATCATGTGGATACAAGCACTGACCGAATTGGCATACATAGCCCCTAGGGCAGCCCCCAGAGGTTAAACAGTGGTCCTAACCACTCCCAAAGTAGTTTTGGAAGGTCAGAGGTCAATTTGGCACCTTTCAAGCACCCTGCTCCTTACTCGTTCCACCCTGGGGTGATTAGAATGCTATTCACCCCACCCTAGGATGATTAGCAACAATCGCTCCAGGGTGGGGCGAATAGCAGGTTTGACGGGAAAAAGGTCAAACCTTGACAAATGGTAGCTCAGATCCGCCACTCAACTCCACCTTCAATGCATGGGAGTGTGAGTGAGCATTTTTGAGCTCAAAGAGGCAGTCATAGAGGTAGTCATGGAGCCCTTAATCAGGGAGGAATCTTCTCTCCCCTGGGAAGGCATGATGGCCAAGTGGCGCCCCTGCATGCACATTCAAAGCAGACCTTTAGGTCTATAAAATGGTGAGTCTTCTCACCCCAAAAAAAAATAGAGAAGGAGCATTTGGAGCAATGGAGTGCTATCGAATTACATCCTCACCCCTCACTTGTGCTTCTTACATCCTTGATCTCTCTTTTGGAAGGGAGGTTATTGGGTGAACATTGGAAGTGCAATCTGGACCCAAAACCTAAACATTTGGCCACAATACCCCACCCAATTTTTTGACACAACCCCCTAGGATGTTTTGGACCCATCCCAAGTGGATTGGTGTCCAAACCAAGCCCCAAATAGTAGGCGTCCTGCCCCAGGACGCCCCCATACTACTGCAGTCCTAATCGCCCCACCCCGGAGTGATTAGAAATATGTAGTAGATTTCTTCACTATTTATTTTGCATATTATTTTATGTCATTCATGTATGCTTCCATTCAAATTTCATGCCATTCTGATGAGTTTTGACTGTGTTTTCATTATTTTTCGCTTTCACTAACATACAGGGAGCATCTTCGGATATAGGGTGATCGGGGCCAAATATACAAAATCCGACCTTTTGGGTCATCTCAAAATGTCCTATTTTGCTTAACCCCAACTCTGTAGGTGTTTTGGAGGCCCCTAGATGGGACATTTAGGAGGTTTCTTTCTGACATTTTATGATAGTCCTAATCGTCCCACCCCGAAGTGATTAGAAATATATAGTAGATTTCTCAACTATTCCTTTTGCAGTGTGTTCATGATGGTGTTTGCATGCTTCTATCCAAATTTCATCTTATTCTAACATGTTTTGATTACCATTTTAATTATTTCATGCATGCATTGATCGGAGGCCTTAGGGATTGCATGTTTCCCTCCATCCGTAGGTGCTATTAATCATTTGTTGTTTCTTTGAACATAGGATCTCGACACCAGAGGGGCAGAAAGGAATCACAGATGCATTCATGCAAGTGGCGATGACATTTGGCCCACCCATTTCAAACGTGGGCACGCGAAATATCCCGAAGGGAAGCGTACCATCCATGGTGTAACAAAACTATATCTAATGCTCCTAGCCCCTAAAAATGAAGGAGACGTATTGTAACTTGATCTCAAAGCAAAATTAATAAAAATAAGGGCTGCACTTTACATTTGCTTTATATCTCATTTCAGTTCGTTTGTTTTCCCTTTTCATGCACTTTAGTCCTTTGTTCATTCGTAGGACTTAGCGTTTCGTATGCTTTTGTTTGCATCGCACCCGGTACGCCATTGCTTCCGTATCCTCGGTGCTTTTAGTGGCGATCATGGTGGGACCCTATCCCCTGATTTTGGGATCAAAATTCTGATCAAAACTTTGTGTTTTTGCTTGTAGGTGTTAATCCTTCAAGCGCTGGACTGCTGCTCGTGCCACCCTGTGACGAATATAGACTGGAATTCGTGCCACCCCGGGATGAATAAGGCATTCATCCCACCCTATGATGAATATAGATCTGCTATTCATCCCACCCCGGGATGATTAGCTCTCTATGTAGTTTCTGAGCAGAAACTCAGGGGCATCTGGTGTGGGCAGAGAAGAGGTAGGTTTTCTGAACATCCTCTGTAATTTTTTGTCTTTGTTTCTATGATTTTTCTATTTTCTTTGCTTGCATAGAAAATTTTACTGCATGTTTTCTTTCTTTGCACAAGTAAAAATAACCCCACACACCATGTGATAATATAAACATCAAGGAGTTGGTCGTAAAACCCCAACACTTGATCAAGACCAATGGTGGATTTCATCACCACCTTGGCTTGAAATTTTGCATACATAACCCCGATCGCTACTGTTGCTAGACGTAAATCCTGATGAAAGCTGACCAAGTGTAGCTGGGGTGATTCCCAGTGCATGAGGATAAGTCTTCTATGGTAGGTGTCAAAAATAGGGTGATCCCCCTTTCGTACCGCCTATGTTCCACGTACTGTTCTGCTCTCGCGTACCAATAGTTTCCCTCACGTAAGGGCGGGTATATTGAGAGGTTCGGTATAATGGCCTGGTAGTGGTATATTGAAGGGGCGACCATTCTAGGAGATATAAGATCCCTCATATTGCATATACAACAAAATTTTCTTTACAAGGTTTTCACCACAAAATCAAAACACACTAAACCAGATCTAGGGCACACCTTTAATCTATAAATGAGATAATCATTGCTTTGATTGTGTGGTCCCCTTTTGTTTAGTGTAGCATAAAAAATTGTAAAGAAGATAAAAACCTACATATCTTGTAGAGAGACACCACCATGGTGTACACCCGTAGCCAAGCCCAATCACGGGCAGAAGCTATGAAAAGTGTACAAGGGGGCACAAGTCACCTCCGCTATAGCCCCAAGGACTTGGTCATACCACCTTGGCGGCCTGACCCACAAGATAGTCCACATCATACCATGATGGAATGGGACTATAGAGGCACCCCTTCGAGGGGCACGCCCATGCAACATAGACCCTTTTAGGAGGAGTCCATACATGTGGCACTCAACATAGATGGGAGGGCTCCCTTAGACACTCGTTATGAGTGGCCACCGCGCGATGAAGTGCTAGAACAACATAGGGTCCATAAGGAGGGGCCACATGATTACATCATCCCTCCTCTACCCCTTATTACTATCAGAAAAAATAGGCCAAATCCAGAGCACAAGGCTCTTCAGACAGGGTGAGCCAACTCTGCTCGCCCCTTTCACATATACGAAAGGGAGCACGAGGAAAACCACTACATTCCTCAAGAGCAATACACCATGTGGGAACAATGCGCTTTCACACCTGCTATTTATCAAGATCACCTATTGAGGCCAGAGCCTCGGGTGAATGCCGCTAACCTCGACAAAGGGAAGTGACCTATAGAGATCTCGGATCACCATGACCAAGATAGATGTGTAGGGGAGGCATCTAGGCCTCCTAGAATCAAGATGGTAGAACAAATCGACTTGGCATTTGCCAAACATGTCGCCCATTGAGCGCAAATCACGTAGCTTGAGCAAGACCAACAATAGTTAGAGCACCTGTATCACCTTAGCAAAGAGCGCATTCGGCGTCAGACAGATGAGTTGCTCCAGAACACTATGCCTAAGAGGGTCCCAACCCCTCGCATGCATAGGACAGAGTTGTATGAGAGGCACAACCCCTTGGTGCGAGACAGGTCTCCATGACCTTATCAAGTGTTGCCTCCAAGACCTCCTAGACCTGAGCGGGAGACCACCCCTAGAGCCAATGATGGGCACCCTCCATGGGAACCCACCCATGTTTATAGGTCATGCCTAGGAACTCCTCAAGAAGCCTATGGGGAGTTTGAGCAAGAAGAAGAGTGAGCTGAAATGCCCTACCAAGGCAGGGGGCACTACCCAGTTGCCCCTCCATAGGCCTTAAGTTCCCCGCAACCCACAATGGGAACAGACCAAGGAGGAAGAGATCAAATCCTCCAATGCATACAAAGCATTGCTAGAGCATTTAGAGTCTATGGAGACCAAGACTTCTGGGCCCCAAAAGCCCACTTTACGCCAGCTCTGCAGTCACCCTGTGCATCCTTCAGTGCCTGCACCCCCATACCCTAAACACTTTAAAATGCCTCAATTGGCAATATTTAGAGGGGATGAGGATGCCCAAGAGCACGTGACAAGATTCCTGAGCCAATGCTTTGGCATTCAGGACAACGATGCTTTGCTTCTAAGAACATTTATAACCACGTTCGTAGGCCCTACCTCGGATTGGTTTACCCAGTTGCTGAAGCATAGCATCAGTAACCTGGACCAGCTAGTGGACGCGTTCCTCGAACGTTTCGCCTTCAATACCAAGAAGAAGGCATCATTGAGTGACCTAGCTAGCCTCAGGAAGTATGAGGAAGAGACCATGGTGGCTTATGGAAATCGGTGGAGGACGTTGCTTTCAAAGCTACCTTACCTCCCTCCCATGGCCGACCTGACCCAAATGTTCTCGAAGAGTTGTTTGAGGTCGATCTTTATGCTATTGTAGCTGCAGCAATATGCCACTCTCGAGGAAGCCCTAGTGCAAGCCAGAATCATAGAGGAGATCAAGATACAGGATGGCGAGATTGCCAAGCCACGCAAGAAAGAGTGGCCCAAAAATGCCAAAACTGGGTCAATGCAATCGAAACCCGCCGTGGTCAATCAGGTTGCTATAAACATACCTAAGCCTACACAAGCAACATAGCCCCCAAAGGCTAATTACTAGGTAGTTCCTCTTGACACCTATGAAAAGGAAAATCATAGGCAAGAGCAAAATTAGCAGCGTCGCCCTAGGCGACAATTCACACCCTTCACAGAGTCTAAATACTCCTTGTTTGACCGCTTGTCCATGGAAAACTTGATAAACCTGCCAAAAATTCGACCCGTAGACCCCAACATGCCAAAACCCAAGGGCTATAGGGAAGAATTGTACTGTAGATTTCATCGATAAAGATGACATGACCTTTACGCATGTTGGAAGTTCAAAAGCTTAGTGCAAGACCTAATAGACAACAAGACACTAGCGGTGGATAATCTCGTGGCACCAAGCAACCAACAGATGGAGGTCTTCAAAGACCCCCTGCCTACCCATGATGCATAGGAAAAGACTCTACAAGTCAATGAGGTGACACATAACTGCCCCATGCAGGGGTATGTAGGGATGATAAGCATAGTGACTCGGAACAAGAGGTACCCAAGCACAACTGCCCCTGCGGTAGCTACAGGAGAGGTTCCATCAATGTCACAACCTCAACAACACCCTACACAACCTCCCCCGCCTAGACCAGTGGCCATAATTCGGACTAAACTTACCCAAAGTTTAAGGACCACGTCGGCTAGGCTCTCCATCTACGAGCTCATCCAACAATCACCGCCCCATCGGGAGGCTCTAATGGAGATACTCAAAGCCATCGAGCTACAACCCCATGAAGCAAAATCTTTCAACAACTTTGTGGGACATGTAAAATGATGTACAAAACCAGTCATCACCTTTAGAGAAGACGAACTAAAATTAGTGACTAGTGATATGGCGGATCCACCCCTGCACGTCATTGCACGGGTCAACGGGATCCCATTTAAAAGGGTGTTGGTGGACACTGGCTCATCCAACAATATAATCACAACAACGGCATTGAAACACCTCAAGTTGCCAGCATCTCATATTGTGGCCTCCACCTATACCCTTCGAGCATTCAATGACGCGATATGCTCGACGGTTGGCACAATTTTCTTGCCCATCCAAGTGGGACAAAAGACTATTCCTATATTGTGCCACATCTTGGAAGGTGAGATGGCCTACAACATCTTGTTGGGCCGGCCTTGGATCAGGGACATGAAGTGTGTCCCTTCGATAGCCCATCAATGCCTAAAGTACACATACGAAGGGCAAGTGCATGTGGTCCCGATAGACTTAGAGCCCTTCAAGTATTGCAATGCGGTGTAGCTGATGCCACAATCGACCCTTCCATCGACACATTTGGACTTCCAGTTGAATCCATCCAAACAGGGTCCGATTCTGCATACATCCCCACTGTTAAGTCCCTCAAATCCCCAGTCGGGTCCATCTTCATCATCTGGTCCTTCACCAACGATGCCACCTATGGTGGCCACACCGAAGGACAATGGGAAGAAACCCCTGGAAGAGGCACCGCCATCAGTCTCAACCATCTCTATCAAAGAGGTGCCTAGCCGAATGGAAGTCGAGACACCTAGTTCACCCAACATGGAGTGGACCCAAGAAGAACTCCCATTCCCTCCCCCTCAACCGCCAACGATCACCGTTGAGATGGCCAATACGGGCCTAGGGGAGTATCTAGTGTGGAACATTGTAGCAACACCCATGCTTGAGTCCATGCAGGACATGGGGAGACCTCGCCTCCCCATCGGCACTATTGTCCCTTTGGGCTACCCACCAAATCAGACAAATTTTTTATATGGGGGCCTCGACAATGGCATTGAACCTTACTTGCAAGAGGAAGAGGACGAAGAGCCCTTTGCTGAGAACGTCAACTATCTATCCAACCCAGACTTCGCTTTGAAATACCTTGGCCAATGTAATTGGCATGGATATGGGTTGGGCAGATATGAACAAGGGGTGTGCGTTCTTTGTCAACCAAGATATCAGATGTCATACGACAAATTAGGAGTAGGGTTCAACCACCCTCTGCCCCTTGACATCTTGGTAGAGAACATGCAAGGCCTAGGGCTAGGCAACAAGGATGGGTTGGCACAAGATCCATATGCTAATCCTAACACAATGTATACATTGGGGGATTATCTCCCATTGTTAACAACCAACCTTGTGGGCCTCAACAACCCCTTCTCGTTGATCGAGAAAGGGGAAATTTCAAGAACTTGCCTCCAAGAGGGATATAGACAAGTCCAAGAAGGATCTTCAGAAGATGAGTCAGAGTATGAGGTAGCACCTTGGGACCCTTTTGAGTCTGATAGCAATCACTCGCAAGTGACGCCCATAGATGACTATCAGGAGAACTTCATGGTGATGTTCCCCTTGAATTCTCCAATCAAGCAAATGCCACCTCAAGAGAATCAGGTCCTCCCATAGAGAGCGGAACAACCTCGATGGGACCAAATCAACTTGCTCGAGTAGAATGAGCCTCACATGCCGCAAACAGCTATCGGAGCCAACGAAGGCCTATGGATCTTTGATAGAGATTATGAAGATGAGACTGAGATGGCATATCTCAACCACATGCGGTAGCAACAATAAGAATACCCCATGGACATTGATGACATGTTTGAACAGCTAAACATGGGGCCAAGGCATAGGTGGCACCTAAACCAAGCACAATTAGACCAAGTGCTACACCCGCCACTTCAGGCATACAGAGAGCACCTTCCACCTAGAGACCCTATAGCGCCATCAGTGCCAAAGGTAGACCCTATCCTTTTATCTACACATAGGGCCGATCCATTTGTGCCAATACCCACAGAGCCAGATCCGGAGCACAAATATCACCAAGGATGTCCGAGTCACCACCCGTGCATGGTAATGGAGACCAAATTCACTTCATCAACATGATCTCCATTGACTTAACCGCCCCCATCCGCAATCCAACCGATCTAGCATGACCATTGTATCTAAACCTAGATGCCATAGACTGGGATCATGCTAACTCACCACCATCCCCATTAGAGTACTGGCCTTGCGGTGAGATGCTTCATTTCACCCTAGGACCAACTCAGGATATCTTCCATGCTGAAGAGGAACCCAATGTTCCAAACATAGATCTAAATTTAGAAAATGATATCCACCTGATCCCAACTCCACACCAGTTGGAGGACGGGTCCCACATGTCAATCGAAGAGACGACTGACGTAGACATCGGCTCTGATCCAATGAATCCATAAATCATCAAGCTAAGGGTAAGTCTATCCCCCAAAGAGCAAGTCGATTACATTTCCCTTCTCAAAGTCAATAAGGAGGTTTTTGCATGGTCCTACAAGGACATGCTGAGGCTAGACCCGTAACTAGTCATGCATAATCTAACGCTTGATCCGACAGTCAAGCCAGTAAAGAAAAAACTACGTAAGATGCACCCAATAGTGGCCTTAATGGTAAAATATGAATTACAAAAGCTGTTAGATGCATAGTTTTTCATCTACGTGGATTACCCACCATGGCTGTCCAACATGGTACCCATCAAGAAGCCTGACGGGAGGATTCGCATATGCACCAATTTTTGAGATCTAAACAAAGCGAGTCCCAAGGATGATTTCCCCTTGCCTAGCATCGACGCATTGGTAGATGCTATAGCAGGCCACGAAATGCTTTCCCTCATGGATGGTTTCTCAGGATACAATCAAATTCGTATCAATCCCGATGATCAACTCAAAATGGCATTCACAACGCCTTGGGGGACATTTTGTTATAAGGTCATGCCCTTTGGCCTTAAAAAATTGGTGCCACCTACCAACACGCTATGACATACATCTTCCATGATCACATGCATAAAACTTTGGAAGATTATATGGATGATTTTTTGGCCAAATCTCTTTTGCGCCCAGATCATCTCGATGACCTAAGCAAGATCCTTGATCGCCTCATTGAACACAAAGTTAGGCTAAACCCCAAGAAGTGCGTATTTGGCGTCACATCTGGAAAACTCTTGGGTTTCATAGTCTCAAAATGAGGCATCGAGGTAGATCCACATAAAGTCAAGGTAATCCTTGAAATGCTTCCCCCAACCACCATCAAGCAGCTCAGAAGCTTGCAGGGAAAGGTCACGTCAATCAAGCGCTTCATAGCGCAACTATCTGACAAGTGTCGACCCATGAATAAACTATTGCACAAAGGGGTAGCATTTCACTGGGATGACGAGTGCCAGTCAGCCTTTGATGAAATTAAAAAATACTTGGCTTTGCCGCCAGTATTGGCACCACCTAGACCAGGAGTGTCATTCTATTTATACATCTCAGCTATTGAGGTGGCACTAGGCGCCATGCTAGCCCAGAAAAATGAACTACATAAAGAATAGGCTACTTACTATCTTAGCCACACCCTGGTCAGTTATGAACTTAACTATGCATACGTCGAAAAGCTATGCTTAGCAGTGGTATTTGCCACCAAAAATCTATGCCATTACATGCTGAGTAATATGACGTATGTTGTGTCTAAGGAGAATCCATTGCGATACATGATGAGTCGTACTTATCATAGTAGCCACATGACGAAATGGATCATGTTGTTGATGGAGTTTGACATCGAATTCATTGGACAAAAGTCCATAAAAGGTCAAGTCATCACCGATCAACTAGCAGAGGCTCCTCTCGAAGATGATCAACCTCTAACCATAGAGCTACCCGATGATGGGGTCTTCCATGTCTCAGAATCGCCAGATCCTGATGAGCCCGAGTCACAGAGCCGACATAACCCTATTTTTTGATGGTTCTAAATGTGAGCAAGGGGGTGGCACGGGAATCATATTATTCACACCACAAGGGGCTCCAATGCCTCTATCATTTAAACTTGATTTCCCATGCACCAACAACAATGCCGAATATGAAGCCTTGCTCATAGGTCTTCAGACAACAATCACCATGAACATCAAATGCTTGAATATCTTTGGTGATTCACTGTTAATTGTCAACCAAGTGAAAGGGGTATTCCAATGTAAATGCCTAGTTCTGCAGGCCTACAAAGCCCTTGTGGATAAATTCTTGGCAAATCTTGAATGGTACGACATCGAGGCACTCCCTCGATCATCGAATCATTTTGCGAACACTATGGCCTCCTTGGGGTCACTAATCCCGCAAGACCCTTCTGGTGAAATGACAACCATTCAAGTCAAAACATTATCGCAATCCATGATGGAGCGTGTAAGCTCTAACCTAACGCCAGGAATCCACTTGATCCAGATTGAACCATCTCAGGATAGGTTCTCTCGAATCCACGATAGTCTGAATCATGCCAACTAGGGGTCCTTGTTCTCCCCAACCCCTCTTAATAGCAACACAATGCTATTCTTACAAGTTCTTTCCCGCTCAACTTTTGCTAGGGATGAACTTCAAGAGGGATTGGCAGTTCATACCATCGAGGTTTCGATCGGCCAGGATTGGTACACACCCATAAGAGACTACCTCAAGCTAGGTAACCTCCCACTTGGATTGACGCACGTCGCAAAAAGATCATTCAAACAAAAAGTGACAAAACATGTCTTGCTAGGAGACATTTTGTACCATCGAAGCTACGAAGGGATCCTCCTCCGTTGCTTGGACCAGCAGGAGTCCGCTTGGGTGATCACCCAAGCGCACGATGGTACATGCGGTGGCCACTTCAACGGTATGGCCATCGCAAAGCGCATCCTTCGCATGGGCTATTATTGGCCATATTTAGAGCGATATTATTGCGCGTATGTAAGGAAGTGCATGAAATGTCAACACCATGCTAATTTGACACACGTACCTTCTCAGGCCTTGCAGTCGATCCAATTGGCTTGGCCATTTTCATAGTGGGGCTTAGATCTAATCGAAAATATCTCCCCTGCGTCGTCAGGTTGTCACACGTTTATCATAACGGCCACAGAGTACTTCACCAAGTGGGTGGAAGCAAGTCCGCTTACCTCTATGACTGGGACCCGCATTGCGGAGTTTATTTTACATAACATCATATGTCATTTTGGTATTCCATCCAAGATCATCTCGGATAATGGGACGTCATTTAAGAACAAAGATGTGCGTGCTTTGACAACAAAGTACAAAATTCAGCACAGTTTTTTGACACCTTATTATCCGTAGGCAAATGGGCAAGCAGAGGCGTCAAACAAAATGCTAGTTGCCATCCTTAAAAATATGGTCACAGATAGTCATAAGGATTGGCACATTCAAATCCCACTTGCTCTTTGGGCTTATCGCACTAGCATTCGGACGCCCACTAGGGCAACTCCATTTTCGTTGGTGTATGGCTCCGAGGCAGTCATGCCTCTCGAGTTGGAAATACCTTCCCTATGCATATCAATGCAAGAGTTCATCGATGATGACACTATGTGGCAGGCCCGGTTAGACCAGCTTACATTGCTCGACGAACGATGCATCAATGCCCTCGAGCATTTACGTATCTATCAAGAGCGACTTAAGAAAGCATACAACATGAAAGTTCACCTGAGGGACTTTCAGGTTGGTGACTTGGTCTTAAAAGAGAACCAACAAAATTCTAACTTGCCGCCCCATTTAAGGGATAAGTTCATGGCAAATTGGTTAGGTCCTTATGTCATCGACAGTAAAATAGGACCTGGAACATACCGGCTTGCCTCTCTTGAAGGAATCAAGGAACTAGAACCCTTGAACATCAGTCATTTGAGGCCATTCCACATTTAAAAGAGCCATGGCCCACCCCAAATGCTCCAAGGATTCCCACAATCGCTTGGTCAACCCCAAAATGCCCCAAAGGTGCCCATAATCCCTTTGGTCAAACCAAAAGCTCCAAGGATTCCCACAATCGCTTGGTCAACCCCAAAATGCCCCAAAGGTGCCCATAATCCCTTTGGTCAAACCAAAAGCTCCAAGGATTCCCACAATCGCTTGGTCAACCCCAAAATGCCCCAAAGGTGCCCATAATCCCTTTGGTCAAACCAAATGCTCCAAGGATTCTCACAATCGCTTGGTCAACCCCAAAATGCCCCAAGGGTGCCCATAATCCCTTTGGTCAAACCAAAAGCCCCAAGGGTTCCCACAACCGCTTGGTCACCCAAAAGACCCCAAAGGTATCTATAATCCCTTTGGTCAAAACCTCCAAGAATTTTCATAAACCAACCATAAAGAATTTTTAAAAAACAATAAATAATCAAAAATAACAAAAAAAACTGCATCTCACTTCCATGCATACTCTTAAAAATCAAAACACAAAAAAAAAAAAAAAGTTGCATTAGGCATCGCAAACATACATTGCATATTTTTTTGGTCATTCAGGTCAAATGCACCATAGACTGTAATTGCTAGGCAATTCCATCATTTTCTACATTTAGTCCATTTTGTAAACACGTCCATTCAGAATAACGCCATCCACATTTTTTTATCATAGTCAGTTGTCTGCTAATGTCTTTAGGGTTTTTCGTCATTCAACTGTCTTTAGATTTCTAGCCAAAAACTGTACAAAGTTAGACATATTTTTACAAAGGTAGAATTTTCCTTGGATCACACCTTGTTACGTAACATCCCAACACAAGCTTAAAACACATAAAAATTCCCAAGTTGTGTGAATGCAAGAGAAACCTACAAAGCAGTCTAGGGTACCATAAGAGAAAGGTTATCCTGCTCATCCCCCTGTGCGAATGGTTCAAGAATGCTGAGAATTAACAAAAGGACAAACTCTTCCCTATCCAATTCCCCAAAATAAATAGTGGTTTTCACCACTGTCAAAAATCCACAAGAAACCATTGATCCTCAAAGTCGTAAGGATTCATACTACACGCCCCTGACAAGGATGGGTAGTCATCCCCAAGGCCCAAAAGATCAATGCCATTCCAAAGCAACATTCCCAAACACCTTTGATCCCCAAAGTCATAAGGATTCATACTACACGCCCCTGATAAGGATGGGTAGTCATCCCCAAGGCCTAAAATATCAATGCCATTACATAGTCAAAGCCCCAATCACCTTTGGTCCCCAAAGCCCTAAGGATTCGTACTACACGTCCCTGAACAGGATGGGTAGTCATCCCAAAGCCAAAAGGGATCAATGCCATTCACAAGCCAAAAACCTACGAGCTCAACTTTGAAATCCAAAATGCAAAATCAAATAATAGTGGTTATCACCACTACTCAAACCCCTTGCTCAAAAAGAAAAACAAAAAAAAAAAATAAACAGTGATGTTTATCACTACGTACGCGAGCAAGTATCCCAACAAGTTGAGCAACCAAAAGATGCCCGAGCTTGAATCCCTAGAATTCTTAGCATTCAAAAAACCATTTAGGTGATCCTCATTACGGGTTTGGTGGATAGCCTACCTGGCAATGGTGGTATCCTAAATGCATGATGATATGTCTATCACATTAGCTTTGCATGTGTGTAGACCAATGTTTGCATGTGGATGAGCTAGCTTGTGGTATCTTCGATTGCCCCATGGAATAATCTTACTAAATACAACAAAGGAGTTAGTGGAGCTAATTAGGTGGTCCTCAGTATAGGTTTGGTTGACAGCCTATCTGGCACTGGCGGTATCCTGATGAATACCACATAAACGAACTCAATCACACACACAGGGATGTGAAATAACTTGGTCAAACTCAAGTCTAATTCGTACCTGGTTCAAAAGTCTTGTAAGATAAATATACAGTCTTGGCTAGTTAGTTAAAACATCTGAGTCTCAGAAAAACCTTAACTACATTCTAGAACACCTGTTGTACATTTCATTACCTGCATCACCATCAAAAAATACAAAACAAAAAAATCCACACATACAAAGTCATTCCACAAAGCAATCACATAGTACAAAAAGCCAACAAATCCTGTACAGTCTATGGTGCCACCGCCAAGTTACCAACAAATCATTTCATCCATTCCATATGCATACATCATATAATTAGAAACATCGCATTCATAATAATCCATGCATACATCAACGTAAATAAATGTGCATAAAAGTTACAATAAATCATGACAAGTGTATAATAAAAAAGAAAGTCATATATATATATATATATATGCCAAAAATGCCCTCAGGCTACAATAAGTCGGTCTTCTGACCTCACAACAAAATAAAAAAAATCAAAACCCCAAGCCTTGGGAGTCGGCCACCATGATCACGCAGGATCGGTGCAACTGGAACTACCCCCAGTGGTGTGGGTCCTATGGGACCTCTCAGGGCTACTGCTGCTAGCCCCCGCATCACGCCCACTAGCGCTACCCTCACCCACCCACCTACGATGAGAGGAAGCAGACTGCTCAGTCTCGCTATCTCTCATTTGGCATGAAGATCCACCTCTAGTGAGCTCAGGTAACTGCCCATCGAGGCGGATAATCTCGGCCTCTAACTCCACCCGAAACTGACCCCACTCCACATCCCATTGATGGTATGTAGCCAATGCTTCATCCCGCTATGCCAACTGAGCCCGCAGGCGATCCCTCTCGACGCTGTGCTCCTCATCCCGTCTCTACAGTAGCTCCTCCAATTGTGCTATCTTAGCACGATACCTAGCCTCCATATCCCCTAGGACTGCCTGAGGCATAGGCACCTCCGGGATGACATGCTGCTATGGCACCCACTGCTCTAGAATGTCCTATGTATCCGGCTGCTCCAAAATCCCTGCATCATCCCTAGTGAGGTCATCTACCTCCACCATATCCACATCATCGCGTGGAGCCCCCCAACCCTCCCTCGATGCCTTCGCAACCCCACCGTCTGTTGCTGCAACATCCACGCCTCCT
Source organism: Wollemia nobilis (assembly GCA_028583015.1). Lineage (NCBI taxonomy): Eukaryota > Viridiplantae > Streptophyta > Pinopsida > Araucariales > Araucariaceae > Wollemia > Wollemia nobilis. The sequence goes on along the minus strand of JAQPPZ010016925.1, from coordinate 275,106 downwards.
AGAGGCCCCTCACCCCGCCATTGCCACATCATCCACCACTGGTCATACTCTGTAGTCACCCCAACATTGTCCACGTTGGGGACATCAATCACTGCATCCGACTCCTCACCCAGTGACTCAATGATCAGCCAGGACAGAGTCCTCTTGTCGCCCCGACTTCGATAGATCAAGGGCTCACTAGGAAATCCCTGGTGCACCCCAAACTATCGAGTCACTCGAACATACGAAGTACTCCTTCTCGGTCCCGTGCCGCCCGATCAGCCACCTCCCCCTATGCACCTGCTGGAGCCACTCCCCAGCCTCAGGCTAGGCTGGACAGTCTCGGTATGGTCGCCAGAACACCTCTCCTGGAGCAAGACGTGAGAAGGCATCAACATAGTGCCCCACGACACCTGCCCATCGTCGACTCTGCCCCTGCTCCTCGGACCTCCGCCATAGGGCAGCATAGCCAATCTCCCTGTCCACCATCTCTCCCCGAGTGGTCCAAGGCAACCCCTGCGGCCGCTCCACAGCTATGTGCTACCATCCCCAACACTGCAACAAGTAGCTGCACCTAATCCCCTTCCTCCTTCGATAGTGGACCTCGTACAACTCATCATATAACTATGCCAGTAGCGTCTGACCCCACCTCATAATCAGTGGTGCTGTCGTCGGACACTCCACCAGTCGAAACACTACCTCAAGCAGGTTCCAAGGGAACCTCACACCTGAGGAGTCGGGAAGTAGCATGTTGGAGATGAGGCACATAAGCAATGTATGCCTCACCCCCAACATGCCCTTCTCAAACCACCACCACACCATAATCCCACCAATCAGGCAGTCCCCCTCTGCCCTCTCCACCACCCCATCCACCCCCATCTCCGTTGCATGCCCAAAGCACCATGTCAGCATCCTCGTCCACTGATCTCGAGGAGTCGTCCGAATGGGTAGCCTGTCTATCGAAATCCACAGAATCCGATAAACGTCCTCCAGAGTCACTGTCATCTCCCCTGTTGGGAGATGAAAGGTGTTGGTGTGAGGATCCCACAAATTGATCAGGGCAGTCAGATATGCCCGATCCCCCACCATAGGCTCTAATCGAGTCACCTGCTTGAGCCCAAGGGCATCAAGCCAATCCCAGTTCGCCATAGTCAATGCATCCCGTGCGTCAGAGAATACCGTCGGTTGATGGTACCGACTCTTCACCACCTGCAAAACAAAAACAACACAAAAACATTAAAACATGACAACAAAAACAACTGTACAACACTAAAACAAATATACAACAATGTATACAAATTGTACAACAAAAACATTTAATAAATTGTACAACAACATTAACAAAATGTACAGTACAAACATTCAAAAAAAAAATCAATCAACAACGCAAAACAAAAACAAAAATTTTTAACCTAGGGTTTTTAACCCTAGTTTAAACAAAAAAAAACAAAACAAAAACACAAATTTTAACCTAGGGTTTTTAACTCTAGTTTAAACTAAAAAAATCAAAATAAAACAAAATTTTTAACCTAGGGTTTTTAACCTTAGTTTAAACTAAAAACAAAAAAAACAAAAACAAATAAAATTTTAACCTAGGGTTTTTAACTCTAGTTTAAAAAAAAAAAAAAACAAAATAAAAAAATTTTTAACCTAGGGTTTTTTAACTCTAGTTTAAACTAAAATAACAACAAAATTTTTAACCTAGGTTTTTTTACCTTAGTTTAAACTGAAAAACAAAAACAAAAACAAATTTTGTAACCTAGGGTTTTTAACTCTAGTTTAAACAAAAAATAAAATAAAACCAGTTTTTTTTTAAACCTAGGGTTTAATCGTAGTTTAAACTTAATACAAAAAAAAAAAACCAAAACAATTAAACTAGGGTTTTGATCTTAGTTTAAATGGAAAAATGAAATACAAAATAAATTAATTACGGTTTTGAACTGTAAAATAAAAACCAAAACAAGAGAAGGAGCACCTACCGGTCTTGCCTCGGCTTCGCCGCTCGACAATCCGGTCCATGCACTCATGGTATCCGTGAAATCTCGACAGTGCTCCACTACGCAGACTCAAACTCCTCCTCACAGCTCCAAATCGCCAGAAAAACAAAGTGCAAATGAGCCCAAAACCTAGTTTTGGCCCTTATATAGGCTCTTAGGCCTGTAATCATTCCACCTTGGGATGAGCGCTCTAGTTAGCGCTCATCCCACCCTGGGACGATTACAAAACTGGTATTCGTCCCACCCTGGGATGATTACAGAGCAAGAAAATCAAAAACAACCAAAACTGCATCCAAAATGCACCAAAAACAACAATAAAATTGTCGAACAAAGGCGCCTTTGCGCCTGACATTATTGGCATACAAAACCGACATCGAGGCCACAAATTATCAATATCCTACTCCCTAAGAAGGCTACCATAGCCGGACCGCTCCACGGGAAGACGGATTTTTGACAATTTCAGCCCCAAAAAGCATCACAAAAAGGGTTAAAACCCACCAAAAATAGGTCAGATTGTTGGGAAACTGCATAAGCATTCAACGCAAAACAACTGAAGGCACCCTTACCAAAGTCATCTTGGGTCAAGCAACTCATCACTTTTCTCATGTCGGTCATTCCCTCATCGATTCGTCGCTTGAGGGGGTAGTCACACTTAGTCACCAATCAACAAATACACACCCAATCAAGGAAATGGCATGCATTCAAATAATCATTGACAAAGACAATCATGCTCCTGCTTGGGGTAGCAAACAAGCAATAATCACAAGCTGATCAAACACTTGGCATTCTAGAATCATGAACTCAAGGTTCCCACAGACAAAAGGTTGCACCCTTTGCCTATTCATGACTAAACAATGTCCAAGATCAAGTAACACCTCACCAAAAAAGGTTAACACTTGAATTAAGCTCCTTAGCTCATCAGAAGCAAGGATTCAAGAATGCATGCCCTTTCCATACTTGGGGCATCAAAATTTGGTTAGGTTACCAAGAAACCCTAATCATTAAGTGCTTTGGTTATCTATTTTTGCTCAGCACTACGCCACGCATAATGCATCCCAAAAAGGGGCATCTGTAGACACCAAAACAACACCAATCTGATCATGTGGATACAAGCACTGATCGAATTGGCATACATAGCCCCTAGGGCAGCCCCTAGAGGTTAAACAATGGTCCTAACCACTCCCAAAGTATTTTTGGAAGGTCAAAGGTCAATTTGGCACCTTTCAAGCACCCTGCTCCTTACTCGTTCCACCCTGGGGCGATTAGAATGCTATTCGCCCCACCCCGGGATGATTAGCAGCAATCGCTCTAGGGTGGGGCGAATAGCAAGTTTGACGAGAAAAATGTCAAACCTTGACAAATGGTAGCTCAGATCCACCACTCAAATCCACCTTCAATGCATGGGAGTGCGAGTGAGCATTTTTGAGCTCAAAGAGGCAGTCATAGAGGCAATCATGGAGCCCTTAATCAGGGAGGAATCTTCTCTCCCCTAGGAAGGCATGATGGCCAAGTGGTGCCCCTGCATGCACATTCAAAGCAGACCTTCAGGTCTATAAAATGGTGAGTCTTCTCACCCCAAAAAAAAATAGAGGAGGAGCATTTGGAGCAACGGAGTGCTGCCGAATTACATCCTCACCCCTCACTTGTGCTTCTTACATCCTTGATCTCTCTTTTGGAAGGGAGGTTATTGGGTGAACATTGGAAGTGCAATCCGGACCCAAAACCTGAACATTTGGCCACAATACCCCACCCAATTTTCTGACACAACCCCCTAGGAGGTTTTGGACCCATCCCAAGTGGATTGGTTTCGAAACCAAGCCCCAAATGGTGGGCGTCCTGCCTCCGGGTGCCCCTTGCACTACTGCAGTCCTAATCGCCCCACCCCGGAGTGATTAGAAATATATAGTATATTTCTTCACTATTTATTTTGCATCTTATTTTATGTCATTCATGTATGCTGCCATTCAAATTTCATGCCATTCTGATGAGTTTTGACTGTGTTTTCATTATTTTTTGCTTTCACTAACATACAGGGAGCATCTTCGGATACAGGGTGATTGGGGCCGAATCTGCAAAATCCGACCTTCTGGGTCGTCTCAAAATGCCCTATTTTGATTAACCCCAACTCTATAGGTGTTTTGGAGACCCCTTGATGGGACATTTAGGAGGTTGCTTTCTGACATTTTATGATAGTCCCAATCGTCCCACCCCGGAGCGATTAGAAATCTACAGTAGATTTCTTGACTGTTCCTTTTGTAGTGTGTTCATGATGGTGTTTGCATGCTTTTTTCCAAATTTCATCTTATTTTGACATGTTTTGATTACCGTTTTAATTATTTCATGCATGCATTGACCGGAGGCCTTGGGGATTGCATGTTTCCCTCCATCCGTAGGTGCTATTAATCATTTGTTGTTTCTTTGAATGTAGGATCTCAACACCGAAGGGGCAACAAGGAATCACAGATGCATTCACGCAAGCGGCGGTGACGTTTGGCCCACCCATTTCAAACGTGGGCACACGAAAGATCCCGAAGGGAAGCATACCATCCGTGGTGTGACAAAACTGTATCTAACGCTCCTAGCCCCTAAAAAGGAAGGAGACATATTGTAACCTGATCTCGAAGAAAAATTAATACAAATAAGGGTTGCACTTTACATTTGCTTTATATCTCATTTCAGTTCGTTTGTTTTCCCTTTTCATGCACTTTAGTCCTTTGTTCATTCGTAGGACTTAGAGTTTCGTATGCTTTTGTTTGCATCGCACCCGGTACGCCATTGCTTTTGTATCCTCAATGCTTTCACTAATAATGGCTAAGAATAACTTCAGGATCAAGCTTGAGATCCTAAACATGGAAAAGCTCATTGAGAAAATAATGGATGATGTAGGATTTTTAGCATTTCTTAGGAAATTTAGTGGTTATGACATGGAGTTATCTAAGGAATTGAACAATAGTTATAAGAATGGTAATGTGATTGTTCGTGGGTTAAATTTGACTATTACTATGGAGTTGATTGCAAAGTTTTTAGGGTTCCAAGATGCTAAAAAAATTGTGAATAAGGACAAGCCTTCACTGGCCAGCGAATTGCTCCTCTTTGAGGGTAAGGGTGAAAACCTTAGCAAGGATAAAGGAGGATATGTAAGAGAATATATTCCCAAAATTTAGGATAAAGTAATTATCATCATTTTTCATTATTGCACTCTAGATGGAAAATTCAACATTTTAATAAGCTTCCATTTTGCTTTTCTCAACCACATCCATGGGAAGAAGAGCATTAACATTCCTAATTTCCTCTATAGGTCCATGGAAAAATCAATATCAAATTTTAAGAAAGGGAATTCCTCCTTTTTGATCCACCAAGGTTTTCATATGATATATTTTTAGCACATATTGCAAAAGGAAGCCCATAATCCATATTTGAGCATTGTCCCTTCCAAAGGATGCCCTTTTAGACCTCGAAAGCTTGATTCCTCTCATTCCCATGAAAAAAAATTCTCTAAGGATCCTACCAATATTGATGAGCTTTAGGTTGATGAGGCCTTTGAGTGGCCAGTGGTTGATATTTTTGATCGAGAGGTATCCCCTAATCCTTTTAAGAGATATCAAGTCCTAAAATATGTTTAGAATTTTGTATCAAAAGCTCCTAAAATTAAAGTGGAAACCCATAACTAGTTTATCTACATAAAATATCAAGGCATTAAAGAGATAAGGTCACCTACCATTACCACTTGTGACCATATCTCGGAGGAGGTAACCAAATCTATTCTTGTGCTTTTAAAATTCAAATATGATAGCCCCACTCTTAGGAACCTTCGAAAGCATGCAGTTTAGGCTAATTATCCCTTGTTCCCTAAATCCTCTCTCCAAATTATGAGTGACTCCTTCCTTAGAAAAAAGAGATACATGCAAGGGTTTGATGATCTCATGGAAGCTATATTTGAGTATGCCAATATGAGCAGGTCATATGTTGAAAAAGTAATGGCTTTGATGATGGATTTCAAAAGCAAGTATGGAGAAGATGATCCTAATGAGCTGACAAAAGCTTTGGATGCTTCGAGTGCTGCCTAAGTCACCTTGGGTGCTGATTGTCCTCTCTCATTCCCCCATCTGGTTTCTCTTTTTTATTTGTTTTTTTTTGTTGCGTTGTTTCTTCTAGAACTTTCTCCTAGCTTAGTAAGCCCTTTATTCTTTCTTCCTCATTTTCCAAGGATCTTGTCGGGTAGGATCTTCTATAAGGGTATTATCCTTTTATAAAAGTTTTTAGAACCCTCTCAAAACCTCCCTTATTTCTATCAATCATAAAAAAAATACTATACCCCAATTACACCATCAATTATACTTTTGTTCACTTACCTAAAAATACAAATAATATAATTCATCGAGCTCTATTCGACAAGTAAACATGTATTAGAATTAGCATGATAAAATAAGGTTGTATTTGAAGCGATGACCCACTGGTTGTGTTAATTAAATATTGCACACACAATCATGCATCCGTGAGTCTGAAACCTCAAATTGTTTTGCTTGTATTGTACATATATTGTTGTTATCCAATGAACACACTGAAAATATTGCCGATACCGTATCTATTTGAAGGAATTCACTGCAGACAAACATATAATATCAATCTAATCTTAAGGATCAATGTATAAATGTCAATGTGATAAGGTTTTATCATATTTAGATGTTTGCTTTGCTATATGGTTGACAATCTCTTATGTTTTACTCTAGCCATCGGTACGAATTCGTATTTCTTACATCCCCACTATTGAAAAATAACAACGCTATTAAGAATATGGTGGTTGTAGGAATTGTAGCATATCAATCTTCGTCGACCATAGTCGTTTTAAGTACTTGGAGAGTCTTTCAAAATAAGAAATATGAGTTGATTTGTGCAAGGCGTATTTCTGGTCCACCTGAGCCATACAGTAAGTAATGCGATGGTAGCGAGGAAAGCATAAGTGGCTATGAGGTCATCCAAGGATTTTTAGTTCCACAAAACAAGTCCAAAAAATCAATTGAAGTTTCTTTACATTTTCTGCTCTAGAGATTCTAAAGTCGACGCAGTTCAACGTAAAATTCAATATTGTAACAAAGTATGTTACAGAACGTCATATATGTAAAAAGAATAAAAAAACACATACAATATCTATAGATTATCACCTTAAAATATTTTCCATCGTATAAGAAGGATTTACGGAGAAAAAATAGTATATATGTTGACTTCAACAAAAAGGTACCATCCAGAAAAGATATATAAAGTACATTTGTGATTACCACCCATAAATTCTCAATTACAAAGAAATGTTTATAGAATTATCCTATAACCTAAAGTAAACACACATGCAAAACAAATATAGACTAAATAACATAATTTTAGAATTATCCCAAAAACCTATGCATGCAAGACAATTATACACTAAATAACGTAATTCTATAGAATTTACTCATAAAACTTTATAAGATTTTTTTGTAATTTATGTCTAACATTTAAAAATAGTAGCAAGAGCCTTTGCATTCCTTATTTTTTTCATTTAGAAAAAAAAAAACTTAAAACTTCAACAACTTATTATTGTAAGTATATAGTTTCTTATTCCAAGTTGGGAAGGTGGTACTTGTTCAAAGCACGCTCTGAGCATACCCATTTATTTCATGTCCTTATTCATACTCCCTACTAAAGTAACAAATAAAATTGATCATATTTGTAAAACGTTCCTTTGGGCTAGATAGGATTTAAAAGGTAAGTACCACTTGGTCTCTTAGGATCAGATTTACAAGAGGAGAAAGGATGAGGGTCTTAATTTGAAAAGAGTAGCACTTATGAATAGAGCCCCGGTTTCTAAATTAGGGTGGTTGGTTGCTTCGAACACCGAGATACTTTGGTATTCTATCCTTAGAGCAAAATACATATTTAATTCTTTCTTGTCAGACGATCTCTCCCCGAGAGGCTCCTTTTTTGGAGAAGCTTAACGAAGATTAGGGACTTTGTGAAGGCTAAAAGTAGGTGGATCATTGGTGATAGGAGAAACACCAAGTTTTGAAAAGACCATTGGTTGAGGGAAGAGTCGTTATTGTATGACCCAAATATCAGGGCTCTTGCTTTGAAAGCAATGGAGGAAGGTGAAATTTGGGTTTCCCAATATATGCCTATTGTCAATGGTAGGCATTCGTGGAATTCTCATCCCTATTGGGTGTCCAACCAGAATAATTTGGTTAGTTGGCAGAGACTTTTAGTGGAACTTAATAGGTATGCGATCAGACAGGATGATTCTAGAGATCGTTTGATTTGGAGTGGGGAATATGAATGTGACTTTACTATGAAATCAACTTATTCCTTCCTTCTCCCAAAATATGAGGCTCCTTTTCCAGTGAATCTTATTTGGATTAAAATACTAATCCCAAAGATCAATATTTATTTCTGGTTGGCGGCTCAAAATAAAATACTTTCTTTGGATAATATTCGAAATAGGGGTCACATTATGGTGAATAGATGTTATCTATGCAAATCGGACTGGTAATCCACGCAACATCTTCTCCTCAGCTGCCTGTTCCAATGGTAGGTATTTATGTTTATTTTTAATTGGTTTAAAATTTATTGGGTGTTTTCAGGTACGTTGATGGACAACATCATTCAATGGTGTTCATCGTTTGTGTCCCAAATATCATCTTGGTTGTGGAAAATTATGCTTGCCCATGCATGGTGGGGGTGTGGAAAGAACATAATGCTCATGATTTTAATTATGTTGAGACCGATGCTATCAGGATGGGTACTAAGATCATTAACATAGCATCAGATAATGTATTGGCTGCCTTTGTAGGTAAACATCCCAAGGTGCCCTCCTCCTTTGATGAAGTTCATTTGGAATTTAAATTGGGTTGGATCCCTCTTCCTCGCCCCCCCTCCCCCGAACCTGATCCTAGAGAAGGAATTAAGTGGGCCCATTCGACTCCCAATTGGTTGAAACTCATATTCGATGGGGCCTCAAAGGGTAACCCCAAAAAGGCTAGAGTAGGCGACATTGTGTGAAATAAGAATGGCAACATCCTCATGGCATTTTTTGAATCCCTTGATTCTCAATATTCACACTTTGGAGAGGCTCACGCAACTTATATGGGATGAAATTGTTAGCATATGCTGGCTGTCAAAATATGGAAATCGAAGGTGACTCTTTGAACATAATCAAGATGCTCAGAGGGTAGTGTACACCTAGTTGGAACGTTCTCAATCGTATTGCAAAATATAGGAGATTGTTGTACACTTTTGAATAGGTGAACATTCACCATGTGTTTCATGATGGAAATACACTGGCCGATATGCTGGCCAACCGTGGTGTCCACTGTGCTACTTTTTCAGTGTGGAAAAATGATGTTCCAAATGAAATAGTCTCCCTTTCTAGAAAATAGGCTCATGATGCTTTGTTTTTGTAAGTAGGAGTCAGACATCCCTTTGGCTCTCGTTGGAAGGGGTGTTCAGTATCACTTTTCCCTTTGATCAAATTTTGTTAGAGTTTGTTTTACCTTCAAAGCATTGTCCTTTTCTATATTCTATTTGGAATCATTATGGTTATTTGGAATTTAACTCTCTGGGTTATTCCTAATAGGTATAATATTTTAGATATTTTTATTATGGTTGAGATTTTGGATTTATGTATAAGGTTGTGGGGACCCTTTCAAAACCCTCTCTTTAAATTAATACCAAAAAAAAAAAGTATATAGTTTCTTATAATACGAAAATAACTGAATATGTTTCATTGTTCACCTTTAATTCATAGAAAATACAAATATGATAATTATAAATGCATACAAGATTTTCATTCTATCATAACTTCTATTTTATGCTATTCTATATTGTCTATGTGATGGTCCCATGATAAGTTACTAAAAAAATTAGGGGTAATTAGTATTTTTATAGGACTTATTAATATTTTTAATTCTACAAAAATGAATGAATATAAAGAAAATAAAATGTCTTGTAAGAATCTACATGAAATTTGGAGGAATAAAATATTAATATTTTTTGCCCCTTATATAATTGTTCTAGTTTTTTTTATTTAGCCTTCTTCTTCTTTTTATACATGCTCTATAATTTGAAATTATCATCCACCTTATTTATGTTAGGGATTTGCATCTAGATATTCAATTGGTGAAGTTTGAATTTTATGTAGTACTTAATACTTCTTTGGCTCCTTATTCCTCTTCTATATCCCATAAGTAGTCATCAATATTGATTAACTTCCCATTTTGTTTCTTAATGTAATCCTTGAATTTTAGGAAAATATTTGATCTTTGAGAACCATAACCAACTCTTGTTCATCCTTGCTCAATCTCATCCCCACAATTGAAAAACAAGTGGTCATATTTATTTTGTCTTCATTAACCCAAATTACTAATATCTACATAAGATACAACAACCTATGATCGTTGCTTTCCTATAGCTAGTTAAGAACTTTAAATTTAGTGTATTTTCTAAGGACCATAGGTAATCTAGTTGAAAAATCTATTCTTCTTCATTTAAAATTGTAACTTTCTTATCATCTTTATCAAACTACTTAAGCATCCATCTTCTCTATGGTATATGTTGTAATTGTGATGTTGAGCAAAAAATGATTTGTGCATACTAGTTGATGTTGAGCAAAATCTTAGTGGAAAAATGTCAATTTAGTCATTCACTTCAACACTGTAACTATTGCTATGCATATTTTTTGTCATGTCAGGTAGGTAGTGTAATTTATAATTGAAGGAAAGAAAGTTGTGCATGTTATTTGTCATGTTAGTTAGGTAGTGGAATTTATAACCGAAGAGAAGTTAAAACTATAATTTTGCATTTTCTTTATCATGTTAGTCAGGTAGTAGAATTTATAACTAAAGGGAATTAAAAGCTACAACTATGCATATTCACCAAAAAAAAATTGTAATTACTACAACATATGTGTGTATTCGGCTTAAAAACTTTAGTGTTATATAAGGTCATATTTCACATTTTGTATTAGAGCTATTGTTGGTCTTGGGTTGGAGTGAGGTTGAGTACCTAATCCTTCTAACCATTTATCATGACTAACAATAACTCCCTTCCTATTCCAAATTTTAGTGGAAAATATTATGACTATTATTGAGGCTATTTAAAATTAGCAAAAATATTTCTCTTACTTCACATAATGATAGACAAGCAATAATGGGGCCAAGAAGAATAGTTATTTGGTGTTGTAAGACATTTAGTCAACTCTAGAAAAGGAGCATGTTTCCAAAAATTGTAGATGCAAAATCGGCTAAGGATACTTAGAAAGCTCTATAAGAGGTTTACCAAGGTAATGATCAAATGAATGTGGTCAATTTATAAATCTTTAAGAGATATTTTGATAATTTGAGGATCCAAGAATCTAAAAGTGTAAGTGAATATTATGTTAGAGTAAAATATATGGTTAATAAAATGATCATTCTTGGAGAAACAATAGAGAATGAATTTCTTGTGACCATGGTGCTAAGAAATATAACAACAATATAGAATCATGTTACCATATTTATTGAAGGAAGTAAATATTTAACAACATTGGAGTTTGATCACCTTGTTAATTATCTTATTTCACATGATGAAAGACTAAGAGTGTTAGGTAGCAAAAAAGAATATGAATATTATTCATAAGGTAGGTTTATATAACATTTAGGAAAAATAATATCTCCCCCTAATATGCTAACAAATGTGTAAAATGTTACCCCCTATGAAGGTAGCTAACCACTAACCTACTAACCAACATAGTCAAAATGACTACAATGACTAACTTACTAACCTAGGTAAATAGTAAATAGAAATAACCTAGTGGTAAAAAGTAACAAGCTACTTTTTACCATATGGTAAATAAAACTCTACCTAGGTGAATCTTACAATTAACCAAATGAGATAATAATCATAGTTACCAACATAGTAACTCTAACATCCCCCCTTATTACATTATTTGGGTAATGTATATAACTATCCCAATACAGTGAATAAGATGTTGATCTCTTGGTTCTTGCTCTAACATGGTGCTTTGGCTGATCCTGAGCAAAAAGTGGATCATTCCTCACTTTGTATTCACATCAACGAATTTCTTTATTGTAATCTTATCATCCAACTAAATTGCATGGGTAACTAGCTGCTGCAATATCTAGGTGTAGTAGAGTAGATCACTTCATACGAGGTTCAATCAATTACAATATGAGTTTGTAAAAAGTGTTGATAAAGTAGCTAAGGTGTCGGTCGCTGCTAAGAATGTACCTTTATAAGTTTCCCCCCTTTGTTGCAAAACATGTTGTAATGAAACTTCTAAAATAAGTGTGACTAAGGTGTCCACCACTGCTGAAAATGCATCCTTATAAGTATTCTTCCATTTTTACAAAAAAATGTGTGAAGAAAAGAAATGTTTATCCCACCTTAATTTCAAAATATGTGCAACTCAAGAAGCTTTGTGAAGGTTTTCACAAATATTGCCTCCTATGAAAATTTTACACCAAAAATATTCCCTCCTTTTGGTACAAGTACTTCAAAAAATAAGAGTTTGCTATATATGAAGCCGAAAAGAGATACAATCACCCCTTTATTTCTAGTACTTCAAACAAAAATTTATGTTATTTATGAATCCTAAAAATGAGAGAGAGGAAATGGTGCTTGCTTAAGGCGACAAATTCGTTTCCCCTCTACAATACTATATTAGCCATGAGCACTTTGTGTGCTCTTTCTGAACCAGAATTAGAATCAGAACTAGACACTTCACTAGCAATATTGCCTTTGTTTCACTTCTCTAATGTGCCTTTGCCTTTCTTGTTTTGCTTGTTTGGATACCAACACTGAATGGTGTCATTGTTGTACTTCTTACAATTTGTGTAAAAATTTACCTCTTAGGTAATGTTATAAAAAACATTCACCAAATAATCCTTTCTTATTGTAAGTACTTCAAGCATGGTTGCTATTATGAAGCCTAAAATAAAAAGGTATAATTTTTTATGACTTCTAAATTTTTGATTGCCTTTACAAGTTTTATTTCCCTTTTGTCAAAATTTGTGTTTGAAGGAAGAGAGGAATTATCCCCCCTTAGTGCAAAAGATTGCTACTTTCAAGGTTCCTTAAAAAAACTTGTTTTTTTTTTTTTATATACCCTAAAAGAGTACCAAAAGATAACTCACTCAAAAATATATTTAATGGCACCTGCCTGAAAATCCTCTTGAAGAGGAATAATCAGTTTGAGGAAATTAATCCAAAAAAATAAGAGTGAATTAAGGGTTCTTGTTTTAGGATAGAATATCAAGTGTAATTGGATTTAAACCTGTGTAATGGTTGACACAAATTTATTGTGAAATTTTGGGGTTTGAGTGTTCTTTATTTTATGACTTATAATTACAAAAACTAATGCAATAATCAAACAAGAATGCCCACAAAATTCTTATCACATAGATGTCGGATGCATTCGAAAATGCACCTAGTTTTCCAATGAAGGTGTCAAGTAAAATAAAAAATGCACCTTTAATTTTTGCAATAAAATTTGGATTTGTGTTGTGCAAAAATTTGATATATTATGTCTCCTCTTGTTTTTCAAATTTGCAAAGAATGTGGCATAAAAAAATTGTCTTTTATTTTTGTTTTACAAATTTAACAAGTTTGATTTTGTTTTTAAAGTGCTCGTAACTTTTTGTGTTACAAATTTGCAAAATAAATACAATTTCTTGTCTTCCCTCCTTGTTAGCGTACTTTCTATTTCTTCATTTGTCTTCTTGCGCAATTGTTATTTTGTTATAAAAAATTGCTAATACGGCTGGTTGGTTTGGCAACCTCCGGCAATTTGTTAAATGTAACCTTATATATTTGGTTTGCTGAATAATACGAGTTGTTCGCTGGTTTTCTACATGGCATCAGAGCCAGGGGCGAGGTGAGGAGCAGAGTGCATTTTTTATTCGGGCGCGATTTTTTTTTCGCAGTCCGTGCGTTACCTCGGCGAGAGTTTTCTTTTTCGCAGTCCGTGCGTTACAGGAATTTTTTTTATTAAAAAAAAAAAAAAAGACGTGCAGGACCTCGCGCAGAGCGGGGAGGAGCCGAACGCGCGTCCAGCTCGCGACGCGCCCACGCACGACAGAGCCCGCGCTCTGCAGGCCGCGACGTGCCCATGCACGACAGAGCGCAGCGCTCCGCAGGCCGCGACGCGCCCACACGCGCGAGCGCCACGCGTCGCGCAGGGGACTGTCGCGACAAGGCCCGTGCCCGCGCGACAGGACTGTCACGACAGAGTGCCGGGCCGGACCCATGCGCGGCAGTCGAGGAGGGGAGAACCCCCCCCCCCCGTGCGGGATTTTTAAATTCCCGCCCGCGCGGGAATTGGGGGAGTATAAACCCCCCCCCCGGCGCTGCGCAGACGCGTCCAGGAGGGACGCGCGCGCAGGTGGCAGGGAAGAAGGGCGAGACTGCGAGACCCATCCTCCCGTTAAAAAAAAAAAAAAAACCCCCCTTCCCGTTAAAAAAAAAAAAAAAAAAAGTTGGTCTGTGGAAGAACGTTTTTTTTGCAGCCGCAGAGAGGAGCGGTGTTTTTTGCAGCCGCAGAGAGGAGCGGTGTTTTTGCCTCGGCAGAGAGGAGCGTCGGCAGCCGCAGAGGCCGAGGAGGAGGAGCATTCGGGTTGATAAGGGAGGAGGTCTACTGATCTTTTCGGATCAGCCCGCTGGCTCACGTGGTCGTGAGCCGTGCGGTTAAGGCTCAGGGAGCCTGCAGGTCGGGGGTTCGAATCCCGCCGACCCCCCCTAAGGTATAATTTTTTTTTTGCAAAGTCATTTTTAATTATTATTTTTTAATTAAAATTTTTAATTTTAATTTTTTGATTATAGTTTTTTAACTTTATAAATTAAAATTTTAATTTTAATTTATTTTTTATAAGTTTTAAAACTATACAAATTAAAATTATTTATTTTAATTTTAAATTTATAATAATTATTAAAATGCTTTGTTAAAGAACGCCTTTTTAAGGGGGGATATTTTTCAAAAATCAAAGGGGGATAGAGAGTAATTTTTCGAAAAATAGCAATTTGGCATTGTAAAAGGTGCATTTTCGGCTGTGACCGACACCTTGTGGGTTATTCTTGTGGGCAATTTTTTTTGTTGTATGTTGCATATTTCATTTTTGCACTATAACATTAAAAATTAAAATCAAAACACTCCCTAAGTCCCCGGAATATAAAACCCATCTCGTGCAATTTTATTGCACTGCAGCTGCTCGGTATTTGCGATACCTCGGCCAACACTTACGGTAAAGCCGTCGTGATTTGGCTACCGTATCCGCCGCCTAATATAGTTGCTATAACGACGTCTGAGCTTGTTCTCTATAAATCGTCGGGAGGAATAAGTACGCCATTTTTGCATTTTTTACTCCATCCACTACCCTTTATCGCACTTGTGTTTAGGCGTAAATCCCGACGAAGTATTCTTCATAGTGTTTAGGGGAAGTTACGCCCCACGCATGAGAAGAATCTTCTATGGTAGGTGCCATCAACAAGGCGATTCCCTTTCAGTACCGCTTATGTTCCACGTATCGTATGATCTCTAAATTTCACCTATAGTCTCCCTCACGTAAGGGCGGGTGATTTTTTGTTGATCTTTCTAAATACCTATAGTTTCCCTCACGTAAGGGCGGGTATTTTGTACGATATATTGGCCTAGCAAAAGGTATATAGAAAGGGGGACCAATTTGGTGATATAAGGAACCTTCACTATGGCCGCTGTTGCAAAGTTGATGACTGATCCGCATCAGTTATTGAAAGGTCCAAATTATACACCATGGAAACATAAGATGAAGGCTATTCTCCAAATGGAAGATTTGTGGGATATTGTTACTGGAGTAGCAACCAGGCCTTCACCAACAACAGGATCCACAGGTCCTTCAGCAGATCAGATTGCTTTTGACAAGAAAGACAGTAGAGCAAAGGTGCTCATTTTGTTTGCTATTTCAGATGAAGTGCAACCTCATATAGCCGATAAAGCAAGTGGTAAAGAGGCATGGGATGCCCTTAGAACCATCTATGAGGGGAAGAATGAATCCACCATTCTTCATCTTCAACAACAACTTCATAACCTCGAGTTTGAGGCAGTGGTGAAACAGCTTGAACTCTTTCTGTGCAGAGTGTCTGAGTTGAAAGAGAAATTGAGTTCTCTCGGAGATACTGTGGACGAAAAGCTTCTCATTTCACTTGTGATGAGAGCTTTACCTTCTTCATTTGATATGTTGATAACCTCCATCCAGGTGTCCCAACGACAAATTACCTACATCGAGTTGGTCAATCTGCTCCAACAACAGGAGGCACGCCAACTTCACAAGGATGATTCTTCCAATACAGCCCTATACACCAATAGGCAGGGTTCTAGGAAGAAAGGTAATGGGCAAAAAGGAGGCAACTTTCAGAAAGGAGGAAATTCTCAACAGGATACGAAAGGAAAAGGCAAACAACCTCAACAGAAGAAGAGGTGGTGCAAGATCTGTGAGAAAGACAACCATGACACAAACAGGTGTTGGCATAAGAACAAGCAGAAAGGCCAAAACAAACCACAAAATAAGAACAAGAAACCCTAGGTGAATGTTGCTATTGAAGAATCTGACTCAGATTCTGAATGGGCACACAAGGTGCTCATGACTACCACAGATTCCACATAGAGGGATCCTATTTGGTATGTCGATTCTGGAGCTAGTAAACATATGACTGGCGACAGATCATGGTTTGAATCATTTGTGGCCAAGGAGGGCAAACCTGTCACCATTGTTGATGATAAAACCTACAGGGTTCAGGGAGAGGGTACATTTTTAGTCACTCTTCCTGATGGCAAGTGTCAGATTGACAAGGTCCTCTATGTTCCGAGATTGGCCAACAATTTGTTGTCAGTGACACAAATCCTGGATAGAAATATGGTTGTCAACTTTCGTGTTGAGAATGGAAAGAAGTGTTGTACCATTACCAGGAAGGGTAAGCAGATTGCAACAGCTTCTTATAAGCATGGCTTATTTGCACTAGATGCTATCTCTACTCCACATGTTGCCATGACTGTCTCTACCAAGGAGGCAACTTCCCTATGGCACAAGAGATATGGGCATCTTAGTTCTGGCTACTTACTTGAGCTCAGCAAGTATGAGATGGTAAAGGGTCTTCCTTCCCTTTCTGCCACATTGCCAGTGTGCTCTGACTGCTTGGCAGGAAAGCAACATAGAGTACCATTTGAGAAGAGCTCTACAAGAGCACGAAAACCTCTGGAGCTAATTCACACCGATCTATGCGGTCCTTTCACACCCAACATTGTTGGAGGGAAGAGGTACTTTCAGTTATTCGTAGATGACTACTCACGAAAGATGTGGGTTTTCTTTCTCAAACTGAAATCGAAGCTTTCGCATTCTTCCAGCAGCTCAAGAAATCCGTTGAGAAGGAGTCGGAGCTTCTATCAAAACCCTCCGCTCAGATCGAGGGGGAGAGTTTACCTCTAATGAATTTTCTGCATTCCTAGATAAGCATGGGATCAAGAGACAGCTAACAACTGCCTATACTCCTCAGAAAAATGGAGTTGCTGAGAGAAGGAACCGTTCTATCATGGAAATGGTTCGTTGTATGCTCACAGGAGCTACTCTTGGGCAACAATATTGGGCGAAGTCGTCACCACCGCAGTTGTATCTTTTGAATAGGGCACCCACAAAGGCCCTAAAAGGAATGACTCCACAGGAAGCATGGAGTGGTCAAAAACCCTCCATATCTCATCTACGTATTTTCGGGTGTCAAGCTTTCATGCACATACCGAAAGAGAAAAGGAAGAAGCTAGATGAGAAAACATTGAGATGTATTTTTCTTGGATATTCTGAGCACTCTAAAGGATATCGGTTGATAGATCCTTTGACCAAGAAAATTCATATCAGCAGAGATGTTGTCTTTGATGAAGCTTTCACATCACAGAGCACATCTAATGTACACCAAGATATTGTGGAACCTAAGGAAGAGGAGATTCCTTCGTCAACATAGACAGGAGGTCCTTCTACATCTTCTTCACCACCATCGAAGAAGAATCCTAAATGGTGTACAAATACAATCAGAGATGCAAATTTATCCACTCCTCCCAATTTGAATTTGGATAGACCTCGTACACGCAGTATGGCTCAAAAGGAAAGAGAAGCCAGAGAAACCGGTGAGGTTGATGATCTTTGTCAATATTTTGAGGAACTTTCTGTGACTCCAAGTAGAGAAGTTGAGGATATGGATATTGATGATGACAGGGCATTCATGTCTACCATAGATAGTCTTGAACCTGCATCAGTGCAAGATGCTCTCAATGAGCCTCGATGGAAGGCCGCTATGGATACGGAGTATGAGTCTCCGATGAAGAATAAAACTTGGAAGCTTGTTGATCCGCCGCATGGAAAGAAACCTATTGGCTGCAAATGGGTATACAAAGTCAAGTACAAGGCAGATGGAACAATTGATAAGCATAAGGCCCGTCTTGTTGCAAAGGGCTATGCTCAAAAGGAAGGCATCGACTATGAAGAAACTTTTGCACCTACTGCTCGGATGACCACAATTCGGGTTATGTGTGCTATGGCAGCACAATATGGGTGGAAAGTTCACCAGATGGATGTCAAAAGTGCCTTTCTTAATGGTGATCTCCAAGAAGAAGTCTATATGACTCAGCCCAAGGATTTGAAGTGGAAGGCCAACAGCAGAAAGTTTGCAAATTGGTCAAATCCTTGTATGGTCCGAAACAAGCTCCTCGAGCTTGGTATATAAAAATGGACAATCACCTAATGCAAGCATGGATTTAAGAGATGTCCGTCGATGCAAACCTCTATTTCAAGAAACATGGTTCCGAGATAGTGTTGCTTGTACTCTATGTGGATGATCTGCTCATTACAGGGAGTTCAGAAGATATGATCTCTACTGTCAAAAGAAACTTGTGCAAATATTTTGAGATGACAGATCTCGGACTTCTCCATTACTGTCTTGGTCTGGAATTCAGCCAGAAGGAGCACACCATCAAAGTGTCTCAGAAAAAGTATGCCAAGACATTGTTGGATAAATATCGCATGACTGACTGCAAGCCAATGGCAACTCCTATGGAGAATGGACTTCAATTATCGTGATATGATGACTCACCTCAGGTAGATGGTACTCTCTATCGACAGTTGATTGGGAGTCTCATATATCTGACCAATACTAGGCCAGATATCGTTTTTGCTGTCAACTATCTTTCGAGGTTCATGCAGGAGCCTAAGACCACTCATTGGAAAGCAAAGAAACGTGTTCTTCACTATGTCCGTGGTACTATGGAATATGGCCTAGAATACAAGAGGAACAACAAATTCTTCTTGCAAGGATACACGGACTCCGACTATGCCGGATCATTTGATGATCGCAAGTCAACTTCTGGATACATTTTTCATCTAGGATCCGGTCTTGTCTCTTGGCACACCAAGAAGCAACAGGTGGTTGCTATTTCTTCAACAGAGGCAGAATATCGTGCCGCACGTGAAGCCGTGTGCGAAGTGATATGGTTACGTCGCATTCTCGACAAGTATGGGCCATCCATCAAAATCTCCAATACACTTTTTTTGCGACAATCAGGGTGTTCTGAACCTCGTCAAGAATCCAGTCCATCATGAAAAAACAAAGCACATTGACACACAATGTCATTTCATTCGAGAGGAAGTTCCAAAGCACCGAATTCAGCTTCAAAGACATTCCCACCGATGCTCAAGTTGCAGACATTTTCACTAAGGCACTTGGACGTGTCAAATTTGAATTGTTTTGCAAATTTAACAAATAGCACTCCTTTCAAGACAAGTCGACACACGACCCGCATTTGAAATGCTTCCATACTAGTCAACAAACGACTTGGGTTTTATGGAACCAAGGATTCAATTTCTTCTCAATTTTGTAAAAAAAATAGAATGTGCAATTTTATGTCTTATATCCCCCTTTGGAGAAAATAAATGCACACTTTGCCTTTGAAATTTGCAAAAATTTGTGTCTCCTTGTGTTACAATTTGGCAAAAAAGAATTCAATTTTGAACTTGTATTGCATGCTAAATTAACAAGGCTTTTGAGAAGTTTTAGGGCTCCCTAATTTTGCAAGAAAATTTGTGCTATTAAATGTCTTATATCCCCCCTTGAGGAGAAAACAAAAGCATAATTTTATTGTGTTGCAAAAAAATAGGGTCCTTTTAATTTGGCAAAATAAATAGGCCTTTAATGTTCTTTTGAATTTTTTTGATAATTAATTTTAAGTATAATTTTATTAATAATAAAAATTATTTTATGGAAAAATCACTTTTTATAAAAAAATATGATTTAAGATAAAATAACATTAAATTATTATTAAAAATACTAAAAAATAATTTAAAAAAATACAAAAAAAATGAAAGTACCTTACCTTGGCATATAATTTTTTTATTAAAAAAATTGTTGGCTTTGTATTTTTGTGATGGGAGGGATTCGATCCCCTGTCTAGCATGCCAAGCGCCTTAGCGATGCAACTCTGACCAACCAAACTGTCGCTTCAACTGGGATCAAGGGAGAAGATCTCCATTTTAAATTATTCCCCATATTTCGGTGGTAAATATAGTTTGCATGTCCGTGCACACTCTAAGACTTTGAAAGGCTTGGGACATTTTAGTCCCACATTGTCTGTGCGGCGATGTTTTTGCTATTTAAAAGAGTAAATGCACATATAGCGCTATGACTGCCTATGGCCAATCAGTCCCTCGCATGGCTGGTTTTGCTACCAACCACATGGACTATCAGGTACAGTATCACATCAGTCCAGGTCTTTCCATGTGGCACGTGGCTAGTCTACCATGTGTCACCTCTATCTAGGTCCATCCACGTGTTAGTCTGCAATGTGGACTATATACCATGTGTCCAGTCTCATCGTCGCCATGTTAGTACCTCATTTTCTATGTCCAGTATAGTTGGATCTATCTAGGTGGTATTGCCATGTCATACAAGTCCCACATAAATCAAAAAATTGCCATGTGTATTAGGGTGTGCTGGCATTGGTTTGCAGTTCCATATGTTAGGTCTATTTTAGAGTGGTTCTGAATGCTGACAGAGGGTGCTCCTACCCTTGTCGACTGGTCATCGATGGTCAAACATATTCCAAGCACTAGTATAAGGCACACCTAGCCTCATCGATCGGTCATTGGTGGACGACGGTCCTACAGGGGAGGGTGTGCCTACCTTCCTAAGATCATTGATCATTGGTGATCAGAGATTCAGAGGCTCATCTTCGATCTTGGTTGTTAGGGCCCTCAATACGGGCAGTCGATGGGTTGTCAGGGTTGGTCACGTGCCCTTGCTGTGCGGTTGGTCTTTGGGGCTAATCGTCAAATTCTGGTGGGTAACCAGGGTTAGTTGCCAAATTTCAATGGGTAGTCAATGGGATTCCTAGGTGAGGCCTAACATAACCTTCTCAAAATAGGAGACCCAAACCAGGTAAAAAATAGAATTATAAAATTAATTAAATTCTAACACTTAGAAAGTTCAAACCAGATGAGATGAAATTTCAATTTCAAAGTACCCATGAAATGAGAGAATTCCTCTCACCTTGTCCAAGTTCCTGGAATGAGAAACTCCCACCTTGCCTAGTATGTGCTTCGAACAAGAGTGAATCTCGCTTTGCCCAGTGTGCGCTTATCCTCCTCTGTAGTCATAGCTCTAATACCAATGTTAGGTAGTGAAAAAGCATACGAATATTATTCATAAGGTAGGTTTATATAACATTTAGGAAAAATAATTTATCCCCTGATATGCTATAAACGCATAAAAGGTTCCCCCCATGAAGGTAGCTAACCACTAACCTACTAACCAATGTAGTCAAAATGACTATAATGACTAACTTACTAACCTAGGTAAATAGTAAATAGAAATAACCTAGTGGTAAAAAGTAACAAGCTACTTTTTACCATACGGTAAATAAAAATCTACCTAGGTGAATATTATAATTAACCAAATTAGGTAATAATCATAGTTACCAACATAGTAACTCTAACAAAGATAAATCTTTGATGAAGGTGAAGAGAAGGATTTTACCTAAAAGGTAATATTTATAAAGAGAGACAATACTAGAACAAGCAACCAATTAAAAGGATAAGGACAAGGATGAGGGATAAATGCAAAAAAAAATAAGAGGAAGAGGAAGAAGAAGAGGTAAACATACTATTAAAGGAAGAGGAAGACTTGACAAGATAAATGGTCAATACTACTATTGTAAAATAAATAAAAGATATCTCCAATATACAATAGGAATTCCACAAGTGCTCTTGATAAGATATCTCCTTATAAAGCATGGTGTGAAAAAGAAATCCAATGCTAACCATTTACTTGTTTTTCTTGTTTAATCCCATTCTCATGTTACTAATGAGAAACGGAATAATCTTGATCCAAAAAATAAGCCTTAATTTTTGTTGGATATTGTTAAAATAAAAAAACTTATAGGATCTATAATCTAAATACTAACAAAGTGGTGGTTTCTAGAGATATGATCTTAATGAGATGTGAGTATATAGTCATAAAAGAGACCAATATGATAAGAGTGGTATTATTAGTAATTATAGCATTGGAGGTGAATAACCCACTAGTATACCTACTCCTCTATTATATCTTTCAAATAGTCCTTCAAGTAGTTCTTCAAACAATCTTAAACATAGTTCATCAAGTTATTCAAGTAATTTATTTCCCATTATTGGTATTATGAAGACTAAGAAGGGAAAGATAACTCTTAAAGCTCATCCACTAAGTCAAACTCTTGATAATAATTTTGAAAGAAGACTTACAAGAGGTCAATCTCAATAAGTTGATCAAGCACTTTGAAGACTTAAAGGGATGCACAAACATAGAGATGATGAAGAAGATATTAAAGGTGAGTTGGTTTATTATGCTTTGATGTATCAAACCAATTTTAAACCTTCTTGTTTTGAAGATGCTTGTATTAATGATATTTAGGTGTAAGCAATGCAATAAGAGATCAATTCCATTTTAAATAATGATACTTGGAAGCTTATTAGACTTACCAAAGGTAATAAATGTGTGGGTTCTAAGCGGGTATACAAGACCAAGTATAACAATGATGGTAGTATTGAATAAATTAAGGGTAGATTTAGTGATAAAAAATTCACAAAAAAGTATGGAATTAATTATGAAAAAAAATTTACCCATGTAATAAGGCAAAAAATAGTTAGAATGATTGTTTATATAGTAGGCCAAAATATATTGAGTGTGCATCATGTGGATGTGAAAAGTGCCTTTTTTAATGGGTACCTAGAAGAATAAGTGTTTGTACAATAATTATAATATTTTGAGGTTAAAATAAAAGAAAATTATCTATACAAGTTGAAGAAGACCTTGTATGGATTGAAGCAAGCACCAAGGGCTTGGTATACCTTGATAGATAAATACTTTTAACAAAGTGGATTTACAAGGATCAAGATAATGTTACCCTCTAATTCAATAAATAAGGAAATGATATTCTTCTTTTATATTTTTATGTAGATCTCACTTATATGAGCAACAACTCAAAAATGAAAATTGAATTCAAAAATACAATGATGAGTGAGTTCAAAATGAAATATTTGGGGTCGATGCATTATTTATTTCTACTGGACGATCATAAACATGAACGTGAACTTTTTATTTTCCAAATAAAGTATTCTAAAGATATTTTAAAAAAATTTATCATGGAGAAATGTAAACCAAATGTCTCTTTGATTTGTTTATAAAGCAGTATTGTGCAGGGATGATGAAGCAAAGAAAGTAAATGTGATAGTTATAGAATAGATATTACTTATGTTGTTTATGTAGTTTTAAGGTACATGAATGAAATATATCAAACTTATTTTAAGGTTTACAAGATAATATTTAGGCATGTGAAAGGTATTCTTGATTTTGGCATTTATTACTATGCAACTAAGGACTATAGCTTGGATGACTAGAAGTCTACTTTTAGAAATTGCTTTTCTATTTGTTATGGATTAATCACATGGAGATCAAATAAGTAAGAGTTAATTGCTCTTTCCTCCATAGAAGTTGAGTATATTGCAATCACTTCGACTATTGCATAAGCAATATGGCTTAGGAAGGTGTTAAAGGAGATTGGTAAGAAGCAATATCATTCTACAATTTATTTTTGTGATAATATGGGTACAATTCAATAAGAAAATAGTTAAATAATCATAGTAGGTCTATACATTTTGATTTAAAGTATCATTTATTATATATATGGTGTAAAAGAGAATAATAGAATTCAAGTATTATAGCACTCAAGTGTAGCTTACCGAAATATTGATAAAAGGAGTTGCCAAAGCTCAGTTCTAAATACTTAGATATAGTCTCGTGAGACCTATCAACATCAAGGGATATAATTTTAGAATCTTGATGCTAAGAAAACACTAAGTTGTGCATATTGATTAATTTTGAGTAAAATCTCAATGCACAAAGGTCAATTTAGTCATTCACTTCAAGATCATAACTATAGATATGTATATTTTTTATCATATTAGTTAGATAGTGGAATTTGTAACTAAATGGAAGTAAAAACTATAATTATGCATATTCTCTTTCATGTCAATTAGATAGTGGAATTTGTAACTAGAGGAATGTAAACTTTGAAGTTGTGCATATTCTCTACCATGTAAGTTAGATGGAAAATTTTATAACTAGACTCAAGCAAAAACTATAGTTGTGCATAACCACCAAAAAGTATTGTAATGACTATAACATATGCAAGTATTTGGATTAACAAAAAAAAATAGTGTTATGTAAGATAACAGATTTCACAGTATATGAGTCCTTATTCACATAAATTTTCTTTATTAAATAATTGAATATATTGTAAAATGACGAACTAACAATTGTATTATTCATCAAAGTTTAAATAATACAGTGGCAGCCGGAAATAGCACATCGGCTGAACGGCGTAAATAGAGAATTGTTACAACAGTGTAACAGTACGCTAAAAAGTAAATACAGACAAAAGGTGGTTATAGTACGCTAACATCCCCATTTATTACATTATTTGGGTAATGTAATAACTAATAGCTATACTAACTACTAACATCCCCTTACATCATTTTGCAATACAAAGTGAGCTGCGAAACAATTCAAATTTGACACGTCCAAGTGCCTTAGTGAAAATGTCTGCAACTTGAGCATCGGTGGGAATGTGTTGAAGCTGAATTCGGTGCTTTGGAACTTCATCTCGAATGAAATGACATTATGTGTCAATGTGCTTTGTTCTTTCACGATGGATAGGATTCTTGACGAGGTTCAGAACACCCTGATTGTCGCAAAACAAGTGTATTGGAGATTTTGATGGATGGCCCATACTTGTCAGAATGCGACGTAACCATATCACTTCGCACACGACTTCACGTGTGGCACGATATTCTGCCTCTGTTGATGAAATAGCAACCACCCGTTGCTTCTTGTTGTGCCAAGAGACAGGACCGGATCCCAGATGAAAAATGTATCCAGAAGTTGACTTGCGATCATCAAATGATCCGGCATAGTCGGAGTCCGTGTATCCTTGCAAGAAGAATTTGTTGTTCCTCTTATATTCTAGGCCATATTCCATAGTACCACGGACATAGTGAAGAACACGTTTTGTCGCTTTCCAATGAGTGGTCTTAGGCTTCTGCATGAACCTCGAAAGATAGTTGACATCAAATACGAGATCTGGCCTAGTATTGGTTAGATATATGAGACTCCCAATCAACTGTCGATAGAGAGTACCATATACCTGAGGTGAGTCATCATATCACGATAACTGAAGTCCATTCTCCATTGGAGTTGCCATTGGCTTGCAATCAGTCATGCGATATTTATCCAGCAATGTCTTGGCATATTTTTTCTGAGACACTTTGATGGTGTGCTCCTTCTGGCTGAATTCCAGACCAAGACAGTAATGGAGAAGTCCGAGATCTATCATCTCAAAATATTTGCACAAGTTTCTTTTGACAGTAGAGATCATAGTTTCTGAACTCCTTGTAATGAGCAGATCATCCACATAGAGTACAAGCAACACTATCTCAGAACCCTGTTTCTTGAAATAGAGGTTTGCATCTGATGAACATCTCTTAAATCCATGTTGCATAAGGTGATTGTCCATTTTTATATACCAAGCTCGAGGAGCTTGTTTTAGACCATATAAGGATTTGACCAATTTGCAAACATTCTGCTGTTGGCCTTCCACTTCAAATCCTTCAGGCTGAGTCATATAGACTTCTTCTTAGAGATCACCATTTAGAAAGGCACTCTTGACATCCATCTGGTGAACTTTCCACCCATATTGTGCTGCCATAGCACACATAACCTGAATTGTGGTCATCCGAGCAGTAGGTGCAAAAGTTTCCTCATAGTCAATGCCTTCCTTTTGAGCATAGCCCTTTGCAACAAGACAGGCCTTATGCTTATCAATTGTTCCATCTGCCTTGTACTTGACTTTATATACCCATTTGCAGCCAATGGGCTTCTTTCCATGCAACAGATCAACAAACTTCCAAGTTTTATTCTTCATCAAAGACTCATACTCTGTATCCATAGTGGCCTTCCATTGAGGCTCACTAAGAGCATCTTGCACTGATGCAGGTTCAAGACTATCTATGGTAGACATGAATGCCCTGTCATCATCAATATCCATATCCTCAACTTCTGTACTTGGAGTTACAGAAAGTTCCTCAAAATATTTACAAAGATCATCAACCTCACCAGTTTCTCTGGCTTCTTTTCCCTTTTGAGCCATACTGCGTGTACGAGGTCTATCAAAATTAAAATTGGGAGGAGTGGATAAATTTGCATCTATGATTGTATTTGTACACCATTTAGGATTCTTCTTCAATGGTGGTGAAGAATATGTAGAAGGACCTCCTGTCTGTGCTGACGAAGGAATCTTCTCTTCCTTAGTTTCCACAATATCTTGGTGTACTTTAGATGTGCTCTGTGATGTGAAAGCTTCATCAAAGACAACATCTCTGTTGATATGAATTTTCTTGATCAAAGGATCTATCAACCGATATCCTTTAGAGTGCTCAGAATAACCAAGAAAAATACATCTTAGTGTTTTCTCATCTAGCTTCTTCATTTTCTCTTTCGGTATGTGCATGAAAGCTTGACATCCGAAAATACGTAGATGAGATATGGAGGGTTTTCGACCACTCCATGCTTCCTGTGGAGTCATTCCTTTTAAGGCCTTTGTGGGTGCCCTATTCAACAGATACACTGCAGTGGTGATAGCTTCTGCCCAATATTGTTGCCCAAGAGTAGCTCTCGTGAGCATACAACGAACCATTTCCATGATGGAACGGTTCCTTCTCTCAGCAACTCCATTTTTCTGAGGAGTATAGGCAGTTGTTAACTGTCTCTTGATCCCATGCTTATCTAGGAATGCAGAAAATTCATTAGAGGTAAACTCTCCCCCTCGATCTAAGTGGAGGGTTTTAATAGAAGCTCCTGACTCCTTCTCAACGGATTTCTTGAACTGCTGGAAGAATGTGAAAGCTTTAGATTTCAGTTTGAGAAAGAAAACCCACATCTTTTGTGAGTAGTCATCTACGAATAACTGAAAGTACCTCTTCCCTCCAACACTGTTGGGTGTGAAATGACCGCATAGATCGGTGTGAATTAGCTCCAGAGGTTTTCATGCTCTTGTAGAGCTCTTCTCAAATGGTACTCTATGTCGCTTTCCCGCTAAGCGATCGAGCACACTCGGCAATGTGGCGTAAAGGTAAGGAAGACCCTTTACCATCTCATACTTACTGAGCTCAAGTAAGTAGCCATAACTAAGATGCCCATATCTCTTGTGCCATAGGGAAGTTGCCTCCTTGGTAGAGATAGTCATGGCAACATGTGGAGTAGAGATAGCATCTAGTGCAAATAATCCGTGCTTATATGAAGCTATTGCAATCTGCTTACCCATCCTGGTAATAGTACAACACTTCTTTTCATTCTCAAAAAGAAAGTTGACAACCATATTTCTATCCAGGATTTGTGTCACTGACAAAAAATTGTTGTTCAATCATGGAACATAGAGGACTTTGTCAATCTGACACTTGCCATCAGGAAGAGTGACTGAAACTGTACCCTCTCCCTAAACCCTATAGGTTTTATCATCAGCAATGGTGATAGGTTTGCCCTCCTTGGCCACAAATGATTCAAACCACGATCTGTCGCCAATCATATGTTTGCTAGCTCCAAAATCGACATACCAAATAGGATCCCTCTGTGTGGAATCTATGGTAGTCATGAGCACCTTGTGTGCCCATTCAGAATCTGAGTCAGATTCTTCAATACCAACATTCACCTGGGGTTGCTTGTTCTTATTTTGTGGTTTTTTTTGGACTTTTTGCTTGTTCTTATGCCAACACCTGTTGGTGTCATGGTTGTATTTCTCACAGATCTTGCACCGCGTCTTCTTCTATTGAGGTTGTTTGCCTTTTTCTTTCGTATCTTATTGAGAATTTCCTCCTTTCTGAAAGTTGCATCCTTTTTGCCCATTACATTTCTTCCTAGAACCCTGCCTGTTGGTGTATAGGGCTGTATTGGAAGAATCATCCTTGTGAAGTTGGCGTGCCTCTTGTTGTTGAAGCAGATTGACCAACTCGATGTAGGTAATTTGTCGTTGAGACACCTGGATGGAGGTTATCAACATATCAAATGAAGAAGGTAAATCTCTCATCACAAGTGAAATGAGAAGCTTTTCGTCTACAGTATCTCCCAGAGAACTCAATTTCTCTTTCAACTCAGACACTGCACAGAAAGAGTTCAACTGTTTCACCCTGTCTCAAACTCAGGTTATGAAGTTGTTGAAGATGAAGAATGGTGGATTAATTCTTCCCCTCATAGATGGTTCGAATGGCATCCCATGCCTCTTTACCACTTGCTTTGTCAGCTATATGAGGTTGCACTTCATCTGAAACAGCAAACAAAATGAGCACCTTTGCTCTACTGTCTTTCTTGTCAAAAGCTATCTGATCTGCTGAAGGGCCTGTGGATCCTACTGTTGGTGAAGGCCTAGTTGCTACTCCAGTAACAATATCCCATAAATCTTCCATTTGGAGAATTACCTTCATCTTATGTTTCCATGGTGTATAATTTGGACCTTTCAATAACTGATGCGGATCAGTCATCAATTTTGCAACAACGACCATTGTGAAGGTTCCTTATATCACCAATTGGTCCCCCTTTCGATATACCTTTTTCTAGGCCAATATACCGTACAAAATACCCGCCCTTATGTGAGGGAAACTATAGGTATTTAGAAAGATCAACAAAAATCACCCACCCTTATGTGAGGGAGACTATAGGTGAGTTTTAAAGATCATACGATACGTGGAACATAAGCGGTACTGAAAGGGAATCGCCTTGTTGATGGCACCTACCATAGAAGATTCTTCTCATGCGTGGGGCGTAACTTCCCCTAAACACTATGAATAATACTTCGTCAGGATTTACGCCTAAACACAAGTGCGATAAAGGGTAGTGGATGGAGTAAAAAAATGCAAAAATGACGTACTTATTCCTCCCCGATGATTTATAGAGAACAAGCTCAGACGTCGTTATAGTAGCTATATTAGGCGGCGGATACAGTAGCCAAATCACGACAGCTTTACCTGTAAGTGCTGGCCAGAGGTATCGCAAATATCGAACGCTGCAGTGCAAATAAATTGCACAGATGGGTTTTTATATTCTGGGGACTTAGGGAGTGTTTTGATTTTAAGTTTTTAATGTTATAGTGCAAAAATGAAATATGCAACATACAACATAAAAAAACGCCCACAAGAATAACCCACAAGGTGTCGGTCACAGCCGAAAATGCACCTTTTACAATTTGCCAAATTGCTATTTTTCGAAAAATTACTCACTATCCCCCTTTGATTTTTGAAAAAATATCCCCCCTTAAAAGGCGTTCTTTAACAAAGCATTTTAATAATTATTATAAATTTAAAATTAAAATAAATAATTTTAATTTATATAGTTTTTAAACTTATAAAAAATAAATTAAAATTAAAATTTTAATTTATAAAGTTAAAAAACTATTAAAAAAAAATTAAAATTAAAAATTTTAATTAAAAAATAATAATTAAAAAATAACTTTGAAAAAAAAAATTATACCTTGGGGGTGTCGGCGGGATTTGAACCCCCGACCTGCAGGCTCCCTGAGCCTTACCGCACAGCTCACTGCCAAGTGAGCTTGCGGGCTGATCCGGAAGGATCTGTCGGCCTTCTCCCTTTTCAACCCCGAATGGTCCTCCTCCTCGGCCTCACGAACTCCTACTGAGCGGTGCCCGACACTCTGCTTCTCGGTGCTCCTGTCTCGAAGCCACTTCCCCACGCTTGCACTCCGTTTTTTTTTTTCACGATTTTTCTTTTTTTTTTTTTTGAAAAATAAAATCCGCCCGCGGGGGGCTGCGTCAAGCGCTCTGATCGGAAAAAAATTCGGAGAAGGGGGGGGACGGGATGGGGCTGCGTCTAATCGACGCAATCAAATTTGGGGGGAAAAAAAATTCAAAGAAGGGGGGTGGCTGCGCCGAATGGACGTAGCCTCGACGGGGGGGAGGGGGGTTTATACCCCCTCCAATTTCCCGCGTGGGCGGGAATTTAAATTCCCGCCTCGCGGCGGGCGGGTGGGTGGGTGGGTGTCGTGCAGCAGGCCGCGCGCGGGTGGCGTGATAGGCATGCCGCGACGTCCCTCGGCTGTCGCACACGGGGACTGTCGCACCGTCCCTCGCCTGTCGCACGCGAGGACTGCTCCTATCGCACGCGGGGACTGCGACCCACGTCCTGTCGTGTGGGGCGTCTGTGCACGTGGACTCTGTCGCGACGTCACAGGGGGTCTGCTCCCTCCTCTGCGTCGCAATGCTCTGCGCCTCCGCTGCGTCTACGCGTAGAGTTTTTTTTTTTTTTTTTAATAGCTCTCCCTTGCCTGCTTCCCTGAGACGTCCCTTGACTCTGGATCTGGTACCATGTAAAACGACGAACTAACAATTGTATTATTCATCAGAGTTTAAGTAATACAGTGGAAGCCGAAAATAGCACATCGGCTGAACGACGTAAATAGAGAATTGTTACAACAGTGTAACAGTACGCTAAAAAGTAAATACAGACAAAAGGTGGTTATAGTACGCTAACATATATAGTAATAGTACTAAATTTCATTACCCCAATAATAATACTACCTCTCTAGTTCTTAACTAAGTCACTAAAGTGTCTATATGTCTCTACAAAATCCCATCATATTCAATATCCATCATTGCTTCCTAATTTGACCACTTTGAAATATTGATGGGAGACTCTTGCACCATAGTATGAGGATTTACCTATAATCTAATTAGTTGTAAGGATCCAATGGTCTAAGAATCCTCCATGGTATTGATGAATTTGTTTTCTAATTTATAAAATATTTTAATCAACATTTTCAACTTGATATTTCCTTTCTCAGGCTCCTTGATAGACCTCTTAGCCATAATGGTACCTAAATTAATAATGTTTATTATCCATTACACAACCATACGATGAAGTGCAACACTTATGAATTCAAAATACTATTTATAAAGCCTCTTTTTAGAAGAGAATTTAGCCTTTGGTTGAATAGTTTTTATCTCTATTTTATTCAAATGGATGAACCAACCAATATGTGTTAGATTTCTCTTATTTTTTATTTCTAAAATATCAAGAGAAAACAATACAAACTTGTCCAATTTTCAAATTATTTCTTCTTATTTTCCAAAAATATTATTTATGAATTTATATAAATATAAATATTAGTCTATGAGCTTCTTACCTTGAATATATTAATCATATGTAGAAAAACCTCATTGGCCTCTATGAACTGATATTTTAATATTATCATCCTTATTTTATTTTTTGATGAAGATACCAACAAATCATCTTCCTTCATTTTATTCCCCTTACTGTCTCCATAATCATATCCATATACCTTTCCATATCAATTTATGGGTTCTACACTTCTATCATTCTTTTGTTTTATCTTCTTCTTTCTTCCTATTGAGGAAAAGTCTTTTATGTTATGAGAGTGAGTCACTTTGTATATGTTTCCCCTTATGTATATGGCCATGTTATGTTTATAAGTTTATTACCACTAAGAAATGGATTCAATTATGTAAATATTAATATCTATTTGATAAAGGAAAAATATGAGACATACACACATAAAATGCCTTATCCATGACTTGGTTTCAAATTAATTCCTTCTTTGTCTATTTGCATTGTCTCTCTTCTGATGATGTTTGCTTCTTCACTTCTCCAAAAAATATTACCTTTTTAACTAAGTAGCATAGCATCACTAGAATATTATGACTCTAACAAGAAATATTCTCTAGCTATTTATTTTTCATCAATGATACCATCCTCAAATATACTAATATAGGTATCCTCCAAATTTTACTTTCTTCATTTTGATGGCTCTCATGTTATCATAGTTTTTCAATATCCTTTCTTTGAATTCTAGTCATGATAAAAGCTTAGGTAAGATCAATAAGGGTATTCAAATTTAAGCATTCTCATATTATCACACCATTGGACCCTTGGGGTGAACTTTAATTTATACATTCTAGTTTGACCAACTCATTATCATGAATAGGAATGTTGAAAGAGTACTTTCAAATGGTGAAAGGATGTTTAATCAACTATTTTTTTGGTGAGTAAAGAGAAATTGTATTAATAGAAGGGTTTTGTAAGGGACCCCAAAACCTTAATAAATCAAAAATAAAATTGAAGTACTTCAAGATTAACATCCAACATAGTGAAAACTATCAAAAATAGTGGGCAGGTCATAAGACAAAAAAAAAACAAAAAATCAGTTGGACAGAGGGGATGATCCCATCCCAGAGGTTGATCTCGAAGGGGAATCCCACATACTATCCAAGTAATCAAGTGTCATTTTAGGTCGTGCAGGGTTCCTTTGCATCCTTGAAAATAATAGTGAGTTGTGCATGGGCAACATCAAGATCTTTGTCCACTTACTGGAAGACAATCCACTAGGACTTAACAGTTTCAATAGCTACAGAGAGGATAGCTGTCGAGCTAGCAAGATGATTGAGAATCGTATTGTAAAGAGAAACCTTATTACCATCCTTATTTTTCAAACCTAAATCTCCAATATTGTTAGTCTTCATCTCCATCCTAACTAAATTTTTAGCCACATGTGATGTAGGAGCATCCAGTCGTGTAAGAGTGATCTTGCATCACCCAAAATTTGTATTTGATTTAATTAATTGCTAAGCATATTTAGTTGTTTAGGGGATATAAAAATAGATCCATTGGATAAATAATCACCCCAATGCCCTGAATGGTTTGGGATTTATGTACATTTTATGGCAAAACCTTGCCAAAAATAGTGAAATCAAGATACCCGAACTTGTAGGTGAATTTTGAGGGTCTTAGAGGTCAAATTTGAGAATTTTAAAATAGACATAGGACTTGGCTAAGTTATCCCATGCATATTTTATCTTGTGCCATTTCCAAAAATGTCTCATGCGAGTCAATTAGAGCTACGAGCACGAATTTATGACCCTGGGAAGTTTGCCTCTAAAATTCAAATTTCAAATGCATTGTTTTAGGTGGAAAAAGGGGAAAATAGGGTATTAGAGGGAAATTTCAAAATTGGAAAAGGGCTCTTTTCTTTGGTATCCTATTTTTAGAGAAAGGTAATAAAAATATTTGTGTATTTGACATGATCAAATGAAAAACACTTGTGGATTGTTTGTTTTGTGTCGTGTTGAGTGGTATTTTCACCCGATTGTGAAAACACACTCTCCGATAGGATTTGGGTTCTAAATCCTCTGCTTGCAAAGAAACAATTTCTCCAAGGTTCCTGTTATGTCAGCATTCTGCATCTATGTATAAAATATCAAATAAAGATATTTAATTAAAATGCTTGGAACACCTTAGTGGTTGCAAGTAACTGAAAACAAGGGGCACTGTGGTTTATTTTACTGTGATAATTTAGTGATTGTTCATTGAACCCTGATAAAGTAAATGTGATTTGATCCTCAAATGACCATGCTATAACTTCAAAATGAAATTTAATGAAATGCCATAAATGAAGGAATTATTTATGGATTTTGAAGTTTTTTAATTTTTTTAATTTTATTTTAAAGCCTGTAAATAAAATTGGAACTTCTAAAAATAAAATGCAGCAAGAAGAAAAATAAAATGCAAAAGAAAAGAAATTTAAAATTGCATCCAGTCTGATGCTATCCCGTCCTGGCAAAACCGAAGATATGAGGTTTCCATGCATGCAACCTAACCTATTGGAACTGCAAACACGCACAATCCGGATAAGTTAAGTGCTGATTCCTAGGGTTTGAAATAAAATTTCAGATTTAGACATTCGCATGAAGCAACCAAGATAACTTGCATTAAAATTCACCTATAAGCCTAGAAATCTAAAAATGAAAGAATAAACATTAAATCTATAGCATGCACAGAAGATCTCCTTCTTTCTTGCCAACAAGATGCAAATTTTTGAACACTCTACATTAATAATATGTCAAGTTACAATGACAACATCTCTGGTTTTCTCAAAACCAAAAAAAAAAAGGCAAAAAACACTCCCGAGCAGGCCCAGAATGGCTTCTCGCCTTAGGCACTGCAACTCTGCCCACAGCGGTTTCTGACCCTATGTCAATCTGTGCTTCTGCATTTATACTTTCTGGCAATGCTCTCTGTTTCGGCCTGTGATGCTTCGCTTCATCTTCCAGATCGATTCGTTTCGTCTTTCTTTGACTGCATGTGTTTTGGCTTTATGCTCGACATTGAGACGTTTGATCTTCTTTGTAACGCTTCTGCAGCCTGTACGCCATGTGTCCCACACTTTTTTGCACGTTCTATAATGGCCCCATGAAAATCGTGACAAAAAAAATAGCATGCAGCCTTGTCCGCCTTCCTGGCCGCAAAAACGCGACATGTCACAAAATCGCGACATGTCACGATATCACGACGCTTTTCTCGTTCCGTACCATTTGCCCACAACCTGTCGTGATATCGCGACGTTTTTCCACTTCGGGCGCCTTTGCTGCATGCTGTCGCGATATCGCGACGTTTTTTCCTTCCGTACGCCTCGGCTCATTTCTGTCACGATTTCACGATGTTTTTTCCTTCCATACGCCTCGGCTCGTTTCTGTCACGATTTCGCGACGTTTTCGTGCTTCGGACCCTTTCGCTCGATTTTGTCATGATTTCGCGATGCTTTTTACACTTGTGCATTTTCGCTCAATGCTGTCGTGATTTCGCGACCATTTTACATTTCATGCCTTCCACCCGCAATCTGTCGTGATTTCATGATGTTTCTCGCTCGGCGCTACTTTGGCTGCAACTTGTCGTGATTTCATGACGTTTCATTCATCTGTACTGCTTTAGCTGCAACCTATAGTGATTTCACGATGTTTTTCGCTCGACGCTGCTTTGGCTGCAACCTATCACGATTTCGCGACGTTTCGTTCATCCGTACTGCTTTAGCTGCAACCTATCGTGATTTCGCGATGTTTTTCGCTCGACGCTGCTTTGGCTGCTTTTGTCGTGATTTCGTGACCATTTTGCACTTCATGCACCTTTGCTGATTTTTGTCGCGATATCGCTACCATTTTTGCTTCGTCTTTCTCTCTCCTCTTTGGGCCGCGAAAATCAAACACGTCGCGATTTCGCGACGGTTCCGCCCACCTGCTGCCGTTGACTGCGTTGACCGTGATTTTGCGACACGTCACGATTTCGCTATGCTTTTCTGCCTCGTCCTATTTGACTGGTTTGACCCATGATTTTGCGACATGTCACGATATCGCGACACTTTTCATTTTTGGCCGCGATTTTGTGACATGTCGCGATTTCGTGACATGTCACGATTTCACGACCCCTTTTCATCCTTGTGCAATTTTGCCTTTTTCTTGATTTTTAGCATCTGGGTCACTGAGATCTTCTTTGAAAGCATGCAAAAAATGTGGGTCCCCAATTTTGGGGTGTGTTGTGGATCAGCCACAACAAATGGCGACTCTGCTGTCAAATGCTCCTGAGCATTTGGTGAGAACCCAACCTGGAAACATATATAAACTCAAAAACATGCATTAGCACATAAGCAATATAAACAAATGCCCAAAGATCAGAAATATATGAATCATCAGAATCATCAAGTATTAGCTCGGTGTGTGCAATGTGTTTTCATTCCCTATCGTTTGAAATTGATCAACATTCCATTGTCAATTTTACATGAATGCATATGTGAGATTATGAATGACTTGTGTAATCTAATAAATATGCTAAGCGATTTTGCTTTTATAAAAGGCATAGTCTTTCTTCTAGTATCATACACAAACATTCAAGATTATCAAACCCTCTTAGGATCAACTATATGAATTGCTTTATTATATATCCCAAAGTTGGTTATGAGTCCCTACTATCTTGAACCCATGTGCAAGTGAATGTGAAATCAGAATTTTGGGGAATCGGACTCCCAACCTACTCGAGATGGGAGTTTAACCCTATCCTTACTATTCTGATTTAGAATTCATTACCTCACTTTGAGCAAAATAATTTAACCAATTATGAAAGAAATGATCATGCTAGTCTAACCCTTTGAACAATCTGTGGTCTTGTTTTTTTTAGACAAGACATGTTGCCATGCATGGGCATACTTAACCCCACAATCCAAAACTTATCTTCATTTCTTTGGACCTTGGGGATGACTACCCATCCTTGCTAGAGGACAAGTAGTACGATCCTTCCAATCCAATATAAAGATGAGATGGGAAGAATTTATTTTTTACTTCTTGGACCTTAGGGATGACTACCCATCCTTGCTAGGGACATGTAGTACGATCCTTCCAATCCAAACTTTAGATGTAAATGGAAAATATTAATTTTATTGCTTAGACCTTGGGGATGACTACCCATCCTTTGTAGAGGACAAATAGTACGATCCTTCCAATCCAAGATTTATTATGAAATGAGACATAGGAGCTTTGGGGAATCAGATTCTCAACCTAAGCGAGATGAGAATTTATGCCCTATCCTTACTACTCCATGTAGGTCAAATCAAAGCTTTGGGGAATTGGATCCTCAACCTAAGTTCGATGAGGACTTAACCCTATCCTTACTACTCTGATTTTAGGCTTTAAGCTTTATGGAAGTGGTCAAAACCACTGTCTTAAGGATCATGCTGCATAAATAGGATAGACATGAAATACTTCTTTCGCCCAACCCTTTCTTCCAAGTTAGGTTTTGATCATTTTGCTCAAGATCCTTTTTAATGTATAAGACGTGCTTGGTTCTAGATATCTCAAGACTCAGTTTCCAACCTTAGGATTTTTTCTTATTTATGTGATAGCATAACCTTAAGAGGATTTGACACACTTTAATGATTTGTACCTAAGATGCATATGCAACTAAGATGGAATGTATATGTAAAGTGAGATGTAACATGAATGCATTATCTCTTGAATTGCAAATGAAATATTTGTCATACAAAACTGACTACTTCATGCATCACAAGTTCAAACGATACTATTAAATTGTTTGTGTTACTTGTGGAGCTTTTACAAGACAATTCCAATGTTTCATATTCTCCCGATCTAGAACATAAGTTGACATCTCAATTTTTTTTTTCATCATTTTTTTTTTTTTTATAGACAAATAAAACATGTCAAATAAATACACAACTTTAAATTCAAATCCAAATAGCAATCCCAAAAATGAAACTTGAAAACACAAACCCAAAACCAAAAACCAAAATCTATATACAAATGTACACTATAATACAAAATGATGCAAAGCTTGGATTATCACTTTCCTGGATCCCACACATGATTAGAACATTTCAACAAAAATATGACATGATATGCATGCCAAATGTTGTGGGAATCCAACACAAACAAGACCAGACCAAACAATGCAACAAAATTCCACTTGCCATGCTCACCATACCAATTTGATTTAGTTCCAATAATACTCCCATAGGTGAGCATCAAATTACTAAAATGATTAGACAATAAATGATTTTCAATTTTATCATGTCTATTCTTTAAAATGTGAATTTCATAATTCCCTCCTTGATTTAGAATTAGGCTATCTTCTTCAAATATGCAATTTTGTAAGTAGTAGCCTATTTCTACAAATTTCAAAGCCAAATCATTTTCCAAATTTGTAGGCCAATCAAATTTGTGTAACAATTTACAAGCATCTAGGATATTTACTAAATTAGGATCATTAAAAGTTTTTATCCTAGATTCAATTAGTAATTGTTGATGAATTTTGTTTAACAATTCAAGTGCATCAACTTCTTTTCCATTCATTGAAACAATGTTATTAAAGGTGTGATTAAAAATTATACCTTGTTTTTCATTTACCTTTAATGACATTTCATCATTCAAATTATTTAAATTCAAAATATGGTCATCCTTTTCAATCCTCAAACACTCTTGGTCAAAGTGTATGTCCCAAGTACTCATGTTTTGATGATCACTTCATTTGAGTTGCTTCCAATTGATCCATCTCTTTATCATTTGGTTCTAATTCTTTGTTCACTATCCATGGTATCTCTTCATTTGAATCCTCCAAATCATCATGCAAACTTGCATCCACACTTTCAATGAATTTATATTCAACATGATCAAATTTTGTCCCCTTTTCAAATCTTGTGAATATGAGATCTTCGTATGATGTAGAAGGTTCAACATCCTGCATATCAAGTGAAATATGAGTTTCATTTATAGGGATGTGAGAAAAGAATGCATTATCATATCTTCCCCAACCATTGTAAAAATCATCATCCAAATCTGTGGGATGAAACTCCATGGTATTTGTGACATGGTCTTTTGATTCATTCATAAATACTTTTTCTTCTTTGTCCTTGGCAATAGGATCATTATAATCTTCCAAAATTTGATGAGATTTGAAACCCTCTTCCAAAACATCCTCAAATTGTACAGGAGTTGTAAGGTCTTCCTTTGAGTAGGCGATTATGTTGTCCTGTATATCAATTGGCACACAAGTTTCATTAGTAGCTTTGGAAAGAGTGAAGTCTTCCCACTTCTTCCAAGCATCATAATAATCATCTTTCAAAATCAAGTGGTGACGTTCAACTACTTCTTCAACATCTTCCAATTCATCAATGTATTTCTCATCAAATTCATCTTCACCATCCTTAGATGGTTCAATTATTTCCAAAAATGGGTTATTTCTTGAATTCAAATTTATAAGGCTATCATTGTCCAAATTAGTAACCCATGATTCATTATCATAATTTGGAGGGTGAAGAATTTCTTGATCCTTAATTTTACACATCTCATCAATAGTATCTTCCAAGAACAAGTGGTGAAATTCTATCATGTCTCCAAATTCATTTATTGGTTTTCTCCCAATTTCACTTTCAACCACTTTATTTAATTCCATGGCAGGTTCCATCTTATCACATATATCAAACATTGTTGGATTTAGAACCCCTTCCTCTAGATAATCGTGTATCTCTATGAATGAGATCATTTCTGCATAATCTTCACTAGTGGATGTTGGCTTATCAATTTGCACCTCCTCGTGGACTACATCTAAGGTGGTCATAAAATTTGGGTATTCAAATTCATCCCCTTGATCATTTACCTTAGGTATCATTGGAGTGGAGGGTGCTATGTTTGATGGTTGGTGTAGGTTGGCATCAAAAGAAAAATCTCTCACATGAACATGTTGTGCCTTTTCTTCTTCAAGACCTTGTCGTTCTATCTCTTCTAAGACCTCATGAATTTTCTCTAGGGACAAACCACTCAGTTTTTCCTCAATGAGTGAAGCAAGTGTGGGGTGTATGGCTCCTAGGTATACTTCCATGGCTTCCTCTTCTAATGTGTTAAAATTTTCCCACATTTGGGAGTGCAACTCACGAAATCTTCCATTGAATTGACTCAAGGATTCATTAGGCTCTTTACATATGGAGGTAAACTAATTTTTCAATATTTCTAAGTCAGCCTGATTACCAAAATGATAAAGATAGGCTGCTTCTAGTTGTATCCAAGAAGTCCTAACCTCCATGGGTAGTTGGCTATACCAAAAGAATGGTCTATCATCCAAAATGTATGCAAAAAACTTACAAGCTACCTCCTCATAAAAAATCTGGAATTTACATAATGTATCCTTGTAGACATGCAGTTTTTGCAAGTATCCTAGTGGCACCTCTTGATTAAAACACCGTAAAAAATCCAATAACATTGTAGGAATATGATAGGGTATCACATGTAAACCCTTATAATAATCCTCCATTATTAATACCATTCTCTCTCTTAGAGATGTTATTTCAGCTCTTAGGGATACCATTTGTTCCTCAAGTGTTGCCATTAGTGAACTTAAAATGTAATTTTAGAACCAAATCTGTTGAATATTCAACCTGCAATAAAAAATAAAAAATCAAGTTAGCATCAACTAAGAGATGTACTCATTAAAATCAAATGAAAAGTAATTGCATGAGACCAAAATTCTGAAAAATT
Source organism: Wollemia nobilis (assembly GCA_028583015.1). Classification (NCBI taxonomy): domain Eukaryota; kingdom Viridiplantae; phylum Streptophyta; class Pinopsida; order Araucariales; family Araucariaceae; genus Wollemia; species Wollemia nobilis. The sequence continues at coordinate 234,629 of JAQPPZ010016925.1, read as the reverse complement.
AAATCAAATCACCCTAATTCTGTATGAACAATCAGAAAAATATTATAGCATACCTGAATTGCTTAAAATAGAATAAAATAAACCAATTTAGGCCGTCCTTTACATCGTCTTGAGTGTTAGAGAATTAAAGCATAAAAAATTTAAATTTCAATAACACTAAAATAAACCCGTTCGGCCGTCCCAGCACCAATCCGTTGAGTGGTGTTAGAGGCCGAAGATGCTAATAAAATGTACTTAAAATATTTAGCAATGTAAAGCTCTTAAGTAATTAAAAACCCGTAGCATCTAAAAATCACGATAAAATAAACATTTCAGGCCCTCCTTCTAGCGCCAATCTGTTGAGTGGTATTTTCACCCGATTGTGAAAACACACTCTCCGATAGGATTTGGGTTCTAAATCCTCTGCTTGCAAAGAAACAATTTCTCCAAGGTTCCTGTTATGTCGGCATTCTCGCATCTATGTATTAATATATCAATAAAGATATTTAATTAAAATGCTTGGAACACCTTAGTGGTTGCAAGTAACTGAAAACAAGGGGCACTGTGGTTTATTTTACTATGATAATTTAGTGATTGTTCATTGAACCCTGATAAAGTAAATGTGATTTGATCCTTAAATGACCATGCTGTAACTTCAAAATGTAAAGTTTAATGAAATGCCATAACATGAAGGAATTATTTATGGATTTTGAAGTTTTTTAATTTTTATTTTATTTTATTTTAAAGCCTGTAAATAAAATTGGAACTTCTGAAAATAAAATGCAGCAAGAAGAAAAATAAAATGCAAAAGAAAAGAAATTTAAAATTGCATCCGATCGATGCTATCCCGTCCTAGCAAAACCGAAGATAATGAGGTTTCCATGCATGCAACCTAACCTATTGAACCCGCAAACACGCACAATCCCGATAAGTTAAGTGCCGGTCCCTGGGGTTTGAAATAAAAATTCAGATTTAGACATTCGCATAATGCAACCAAGAAAAGTGGCATTAAACTTCATCTATAAGCCTAGAAATCTGAAAAAAGGGAAAGATAAACATTAAAACATGCATGCAGAAAATAACTCCTTCTTTCTTGCCAACAAGATGCAAATTTTTGAATACTCTGCATTAATAATAAATCAAGTTACAATGGCAAGCATCTCTGGTTTTCTCAAAACCAGAAAAAAGGAAGAAAACACTCCAAGCAGGCCCAGAATGGCCTCTCGCCTCTAGCACTGCAACTCTGCCCGCAACGGTTTCTGACCCTGTGTCAATCTATGCTTCTGCATTTATACTTTCTGGCAATGCTCTCTGTTTCGACCTGTGATGCTTTGCTTCATCTTCCAAATTGATTCATTTCGTCTTTCTTTGACTGCGTGTGTTTTGGCTTTATGCTTGACATTGAGACATTTGATCTTCTTTGTAACGCTTCTGCAACCTGTATGCCACGTGTCCTACACTTTTCTGCACGTTCTATAATGGCCCCATGAAAATCGTGACAAAAAATAGCATGCAGCCTTGTCCGCCTTCCTGGCCGTGAAAACGCGACATGTCGCGAAATCGCGACATGTCACGATATCGCGACGCTTTTCTCGTTCCGTACCATTTTCCCGCAACCTATCGCGATATCGCGACGTTTTTCCACTTCGGGTGCCTTCGCTACATGCTGTTGCAATTTCGCGACGTTTTTTCCTTTCGTATGCCTCGGCTCGTTTCTATCGCGATTTTGCGATGTTTTTTCCTTTCGTACGCCTCAGATCGTTTCTGTCACGATTTTGCGATGTTTTTTCCTTTCGTATGCCTCGGCTCGTTTCTGTCGTGATTTCGCGATGTTTTCGTGCTTCGGACCCTTTCGCTCGATTTTGTCGTGATTTCGCGATGCTTTTTACACTTGTGCATTTTCGCTCAATGTCATCGCGATTTCGTGACCATTTTACATTTCATGCCTTCCACCCGCAATCTATCATGATTTCGTGACGTTTCTCGCTCGGCGCTGCTTTGGCTGCAACCTATCGCGATTTCGCGACGTTTCGTTCATCCGTACTGCTTTAGCTGCAACCTGTCGCGATTTCGCGATGTTTTTCGCTCAGCGCTGCTTTGGCTGCTTTCTATCGTGATTTCACGACCATTTTGCACTTCATGCACCTTTGCTGATTTTTGTCGTGATATCGCTACCATTTTCGCTTCATCTTTCTCTCTCCTCTTTGGGCCGCGAAAATCAAACACGTCACGATTTCGCGACGGTTCCGCCCACCTACTGTCGTTGACTGCATTGACCGCGATTTTGCGACACGTCACGATTTTGCTACGCTTTTCTGCCTCGTCCTATTTGACTGGTTTGACCCGTGATTTTGCGACATGTCGCGATATCGCGACACTTTTCATTTTCGGCCGCGATTTTGTGACATGTCGCGATTTCGTGACCCCTTTTCATCCTTGTGCAATTTTGCCTTTTTCTTGATTTTTAGCATCTGGGTCACTGAGATCTTCTTTGAAAGCATGCAAAAAATGTGGGTCCCCAATTTTGGGGTGTGTTGTGGATCAGCCACAACATGTCGCTTGATCTTCACCAAGAGGTATCAGAGCAGGAGTTCCAAAGTGTGTAAGAAGATCACCAAACATGAGGAAGTTTGCACTAGAATTTGTGGTAAGGATTTGTAAGAGACAAGACAAAAATGCTTCCACATAGAAATCTTAGTGGTGGTAGAAATGTTATGGTTTCAGAAGAGGATTTTAGGGCTTTGCAAAGGTAAGTTCAAGCTCTTCAAGAGTAGATGCGTACAGGGTTTGAGCTAAGGAGAGAAGATGGGAGTGAAGATAAAGCTGAAGAAGAAGAGCACCAATATGAGGAATAAGAAGAAGTAGTAGATCCTACATAAGCCAGGTTATATAGGGCCATATCCTAGATTAGGAAGAGGTCGAAGATGGAGGTTTCTATGTATTCTATAAATATTAATCTAGAAGAGTTGATCGACTGGATCAATGACATGGAAGAATACTTTGAGTATGAGGAGGTTTAATATCATGATAGGGTCAAGGTTTCTAAGACCAAGTTGAAGGGTCATGCTAGTATTTTGTGGAAAGGAGTGCAGTTGGGCATAAACAAAAGAGAGAAAGAAAGGATAACCAGGTGGGAATGTATGATGGAGAAGTTGAAGAGGTAGTTCATTCCAACTAATTATGAGTTGGATATGCTCAAGAAAATGCAGAGTTTGAGATAGTCGAGTAAGTTTTTCAAAGAATACACAAAGGATTTCTATAAAATTTTAATCAGAGCAGGCCATTCTAAGGTCAACAAGGAGAATGTAGCTCGTTATATTCATGGGTTAAGAGCAAGTATTCAAGAGGAGTTGAGTCTGGTCAGGATGACCACCATCGAAGATGCTTACCATTTTTCCTTGAAGGTATAAGAGAAGTTGAACAAGAGGTTTGAAAGTAAACAAAGAGGAAGAGGTCATCATGGAATAACTGGTGGGAGAAAAAATGGAGGACAAAATGAGGACCAAAAGAAAACTGGGGAAACAAGCAACATTTAGGACCAGAAGGGGAAGAATGCTTACCGCCCCAATGAGCAGAATAATTACTACTAGAATAATAGCTACAATAGAGGAAGAGGGAGGTCTGGATGAGGTCCAGGAAGAGAAAAAAATTGTAGAACCTGCTTCCAATGTGGAGAAGGAAATCGAGTATATGAGTGCCCACAGCACCAAGGAGGAACAAATAAGAGACCTAAAGGTAATTCTCAAGCTGTTGTTATAGATGAAGGTGTTGAATCTGATCACTCTGAAGAAGCAAAAAGAGAAGTTCTAATCACAAGGAGAGCCTTTTTGAATGAGGAGAGATATCCAAATCAAAGGAAAATCTTATTTCATACAAGGTGTAAATGTGCAGGTAAGGTCTGTAATGTTATCATTGATAACGGTAGCATAGATAACCTAGTTTCATAAGGAATGGTTACCAAACTATAGTCAGAGAGTTAGAGACACCTGCATCCATATGGGATTGTGTGGTTGCAGAATGACCATAGGGATTTGGTCAGTGAGAAATTATTGGTAAAATTTAATATTGAGAGTTATCGTGATAAGGTCCTGTGTGACATCCTGCTTATGGATGTTTGTCATTTACTATTGGGAAGGCCATGGCATTTTGATCGATGTGCAATACATGATGGGCATGCCAAAACTTACTCCCTGACAAAGGATGGAGTACGCCATAAGCTGAATCCCTTGAAGGAGGTGGACGAAAATGTATGTAGTAGTGCCAGAATCTATATAGTTGATGGTAGAATTTTTTTGGATGGTCTGAAGCATGAGCATATGTGCTATGCATTAATTCCTAGAGTTAAATAAGAGCAATGCAAGGATGTCCCAGTAGAAGTATCAGGTATGTTAGAAGAAATTCCAAATATTATATCAAATAATGTGCCTAAGGGTTTACCACTTGTGAGGAAGATCAGTCACCACATAGATTTGGTACCCAGAGCTATTTTACCCAATAAAGCAACCCACAAAATGACTCCTATAGAAAGTAAGGAGCTTAACAGATAAGTCTAAGAGTTACTAAAAAAGAGACTAATCCAAGAGAGCTTAATTCCATGTGTAGTACCTATAGTACTAGCACCAAAGAAATATGGGGAGTGGAGAATGTGCACAGACTCCCAAGATATTAATAATATCACCATCAAATATAGGTTTTCATTGCCAAGGATGGATGACATTATGGACTGTTTGAGTGGAGCCAAGTACTTCACCAAGATTGACATGAAGAGTGGGTATCATCATATTCACATTAGAGAAGGAGATGAGTGGAGGACAACCTTCAAGACTAGAGAGGGTTTGTATGAGTGGTTGGTCATGGCATTTGGGCTAACCAATGCACCAAGAATATTCATGTGGCTGATGAATGAGCTATTGAAAGATTTTTTAGGAAAATTTATCATTGTATATTTAAATGACATTTTAATGTTTAGTAAGACTTTTGAGGAACACCTATTGCATATTCAATGAGTTTTTCAGAAGCTGAGGGAGGAGCAGTTGCTGATTAATTTGAAGAAGTGCAATTTTGTGAAGGATAAGTTGGTGTATCTGGGATTTGCCATATCAGTTGAAGGTCTAAAAATAGACCTAGAAAAGGTGGTGGCTATCATTGAATGGCCTACCCCAATGACTATAATTGAGGTAAGATCATTTCATGGTCTAGCAAATTTTATAGAAAATTTATTATAAATTTCAGTGGTATTTGTGCACCCCTAACAAAAATAATGAGATGGGATAATAAATAATTTAAGTGGACCTTAGGAGTAGATAAGATCTTTGATATGTTGAAGAAGAAGGTCACATAGCAACATATTTTAGCACTTCCAGATTTTAATAAGGTATTTTAGGTAGATTGTGATTCTAGTGGTAGTGCCATAGGAGCTGTGTTGAGTCAAAAAGGTAAACATGTTTCCTATTTTATTGAGAAGATTAATGATTGCTAGGAAGAAGTATTTTGTATATGATCAAGATTTTTATGCTATAGTTCAAGCTCTAAAGAAATGGAGGTACTATTTGTTGTCAAAAGAGTTTGTTTTGTATGTTGATCATCAGGCCTTGCAGTATATTAATAGTCAAGGGAAATTGAATCAAAGGTATTTAAATTGGGTTGAGTTTCTACAGAGTTATACCTTTGTGTTATAGCATAGGAGTGGAAAGTAAAATAGAGTTGCAGATGCCTTAAGTAGAAGGTAGTGTTTATTAACAAAAATGAAGGTGGAAGTTGTAGGGTTGATGAACTTAATAGTTTATACCCTGTAGATCCAGATTTTATAGATTCTTGGAGAGCTTGCATGGCACCTGTTACTTTGGAAACGATAAAATGGTTGGATTTTAAATCCAAGATGGAATGTTATTAAGAGGAAACCAATTGTTCATTCCAAGGAGTTCAATGAAAGAGAATCTATTCAAGGAGAAGCACATTGGAGGGTTGGCTGGACACTTTGGTCAAGATAAGACCATTGTCATCGTTAGTGAGAACTACTATTGGCCATAATTGTAGTAATATGTGAAGAGATTTATATAAATTTGCAGAGTATGCTAGACAGCCAAGGATGTGAGACAGAAAACTGGATTATATCAGCTATTACCTGTACCATAGAGACCATGGGGGGACATCAGCATGGATTTTTTTCTTGGCCTACCAAGGACACAAAGGGGCAGTGACTCCATATTTTTGGGGGTTGATAGGTTTTAAAATATGGCATATTTCATTCCCTACCAAAAACTAATGATGCATTTCATGTTGCAGGATTGTTTTTCAAATATGTGGTACGACTTCATGGTCTACCAAAGAGTATAGTTTATGATAGAGATATCAATTTTTTGGGTATCTCTGGAGAACCTTGTGGAAGAATTTGAAGATAGATTTGAAATTTAGTTCTGCATACCACCCCCACACTGATGGGAAAATAGAGGTGATGAATAGGAGTTTGGGTAATCTACTGAGGTGCTTGGCAGGAGATAAGCCCAAGGGATGGGATTTGGTTTTGCCATAGGAAGAATTTGCATACAATAATTCTATCAATAGGAGTACTAATAAGTCCCCATTACAGACTATATATGGGAGTAGCCCAAGAAATGCTTCTGAGTTGAGAAATATGGACAAGGGGGAGAAGAGTGGTGTTGAGGCCGAGGACTTTGCAGAGCACCTGAATAGTTTGCATGTGGAAGTAAAGAACCATATTCATAAAATGAACACCCAGTACAAGATAAAGGTGGACCAAAAGTGGTGATTTAAGGAATTCCAAGTGGGATATGAAGTTATGGTTCATCTGAGGAAAAAAAGGTTTCCTACTAAAACTTATAACAAGCTGAAAATGAAGAAGTTTGGACCATGCAGAATCACAAAGAGATAAGATTCAGGAAATGCATGAGGTAGAATTGCACAGTGTGTTGAACATATCACCTGTGTTCAATATTTTTGATTTGATAGAGTATTATGAATTTGATCATGATGATGGACCAGTCACAGAATTGTGGAGTATTCCAACATCTACTTTAGAGATAAAAGAGATACCAAATACCGCATCGGCAAAAGCACAAGACACATGCAGTATGAATAATATTTGGTTAGTGGAAAGTTAGGCTTGTGGAAATTTGACATAGAGTTTATTGGATATAAATATATCAAAGGACAGGTCATAGCTGATCAACTAGCAGAGGATCCTCTCAAAGACGATCAGCCTCTAGTCATAGAACTACCCGATGATGGGGTCTTCCATGTCTTAGAATCGCCAGATTCTGATGAGCCTGAGTCATAGGCTGACATAACCCTATTTTTTGATGGTTCTAAATGTGAGCAAGCTGGTGGCACAAGAATAGTATTCTTCACACTGCAGGGTACTCCAATGCCCTTGTCATTTAAATTAAATTTCCCATGCACCAACAATAATGCAAAGTATGAAGCATTGCTCATAGGTCTTCAGACAATAATCGCCATGAACATCAAATGACTAAACATCTTTGGTGATTCGTTGTTAATATTCAATCAAGTCAAAGGGGTATTCCAATGCAAATGCCCAGTTCTACAGGCTTATAAAGCCCTTGTGGACAAATTCCTTGCAAAACTTGAGTGGTACAACATCGAGGCACTCCCTCGATCATCGAATTGTTTTGCGAACACAATGGCATCCTTGGGGTCACTAATTCCACAAGACATTTCCGGTGATATGACAACCATTCAAGTTAAAACCATATCACAATCCACGATGGAGTGTGCAAGCTCTGACTTGACGCCAAGAATCCACATGATCCAGATTGAACCATCCTCGGATAAGTTCTCTCAAATCCACGATCGTCTGAAACATGCCAACTGGGGGTCCTTGTTCTCCCCTACTCCCATTAATAGCAATACAATGCTATTCTTACAAGTTCTATCTCACTCAGCCTTTGCTAGGGATGAACTTCAAGAGGGATTGGCTATTCATACCGTCAAGGTTTTCGATCAACAGGACTGGTATTTACCCATTAGAGACTACCTCAAGTTAGGTAATCTCCCACTTGGATTGATGCATGCCACAAAATGAGCATTCAAGTAGAAAGTGGCTAAATATGTCTTGATAGGAGACATTTTGTATCGTCGCAGCTATGAAGAAATCCTCCTTCGTTTCTTGGACCAGCAAGAGTCCACTTGGGCAGTCGCCCAGGCGCACGATGGTACATGTGGTGGCTACTTCAATGGTATGGCCATCGCAAAGCACATTCTTTGCATGGGATATTATTGGCCATCTTTAGAGCGATATTGTTGCGCATATGTCAGGAAGTGCGTGAAGTGTCAACATCATGCCAATTTGATGCATGTACCTTCCCAGGCCTTACATACAGTCTAGTCCACTTGGCCATTTTTGTAGTGGGGCTTTGATCTAATTGGAAAGATCTCCCCTGCATCGTTAGGCCATCACACATTTATCATAATGGCCACTGAGTATTTTACCAAGTGGGTGGAAGCAGTTCCGCTTACCTCTATGACAGGACCCCACATTGTGGAGTTCATTTTGCATAACATCATATGTCATTTTGGTATTCTATCCAAAATAGTCTCGGATAATGGGACACCATTCAAGAACAAAGACGTGCATGCTTTGACCACAAAGTTAGGCTTAGTTAGGTAAGAGTCAGTATTTTTTCTCAGCTCATTGATTTTAGTAGGGGAAATCAAATCATATTTAAGCTTCTTCAACCATAGGAGACTCGTGTGTGGGAAGGACTAGTATATTGAAGGATATCGGGTGTAGACCGCTTTATTACTCTTGGCTTATGCTAGGCCTCTTTACGAGACTCAGATTTGATCATGGGGGTGGAAGGGGATAGGAAATTAGGGTTTGAGACATCACTTAGGACCTCATGGAAGAGGTTTTTACTACTAGAACTACCAGTGAACTTAGCAGTGGTGGGGTATGTGGGGGGATACGAGAGAGAAGGCGGAGGGGAAAACGATGGGGGGTTGGGCAAGGAGGGATGAGAGGGGCTGGGGGTGGACTAAGAGGGACCAAGGAGAGCATTATGGGAGGTTTTTAGGAGGAAAGGTAGGTGAATGGGGCAATGGAAGTGGAGGGTACAAGGGAAGTGGAGGTGGCGATGGTAATAAAAGCTCTCCTAGAAAATAATCAAGGGTATGCATGTAAAGGATGTAGTGCAGGCCCTGATGGATAGTGTAGTGCGCCTTCCCCAGGTAGATGTTAGAAAAAGAAATTTTGATAGACCTATACAGGTAGTCAGGGATAATGATTTTTTTTGTTGCCTCTTAGATGATTCAAGAAAGCAATATGGAAGCTACATAATGTAGAGTTAATTTTATCAAATACAAAATACTAAAGAACGAAAATCATTACACGGTCCCAATGACTAAGGAATTTAGTTCTCTCGATATTCACATCAGTGGTGAGAAGGTCCTTACCTTTATTTGGGAAGAAATCAAGCTCCATTACCATTGAATACTTGTTTCGATGAATGCTCCTCCCATTAGTAGGTAGACCTGTCACTTTCACTAGTAGTTACACATCAATGGTAAAATCAAGGTTTCAGACAGAGATACAACCATTCTTATAGGTTTTGACACTAGCATTGGTAATATCCTCCTCGTTCTCGATAAAAATTTTTAAAAAGGAGAGGCAATTATGGCTATTTAGGATATCCTTGACCACAGGGTCAAGGTTCAAGGTTGAAGGTTCAAGAATTACCATTGGGAAGCTGGGATAGGGGGTTTTGAACTTAGGATGCAAGAGATACAAATGAGGATGATTGAAATGGAAAGTGCTCAGACACAAGCTAGAATTAATAAGCCAACCATCATGCATGTCGAAGAGTGTAATATTCAAGGTGCATTGGAGTGACGTAGGGTGCTGGAGGTAATATTTTATGAGATGTGTGCCAATCAATAAAGTCTGAGGGTTGCATACAGGTGGAGCACCAATGAAGAGGTGATTTTATTTAGCATGATGTACAATCATGGTATAGGAAGTTGTAGCATCAGAGTTAATATATTTGATGGTATTTACAAAGGTGGGATGAATATGAATGTTATGGAAATAAAGCTTGAGATTAGAGATACACATGTGAAAAGGCATGGTTCTAATTTTTACTTGGTGCTAATTGGATAGGACCTGAGGGTCAAGATAATGAGAATTAATTTGCATGACCAAGGTAGAAAAAAACATCATGGATTCGATCCCAGAATGAAATATATTTTATGATTAAACACGATAAGAGGAGAAGTTTGATGATGGGTGATAGATGGATATCGAAGGGTGGGGGTGGGTAGGGTTCACGTAGAAAAGTGAAGGATGGCAGTATAGGTGTGGTGCAGATGAGAGTGCCAACTAAGAGTAAGCTAACAAGGATGACACATAGACAATGAGGACGGGACACTGACCAAAGGGCCCAACACCTGAGATGGGAATCAAGGATCAAGGAGATATAGAATGATCTTGGGATACAATTTAAAGAAGGTCTAGAGAGAAAGTATCATACCAGACATTGAAGGACCTCTGAGAGTGGCCTAGGTTGGTTAGAGAATTTTTAGCTCTATTGGCTTATCTAAACACGTGTTGCATAATTATCTCTGGGTGACTGAGAAGGATCTACTTAACTTTAGAAATAATGTTCTTGACCCTTCAACTAGGGTTCTTGTTAGTTTTGGAGTAGTTGATAATGTTAGTGAGTCTCCTTTGATCACCAACTTGCATTGAAGATCACTTGTAATTGATAACCCTAGGTGGATAGCTTTGGCTTCAGTAGCATGATTGGTTAGGGTGCCAAGACTCTCAACATAGGCTAGAATTATGCTCCTTTCAGGCTTTATGATGATTCCTCCTCTGCCAATTGGTCTCGAATTTCCTCCATACGAGCCATCAAAGTTCATCTTAAGCCAACCTTTTAGGGATGGGGTCCATTTTGAATTAGCTCTTAGATTGGGGTGCACGAGGGGCCTTATGGAATCCATGGAAAGCTAGAGATAGGATGCAACAGAGACTTCAATCCCAATATTTGGTGGTTTGGAGAACAACACAAGGATACATTTTTTATAGCAAAGCTAAGTGACCAACTAACAAAAAAGGGAGTATCCCTAGGGGAATTCAAGAAAGCACAATTGTTACGTTCAATCCATATTTACCATAGGAAATGATGGACACACATTGACCAAAGAGATTTGACTGTAGGGTTCTTGAAGGGGTTCAGCCATTGGTTGAAGAGGTCAATCAGAGTGTAAGGTGGGTCCAGGAAATGTTGAATATGGTGAGGATTGAGCTTAGGACTGAGTTATAAAAAGAACACTCAAGGAAAATGTGATTGGTTGGATAACTAGACCCCTCATATCAAGAGGATGTCCAAGGTTAGAATTTTGTTTTAGGAAGCTATCCAAGAAAAGAACCCAACTTTAGGAATAAGATTCTTAATCCAAATTGACTTAACAGGGATATTGCATTTGATAGGTGGTTAATCAATAACTAGGCAAAATTAACTAATAATTGGCCATCGTCACACTCTTTCCAAATGGAAAAGTTAGGGGAATCACTAGGTGTGGGGATGATGAAGGAATGGAGAATGGAGGTAAGGGCAGAGGTGGAGATGGCTTTCCAAGCAGGCCTTCCTGAGGAGAAAGATATGAAGTTGGCAACCTTGCATCCGAAGAGGGTGTGAGTGAAAGGCTTAAGAGGGGCAAGAATGGGATTAGCAATGAGGATTTGATAATGGATCCAGGGGTAGAGCCAAATGTCAAAGGTCTACCCATTATAGAACTGCCATATAATACCTCTAGAGATGATATATTTGGTATTTACTATTGAGTTCCAAAAGATAGAACGAATAGAGGGGGTTCATCTTCCATGAGGTTGAAATGTTACATGTGCTTTCTTTTAACAATGGAGACCCATTCTAAGTCTGCATTGGTCACTATTTTCCATGCTTGTTTTGCAATGAGGGTAAGGTTCATCTTGTTGATTCTTATTAATTCGAGCCACCCTTGACGTTTGGGCGTGCAAACTCTATCCCAAGCAACAAGGTGAAACCAATTTGTGTTTTCTAGCCCTACCCAAAGAAATATTTTTTGGATTTTTTTGATTTTGGAACAAAATACTAATGGGACTTTGAATATGAATAGGAAATAGATAGGGATGCTTTGAAGACACACATTAAATAGAGTGGCTTTAGCGGCCTGGCTAAGGAGGGGCCCTTTCCACCCTGTAAGCTTTTTAAGGATTTTGTCCACAATATTATTCCACATGCTATCAATAGGGATGCCAACAAATAGAGGAAGACCAAGGCAATATGTGGGAATATTACCAATGAGGCATTGGAGGACTTGGGCAATCCGATATTGGTGGGAAGGAAGTGTGTTGATGAAGAATATTTTTCTTTTGGAGTAGTTTACCTATACAAATTAAGAATTGATTTGATGGTTTTAGCTTCTTTCAATGAGTCCAAGGTAGCAAAAATAGTATCATCAATGAATTGCTGGTGGGTGAACAATTCGAGATGGGAAGCAGGTTTGATTCTAAAGATGACCCCACTAGCACAAACAACTTTGAGAGTTCTTCCCAGAGCCTCAGCTATAATTATGAATAGGGTTGGTGGTAGGGGGTCTCCCTATCTGATCCCTCTGCTAATTTTAAAGTATCTTACTGCAAACCCATTGACGATGATCAAAAACCGAGCTGAGCATATGCAAGCTCTGATGAGATAAATCAACTGTGGATGGAACCCAAACTTGAGTAGGACAGCAAGCAGAAACTCCCATGAAACATAGTCGGTAGCCTTATTCATATCGAGTTTGAGGTGAAATCTAACATTCCTTGGACAATGCTTCTTTAGTAGGGATCAATAATAAGAGAAGGGCTTCCATCATTCTAGTGGACATAGCCCTGGTTAATATTTTATAGAGTATATTGCTCATCCACTACATGGGATACCTAATCTTTGGTGATCACAATGTTTTGTTTACATTAAAAGGTGAAGAAGTTAAAAAATTTAGTTTTTTTTTTCATTTCGATAATATTTTGAAATCTCCCTTAACATTTATATTATATTCAATTTAAAGAAAAACAAACAAATTAACTAATCCTCTAAAGTCAAGGGATGTAGTAAGCACGTCGTTTTCAACGACAAGTTCAAATTGCAGAACCATGCTTGAATAAAAAATTGAATAAAATAAGCACAAGCGGGGGAATCTTATACACGAAGTACGGGCCCGCCGACTTCGCCGACTTTGTTGATTAGATATTGTGGATTTGCTTGTCGTGTACCTTTGTCGTTCGTATACAAATTTTAAAAAACACGTAATATCTTCGGGCCCAGGCTGTGTTTGTTTGAAAGCAGCCACAAGAACCAAACTCTACGATTAATTATAAAAGTCAATACGATAAGGATTCGACGTATTTATATGTTTGCTTTGCTATATGGTTTACGGCGGCTTATGTTTTACTCCAACAGTTGGCGCTAATTAATATTTCTTACATCCCTTCTTAACAACTAGCAACTCTATTTAAGACGGCCGTCGTTGTAAGGATTGTAACATATCAATCCTCTTAGACCACAGCCATTTGAATTAGTTGATACGTCTTGATTAAGAAGGATGAGTCCATTTGTACAAGGCCTATCTCTGGGTCTCATGATATTACGACTAAGCAGTGCGATGGTGAAAGTGGAGAGCATAAGCAGTAATGATGCCGTCCAAGGATTTCTGGTCCCGCAGAACGAGGCCAGAACGGCAGTTGGGGTTCCTCCGCTTACATGGGACCGAAAGCTTGCCACATATGCTCGTACCTATGCGAGACAGAGACGGGGAGACTGTCTTCTGCAGCATTCCGAGGGACCATACGGAGAAAACATATTCTGGGGCAGCGGCAATAACTGGAAACCTTTGCAGGCAGTGGAAGCGTGGGTGGACGAGAAGAAATGGTATATCTACGCCAATAACACTTGCAACGGCCAGGACTGCACCCACTACACTCAGATCGTTTGGAGAACTAGTACTTATGTTGGGTGCGCTATAATCAAATGTAAGAGTGGCGACACGTTCATGACATGCAACTATTATCCCCCCGGCAACTATGTTGGAGCCAGGCCTTACTGATGGACAATGGAGTACTGTAACAAAATTGGTATTCGTATATTTTGCTCTGTTGTGCTTGTGAGCTTGATTGGTAAATGGAATATAGGATTGAGAGGGGAAGTGATAGAATTAGGAGAATGTTTTCTAGTATTGGTTTTATTTTAATACCTCTTGATTTTCGATAAGTATGAATCTCATTGTATTCATATATTTAGCTGCTATGTCCACTTTAATTATTAAAATATTAATTATTAATTAAGTTAGCTTATGATTGTACATTTAGAAGGTTCGAGGTGTAGACCAATTGGTTCATCCAAACCTCATAAGGGGCGGAGGTCCAAGGTTCAAATCTCGGCTTTGCCGGATTGAACGCTTGTCCCTTTCCTAGTGGTTTCAGCGGCGTAAAAGATTTAAAATGATTGTGGCATGGTGGTTATAAGGGCAGACTACGTGAAGATCTGTGTAGCGGCTTTTGGGGTGTACAACGCACAATACTGTGGTGGCCATAAAAAGCTGGACAGGCTGCCCGGATTCGTGACGGATAACGACTACACAATGTAAATTCAAAAAACAAAAAAATTAAGTTAGCTTACAGAAAAAAATAACCTAACGAAATAATATCCAACCTTCAGCAGATTGTACATGTCTCAGTTTAATAAAATATCAGAATATTTTCATGACACACAAGGCCAAATCCGTCCTCACGTGCGCTAATTTTTTGAGCACTCGCGAACAGTTTCTTTAGGAAAAGGGGCGCAAATATTTATTTTATTTTTTAAAATTCAAAATCCAAGTTGAGTTCGCGACATTAGCATTCTCTAAAATCATTCGACAACCTTCAAAACTAACACACTTTCAATTTTACGGAATTATATTACAACGAAATTTTATAAGTATTACCGTGGCAATTTATAAGCCCTTTTATCATTCCTCCCCTTGGAAAATAACAACCATCAATTATAAATCAACTTCAGTAAAGCAAGAATTGCATTTGGTAACCTAGGTTGTTATATCTTAAGTATCCTATCATCACCATGATTCTTCACTAGAAGTTTTGTTTTATAATATTTTTCTCTTGCACAATAAACTAACCTTTTCATTATGAGGGTATATTGACCTTCGGGTAATGAAGTTGGAGTCTCCTAGATTTTTGTAGGAGGAGTTTTATTCTTCTAAGAATAAATTTTCTACAATAATAAAAATGTTAGAGACCAATTAGAAAATTCTAGATAACCTGGATGATCTTCACTAGATGATTTGTCAATCTACTAAATTGGATGTTGAGTCATAGTCTTCACGAGTTTTTATCAAAACTCTATGGAAAAGAATCTAGATAAAAATAATCTCAATATTTTCTTAAATTGAGATTTCTCTCAATCATATCTTTGTAACTCTCACAAAATCTATCACCTAGATACTTTTGAAATATTTTGTTAGTGGTTGGTCTAGTGGCATGTCATTTTGACAAAACTCTCAAGCTAACAAACAATAGTGGTTTCTCTATTGATTTGCATGTACTAGATCTACCATAGCTCTGATACCACTATTATATTTTTATGAATGAGCCTTGAGAGATAAAAATCACAAGATGTAAAATAATATGAAAAAATAATTTTTTTAGATGACTAAAGTATTATGAAAATATAAATTATATAAAATATTACAATGTAGCTATGAAGGAAGAGAGCACTCCATTAACAAAGCTACAAATCTACATTGTATCCATAAAAAATGAATGGTGTGGCATACAAAACTACACTATCCAATAAGCTATGCTATCTGACTATGTCCCCTAAATCTCTTCTTACTATCTATCTAAGAGGCCATCTAGCTAAAATATGATACTTGACCAGCACTCTATCTAACTGTGCAAGGGATAACTTGCACATGTACAACTTGCACAATACTACTTATGTATTTATTACATTATATGAAGTAACTAGATAACATGCACAAGAAGTAAGTTAGATATTTATCGTGGAGAATACATTTAGATAATTCAAATGATGGAATAGACTCTATTTCCAAAAAGTTTGTAACCAATTCATATAAGAAGATGAAAAAAGTAGTAATTTATTGAAATACATCGAGGAAGCAAAATAATGTGATTCACTTATGATGAAAAGTGTTTTTTTTAAAATCACAAAGGAGGTGCATGGACCTATGCAAAGAAGGAGCACATTTAGAATAATTTCTAAATTATAAAGCAAATATTATAAGGTCATTGTAGATAGCAAAAGCATAGACATGTTGGTGTCAAAAAATATGATAAAGAAATTGGGTTTGAAAAGAATTAAGCATCAAAATGCATATAATTTATCATTGTTACAAAATGGACACAAGACTATTGTAACAAAAAAATTATGGTAAATATTTTAATTGGTTATTATAAGGATGGAGTTCTCTACGACATTAAGAAAATGGATGCATATCATATTTTGCTATGGAGACCATGGTAATTTTATAGGAAAGTAGTACATGATAGTAGGATGAATACTTGTTTGATTATAAAATATGGTAAAATGTATGCCGTATGTCCATTGAAGAACAAAGTAAAAAGAGTGATTAGTAGTTCCAAAGTTTTCTTGATCTTGATGAAATAATTATTGAAGGATATGGAGAAGAAAACATGTTTTGATTTATTTACTAAACCTATGAAATATGATATAGTGGATAACATGGATGACATTCTACATGAAGGGAAGAATTTATTAGAAGCATATGCTAGGATTATTTTAGGAGAACTACCTAATAGATTTCCATGTATGAGAATAATTACTCATCAAAAGGACTTCATAATTAGAACATGTTTGCAAAACAAGGCATCCTATAAGATGACACCCATGGAAAATAAAGAGATAAAAAGATAATTCTAGGAGCTCTTGGACAAGGGGATGATAAAGGAGAGCACATGTGTAATACTAGTTGTACTAACATCCAAAAAAAGGAGAATGACATACACACATAAACACTTGAGAAATCCATAAGATAAAAAATAAAATATATATCTCCATTACCTCATATGGATGACTTGATGGACTATTAGAGTGAAGTAGAGTACTTCAAAAAAATTGATTTGAAGAGCAGTTATCATAAAACTATTATCAAAGAATGATATGAGTGGAAGATTACATTTATGACCAAAGAAGACTTGTATGAATGGTTAGTCATACCATTTGGATTGACAAATGCACAAAGTACTTTTATGCAATTAATGAATGTGAAAGCACGAGATTTCGTAAGTTTTGAAAGGAAAACTATTCCGATGCATCCAAAATCAAACAAAAGCTTAAGTCCTAGAATGTGAAAAGCATGAAATGAAAAAGACGAATTTGAAATGAGATAAAAGAAAGTGTAGAAAGCACAACCCTTTTTATTTAACTCTCTTAATCTCGGTTACAAAGATGCCTCCTCCCTTTTCAGGGGCTAGGAGCGTTAAATGAATTTTTGGTTACAATTATGACTTGGTATTCCTCCTTCCGCGTGCCCACATTTGAAATGGGCGGGCCAAAGTGTTGTCGCCGCTTGCGTTGATGAATCCTTGATTCTTGTTGTTCTTCGTACGTTCAAAGACACAACAAATTGTTAATAGCACCTATGACAAAAGATAAGGCGTTTGATCCTAAAACCAATGGGAGATGCATGCGTAAGGTTAGCTAAATTGATAAATAAAATGATTCCAAAGAACTTGCAAATTTGGCAGAAACCAGAGAACGTTACCAGAGGGCCACTGTCATCAAAAAAATCAGACAAAACTCTACCGATTTGCATTCAATTGTAATTTGTCCCTGGTCAGGATGAATTCTACTATAATTCATCCTCGGGTAGGACGAATTCGCTTGTGACAAAGCACCGTGGTGATGCTGCTCAAATGTCACATCTCGAGATCTCCAAAATACCTACAAACATAGGGGTTAGCTAATTGGGGGCATTTTGGGATGACCCAGATGGTCGGATTTCTCCAATTTGACCTCCATCAACGGGAATTTGACGTCGCTACCTGCAAGTTAGAGAAGACCACAAAAGCAACAAACGTGATAATATTTGATCAAAATCTTATGAAATTGAAATTATAAACTATCTAAACAGCATAGAATGGAATGGAATCTAAATAAATAATAAAAGAACAAATTAAAATAAAACTTAAAAAGTGCAGGGCACCCAAGCGGGCCGCCCACTGTTAGAACTTGATTTCGGCACCAATCCGCTTGGGATGGGCCCAAAATATTTTGTAATGGGTTGTCGACGAGTTGGTAGATCAATGTGGTCAAATTTTAGGTTTTGGGTCCGGATCCACACTTCCAAAAGCTACCCAATAACCTCTCTTGCTAAAGAGATCAAGGATGTGGAAGAGGTGAATCAAAAAGGGTGCAATGTGGTGTTCAATTTGGCAGCACTTTGTTGCTTGAAAATGCCTCCATATTGTCTTCTTTTGGGTGGGAAAGTCCACCGATTTATAGACCCAGGGGGTCTCTTTAGAGGGGCATGCAGGGGTGCCATGTGGCGGCCATGCCTTCTCAAGAGGGAGGAGACTCCTCCCTGACTTGGGCTTGCATGACTGCCCTTGTGATAGTCCTCTAACGCCCAATCTGCTCACCTACACACTCATGCAAGGCAGGAGGCAATAATTGACTATCTTCGGCTACCACTTGGCATCATTCCTTTTTTTGTTCGTTGAACCCGAAATTCATCCTGACCTAGGACGAATTCAGAATTCATCCCTGGGTGAGACGGATCCCAATTTGAATTTGTCCCTAGGAGGGACGGATACTGAGCAAAGTTCCTGAATGTGCCAAATTGCCTTTTGACCTTACAAAAATACTACAAAAGTGGTTAGGACCACTGTTTAACCTCTAAGGGCTGCCTTGGGGGCTGTTTGTGTCAAAGCGATCAGTGTTTGCAGTCACATAATCGGATTGGTGTTGTTTTGGTGTCTACAGATGCCCCTTTTTGGGATGCGATGTGCATGGCGCAGTGCCGAGCAAAAATAGATAACCAAAGCACTAATGATTAGGGTTTCTTGGTAACCTAACCAGCTTTTGATTCCCCAAGTATGGGAAGGGCATGCATTCTTGAATCCTTGCTTCTGAGGAGCTAAGGAATTTGATTTCAAGTATTAACTTGTTTTGGTGATGTGTGACTTGAGCTTAGACATTGATCAGTCATGAATAGGCAAAGGACGCAACCTTTTGTCCATAGGGGAACCTTGTGTTCATGCTTCAGGAATGCCAAGTGTTTGATCAATTTGTGATAATTGTTTGTTTACTGCCCCAAGTAGGAGCGTAATTGTCTTTGCCAATGATTCTTTGAATGCATGTCATTTTCCTTAATTGGGTGTGTGCTTGTTGATTGGTGACTAAGTGTGACTACCCCCTTAAGCGACGAATCGATGAGGGAATGACCTTCATGAGAAAAGCAACGAGTCGCTTGACCCAAGATGACTTGTGCAAAAGTGCCTTTAGATGGTTTAGCATTAAGCATGTGCAATTTTTTTGACATTTAGACCTATTTTTGGTGGGTGGTAACCCTTTTTGCGACGCTTTTTGGAGCTAAAATTGGCAAAAATTCGTCTTCCCGTGGAGCGGTCCGGCTAAGATAGCCTTCTTAGGGGGTAGGATAGTGACAATTTGTGACCCCAACGTCTGTTTTGTATTCCCAGGATGTCAAGTGCAACATCACTCTCATCGGGCAAGTTTATTATTCATTTTAGTGCATTTTTGTTCAATTTTTGATGTTTTTTTAATTTTCTGGCCTGAATTTGTCCTAGGGTAGGACGAATTCTAGCTTAGAATTCTTCCCAGGGAGGGACGAGCGCTGACCAGAGTGCTCATCCCAGTGGAAGACGAATTTAAGCCCAAAAGGCCTATTTAAAGGCCAAAACTAGGGTTTGTCCTCATTTGTGTCTGATTTGGCCAAAACTAGGGAGGAGGAGGTTAATTCTGCGAAGCGAAGTGCTGCCAAATTTTCCGTTCCATCATGAGTGCACAAATTGGATCGAGCGACGGAGCCGAAGCGAGACCAGTAAGTGCTCCCTAGAGTTTATTTTTATTAAATTGCAATTGTTTTGTTTGTGATGTTGTTTTTCAAAATTTTAAAACTTAAACCCTGAAACTGAACTGAAGACAACTAAAACTTAGTGTACAACTAAACGTAGTGAAAAACCTAAGTAAAGAATTTTTATTATTTTAAGTAAACCCTAGGATAAACGGAACGTAAAACCCTAAGACTTAATGTTTGTTGTTTTTTGAATTTTTGTACTATTTTTTTAAATTAATCAGTTAGGATTAGAAACCCTAAGACTGAAAAATTAATTTTTTTAATTTTGTTTTTTTTTATTTTTTTGGAATTTATCAGTTAGGATTAGGAACCCTAGAACTGAAACATTTTTTGAAGTTTGAATTTTTGTTTTTAAATTAATCAGTTAGGATTAGAAACCCTAGAACTAAAAATTTTAATTTTTGTTGGAATTTTTGTGTTTGTTTTTGTTTTAAATTAATCAGTTAGGATTAGAAACCCTAGAGCTGAAAAATTAATTTTTTATTTTTGTTTTTTCTGTATCGTTATTTTTTCATGATTTTAATGTTTTTGAGTTATTTTCTTTTGCAGGTTGTTAGGAGCCGGTACCTTGTACCCACTGCTTTTACTGAGGCGTGGGGGGTGCTGACTAAGGCTGACTGGGAATGGCTTGATGTCCTTGGGCTCAAGCAGGTGGCTCGACTGGAGCCTATGGTCACGGATCAGGCCTATTTGATAGCCCTGATCAATCTTTGGGATCCGTGGACCAACACCTTCCATCTCCCAACAGGGGAGATGACTGTTACCTTGGAGGATGTCTATCAGCTTCTATGAATTTCGATAGATGGACTGCCCATCAGGACATTACGACATGATCAGCAGACAGTTGTACTGACGAGATGCTTTGGGCATGGGGAGGAGCTAGGTTTGGAGGATCCACTGGAGAGGGCAGACGGTGACTGCCATATTGGTAGGATTTTGGTTCGATGGTGGTTGGAGAGGGGGGTGTTGGGTGTGAGGCACGCATTCCTTATGGGCCTCATGTCCAACATGCTATTACCTAATTCGTCAAGCACGAGGTTCCCATGGAACCTGCTGGATTTGGTGTGGCAGTTGGTAGAGTGCCCGATAGAGGCACCGCTTATCCTGAGATGGGGACAGACACTATTGGCACAACTCTATGGGGAGCTGTATGAGGTCCACTTCCAATAGCATAAGGGCATCAACTGTAGCTATTTGTTGAAGTGTTGGGGTTGGCAGCACATAGCAGTTGAGAGGCCAGTCAGGTTACCATGGACAACTCGGGTGGTGATGGAGGATAAGGATATAGGGTATGTAGTTCTGTGGCAACGGTCCAGAGAGCAGGGACAGAGTCGACAATGAGCAGGTGCAGTAGGGCACTATGTCGATACCTTCTCTCAACTCACTCTAGGGGAGGTGGTTTGGCGCCCTTATCGGGACTGTCCAGCCTGGCCAAAGGCTGGAGAGTGGCTCTGACAGGTACGTAGGGAGCGATGGCTGATTGGGTGGCATAGGACCGAGCATGAGTTCTTCTCATTTAGACAGGTTACATGACAGTTTGGGGTGCACCAGGGGTTGCCTGGTGAGCTCGTGGTCTATCGACATCGAGGGGATGAGAGGACACTAGACCGACTGGTCATCATGCCATTTGGTGAGGATTCAGACATGGTGATCGACTTCTCGAACATGGATGACATCGAGACTACTGCTGAGAATGACTCGTGGTGGGTACTACAGCAGTGGCAGGGAGAGGGGCCACTGGGAGGTGTAGAGGCGACAAAAACGGGTGGGGAGGGTTCTGAGGCACTAGGGGATGATTGGGGAGCTCCTTTGGAGGATGCAAAGATGGTAGAGGTGGAGGGTGATGATGTGGATTTGGGAGCTTCGGATCAGCCAAAGATGCAGGACATGGTAGAGTAGTGGGAGCCAGGGCAGGCTACTGTTTTGAAGAGTCCCATGCCTTAGGCAAATGCGAAGGAGATGGAGTCTAGGGTACGCACTAAGAATGTGCGTTTGGTGGACTTGCTATGGAGGTGAGACCAGGAGCTAGGGGATGCGCTATGGGAGAGGGATCTCTTGTGGGCTCAGCTAGCAGAGTAGGACAAGGTTTTCTCACAGCATGACAATGCATTAGCTTACTACCGTCCGTAGGATGTAGAGTGGTTTCGACATCGAATGGAGATGAAGGGGGAGATTATCCACCTCGATGGGTGGCTACCTAAGCCTTCAAGAGGTGGATATTCATGCCAGATGAAGGACAGTGGTACTGAGTAGTCAGCATCATCTTGTCGCAGGCAATTGGATGAGGGAGGGGGCAGCAGGCGTGATGTGGGGGCTAGAAGTAGGCATCCTGAGGGGTCCCATAGGACCCACACCATGGGGGGTAGTTCTTGTCGCACCGATCCTGCATGATCATGGTGGCCGATGCCTTAGGCTGGGTGGTTTTTGGATTGATTGCGGGGTCAGAGGACCAGTTTTGTAGCTTACAGGCATTTTTTTGATGATATATATACTGGCTTTATTTTGTTTATACATATGTGATGATTTTATCTTATGCATGATGGTTGATGAATATGGATGTATGCATGTTAATTTATTTTTATGGATGCATATGTTATGATGAATGCAAATGTTTTTGATTTATATGTGATATGCAAAAATGAAATGGATGAATGGAATTTGTGATGTTTGGTTAGGGCACCATAGACTGTTTAGGACTCTGTTTATTTTTTTTTTAGGTGATTGCTATGGTAACTGACTTTGTATGTATACATGTGATTTTTGATGGTATTGTAAGGATGAAAAGTAGCACAGTTTGGTTTAGAAATGTAGCTAAGGTTTTCTGAGACTCAGATGGTTTTAACTCACTAGCCACGACTGTACTTTATGTTACAAGACTTTTGAACAAGGTATGAATCGGACTTGTTTTTGACCAAGTTATTTCACATCCCTGTGTGTGTAATTGAGTTCATTTATGTGGTATTTGTCAGGATACCGCCAGTTCCAGATAGGCTATCAACCAAACCTATACTAAGGATCACCTAATTAGCTCCACTAACTCCTTTATTGTATTTAGTCAGATTAATGTACGATGCTATTTAGGATACCATAAGCTAGCTCATCCACATGCAAACATTGATATGTACATAGGTTAATGTGACAAATATATTATCATGCGAGAAGTTTATCGCCAGTGATCGATAGGCTATCAACCAAACTGATACTGAGGCTTGCCTCATGACCTGTCAAAATGCTGAGAGTTCCAGGAATTCAAGTTTGACTCCCTTCTTTTCTTCAATTGTATGTGGATACTTGCTCCTTTGTAGTGATAAAATCACTGTTTATTTTTGTTTTATTTTTTTTTCTTTTGAGCAAGGGATTTGGATATGGAGTGACGAGAATCACTATTGTTTGTGCTTATTGATGTATGCACTGTGGGATGTCAAATTTTGGTGTTTTGACTTTTGCAAAGTTTTGATGTTTTGCAACTATTGAGAACTTTGGGATTCTTAGGGAATTGGGTAGGGAGGATGCTTGTCCTTTTGCCAACTCTCAGCATTCTTTGGGTCATTCGCATAGGGGGATGAGCAAGATAGCCATTTTGCTTATGGTGACCTGGATTACTTTGTAGGTGTCATATTTCGTTCACACAACTTGTGAATTTTTTATGTGTTTTAATTTGTGTTGGGATGCTACGTAACAAGGTGTGATCCAAGTAGAACTCTACCTTCATAAAATTTTCCTGACTTGGTACAGTATATGGCTTAGAAAGCAAAATTACGACTGAAAGATGAAAACTCTTGATACATTATAAGACCACTGACTCTAGTGTGGTAAAAATCAGTAAATGGTTTATTTTTGTTTATTTTTTTTTTGGACTGCTTATAAAATGGAAAAATGTGGAACTAGATGGACTAGCAGAACAATTACAGCCTATGGTGCCTTTGACCTGTACGACCACAAATATGCAATGTATGGATGCGATGCTTAATGCAACTGTATATTTTTGTATTTTGATGGAATGATTTTTTTTTTAATATGAAGATGAGATGTAAGAAGAACTTTTATTGATGAATTTGAGCATGCCTAGAAATGAGATGCAAATCTTTGTTGTTTTTGATGATTTTTGGATTTTGAATATCTTTATTTTTGACCAAGCGATTGTGGGAATCCCTAGAGCATTTTGGGGTTGACCAAGCGATTATAGGAATCCTTGGAGTATTTTGGGATTGACCAAGCGATTATATGAATCCTTGGAGCATTTTTAGGATTGACCAAGCGATTTATGTGAATCCTTGGAGCATTTTTGGGATTGACCAAGCGATTATATGAATCCTTGGAGCATTTTTGGGATTGACCAAGCGATTTATGTGAATCCTTGGAGCATTTTTGGGATTGACCAAGCGATTTATGTGAATCCTTGGAGCATTTTTGGGATTGACCAAGCGATTATAGGAATCCTTGGAGCATTTTTGGGATTGACCAAGCGATTATATGAATCCTTAGAGCATTTTTGGGATTGACCAAGCGATTATAAGAATCCTTGGAGCATTTTTTGGATATGGCTCTCTTAGATATGGAATGGGCATAAATGACTAATGTTCAAGGGTTCTATTTCCTTGATTCCATCAAGAGAGGCTAGCCAGTATGTCCCGGGTCCTATTTTGCTATCAATGACATATGGACCTAACCAATTTGCTGCGAACTTATCCCTTAGGTGGGATGACAAACTAGAATTTTGTTGGTTTTCCTTCAAAACCAAATCACCAACCCAAAAGTCCCTCAGGTGAACTTTCATGTTGTAAGCTTTCTTAAGTCCTTCTTGATAGATACGTAAATGCTCGAGAGAATTAACACGTCATTCGTCAAGCAACGTAAGCTGGTCTAACCAGGCCTGCCACGTAGCATCATCATCGATGAACTCTTACATTGATATGCATAGGGAAGGAATTTCCAACTCTAGAGGCATGACTGCCTCAGAGACATACATGAGTGAAAACGAAGTGGCCCCAATGGGCATCCAAATGCTAGTGCGATAGGCCCATAGGGCAAGTGGGATTTGAATGTGCCAATCCTTATGACTATCTACAACTGTATTTTTAAGGATGACAACTAGTGTTTTGTTTGACGCTTCTGCTTGCCCATTCGCCTACGGATAATAGGGTGTCAAAAAACTATGCTGAATTTTGTACTTTGTGGTCAAAGCATGCACGTATTTATTCTTGAATGGTGTCCCATTATCCGAGACTATTTTGGATAGAATACCAAAATGACATATGATGTTATGCAAAATGAACTCCACAATGCGGGGTCCTGTCATAGAGGTAAGCGAAACTGCTTCCACCCACTTGGTAAAATACTCAGTAGCCATTATGATAAATGTGTGATGGCCTGACGATGCAGGGGAGATCTTTCCAATTAGATCAAAGCCCCACTACGAAAATGGCCAAGTGGACTGGACTATCTGTAAGGCCTGGGAAGGTACATGCATCAAATTGGCATGATGTTGACACTTCATGCACTTCCTAACATATGTGCAACAATATCGCTCTAAAGATGGCCAATAATAGCCCATGCAAAGAATGTGCTTTGCGATGGCCATACAACTAAAGTAGCTACCACATGTACCATCGTGCGCTTGGGCGACTGCCCAAGTGGACTCTTGCTGGTCCAAGCAACGAAGGAGGATTTCTTCATAGCTGCGACGATACAAAATGTCTCCTATCAAGACATACTTAGCCACTTTCTACTTGAATGCTCATTTTGTGGCATGCGTCAATCCAAGTGGGAGATTACCTAACTTGAGGTAGTCTCTAATGGGTAAATACCAATCCTATTGATCGAAAACCTTGACGGTATGAACAGCAAATCCCTCTTGAAGTTCATCCCTAGCAAAGGCTGAGTGAGATAGAACTTGTAAGAATAGCATTGTATTGCTATTAATGGGAGTAGGGGAGAACAAGGACCCCCAATTGGCATGTTTCAGATGATCATGGATTTGAGAGAACTTATCCGAGGATGGTTCAATCTGGATCATGTGGATTCTTGGCGTCAAGTCAGAGCTTGCACACTCCATCATGGATTGCGATATGGTTTTGACTTGAATGGTTGTCATATCACCGGAAAGGTCTTGTGGAATTAGTGACCCCAAGGAGGCCATTGTGTCCGCAAAACAATTCGATGACCGAGGGAGTGCCTCGATGTTGTACCACTCAAGTTTTGCAAGGAATTTGTCCACAAGGGCTTTATAAGCCTGTAGAACTGGGCATTTGCATTGGAATACCCCTTTGACTTGATTGAATATTAAAAACGAATCACCAAAGATGTTTAGTCATTTGATGTTCATGGCGATTGTTGTCTGAAGACCTATGAGCAAGGCTTCATACTTTGCATTATTGTTGGTGCATGGGAAATTTAATTTAAATGACAAGGGCATTGGAGTACCCTATGGTGTGAAGAATACAATTCTTGTGCCACTAGCTTGCTCACATTTAGAACCATCAAAAAATAGGGTTATGTCAGCCTATGACTCAGGCTCATCAGAATCTGGCGATTCTAAGACATGGAAGACCCCATCATCGGGTAGTTCTATGACTAGAGGTTGATCGTCTTTGAGAGGATCCTCTGCTAGTTTATTAGCTATGACCTATCCTTTGATAGATTTCTATCCAATAAACTCTATGTCAAATTTTGTCAACAACATGATCCATTTCATCGTGCGACTACTATGATAAGTACGACTCATCATGTATCGTAATGGATTATCCTTAGACACAACATACATAGTGTTGCTCAGCATGTAGTGGTGTAGATTTTTGGTAGCAAACACCACTGCCAAGCAGAGTTTCTTGACATATGCATAGTTAAGTTCATAACTGACCAGGGTGCGGCTAAGATAGTAAGTAGTCTGTTCTTTGTGAAGTTCATTCTTCTGGGCCAGCATGGCGCCCAGTGCCACCTTAGTATCTAAGATGTATAAGTAGAATGACACTACTGGTATAGGTGGTGCCAATACTAGCGACAAAGCCAAGTATTGTTTGATGTCATCAAAGGCTAACTGGCACTCGTCATCCTAGTGAAATGTAACCCCCTTGTGCAATAATTTGTTCATGGGTCGGCACTTGTTAGATAGCTGCACTATGAAGCGCTTGATTGACACGACCTTTCCCTATAGACTTCTGAGCTGCTTAATGGTAGTTGGGGGAACCATTTCAAGGATTGCCTTGACTTTCTTTGGGTCCACCTCGATACCTCGCTTTGAGACTATGAAACCCAAGAGTTTTCCAGATGTGATGCCAAATACACACTTCTTGGGATTCAGTCTAACTTTATGCTCCATGAGGCGATCGAGGATCTTGCTTAAGTCATCGAGATGATTTGGGCGTGCAAGAGACTTGGCCAAAAAATCATCCATGTAGTCTTCCAAAGTTTTGTGCATGTAATCATGGAAGATGTATGTCATGGCACATTGGTAGGTGGCGCCAGCATTTTTAAGGCCAAAAGGCATGACCTTATAACAAAATGTCCCCCAAGGCATTGTGAATGCCATTTTTAGTTGATCCTCGGGATTGATACGAATTTGATTGTATCTCGAGAAACCATCCATGAGGGATAGCATTTCGTGACCTGTTGTAGCGTCTACCAACGTGTCGATGCTTGGAAAGGGGAAATCATCCTTAGGACTCGCTTTGTTTAGATCTCAAAAATTGATGCATATGTGAATCCTCTCATCGGGATTTTTAACGGGCACCATGTTGAATAGCCATGGCAGATAATCCACACAGATGACAAACTATGCATCCAACATATTTTGCAATTCGTCTTTGACCATCAAGGCCACTGTTGGGTGCAAATTACATAATTTTTACTTAATTGGTTTGATTTTTACTTAACTGGTTTGATTTTTAGATTATGCATGACTAGTTGCGGATCTAGCCCCAACATGTCTCTATATGACCATGCAAAAACCTCCTTCTTCTCTTTGAGAAGGGCAATGTAGTCGGCTTTCTCTTCAGGGGAAATAATTACCCCCAGCTTGAGAATTCATGGATTCAATGGATTTGTGCCGATTTCTACGTTAGTTGTCTCCTTGACTGACATGTGGGATCCGTATTCCAACTGATGTGGAGTCAGGATCAAATGGATATCATTAGTTGAGTTTAAATCTATGTTGGAAGCCTTGGGTTCCTCTTCAGCCTGAAAGATATCCTAAGCAAGTTGGTAGGTGGCACCAACATTTTTAAGGCCAAAAGGCATGACCTTATAACAAAATGTCCCCCAAGGCATTGTGAATGCCATTTTTAGTTGATCCTTAGGATTGATACGAATTTTATTGTATCTCAAGAAACCATCCATGAGGGATAGCATTTCATGACCTATTGTAGCGTCTACCAACGCGTCGATGCTTGGCAAGGGGAAATCATCCTTAGGACTCGCTTTTTTTAGATCTCAAAAATTGATGCATATGTGAATCCTCCTATCGAGCTTTTTGACGGGAACCATGTTGAATAGCCATGGCATATAATCCACGCAGATGACAAACTGTGCATCCAACAGCTTTTGCAATTCGTCTTTGACCATCAAGGCCATTGTTGGGTGCATCTTACATAGTTTTTGCTTAACTGGCTTGATTATCGGATCAAGCATTAGATTATGCATGACTAGCTACGAATCTAGCCCCGACATGTCTCTATATGACCATGCAAAAACCTCCTTCTTCTCTTTGAGAAGGGCAATGTAGTCGACTTGCTCTTCAGGGGAAAGACTTACCCCCAGCTTGAGAATTCATGGATTCATTGGATCTGTGCCAATGTCTACGTTAGTTGTCTCCTCGATCGACATGTGGGATCTGTCTTCCAACTGATGTGGAGTCAAGATCAAATGGATATAATTAGTTGAGTTTAAATCTACGTTGGGAACCTTGGGTTCCTCTTCAGCCTGAAAGATATCCTGAGTTGTCCCTGGGGTAAAATTAGGCATTTCACCAAAAGGCCAGTACTCTGATGGGGATGGAGGTGAATTAACATGATACCAATCAATGGCATCTATGTCTAGATGCAATGACCATGCTGGATCGGCCGGATTGTGGATGGGTGCGGTCAAATCAATGGAGATCATGTGGATGAAATGAATTTGGTCTCCATTACCGTGGGTGTGATGACTCAAACATTCTAGATGTTCTCTGCATCCTAGATCTGGCTCTAGAGAGACAGGCATGAACGGATCAGCCCTATCTGTTGATAAGAGGACAAGGTCTTCCCTCGACACTGATGTCATTATAGGGTCTTAGGGTGGACGGTGCTTGTCATAAACTTGGAGCCACGGATCCAACACTTGGTCCCACCCTGCTGGGTCTACATACCACTCATGCCCTGGCACTATGCCCATTTGTGCAAATAAATCATTAATCCCCAAGGGATGCCATTGTTGCACTTGTTGCCTTTGTTGCATTTGTCGCTTGTGGTTGAGATAGGCCATCTCAGTCTCATCTTCCGAATCACTGTCAGAGATCCAAAATGTTCATTTTCTTCAACAACTGCTTATGACATTAAGGGTTCACCTTGTTCTAGCAAATTAATTTGGTCCCATTGTGGTTGTTCCACACTTGGTGGGGGGGCCTGATTCTCTTGACACAGCACTGGCTCAACTAGAACCTCTAAAGGGAACAGTTTCAAAAAGATCTCTTGCCAGTTATTCATGGGAATCTCTTGTGAGTGATCACTATTGGATTCAATGGGATCATATGATTTTGATTCATCTTTCGAATATCCTTCTGGATACTGTTTATGCTCTCCTTGAAAGTTAGTGTCCAAAATTTCACCTCTCTCTAGCAAAGGAGAGGGATTATTGATGTTACCAAGGGTGGTTGTTGACCATGGGAGGTAATTTCCCAATGTATATGTTGTGTTTGGGTTGGCATAAGGATCTGATGACAATCCACCCTTGTTGCCTATTCCTAGGCCTTGCATGTTTTCCACCAAGATGTCTAAGGGCAGGGGGTGGTTGAACCCTACTCCCGACTTGTCATAAGGCATTTGGTATCTTGACTGTCGAAGGACACGCACTCCTTGCTCATACCTTCCTAGCTCGTATCCATGCCATTTGCATTGGCCAAGGTATCTCAGAGCCAAGTCTGGGTTAGATAGGTAGTTGACATTTTTTGCAAAAGTCTCTTCATCCTCGTCCTTTTGCATGCATGGTTCAGTACCATGGTCAAGGCCCCCATACAAAAAATTGGTCTGGTTTGGTGGGTAGCCTGAAGGAACAACTATCCTGATGGGGAGGTGAGGTCTCCCCATGTCTTGAACTAACTCTAGCGTGGGCGTTGCTACAACATTCTGCACTAGATACTCCCCCAGGCCCGTACTGGCCATTTCAACAGTAATTGTTGATGATTGGGAGGGAGGGAACGAAAGCCCTTCTAGAGTCCATTCCATGTTGGGTAGACTAGGAGCCTCAGCTTCCATTATTCTAGGCATCTCTTCTGTTGAGATGGTTGATATTGTTGGTAGCACCTCCTCTAGGGGTTGAGCCTCTTTTGGGATTTGTTTCCCTTTGTCCTTTTGTTTAGCCATGATAGGTGGCATTTGTGGCGAAGGAGTGGATGATGAAGATGCACCTGGCTGGGGTTTTGATGGATTAGTCACCAGTGGTGCCCATGGCATCAGACCCTTTCTAGATGGATTCAATTGGAAATCCAAGTGCATCTATGGGAGGGTCGATTGCGGTATCAATTGCATCGCATTGTAGTATTTGAAGGGTTCTAAGTCTATCGGGACTACATGTAATTCTCCTTCAAATGCATACTTCAAACACTGGTGAGCTATCAAAGGGACACACTTCATTTTCATGATCCATGGTCGCCCTAGCAATATGTTGTATGCCATCTCGCCTTCCAAAATATAGCACAATATAGGTATCATCTTTTGTCCTACCTGAACAAGTAAAACAATTGTGCCAACTGTCGAGCATATCGCATCGTTGAATTCTTGCAGCATGTAAGTGAAAGTGGTGATGTGAGAGGCTGGAAACTTTAGATGTTTCAATGCTGCTATAGTAATGATGTTACTAGACAAGCCAGTGTCTACCAACACCCTCTTATATGGGATCCTATTGACCCATGCGATAACGTGCAGGGGTGGATCTGCCATGTCATCAAATACTGATTTAACTTCATCTTCTCAGAAGGTGATGACTGGCTCCGTACATTGTTTTACATGTTCCATGAAGTTATTGAAGGAATTCACTTCGTGAGGCTGCAACTTGATGGGTTTCAAAATCTCCATGAGAGCCTCCCGATGGGGTGCTGATTGCTATATAAGCTCATATATGGAGAGCCTAGCCGACGTGGTCTGCAAACTCTATGTGAGTTTGGTCCGTATCATGACCTCGGGTCTACGCGGAGGCAACTGCACAGGGTTTTGTTGAGGTTGCAACATTGGTGGAACTTCTCTTGTAGCCGTCGCAAGGGCAACAACTAGGTATTTCTTGTTCCTGGTCACTATGCTGATCATTCCCACATAACCTTGCATGGGGAGATTTTGTCGCACCTCATTGACCTAAAGGGGTTTTGCCTGTACCTCATGGGCAGGCAAGGGATCTTTGAAGACTCCCATCTGTTGGTTATTTGGCACTATGGGGTTGTCCACTACCAATGTTTTATTATCAATTAAGTCTTGTATTAATCCCTTGAATTTCCAACATGCATTCAGGTCATGTCCCCTTCGCCTGTGGAACCTACAATATAAATCCTCTCTGTATCCCTTAGGCTTGGGAGCGTTAGGATCTATGGTTTGGATATCTGGAAGGGTGATTAAATTTGTCGTTGACAGGCAGTCAAATAGGGAGTCCCTAGACTCTGTATAAGGGGTAAATTGTTGCCTAGGGTGACGCTGCTGATTTTGCTCCTATTTTTGATTTTCTCTTTCATAATTATTAGGAGGCACTGCCTGATAATTAGCCTTTTGAGGCTGTATTTCTTGTGCAGGCTTAGGAAAATTTATCACAACTTGATTAACTGCAACGGGTTTTGGTTGCGTAGTCCCTGTCTTAGTGTTTTTGTTCCACTCTTTATTTTTAGGTTTGGAAATTTTTCCATCCTATATTTTGATCTCTTCGATAACCCTGGCTTGCGCCAGAGCTTCTTCTAAGGTGGCGCATTGCTGTAGCTACAATAGCCAAGAGATTGATCATAGACAACTTCATGAAAATATTTGTGTGAGGTCAGACATAGGGGGAAGGTAGGGTAGCTTAGAAAGTAGAGCCCTCCATCAATTCTCATAAGCTGCCATTATCTCTTCCTCATATTGCCTGAGGTTGGCCAGGTCACTCAGTGATGCCTTCTTCTTGGTGTTGAAGGCAAAGCATTCAAGGAACGCATCCACTAATTGATCCAAGTTATTTATGTTGTGCTTCGACAACTGTGTGAACCAATCCGAGGTAGGGCCTACGAATGTGGTTATGAATGTCCTCAGCAACAACGCATCATTATGCTGAATGCCAAAGCATTGGCTCAAGAATCTTGTCACATGCTCTTAAGCATCCTCTTCACCCTTAAATACTACCAGCTAAGGCAACTTGAAATGTTCAGGGTAAAGAGGTTTGGGCACTGACGGATGCACTGGTTGACTGCGGAGTTGACATAACCTGGGCTTTTGGTGCCCATAATCTTTGGTATCCATAGACTCCAAATGCTCTAATAGCACTTTGTATGCATCGAAAGATTTAATCTCTTCCTCTTTTGTTTGCTCCTATTGTGAGTTATGGGAGACTGTAGGCCTATGGAGGGGTGGCCGAATAGCACCCCCTCCACCATGATAGTGCGTTTCGACCTATTCTATTTTTGGTTCATACTCCTTGTAAACTTCCTAAGGAGTCTTTGGGCGAGACCTATGACCCTGAGTGGGTCTCTGTGGAGGGTACCCATCATTATTTTAGGGAGTGGCCTCCCTCTCAGGTCTATGGGGTCTCGAAGGCAAAGTTTGACGAGGCCATGGAGACCTATCCTGCACCAAGGGATTATGCCTCTCATATTGTTCTGTCTTTTGAGTGCGAGGGGTTGGAACCCTCTCAGGAAGTTTGTAAAGCACCTCGTCCGCTTTGTGTTGAATGCACTCTTTGTTAAAGTGGTATAAGTGCTCTAACTGCTAATGATCTTGTTGAAGCCACGTGATTTGGGCTTGGCGAGCGGCATGTCTGGCGACTGCCAGGTCAATTTGGTCTACCATCTTGGGTTTAGGAGGCTTGAATGTTTCTCCTATGTATTTTCCTTGGTCTTGATTATTTGAGATTTCAATGGGTTGCTTCCCTATGTCGAGGTTGGTAGCATTTACTTGAGTCTCTGGCCTCGATGTGTGACCATGGTATCTAGTAGGTGCAGAAGTGCAAGGCTCCCACACTATATATTGCTCTCAAGGAATTTTATGGTCTTCCTCATACTCCCTTTCATGGGTGTGAAGGGGGCGGGTAGAGTTAGCTTGCCCTATGTGGAGAGCCCTACACTCTAGGTTTTGTATTTCAGTTCTAACAATGATGGGAGGGAAAGGAGAGATGCCATAGTCACGTTGTCTCTTCTCATGGGCACTGTGCCTCTCTAGAACTTCGTTGCATAGTGGCCACTCATATCTAGCCTCTAAAGGTGGTCTTCTATTTACATTGAGTGCCACATGTAAAGCTTCTTCTCGAAAGAGGCTGTGTTGAACGGGCGTGTCCCCCAGGGGGTATCCCTATAATTCCACCTTGACGTGGAATGATGCGGACTCTCTTGTGTTCCAGACCGCCAAGGCTGTATGGCCAAGTCCTCAGGGCTAAAGCGAAGGTGACTTGTGCCCGCTCCTTGTACACTTTCCGTAGCTTCTGCCCTTGATTGGGCTTGACTATGGGTGCACACCATTGTGGTGTTCTTCTACCAGCTAAGCAGATTTTATCTCTTTTATGATTTTTTTGTTACACTACGCAAAAATGAACACACACATACACAAACGATGATTATCTCTTTTAAAGATTAATGGTGTGTCCTAAATTGATTTTAGTGCATTTTGATGATTTTGTTTTATTTTTGAAAGTTTTGAAGAACGTTTAAATGCATAATGAAGGCTCATATAACTCCTATAAATGGTCACCCCTTCAATATACCATTGCTCGACCGATATACCAACCTCTCTATATACCCGCCCTCATGAGAGGGAAACTATAGGTATGTGAGAGCATATGGTACGTGGAACATAGGCGATACGGAAGGGGGATTGTCTTGTTAATGACACCTACCATAGAAGACTTATCCTTGCACACTGGGAATCACCCTAATGACACTCGATCAACTTTCATCAGGATTTATGCCTAACAATAGTGACCATCGGGGTAAATGGATGCAAAAATCAAGCCAAGGTGGTGATGAACCCACGGTTGGTCTTGATAAAGGGCTGGGGTCTTATGACCAGCTCCTTGGTTTAAAACCGCCACATGATGTGTGTGTGCTTAATTTTATTAAAAATGAAAATAAGTAGAAGCAACTAATTTCCTTAAGAAGGGAAAATCGACAAAAACAAAAACAGAAGAAGCAGAAAATGACAGGAATAGTTTAGGATCCTTCCATTTTCTCTGCCTAAACCTGCTATTTTTTATCTTTGGCCCTTAAAATGTATAGACAAAAATTCATCCTTTTGTGATATGAATCCCAAAATAGAATTTGTCTCTGTCTAAGATGAATTAGAATTCATCTCAGGGTCAGATGAATTATAGTAAGGTATTTGCCACAAGCAAAGACGAATAACAGTCAGAGCTCAAACAATGGTACCTGTAAGCACAAATCACAAATTTTCAATCAGTTTCTCGATCTTAAAAAACTAGGGGACAGAGTCCCACCGTGATCGCCACTAAAAGCATGATATTCTGGAAGTTTTGAAAGGAAAACTATTGTGATGCATCCAAAATCAAACAAACGCTTAAGTCCTAGAATGTGAAAAGCATGAAATGAAAAAGATGAATTTGAAATGAGATAAAATAAAGTGTAGAAAGCACAACCCTTTTTATTTAACTCTCTTAATCTCGGTTATAAATATGCCTCCTCCCTTTTCAGGGGCTAGGAGCGTTAAATGAATTTTTGGTTACAATTATGACTTGGTATTCCTCCTTTCGCGTGCCCACATTTGAAATGGGTGGGCCAAAGTGTTGCCGCCGCTTGCATTGATGAATCCTTGATTCTTGTTGTTCTTCTTGCGTTCAAAGACACAACAAATTGTTAGTAGCACCTATGACAAAAGATAAGGCATTTTATCCTAAAACCAATGGGAGATGCATGCGTAAGGTTAGCTAAATTGATAAATAAAATGATTCCAAAGAACTTGCAAATTTGGTAGAAACCAGAGATCGTTACCAAAGGGCCACTGTCATCAAAAAAATCAGACAAAACTTCGTCGATTCACATTCAACTATAATTTGTCCCTAGTTAGGACGAATTCTACTGTAATTCGTCCCTGGGTAGGACGAATTCACCTACGACAAAGCACCGTGGTTATGCTGCTCAAATGTCACGTCTCGAGATCTCCAAAATACTTGCAAACATAGGGGTTAGCTAATTGGGGGCATTTTGGGATGACCCAGATGGTCGGATTTCCCCAATTTGACCTCCATCAATGAGAATTTGACGTCGCTACCTGCAAGTTAGAGAAGACCACAAAAGCAACAAACGTGATAATATTTGATCAAAATATTATGAAATTGAAATTATAAACTATCTAAACAACATAGAATGGAATGGAATCTAAACAAATGATAAAATAACAAATTAAAATAAAACTTAGAAAGTGTGGGGCACCCAAGCGGGCCGCCCACCGTTAGAACTTGATTTCAGCACCAATCCACTTGGGATGGGCCCAAAATATTTTGTAATGGGTTGTCGACGAATTGGTAGATCAATGTGGTCAAATGTTAGGTTTTGGGTTCGGATCCACACTTCCAAAAGCCACCCAATAACCTCTCTTGCAAAAGAGATCAAGGATGTGGAAGAGGTGAATCAAAAAGGGTGCAATGTGGTGTTCAATTTGGCAGCACTTCGTTGCTTGAAAATGCCTCCAACTTGTCTTCTTTTGGGTGGGAAAGTCCACCAATTTATAGACCTAGGGGGTCTCTTTGGAGGGGCATGCAGGGGTGCCATGTGGTGGCCATGCCTTCTTAAGAGGGATGATACTCCTCCCTGACTTGGGATTCTATGACTACCCTTGTGACAGTCCTCTAACGCCCAATATGCCCACCTACATGCACATGTAATGCAGGAGGCAATAATTGACTGTCTTCGGCTGCCACTTGGTGCCATTCTTCTTTTTGCCCGTTGAACCTGGAATTCATCCCGACCCAGGACGAATTTAGAATTCGTCCCTAGGTGAGACAGATCCCAATTTGAATTCATCCTTAGGAGGGACGGATACTGAGCAAAGGGCCTGAATGTACCAAATTGTCTTTTGACCTTACAAAATTGCTACAAAAGTGGTTAGGACCACTGTTTAACCTCTGAGGGCTGCCTTGGGGGTTGTGTGTGTCAAAGCGATCAGTGTTTGCAGTCACATAATCAGATTGGTGTTGTTTTGGTGTCTACAAAATGAAGTCTTGAAACCTTTCCCTAGTAAGTTTATTGTGTTTTACACATATGATATTTTTTTGTTTACCAAGGTAAATTAAGAATACCTAATGTAACTAAGGTCAGTTTTGTAAAATTCAAAAGAGAGAGAATCATTAATTAATTTAAAGAAATGTAGTTTTATGCAAAAGGAATTAGTATACTTAGGTTTTCTCATATCTAAGGATGGTTTACAGATAAATATAGCAAAAGTAAGGCTATTATGAATTGGTTATTGCCAAAGAGTATGCTTGAAGATAAATGTTGGAAATTTGAGCAAGTTTTGTTGTCATTGATGTCAAGAGATTGTTGTTTTAGTTTTTTCATCATTAATGTCATCAGGTAGTTTTTCCAAGAGGCAATGAAGGTTTTAAAAGGAATAGGATATAATATATATTTTTAATATTATATGCCTAAAGAGGCCTAAAAGTTTGAAGACCAAAGGAAGAAGAAGTAGGTTTAAATCAAAATAATATTATTATAATATTTCAAGCAAAAATATGAGGTGAAGAAAACAAGGTCCAAGGATTCATTAAAAATAATTTATCCTCGAAAATATCCATTGAGCAGTTTGCAAAGGATTTAATTTAATTTATTTAAATTAAAATATTTTAACCTATAAGTTAAAATATTAATTTAAATAACTATGGGTGGCAAAGTTAAAAGGCTAAAAATTAAATTTATAATTCAAAATTTGATATTTGAATTTGGGTCGATGTCAAGCACAAAAGGATAAGGTGTA
Source organism: Wollemia nobilis (assembly GCA_028583015.1). Classification (NCBI taxonomy): domain Eukaryota; kingdom Viridiplantae; phylum Streptophyta; class Pinopsida; order Araucariales; family Araucariaceae; genus Wollemia; species Wollemia nobilis. The sequence goes on along the minus strand of JAQPPZ010016925.1, from coordinate 197,175 downwards.
TTTAAAGGGGAAAAAAATTTTAATTTCCTTCATCCATGCATTCGATGCTAAGGTTAGGCTAAAAAATGTGTGCTTCTTTGTGTGTAAGAAAAGGCTTTCACAAACTTTAAAAATATTTGAGGGCAAACGTTCATATAAGTGCATGTGGCATGGCCAAAGACTTTGCTAAATGGTGGCCAAGACTTTGAGAGCATAAATGGTGTCCACGGGTTTGCTAAGTCTCTCAAGGACAAAGGTTGGAGTTTTGAATCCCCACACGACCGTTTGATGAATAAGGAAATTTTATTATTTTTGTTCATTGAATTTGTGGAGGTATAAGAAGGGGTACATGAGTTTAGGTTCTTGTGTGGGTGTGTGGTCCAATGGTTGCCTAGCCTTTGGCTAGAGCACCATGATGGCAATTGGTCACGGGTTCAAAGAGTGGCCAAGGTGAGCACTATTATTTTAAATGTGGGCTAAAGGTGTATGAGGTAAGCACATTATAATTTTTTCTTGTGATTTAATTATGCCAAGGTTTGGTAAGAGCATAAGTTATTAAGGCCACGTGACATTTTATATAGCATCTTGGGTGAAAGTTAGGGAGTCATAAGGTTATTTACAATATTTTATATATTGTTTCTTGGAAAAATAAATAAAGGTTCGAATTATAAGGATTAAACAAGGGATTATTTTTTATAAGACGAATATTATTTTTGGAGTTTATAAGTTATTTATAAAGGAACTTGGTCTTCTATGCATTGAATAGTTTGGAGTTAATAAAGAAAATTGATTTGTATGTGTTGAGTGGTATTTTGATAATATTGGAGATAATAAGGTGTACTTGAGACTTGATAATTTTTGTATGGTGATTTAATTTTTGAGGAGAATATTTATGGATATTTTGAGATATGTTGTTGCTATCTTACCTTGAAATTGGTAAACATGATTTGATTGTGATTGAGATAGGTTTTGAAGACATATCTCCATAAAAAAAAAATGTATGGGCACATCTTCCTTTGTTGGATTGAATGTTGTGAAATGCAAAGGTGGATTAAAAAGGATTTTTTGATAAGTATTGTTAGAAATATTTGAGTAGGTTTTCATGTGCATGATTTATGAATGTTGAAAGATCATGAGTATCATTGTTATGTTATATTGAGAACATCTTGAGATAGGGTTTTTGAAACATCATGAATATCATTATTATGTGAAATTGAGAACAATATTGAACTAGGATTTGTAAAATAACATGAGTATCATTGTTATGTGAAAACTGGAATCATCTTGAGTCAATATTTGAGTTCCAAAGTGTGGTTTATTGGAAGTATAGTGAAAAAATTGGTTAGGGTTTGTAATAAAGTGTATTTCATTGAGTATATGGTTTAGTGAAGTTGATTGAGCATTATTGATTGAAAGCATTGGAGTGATAGTTCAATATTTGTGAAACAAATTATTCTTTACTTTTGAATTGAGTTGAGAGAGAGTTTGAAAGTGATAGTATTTTGTTGAGTACAAAAATTAGTGAATGTAAAACATATTGAGTCTCTTACCATTCTCTATATGTTTTTCTAGTTAAATAATATTCTTATTGAAACTTGTTTGTGTGATTGGAGGTTTTCTAAAAGATATCAAGTTGAGTTTTTGTATGCAAGTATTACAATTGTTTGGATAAGATTTTATGAAAGCTTATGAGAATATTTGAGTAAGTCCTAGAGGGGACTTAAGGAAAGAGTTGAGTAATATTTTGTGAAAGCTTAAGGACATATTTGTGTGAGATTTTGTGAAAGCTTACAAGAAGATTTGAGGTAAGTCTAGTGAAGACTTGTTGAGCACATTAGACAATTTCTAGAGAGGACTTGTTGAGTAGATTGGACAAGTTCTAGAGAAGTATTTTTGATCATATTTGAGGTAATTCATAGTGATATCTTGTTGAGAATATTGGATAAGTTCTAGAGAGGACTTATTGAGCAGATTAGGTAAGTCTTGGTGAAGACTTGTTGATCATATTGGACAAGATCTAGAGTGGACTTGTTGAGCGGATTTGAGGTAGGTCTTATTGAAGACTTGAGAGTAGATATTAACAAGTTCTTGAGAGTACATTTTATGGATATATTTGAAGCAAGTATTTGAATAGACTTGAGATTAGAGTTGATTGATTGATTTGTTCAATATTTGAGTTAAGGCTTGGGGTAGATCTAGTAGAATTTATTTGTGATTGGATCAAGCTTTGTTTTAAAGCTTGAGGACAAATTTGAGAACAATGTTTGGTGCAAATTTGAGGGTAGATTTGTGCTAAACCAATCTTGTGAGAATATTTGTGCTAGATTGAAGGATAATATTTAGTGCATATTTGAGAAAGAGATTGAGCAGAGCTAAGAGCAATATTTGGAGGTGACAAAGCAGAGGATAATAGTCTCTAGTGTATAAATATCCATTAGCCAGAGTAGTGAGGATAGAGGTCTTCTGAGTGAGAACATATATATTTTGTTAAGAGATATCCACAAGCCAGTGCAGTGGAGGCAGTAGTCTTCTAGAAGATCATCAGCCAAAGCAGAGGAGAATGAGTTCTTCTATGGATAGAGATCCATTAATCAATAAAGCTGAAATATTTCTCCTACGGATAGATTTCTATGAACTTGATTAGGATATTGGTGTCTCCTTTGGATAGAGGTCCATAAAAATTGTAATAGGGAAGGATTCCCAATAGATTTTTTGAGAAAATTTTAGTGAAATATTTTCTTCGTGGAGTAGCCCACATTGGGTGAACCACGTTAAGTTATTGTCTCGATTGTGTGTGATGATTTATGAATTGCTTTGATTACTGTTGTTGATATTGCCATTGCTATATTGGATAATATTGTTTGAGAAAGAAAAGTAAAAGTTGGTCTTATACTGGTCACCCCCCTTATCAGTATAATATTGTGTTTTTCAATTGATATCAGAGTGAGTTCCTTCAAAAGAGTTTAACAGCTTGAAGGAAAAGCTTACAGGAACACAAATGGATTCTCAATGTTGATATTCAAGAAAATAAGGCACCATTGTTTGGTGGGAATAATTATGCATTTTGGAGTGTAAGAATGAATATTTACCTAATGGTACAAGGAAATGATATATGGAATGCAGTTGAGGATGCGTACACACCACCAACTACTCTGCCTATAGTTAAATATGGTAAGTGCCTACAACTAAATAATTAAAAGGCAATGAATGAAATCTTAAATGGTTTACATAAATAAGAGTTTGCAAAATTTATGTATTGCACATCAGCAAAATAGATTTGGGAAAAGATATAGAAAATATACGAGGGAGACAAAAAAGGTCAATATGGAAAAATTGCAAAATCACAAGAAAACAGTTGAAGACCTAAATATGAAGGATGACAAAAAAATTTCTACATACTTACTTTGTGTGGATGAGGTTGTTAAATCCATGCAAGAACATAGGTTTAAAGTTGATGAAACATATGTTTGTCAAAATATTTTAAGGTCACTCCCTAAGAGGTATAGTGAGAAATTTTCAGCCATAGAAGAATCAAAAGATATTGAAGCTTTGAAAAGGGATGAGTTACATGGAATTCTCACAACTTTTGAGATGAGAATAAAAGAGGAGCCTATTCCCTAGAAAGAAGAAACCTTTAAAGTTACAAAGAAGATAAAGGATGAGAAGTAAAATTTAGGTAATGAGTTATCCAATTATGAAGAAGTAAACTATGGAAGAAGGAAAAATGACACAAGAAGGTATAAAGGTAAGAAATCTGTTAAGCATTTTAAGTGTGATAAATATGATCACTATGCATCTGATTTTACGAAATCTGGAAATAGTTGTGGTGATGAGAAACAAGATCATTAGAATGGGGAAGGAAATAAATATAGGTATCAAAATAAAAGCAGGAATGAACAAGGCAAGTAAGGAAAGAATTTTTTCCAAATGTATATGAAGAGTTTTTATGTAGATAATACAAGTAATAAGTCAAGTGATAGTGATGTAAGGTCTTCAAATAATGAAGAAGAAAAATTATATTTCTGATAGTAGAAAAATAAAATGTTAGGAAAAATATAAAAATGGAACCAATAATTTTCAAGTGTTTTAGGTATGGTAACTTTGGTCATATTGAATATAATTATACAAGGAATGGGTTTAGTTTCAATGAAGACAAATATGAATATGATCTTGAAGTTATAGAAGAAGAAATTATTCTTATGGAAATAGAAGAAGAAGGAAGTGCTCCTATTGAAGATGAATTAGAAATGAATGAAGATGATATAAAATATAAGGAATAAAAAATTGAAAAAGAAGGAGAAGTTGATCTTGAGGGTGATCTTATTTTTTCTCTTAAGGAATTAAGAAAGGTAAGAAAGCAGAACTCAAAAATCAAGATTCAATTTCAAGAATGTGATGAAGAGAAAGGAAAGATTATAGAAGATCTAACCAAATCAATAGCTAATACAAAGATATTTAAAGAGAAGTTAAATGCAAAAGTCTTAGAATGTGAGAGATTAGCGAATTAGGTAGCTTAGCCAAGTAAGGAAGTAAAAGAGTCTAAATATAAGCTACATAGGTTTTGGAGAAGATCGAAGAACTTGGATAAGATTATCAAGGTACAAATATCTTCATAAAAAAATATAGGACTTGGTTTTGAAGAAGAACATAGAGAAAAAAGAGAGGAGTCAATCACAATCTCCAAATAAGAAGAAGGTTCAAAAGAAGAGAGTATAAGAGAGAGTAAGACTTTTGAGGATAAGTTGGAAAATAAAAATTTTAACATGGAAAAAAATAATACACAGGTAAGGAATAGATGGAACAAGAAGTAACATAGGAAAGAAGAGACTAAGAGACCAATGGGTTCAAGGCAAGTTTTATTTAATGCATGTTGTTTATAATATCACAAGTTTGGACACAAAGCTACGCAGTGTAGGAATATGGTTTCACCAATAGAAATTTTGGAAATGAGCATCTCTTTTAAGGATGTTGCTACTCTTGTAATCAGTTTGGTCATAAGAAAATAAATTGTAGGGTTCATGATAGGAATAGATATGGCTTCATAGATAAGAACTTCAAGATATTTGCACCTTCAAGGAACCATAACATTAAGTGTTATAAGTGTAGTAATGTTGGGCATATGGCTAAGTGGTGTAGAGCAAAATTTTCAAAGACAAGTAGGAATAGGAACATTCAAAGGAATTAGAAGGATTAGTTGAGGAAGAAGGTGGATAAAGAAAAATATCAGTGTATTCTAGAAGTAAAGATACTATAACCCCAATATTAACCATACCAAAGAGAGCAGGTGGGGAGGGGACTGAGCTAAGAGTCTTATCTTTAGCCCTAAGTCCCAAAGGTGGCCCTTTTCCATTGATGTCAAAGGGGGAGATATTTGAGTTAGGGGGAGAGCATTCAGTCAGGGGAATCAGTTTCTTAGGGGGAGCAAAACTGAAAAAGGTAAAAGAAATGGTTAAAGGAAAAAGGGTTAACATTAATGACAAAGGGAGAGATTGTTGGAAATTTGAAGAAGTTTTGTTGTCATTGATGTGAAGATATTGTTGTTTTAGTTTTGTCATCATTAATGTCATTAGGTGGTTTTTCCAAAAGGCAAGGAAGGTTTTAAAAGGAATAGGATATAATATTTATTTTTAATATTATATGCCTAAAGAGTCCTAAAAGGTTGAAGACCCAAGGAAGGAGAAGCAAGTTTAAATTAAAATAATAATATTATAATATTTCGGGCAAAAGGATGAGGTGAAAAAATGAGGTCCAAATCGAAAAGACCCATTGAGCAGTTTGCAAAGGATTTAATTTAATTTATTTAAATTAAAATATTTTAACCTATAGATTAAAATATTAATTTAAATAACTACGAGAACCAAAGTTAAAAGGCTAAAAATTAAATTTATAATTCAAAATTTGATATTTGATTTTGGGCTGATGTCAAGTGCAAAAGGACAAGGTGTATTTAAAGGGGAAACAATTTTTATTTTCCTCCATCCATGCATTCGATACTAAGGTTATGCTAACAATCGTGTGCTACTTTGTGTGTAAGAAAAGACTTTCACGAATTTTCAAAATATTTGAGGGAAAATGTTCGTATAAGTGCGTGTGGCATAGCCAAAGCATTTTATACTATTGGATAGCATAAATGGTGGCCAAGGGTTTTCTAAGTCTCTCATAGGGTAGAGGTTTGAGTTTTGAATCCCCACATGATCATTTTGTGGAGGAAGTTCTATTTTTTTTGTTCACCAAATTTACGACGACATAAGAAGTGGTGCACAAGTTTAGGTGCTTATGTCGGCGTGTGGCCCAATGGCTACCTAGCCTTTGGCTAGAGCACCATTATGGTAATTGGTCACAGGTTTGAAGCACAGCCAAGGAGAGTGCTATTTTTTAAAACGTGGGCCTAAGTTGTTTGAGGTAAGCGCATTATAATTTTAGCTTGTGATTTAATTGCATAAAGATTTAGAAATAGCATTGCATATTGGGTGAAATTTAGGGATTCATAAGGTTATTTGAAATATTTTATATTTTGGTGCTTAGAAAAATAAATAAAGGTTGGAGTTATAAGGGTTAAACAAGGGATTAGTTTTTATAAGTTGAATATTATTTTTGGAGTTTATAAGGTGTTTATAAAGGAACTTGGTCTTCTATGCATTGAATAGTTTGGAGTTAATAAAGTAAATTGATTTGTATGTGTTGAGTGATATTTTGAGAAGTTTGGAGATAATAAGGTGTACTTGAGTCTTGATAATTTTTGTATGGTGATTTAATTTTTGAGGAGAATATTTGTGGAGATTTTGAGATAAGTTGTTGCTATCTAACCTTGAAATTGGTAAATATGATTTTATTTTTATTGAGACATGTTTTGAATACATATATCCATCAAAACAAAATGTATGGGCACATATTCCTTATGAGTGAAATATTGTTGGATTGAATGATGTGAAATGCAAAGGTGAAGTGAAAAGGATTGTTTGATAAGCGTTATTGGAAATGTTTGAGTAGGTTTTCGTATGCATGATTTATGAATGTTGAAAGATCATGAGTATCATTGTTATATGAGATTGAGAACCATATTGAGCTAGGGTTTGTGAAACATAATGAGTATCATTGTTATGTGAAATTGATAATTATCTTGAACTAGGGTTTGTAAAAGAGCATGAGTATCATTGTTATGTAAAAACTGGAATCATATTTAGTCAAGATTTCAGTTCCATAGTGTGAGTTGTTGGAAGTATATTGAAACACTTGGTTAGGGTTTGTAAGAAAAGTGTGTTTCATTGAGTGGATGGTTGACTGAAATTGATTAAGCATTATTGATTGAAAGAATTGGAGTGATAGTTCAAGATTTGTGAAACAAATTATTCTTTATTTATGAATTGAATTGAAAGAGAGTTTGAAAGTGATAGAGTGTTTTGTTGAGTAAAAAACTTAGTTAATGTGAAACATATTAAGTCTCTTACCAATATATATAGGTTTTATCTTATTAAAAAATATTATGAGTGAAACTTGTTTGTGTGATTGAAGAGATTTTTTGAAAGAGATTAAGTTGAGTTATTGTATGCAAGTATTGCAATTGTTTGGGTAAGCTTTTGTGAAAGCTTGTGAGCATATTTGTGTAAGTCCTAGAAGGGACTTAAGGAAATATTTGAGTAAACTTTTGTGAAATCTTATAGATAGATTTGTGTGAGATTTTGTGAAAGCTTACAAGGATATTTGAGGTAAGTCTAGTGAAGACTTGTTGAGCTTATTAGACAAGTTCTAGAGAGGATTTGTTGAGTAGATTGGATAAGTTATAGAGAGGACTTGTTTAGCAGATTTGAGGTAAGTCTTACTAAATCTTTTTTGAGCGGATTAGACAATTTATAGGGAGGACTTGTTGAGAAGATTATGCAAGTCTTTGTGAAGACTTGTTGAGCATATTGGACAAGTTCTAGAGAGGACTTTTTGAGTAGATTTGAAGTAGGTCTTAGTGAATACTTGAGAGAAAATTTAGCAAGTTCTTGAGAGGACTTGTTGGGGATAGATTTAAGGTATGTATTTCAAGAGACTTGAAAGTAGAGTTGATTGATTGATTTGTTCAAGCTTTTATTTAAGGCTTGGGGTAGATCTAGAAGAATTTATTTATGATTGGATCAAGATTTTTGTTAAGGCTTGATTACAGATTTGATAACATTATTTGGTGCAAATTTGAGGGTATATTTATGCTAGACCATACTTGTGAGCATAATTGTGCTATACCGAAGGATAATGTTTAGTGTAATTTTGATACAGAGATTGAGTAGAGCTGAGAGTAAGCTTTGGAGGTTATAAAGTAGAGAACACTAGTATCTAGTGGTTAGAAATATATTAGCTAAGGTAATGAGGATAGAGGTATTCTGAGGGAGTATAGAGGTCTTCTATGGAGAGATGCATAAGCCAGTGTAGTGAAGGTAGTAGTCTTCTAGAAGATCACCAACTAGAGCAGAGGACAAGGAGTTATCATATTGATAGATATCCATGAAACAAAAAAGAGTAAAGAGTTATCCTATGTATAGGTTTACATGAAGTTGATTAGGGGATTGGTGTCTCCTTTGGATAGAGGTCCATAAACATTGTAATAGGGAAGGATTCCTAAGAGATTGTTTGGGAAAATTTTAGTGAAATATTTTTTGCATGGAGTAGCCCACATTGGGTGAACAATGTTAAATTTGTGTCTCTATTGTTTGTGATTATTTATGCATTGATTTGATTACTATTGTTGAAATTTACATTGATATATTGGATAATATTGTTTGAGAAATAAAATTAAAAGTTGGTATTATATTGTTCATACCCCTCTTAGTATAAGCTTGTGTTATTCAACAAAAGCATCCATGGTTTGACAAGAATTTACAAAAATTTCATTCAAAATTTTAGTAGAATATGTACTCCAATCATGGAAACAATGAAAGGAGGAATACGTGAATTCAAATTTATGGACATAGTACAAAGGAGATTTCAAATTTTGAAAGATAAAGTCATAGAAATGTTGGTTTTGGCATTACCATATTTTAATAAAGTTTTTCAAGTAGATTTTGATGTAAGTGGAACTATGATTGGAGGTCTATTGAAGCAAGAAAGTATACCCATTGCTTATTTTAGTGAAAATTTGAATGAATCCAAGAAGAAATATTTAGCTTATGATCAAGAATTTTATGGTATTGTGCAAACACTTAGGAAGTGAAAAAATTACCTATTACTAAAATAATTTGTATTATTTACGGATCACCATGCTTTGTAGTTCATTAATAGTCAAGGAAAATTGAGCAAAATATATATAAAATTAATAGAGTATCTCCAAAGTTAATCATTTCTTTTAAACATAGAATTGGTAGTTCAAATTAGATAGTATATACCTTGAGTAGAATAAGTTTGTTTATGAATGTAATGAATATCAAAGTTGTTGATTTTGATACAATGAAAGAGCTTGGTGTTGATAATTTTAACTTCAAAGAATTTTGGATAATGTGTAAGAACCATACTATGGGAGATAGAACACTATGCATTGATTAATTCATCCAAGAGAGATTATTATTCAAATAACAATGGTTATTCATAGCACAAATATCAATAGGATAGAACATGATAAGATAAAAACATAGTGGAGGACTTTTTGGACATTTTGGAGTAGATAAACCCATAGGATAACTTTGTGCAATTTATTATTGATCAAGGACAAATGAAAAGGTAAGATAATTCATATAGTGTTGTTGAGTTTCTCAATATGTAATGGGGAGAATCTAGAACACTAGGTTGAATCAACAATTATTGATACTAGAAAGGCCATGGGAAGATATAAGCATGGAGTTTATCCTTATATTATCATGAACACAATAGGGGAATGATTCAATTTTTATTGTTGTTGATATACTTTTGAATATGGTACACTTCATACTTTCAAAAAAGGTGAAGGATGCCATGCATGTTTTTGATTTGTTCTCTAGAGAAATTATTTTTTTTTTTGAAAATTTTGAAAAAACTTGTATTAAAACAAATATCAATTACAAACTAGGAAGGAAACTTTCCCATCCGAAATCAAAGAGAACACCAGCTTACAATAGAAAGGAATATTTGAATTGGGGCCAAATCTCCTAAACCGTTAACTAGCTGACAGGGGGATCATATTGGTCAGTAGATGCAACTTGTTGTGAAATCTTGACACTCTTACCCTCTTCTCTTTTTGCTGTGAAAATGCAACATGTCACGATATCATGACACTTTTCTCCTTTGGGTGTGAAAATGCAACATGTCATGATATCGCGACACTTTTTCCTCTTCTGTCCGAGACATTGCAGCATGTCGCGATATCGTGACACTTTTATCTCCTTTGGCCACGACACAACAACATGTCGTGATATCATGACACATTCTCCTCCTTGGGTGGTGGCATTGCAACATGTAATGAAATCGTGACACCTTTTCCTCCTATTGTCACGACAAAGCAACATATCATGATATCATGACACTTTTTCTCTGTTGTCCGTGATGAAGCAACATGTCGCGAAATCGTGACACTTTTTCTTTCTCAACCGTGACAAAGCAACATGTCATGATATCGTGACACTTTTTCATTCTCGGCCATGACAAAGCAACATGTCATGATATCATGACACTTTTTATCTTTCGACCGCGACGAAGCAACATGTCACGATATCATGACACTTTTTCTTTCTCGGTCGCGATGAAGCAACATGTCGCAATATCATGAACCTTTCTCTCTTTTGGCCATGATGAAGCAACATGTCACGATATCACGACCCTTTCCCTCTTTTTGCTGTGACCAAGCAACATGTCGCAATATCATGACCCTTTCTCTCTTTCGGCCGTGACCAAGCAACATGTCGCAATATCGTGACATCTTTCCTCCATTGACCACAACCAAGCAACATGTCACGATATCATGACATCTTTCCTCCATTGGCCATGACCAAGCAACATGTCACGATATCATGACATCTTTCCACCCTTGGCCGCGACCAAGCAACATGTCACTATATCATGACACCCTTCCTCCCTTGGTCGCGACCAAGCAACATGCCGTGATATCACGACAACTTTCCTCCCATGGCTACGACCAAGCAACATGTCGCGATATCGTGACACCTTGCCTCCAGTGACCATGACCAAGCAACATGTCATGATATCATGACAACTATCCTCCCTTGGCCGTGATGAAATAAAATGTCATGATATCGTGACAACTTTCCTCCCTTGCCCGCGATGGAGTAGCATGTTGCGAAATCATGACATATTTCCACCCTTTACTTTTTCTTTGTTCATTAGTTCAGGGACCTTTCAAGACCCTGCCTAATCGCCTCGTCCTTAGTAGCCATGTCACTGTGCAACTGAACCCCTACCTCCTTCTCAGCACCCATATTAGCTAGGAAGTCAGCCACTTTTTTTAAATCTCTACTCACGTAGACTGGAACCACATCATATAATTCTCTCCATAATTCCTTAATTTGGGAGATAAGAATCCTCAACCTCCAAGATTTCAAGGCAAAGTTCCTCATGCAATCTGGAGCTCCAACAATTATTTGGGAGTTAGATTCGAGAATTATCCTCATGTGGCCCTATTTAACTGCCCAAATTGAAGCATATTTGATAGCTATAGCTTTTTTTTCATTGTTTGTAGCTCTTCCCAAGCCTTACAGTTCCCAATAGAGCACTGATCCAACATGATTTTGACAGACCACTCCAATTTTGGCTCTACCTGGGTTGCCTTTTGAAGCTCCATCAGTATTAATTTTAATCCAACCATCTGGGGGTGGTTTCCAACTAGCTCTAATATGTCCCTCTTGCACTTCAAGTCCTTATTCCATTGCCCCAATAACAACCTGAGTTTCCTCTTTAGCATAGACAACCACAGTTTTAGTAACTTTGCTCCATATGACCTGCCAAACTCCATCTATCAAAGAAAAAGTTTCTCTAAATATTCTAGCATTTCTCTCCAACCACACTTGCCACAAAATGAAGTTTAATCCAATATCCCAACCAATACGAAGAGCTTTAGATTTAAATCTACCCCTCTTCCATATTTCCTAGATATTAATCCAGTTCAAGTCACCATTAACTTGAATTTTAAAACATGAAAACCATCTCTTCTAGATCTGGCATGAGAAATGGCACTCAAACATCAAGTGGTCAGTTGTTTCCTTGCTCTTGTAGCATAAGGTACATTTGGAAGGACCGATGATTCTTTTACATCTGAGATTATCAAAAGTGAGAATTCCATTGTGCATGAACTGCAGGCAAAAAAGTTAACTTTCGGCCAACATTTGGAATGCCAAATATTTCTCCAATCCTCAACCTGAAAAGTATGTAGGGACAGCTCTGGAAGGATCTTATCATATTCGTCCTTCATTGTGTAGACACCAAGGCTCCCATAGCCCCAAGATAATTCATCCTCCTCGTCTCTACCAGTGAGAAATATTTTTGTCAATATTTTAGTCATGATGGGTGCCAAATCCGGAGGGATTGGAATTGGCCACTCATCCAACTTCTTAAACTACTTAAACTTGTAATCCCCCATATGACTAGTGGTAAAATAGCTTTCAATTTGGATCCATCCATTGGTTTCAATTGTTGCTTTTATTAGTTGCAATTCAGGAAATTCAACAATGATAGGAGGGTATTGATCCCAAGAATCTCTCCAAAAATGAGCCTTCTCCCCTCTCCCCACTTTCCAAAAATAATCGATCTTTTACTACCTGAGATCCTAACTTGAGAGCCTACCACACTAAGGATCCAGTACCATCCAAAGGGAAATGACCCACCTCATTTGGGTTAACATTTCCCAAATATTTACTGGTTAGGATTATACTGAAGAAGGAATTTAGCTGGGAAATCCACCTCCAATAAAGCTTTCTAGCCAGAGCTTTATTATTAATCTTAGATCTTCTCAGACCCAAACCTCCTTTTACCTTGGACTGGGTTACTTTGTCCCAACCAACTAGGGCCTATTTCCTCTCTCCTTTAACTCCTTCCCATAAAAATTTTCTAGCTGTCTTGTCCAACTCTTTCCAAATAGTATGTGGGGCAGCAAGGATAGAGAATTTATAAATTAGCATGGCTTGAATGACTGACTGTAAAAAAGTTAATCTACCCCCATAGCTTAACCATTTGTGAGACCAATGATTAATTCTATCCTTGATACAATCCAAAAGATTCCTCTAGATATCAATTTTTAGTTTTTTGAACTGCAAAGGGACCCCCAAGTAAACCACTAGGAGAGAAGTCATTGTGAATCCCAAGATCTCTAAAAATCTGTCTTGAAGCCTCTAATCTAGATTGAAAAAGACCACTTTGGATTTTTTATCATTGATGACTTGGTTTGTAGCCCTAAGGTAGACACTAATAGTATCTCTGATCATTCTTGCTTCCCTGAAGCTGGCCACTCCCACCAATCTAGTATCATCCACAAACTATAGGTGAGTCAAGACTTCCTCACCCACCTTGATACCTGTTAGCAAACCTTGTTGTCTTTTCCTCAAGAAAATCCTACCAAGGCCTTCAGCCAATATGAGAAACAAATAGGGAGAGCAGGGATCCCCTTGATGAATGCCACGAGTGGCTCCAAATGGTTGTGAGGGGAGGCCCTTGATTAGCACTGAGTATGTCAGAGTAGAGACACAATTCATGACCCATTCTATCCACTCTTGAGAGAAACCAAAGGTTTTCATCATATTAGCCAAGAAGCTCCACTCCACCCTATCATAAGCCTTTGACATATCCAATTTTATGAACATTCCTTTATTACCAGATGTTTGCATTGAATGGATTGCCTCCTAAGCTAGAACCACCCCATCCAGGATCTACCTACCCTCAACAAAACCCCCTTACTCAGAGGAGATAATGTTATGTAAAAGAGGTTTTAGCCGCTCAACCATTACCTTTGTGATTATTTTATAAATCACATTGCATAAGGAAATAGGTCTAAAATCTGAAATATGAACCCCCTTCTCCCCTTTGGAATTAAGGTGATGAAAGTATGATTCAATGCTTTAAGAATTCTTTTATTACCTCTGGAATCCTCTATAATAGAAATTACATCCTCCTCTAAGTCATCCTAGAAGGCCTGAAAAAACTCAATTGGAAAGCCATCTGGACCTAGAGTTTTTTTGGTGCTCATTCCAAAGACCACATCGTTCAGCTCCTCTCTATCAATGGGTTTGAGAAGGGACTGGTTTTCTTATTTAGAGATAATAGAAGGTATGACAACAAGAATGTCGCTCTGAGCCTCTTCATATTGCACCATACTTTCCTTAAAAAGTTTAGAAAAATAATCCATTGCATGGGAATGCATACCTGGAAGAGTATCAAAGGAGTGTCCATTCTCATCTTGAAGGGATTCCATGTTATTCATCTGTCTCCTAGCGCAAGCAGTTCGATGAAAAATTTGGTATTTCTGTCACCTTCTAATAACCAATTGGTTCTTGCTCGCTGTTTCCAGATGATCTCCTCTTGGTTTTCAATGTCCTCAACCGCTTTATGCAAGACATAATCCTCAACTTTGAGCTGCTAAGTAATTGTTCCTTCCCTAAAGTGTTTTTGAACCTCATCCCATTTGGCCACCAAAGGAGCTTTTTGGGCCTTGAAGTCTGTCTTGTTAGCTCGCCTCCAAAGTTTCAGTTGAGCTTTGACATAATGAAGTTGTTTGTGGAATCAAAACATTGTTGTCCCATAGGCTGGGCGGCCTTCTTCCCACCACTGTGGAATTTTCTTTTGAAGTTCCTCTTTTTGTAACCAAAAATTATCAAATTTAAATGGTTTGTTATGCTGCCCTGTCTTAGTCCCTCCTTCCAAAAAAATGGGAAAGTGATCTAAAATAGGACCCTCCAAAATCTAAAATCATGTATTCCATTTTACAAATGCCTCCTATGAAACCAAAAAATGGTCTAACTTTACCTTCCTACTATGTGGCTCCCTCCTCTTATTTGTCTAAGTATAGTTGATTCCAAGGCCTTTGATATCCACTAAGTGTAAAGCCTAGACTTGAGCAATCATAAGTCAATCCCCTGGGTCCAAAATTGGGGTTCCCCATTCCTGATATCTAGAGGATAATTTAGCATTAAATTTGAAAGCACGAGATTCCGGGCAAAGGAAACACTAATTGCGATGCAACCAAAATCAAATGCGCTTAAGTCCTAGAAATGTAAAATGCATGAAACGAAAGAGACGCATTAAAACGAGATACAAGCGAATGGAGAAAACACAGCCCTTTCATTAAACTTTCTTGATCTCTATTACAAATACGCCTCCTCCCTTTTCAGGGGCTAGGAGCGTTAAAAGAATTTGATTACAATCACTTAATGTTCCTCTTTCCGCGTGCCCACGATTGAAATGGACGGGCCAAGATGATGCCGCCGCTGATGTTGATGAGTCTTTGACCTCTGCTGCTCCTCCTGCGAACAAAGAAACAACGAAGATGTCGATAGCACTCGCTGCAAATAAAAGGTGTTTGTTCTCTAAAATCATCAAAATATGCATGTAAACACTTGCCGAAATCGATAGACAAAATGAGTCCAAATGGCCTGAAAATCTGACGAGAGACAGAAAACATCACCGAGAGGGCCATCGCCACTGAGACAATTGGCCAATCTTCCTTCAACTGGAATTCGTCCCCGGCGGGACGAATTTCGACCGCAATTCGTCCCCGGGTGGGACGAATTCTTCCGTGTTGAAAAAGCCGACCTACTCGTGCTCCAATGTCGACTCTCGAGACCTCCAAAACGCCTGCAAACAGAGGGGTTATGTAATTGGGGCCATTTTGGGACGACCCAGATGGTCGGATTCTCCCAATTTGGCCTCTATCCTCGGGAATTTGATATCGCCACCTGCAAGTTAGTGAAACAACAAAGCGACACAAAACATACTAGAATCTGATCAAAAGTTATGAAATTGCAGCTATGAGTTAACCAAACATAATAACACAAAATGCAACCTGAAAAAATAATCTAGAATGCTCTAAAGAATGGAACTTAGAAAGTGCGGGGGTGCCCAAGTGGGCCTCCCACCGTTGGCACTTGATTTTCGAGCCAATCCACTAGGGATGGGCCCAAAACCTCTTAGGATTGGGGGGTCGGCAAATTGGTTGGTTCAGGTGTCCATGTGTTGGATTTGGGTCAGGTTCAAGCTTCCAAAAGCCACCCAACAACCTCCCTTGCAAAAGAGATTGGTGGATGCGAGAAGGTGAACCAAAAGGGATGCAAGTGGGTCTTCAACTCGGCAGCACTTCGTTGCTTGAAATCTCCTTCAACCTCTTTTTTTTGGGTGAGAAAAGTCCCACCTTTTATAGACCCATGGGGTCTCTTTTGAGAGGGAAGCACAAATGCCATGTGTTGGTCATAGGTGCCATGTGGCAGTCATGTCTTCCCATGAGGGAGGGGAGTCCTCCATTGACTTGGGCTCTCATAACTGCCCTTGTGACAGTCTTCTAACGGCCTATCTATCCACCCACACACGTGTGCGAGGCAGGAGTCATCAACTGATTGTCCTGGGCTGCCACTTGGCACCATTCTTCTTTTTGCCCGTTAAACTTGGAATTCGTCCCTGGGTGAGACGATTTTAGAATTCGTCCCCGGGTGAGACGAATTCCAGTTAGTATTCGTCCCTGGGTGAGACGAATATTGAGCAAAGTGTCTAAATGTGCCAAATTGCTTCCCGACCTTACAAAATTGCTATGAAAGTGGTTAGGACCACTGTTTGACCTCTGAGGGCTGCCCTGGGGGCTGTGTTTGTCAAAGCGATCAGTGTTTGCAGTCACATAATCGGATTGGTGCTGTTTTGGTGTCTACAGATGCCCCTTTTTGGGATGCGTTGTGCATGGCACAACGTCGAGCAAAAATAGATAACCAAAGCACTAATGATTAGGGTTTCTTGGTAACCTAACCAACTTTTGATGCCCCAAGCATGGAAAGGGCATGCATTCTTGAATCCTTGCTTCTGACGAGCTAAGGAGTTTGATTTCAAGTGTTAACCTATTTTGGTGAGGTGTGACTTGAACTTAGACATTGATCAGTCATGAATAGGCGAAGGGCATTTTATCCACAGGGGAACCTTGTGTTCATGATTCACGAAATGCCAAGTGTTTGATTGATTTGATTGTTGCTTGTTTACTGCCCCAAGCAGGAGCGTGATTGTCTTTGTCAATGATTCTTTGAATGCATGTCGTTTTCCTTAATTGGGTGTGTGATTGTTGATTGGTGACTAAGTGTGACTACCCCCTCAAGCGACGAATCGATGAGGGAATGACCTTCGTGAGCAAAGCGACGAGTCGCTTGACCCAAGATGACTTGTGCAAGGGTGCGTTTAGAGGGTTTACCGTTAAGCATGTGCAATTTTTCCAACATTTGGACCTATTTTTGGTGGGTGTTAACCCTTTTGGTGATGCCGTAATGAGGTGAAATCATCGAAAATCTAACTTCCCGTGGAGCGGTCCGGCTATTATAGCCTTCTTGGGGAAGTAGGAGAGCGATAATTTGAACCCCGACATCGATTTTGTTTGCCCAGAGGTTAAGTGCAAGAGCACTTGTGTCTGGCAATGTTTATTGCTGTTTGTTTTTGTTGAATTTTGTACTATTTTTTGTTGTTTTTTGTGACGCGTTTGGAGATGCAATTGTCGAAAATCCGTCTTCCGTGGAGCGGTCCGGCTATGGTAGCCTTCTTAGGGAGTATGATAGTGACAATTTGTGACTCCAATGTCTATTTTGTATGGCTTGGATGTCAAGTGCAGTAGCACTCTTATCGGGCAAATTTATTGTCTGTTTTTAGTGCATTTTTTATCATTTTTTGATGTTTTTGAAGTGCTGGTTTGAATTCGTCCCTGGGTGGGACGAATTCCAGCTGTAGAATTCATCCCTGGGTGGGACGAGCGCTAACCGAGCGTTCGTCCCATTCAAGGATGAATTCCAGCTCAAAAGGCCTATTTAAGGGCCAAAACTTGCATTTGGGCTCATTTGTGTCATTTTTTTCTTTCGATTTTGGAGCTCGGGAGGAGGAGGTAATTCTGCGAGCGAAGCGCTGCTGGAATTCTCTCCGCCATCATGAGTGCACAAACCGGTTCGAGTGGCGAGCCGAAGCGAAACTCGTAAGTGTCTTCTAGAGCTTATTTTTGTTTAAAATGCACTTATTTTATTAACTTGTTTTTGTGTTGCCGTTTTTGAAAATTTTAAGATTTGAAATTTTAAACTTAGATTCGAAGTTTAAATTTTATTTTTTTTATAGGATTAGGTCCATGATTTTTTTTTTTTTTTGTTTTTTTTTTTAATTTTTGTGTTTTTTTTGCAGTTGTTAGGAGCCGGTACCGTGTACCCACTGCTTTCGCTGAGGCGCGGTTGGCACTGACTGATGCTGACTGGGAATGGCTTGATGCCCTTGGGCTCAAGCGTGTGTCTCGACTGGAGCCTGTGGTCCCGGATCAGGCCTATCTGATGGCCCTGATCAGACTTTGGGATCCTCGGACCAACACGTTCCATCTTTCGACAGGGGAGATGACTGTAACTTTGGAGGATGTCTATCGGTTGCTTCGGATTTCGATAGATGGACTGCCTATTAGGACATCACCGTGTGATCAGCGGACTGCTATACTTACGAGATGCTTTGGGCATGGGGAGCGGCTGGGTGTAACGAACCCAGTGGAGACAGCTGAGGTGGACTGCCAAACTGGCGGGATTTTGGTTGGTTGGTGGCAGGAGAGGGGGTGTTAGGAGTGAGGCACGCATTCTTGATGGGCCTTATTTCTAACATGCTTCTCCCTGATTCGTCAGGTGCGAGGTTCCCGTGGAACCTGCTGGATTTGGTATGGCAGTTGGTAGAGTGCCCGATAGAAGCACCACTGATTTTGAGATGGGGACAAACATTGTTGGCACAGCTCTACGAGGAGCTGTATGCGGTCCGCTGTCGACAGCGAAAGGGTGTCAGTTGCAGTTATCTGCTGCAGTGCTGGGGTTGGCAGCACATAGCAGTGGAGAGGCCGACCGGGTTACCGTGGATGACTCGGGCGGTGATGGAGGATGAGGAGATTGGTTATGCAGTTTTGTGGCGGCGGTCTACGGAGCAGGGGCAGAGTCGGCGATGGGCAGGTGTCGTTGAGCACTACACTGAGGCCTTTTCTCGGCTCACTCCAGGGGAGGTGTTTTGGCATCCCTATCGGGACTGTCCAGCCTAGCCTGAGGCTGGAGAGTGGCTCCGACGGGTACGCAGGGAGCGGTGGTTGACTGGGAGGCACGGGACGGAGCATGAGTTCTTTTCATATATCCGGGTTACACGACAGTTCGGTGTTCGCCAGGGGTTGCCTAGTGAGCCCGTGGTCTATCGGAGGCGGGGAGATGAGAGGGGGTTAGAGCCACCGGTCACTGCGCCATTGGGCGAGGAGTCCGATGTAGTGATTGGTGTCCCGGACGTGGATGACGTCGGGACTACCACCGAGTATGACTCGTGGTGGGTTTTACGGCGATGGAGAGGAGAGGGGCCACTGGGAGGCACGGAGGCGGCAGTGGAGGATGCTGAGGTAGCAGGGTGTGATTGGGGGGCTCCATTGGATGATGCGGACATGGTTGATGTGGGTGATGAGGCTGTAGACTTGGGCGTTCCGGATCAGCCGGACATGCAGGACGTGGAGGAGCAGGGGGAGCCCGAGCAGGGTGCTGCTCCGGCGAGTCCTGTGCGTCCGGCAGTTACAGAGGAGATGGAGTCTGAGATACATGCTAAAAATGCGTGACTGACAGAGCTACTGTGGATACGGGATCTGGAGTTGGGGGATGCACGGGGAGGGGGAGACTTGGGAGAGGGATCTCCTGCGGGCCCAACTAGCAGAGCGGGATAGAGTTTTGGCACAGCGCGATGATGCATTGTCTTACTATCATCGACGAGAGGCAGAGTGGTGTCGACACCGGATAGACTTGGAGAGGGAGGTCATCCACCTTGGTGGGCGACTACCTGAGCCTTCGGTCAGTGGATCTTCTTGCCGGATGAGGGATAGTGCGATCGAGCAGTCAGCATCATCTCGTCGCCGACGATTAGATGAGGGAGGCAATAGCAGGCATGATGCGGGGGTTGGCAGTAGCCGCCCTACAGGGTCCCATAGGACCCACACCATGGGGGATAGTTCTCGTCGCACTGATCCTACGTGATTATGGTGGTCGATGCTTTAGGATGAGTTTTTGGGTATGATTTCGGGGTCTCGAGGACCATTTTTGTAGCCTCACGGGCATATTTTTTGACGATATATATATATATATACCTGTTTTATTGTGGTTATGTACATGTGATGATTTTATATTTGTTATGCATGATGGCTAATGACTATGGATGTATGTATAATTATCTTATTTTGATGAATGCTGATGTTATGATGAGTGCAAGTGTTTTTGATTTCTTTTATGTGATATGCAAAGTGAATGAATGGAATTTTGTGATGATTGGTTATGGCACCATAGGCTGTTTAAGATGCTTTTTATTGTTATGGTGTATGACTCTTGTATGGATATATGTGGTTTTCTATTTTTGTATTTTCTGATGGTATTATAAGGATGATAAGCAGCGCAGATGGTTTAGGAATGTATGTAAGGTTTTTTGAGATTCAGACAGTTTTAACTCACTATCCATGACTGTACTTTATCTTACAAGACTTTTGGACAAGGTATGAATCGGACTTGTTTTTGACCAAGTTATTTTACATCCCTGTGTGTGCAATTGAGTTCATTTAGTGGTATTTGTTAGGATACCGCCGAGTGCCGATGGGCTTTCAACCGAACCTGTACTGAGGATCACCTAATTAGCTCCACGAATTCCTTTGTTGTATGTACTAAGATTAATCTACGGTGTAATCCAGGATGCCATAAGCTAGCTCATCCACATGCAAACATTGATCTGTACGCAAGTTAATGTGACAGATATATCGTCATGCGGGAGGTTTACTTCATTACCGATAGGCTATCAACCAAATTGGTACTGAAGCTTGCCTTATGACCTATAGAATGCTGAGAGTTCCAGGGATTCAAGGTCAACTCCCTTCTTTTCTTCAATTGTATTGGGATACTTGCTCATTTGTAGTGATGAGATCACTATTTATTTTGATTTGTTTTTCTTTCGAGCAAGGGACTGGGGATATGGAGTGACGAAAATCACTGTTGTTTTTGCCTTTTGATGTGTGCACTGTAGGTTGTCAAATTTTGGAGTTTTGACATTTTGCAAATTTTTGGTGTTTTGCAACTATTGAGAACTTTAGGGATTCTTAGGGAATTGGGTAGGGAGGATGCTTGTCCTTTTGCCAACTCTCAGCATTCTAGGGGTCATTCGCACAGGGGGATGATCAAGATAACCGTTTCGCTTGTGGTGACCTAGATTACTTTGCAGGTTTCATCTTTCGTTCACACAACTTGGGAATTTTTAGTGTTTTAATTTGTGTTGGGATGTTACGTAACAAGGTGTATTTCAAGTATGACTCTACCTTCGTAAAATCTATTCGATTTGATACATTACATGGTTAAAGAGGAAAATGATGACTGAATCACTGAAACTCTTGGTACATTTACAGACCACTGACTGTAGTGTGGTAAAAGTTATGCATGGTGTTTTTGTTGTTTTTGTAAAATGGAACTATGCGGAACAAGATGGACTAGCAGAGCAATTGCAGCCTATGGTGCCTTTGACCTATACAACCACAAATATGCAATGTATGGATGCAATGCTTAATGCAGCTACATATTTTTGTACTTTTGATGGATTGATTTTGTGAATGTGAATATGCGATGCTAGAGGAACTCTCTATTGATGAATTTGACCAAGCGATTGCGATAATCGTTGGAGCTTTTTAGGTTTGACCAAGTGATTGCGATAATCCTTGGAGCTTTTTGGTGTGACCAAGTGATTGCGATAATCCTTGGAGCTTTTTGGGTTTTGCCCAAGTGATTGCGATAATCCTTGGAGCTTTTTGTTTTGACCAAGTGATTGCGATAATCCTTGGAGCTTTTGGATTGACCAAGTGATTGTGATAATCCTTGGAGCTTTTTGTGGTGACCAAGTGATTGCGATAATCCTTGGAGCTTTTTGTTTTGACCAAGTGATTGTGATAATCCTTGGTTTTGTTGTTCATGATTGACATTGCGATAATCCTTGGAGATTTTGGATTGACCAAGTGATTGTGATAATCCTTGGAGCTTTTTGTGGTGACCAAGTGATTGCGATAATCCTTGGAGCTTTTTGTTTTGACCAAGTGATTGCGATAATCCTTGGAGCTTTTGGATTGACCAAGTGATTGCGATAATCCTTGGAGCTTTTGGATTGACCAAGTGATTGTGATAATCCTTGGAGCTTTTTGAGGATATGGCTTTCTTAGATGTGGAATGGTCGCAAATGACTGATATTCAAGGGTTCTGTTTCCTTGATACCATCAAGAGAAGCTAGCCGGTATGTCCCGGGTCCTATTATGCTATCAATGACATATGGACCTAACCAATTTGCCATGAATTTGTCCCTCATGTGGGACGGCAAATTAGAGTTTTGTTGGTTTTCCTTCAGAACCAAATCACCAACCCGAAAGTCTCTTAGGTGAACTTTCATGTTGTATGCTTTCTTAAGCCGCTCTTGATAGATACGTAAGTGCTCGAGAGCATTAACGCGTCGTTCGTCAAGCAACGTAAGTTGGTCTAACCGGGCTCGCCGCGTAGTGTTATCATCGATGAACTCCTGCATTGATATGCGGAGGGAAGGAATTTCCAACTCGAGAGGCATTACTGCCTCTGAGCCATACACGAGCGAAATGGAGTTGCCCTAGTGGGCGTCTGAATGCTAGTGTGATAAGCCCAAAGGGCAAGTGGGATTTGTATGTGCCAATCCTTATGATCTGTCTGCGACTCGTCTTTTTAAGGATGGCGACTAGTGTTTTATTTGATGCCTCTGCTTGCCCGTTTGCTTGCGGATAATAGGGCGTTGAAAAGTTGTGCTGAATTTTGTACTTTGTGGTCAAAGCACGCACGTCTTTGTTCTTGAATGATGGCCCATTATCCGATATTATTTTGGATGGAATACCAAAATGACATATGATGTTATGCAAGATGAACTCCACAATGCGGGGTCCTTTCGTTGAGGTTAACGGAATTGCTTCCACCCATTTGGTAAAATATTCTGTGGCCGTTATGATAAACGTGTGACGGCCTGACGATGCCGGGGAGATCTTTCCGATTAGATCGAGGCCCCACTACGAAAATGGCCAAGCATACTGGACTGTCTGTAGGGCCTGGGAAGGTACGTGCATCAAATTGGCATGATGTTGACATTTCACGCACTTCTTGACATATTCGCAACAATCTCGCTCTAAAGATGGCCAATAATAGCCCATGCGAAGAATGCACTTTGCAATGGCCATACCACTAAAGTGACCACCACATGTACCGTCGTGCGCTTGGGCGACTGCCCAAGTAGACTCTTGCTGGTCCAAACAACGAAGAAGAATTCCGTCATAGCTTCGACGATACAAAATGTCTCCTATCAAGACATACTTAGCCGCTTTTTGCTTGAATGTTCGTTTTGCGGCGTGCATCAATCCAAAGGGAAGATTACCTAACTTGAGGTAGTCTCTTATGGGTAAATACCAGTCCTATTGATCAAAAACCTCGACAGTATGAACAGCCAATCCCTTTCGAAGTTCTTCCCTAACAAATGCTGAATGGGATAGAACTTGTAAGAATAGCGTTGTGTTGCTATTAATGGGAGTGGGGGAGAACAAGGACCCCCAATTGGCACGTTTCAGACGATCTCGGATTCGAAAGAACTTATCCGAGGATGGTTCAATCTGGATCATGTGGATTCCTGGCATCAAGTCTGAGCTTGCACGCTCTATCACGGATTGCGATAAGGTTTTGACTTGAATAGTTGTCATATCACCGAAAAGGTCTTGCGGGATTAGTGACCCCAAAGAGGCCATTGTGTCCGCAAAATGATTCGATGATCGAGGGAGTGCCTCGATGTCATACCACTCAAGTTTTGCCAGGAATTTGTCCACGAGGGCTTTATAGGCCTTCAGAACTGGGCATTTGCATTGATATACCCCTTTGACTTGATTGACTATTAACAACGAATCACCAAAGATATTCAATCGTTTGATGTTCATGGCGATTGTTGTTTGAAGACCTAGGAGCAAGGCTTCATATTCTGCATTATTGTTGGTGCACTGGAAGTTTAATTTAAATGACAGGGGCATTGGAGCGCCCTGCGGTGTGAAGAATACAATTCCTGCGCCACCACCTTGCTCGCATTTAGAACCATCGAAGAACAGGGTTATGTCGGCCTGTGACTCAGGCTCATCAAAATCTGGCGATTCTGAGACATGGAAGACCCCATCATCGGGTAGTTCTATGACCAGAGGCTGATCGTCTTCAAGAGGAGCCTCTGCTAGTTGATCGGCTATGACTTGTCCTTTGATAGATTTTTGCCCAATGAACTCAATGTCAAATTCCGTCAACAACATGATCCATTTCGCCGTGCGACTACTATGATAAGTACGACTCATCATGTATCGCAATGGATTCTCCTTAGACACAACATACGTAGTGTTGCTCAAGCATGTAGTGGCGTAGCTTTTTGGTAGCAAACACCACTGCCAAGCAGAGTTTCTCAACGTATGCATAGTTAAGTTCGTAATCGACCAGGGTGCGGCTAAGATAGTAAGTAGCCTGTTCTTTGTGAAGTTCATTCTTTTGGGCTAGCATGGCGCCCAGTGCCACCTCAGTAGCTGAGATGTATAAGTAGAACGACACTCCTGGTCTAGGTGGTGCCAATACTGGCGACGAAGCCAAGTATTGTTTGATTTCGTCAAAGGTCGATTGGCACTCGTCATCCCAGTGAAATGTAACTCCCTTGTGCAATAATTTGTTCATGGGTCGGCATTTGTCAGATAATTGCGCTATGAAGCGTTTAATCGACGCGACCTTTCCTTGCAGACTTCTGAGCTGCTTGATAGTGTTTGGGGGAGCCATTTCAAGGATTGCCTTGACTTTCTTTGGGTCCACTTCGATGCCTCGTTTTGAGACTATAAAACCCAAGAGTTTTCCGGATGTGACGCCAAATACGCACTTCTTGGGATTCAGTCTCGACCTTATGCTCTATGAGGCGATCGAGAATCTTGCTTAAGTCACCGAGATGATCTGAGCGCAAAAGAGATTTGGCTAACAAATCATCCATGTAATCTTCCAAAGTTTTGTGCATGTAATCGTGGAAGATGTATGTCATGGCACGTTGGTAGGTAGCGCCAGAATTTTTAAGGCCAAAAGGCATGACCTTATAACAAAATGTCCCCCAAGGCGTTGTGAACGCCGTTTTAAGTTGGTCTTCGGGATTGATACAAATTTGGTTGTATCCCGAGAAGCCATCCATTAGGGAGAGCATTTCATGACCTGTTGTAGCGTCTACTAGCGCGTCGATGCTTGGCAAGGGGAAATCATCCTTAGGACTCGCTTTGTTTAGGTCTCAAAAATCGGTGCATATGCGAATCCTCCCGTCGGGCTTCTTGACGGGAACCATGTTGGACAGCCATGGCGGATAATCCACGCAGATGACAAACTGTGCATCCAACAGCTTTTGTAATTCGTCTTTGACCATCAAGGCCACTGTTGGGTGCATCTTGCGTAGTTTTTGCTTTACGAGCTTGATTGTCGGATCAAGCGTTAAATTATGCGTGACTAGCTGCGGGTCTAGTCCCGGCATGTCTCTGTATGACCATGCAAAAACCTCCTTCTTCACTTTGAGAAGGGTAATGTAATCGGCTTGCTCTTTGGGGGAAAGACTTACCCCCAACTTGATAATCTGTGGATTCGTTGGGTCTAAGCCGATGTCTACGTCAGTCATTTCTTCGACTGACATGTGGGATCCTTCCTCCAACTGATGTGGAGTCGGGATCAAATGGATATCATTGGCTGAGTTTAAATCTACGTTTGGAACCTCGGGTCCCTCTTCAGCCTGAAAAATTTCTTGAGTTGTCCTTGGGGTCAAATGAGGCATTTCACCGAAAGGCCAGTACTCTGATGGTGATAAAGGTGAATTGACGCGATCCCAGTCGATGGCATCTATGTCTAGATGCAATGACCGTGTTGGATCGGCCGGATTGCGGATGGGTGCGGTCAAATCAATGGAGATCATGTGGATGGAATGAATTTGGTCTCCAGAACCGCGGGTGTGATAGCTCGATTCTTTTAGATGCTCCCTATACTCTGGATCTGGCTCTACGGGAACGGGCACGAATGGATCTTCCCTAGGTGCGAATTCGTCCCTATTTGCGAAAAGGATGGCAGGGTCTTTTCTCGGCACTGGTGTCATGATGGGATCTCGAGGTGGACGATGCTCATCTTGAATTTGGAGCCATGGATCCAATACTTGGTCCCACCTTGTAGGGTCTACCCACCATTCATGCCCTAACCGTATGCCCATCTGTCCCATTAGATCTTCATGGGTTAAAGCATGGTGATGTCATCGCGCATGTCTGAGATAGTCCATTTCAGTCTCATCTTCTGAATCACTTTCGAAGACCCAAAAATGTTCATCCTCTTCAGCAACTGTTGCTTGCGGCGTTGAGGATCCTCCTTGTTCCAGCAAGTTAATCTGGTCCCATTGTGGTTGTTCCACTCTTGGTGGAGGGACCTGATTCTCTTGATGCTGTGTTGTTTCATCTGGAATCTCTAAGGGGAACAACTTCAGAAAGATGTCCGGTAGCCGTTGGTTTTCTCTTTGAGGACCACTGTCCGAACTTTCGCCTCTCTCTAGCAAAGGAGAGGGATTACTGCTGTTTCCAGGGGTGTTTGTTGACCATGGGAGGTAGTCTCCCAATGTGTATTCTGTATTTGGATTGGCATAAGGGTCTAATGCCAATCCCCCCTTGTTGCCTATTTCTAGGCCTTGCATATTTTCAACCAAGATGTCTAATGGCAGGGGATGGTTGAACCCTACCCCTGACTTGTCATATGGCATCTGATATCTTGGTTGGCAAAGGATCCGCATCCCTTGCTCATATCTTCCTAGCCCGTATCCATGCCAATTGCATTGGCCGAGATATTTTAGGGCAAAATCTGGGTTTGACAGATAGTTGATGTTTTCAACAAAAGGCTCTTCGTCTGCTTCCTTTTGTTGGCATGGTTCAAGACCATGATCAAGGCCCCCATACACGAAATTTGTCTGGTTTGGAGGGTAGCCTAGAGGAACAATTGTCCCTATGGGAAGGCGAGGTCTTCCCATGTCTTGTACTGACTCCAATGCTGGCGTCGCCACAACATTTTGTACCAAATATTCCCCCAAGCCCGTACTGGCCATTTCAACAGTGATTGTTGATGATTGGGTGGGAGGAAATGGTAGTCCTTCTTGACTCCATTCCATGTTTGGTGTTTCAGGAGTCTTAGTTTCTGTTGTGCTGGGTGTTTTCTCCGTTGATACCGTTGAGATTGTGGGCAACCTTTCTTCCAAGGGTTTAACCTCTTCCACGATCTGTTTTCCCTTGTCCTTCTATTGGGCCATGATAGGTGGCGTTGATGATGAAGGAGCAGGTGATGAGGTCTCACCCGGCCGGGATTTTGCCTTGTTGGCCACCGGTGGTGCTCGCGGTATCGGACCTCTGTTTAGATGGATTTAATTGAAAATCCAAATGCGTTGAAGGGAGGGTCGATTGAGGCATGAATTGTACCGCATTGCAATACTTGAAGGGCTCTAAGTCCATTGGGACTACATGTATTTCTCCCTCATAAGCATACTTTAAGCATTGGTGGGCGATCGAAGGGACACACTTCATGTCCCTGATCCAAGGCCGCCCTAGCAAGTATATTATAAGCCATTTCGCCTTCCAACACATGGCACAGTGTAGGTATTGTCTTTTGTCCTACCTGGATAGGCAGAACAACAGTGCCGACTGTCGAGCATATTGCATCGTTGAAAGCTCGCAGTGTGTACGTGGAGTCTGTGATGTGAGAGGCTGGCAGCTTCAAATGTTTTAAGGCTGCAGTGGTAATGATGTTACTGGACGAGCCAGTATCTATCAAGCACTCTCTTGTACGGAATCCCGTTGACCCGCGCGATAACGTGCAGGGGTGGATCTGCCATGTCATTCGATATCGTTTTGACCTCATCTTCTCTGAATGTGATGACCGGCTCCGTACATCGTTTCACATGTCCTACGAAGTCGTTGAAAGAATTTGCTTCGTGGGGCTATAATTCAATGGCTTTTAAAATGTCCATAAGAGCTTCCCTATGGGGTGCTGACTGTTGAATAAGCTCGTAAATGGACAGCCTAGCCGATGTGGTCCGCAAACTCTGCGTGAGTTTGGTCCGTATTGTGACCTCGGGTCTAGGCGGAGGCAATTGCGTTGGGCGTTGTTGAGGCTGCGATGTTGTCGGAACTTCCCTCGTAGCTACCTCGGGGGCAACTGCTGGGTACCTTCTGTTCCTTGTTACTATGCTAATCATTCCCACAAATCCCTGCGTGGGAAGATCCTGTCGCACCTCGTTAATCTGGAGTGGTTTTGTCTGTGCCTCGTGGGCAGGCAAGGGGTCCTTGAATACCCCCATTTGTTGGTTGTTTGGCGCGATGGGGTTGTCCACGACCAATGTTCTATTGTCGATCAAATCCTCGGACTAGTTCTTTGAATTTCCAGCACCCATTCAAGTCATGTCCTCCGCGCCTATGGAATCTACAATACAATTCTTCTCTGTACCCCCTAGGCTTGGGAATGTTAGGGTCTATAGTTTGAATTTCTGGCAGAGTGACTAAATTTGCCGCTGACAAGCGGTCAAATAAGGAATCCCTAGACTCCGCATATGGGGTGAAATGTCGTCTAGGGCGACGCGGGTAATTTTGCTCCTGTCTTCTATTATCTCTTTCATAAGCAGGAGGCACTGCCTGGTAATTAGCCTTTTGGGGCTGCGTTTCTTGCACAGGCACGGGAACATTTATCGCAACTTGGTTGACTGCAGCGTGTTGTGGTTGCGTTGTCCCGGTTTTAGTGGTTTTATTCCACTCTTTCTTTTTAGGCTTAGCGATTGCGCCTTCACCTATTTTAATCTCTTCTATGACTCTGGCTTGCGCCAAAGCTTCTTCTAAGCTATCGTATTGCCACAGCAACAATAGACCAGAGATTGATTTTAAGCAACTTTTTGCGAACATCTACGTGAGATCAGACATAGGAGGACGGTAGGGTAACTTAGAAAGCAAAGCTCTCCATCGATTCCCATATGCTGCCATTGTTTCCTCCTCAAATTGTTTGAGGCTCGCCAGATCACTCAGTGATGCCTTCTTCCTTGTGTTGAAGGCAAAGCGTTCAAGAAACGCATCTACTAATTGATCTAAGTTGCTTATGCTGTGTTTGGGTAGTTGTGTGAACCAATCCGAGGCAGGGCCTGCGAATGTGGTTATGAATGTTCTAAGCAACAATGCGTCATTATCTTGGATGCCGAAGCATTGGCTTAAAAATCTTGTAACGTGTTCTTGTGCGTCCTCTTCACCTTTAAAAACTGCCAATTGAGGCAACTTGAAGTGCTCGGGGTAAAGAGGTGTAGGCACTGAGGGATGCACCGGATTACCGCGGAGTTGACGTAATGTGGGTTTTTGATGCCCAGCAGCTTTTGTTTCCACAGACTCCAAACGCTCCAATAGCGCTTGGTATGCATCGAAAGATTTTATTTCTTCCTCTCTTGTTCTCTCTCGTTGTAAGTTATGATAAACTGGAGGCCTATGGAGGGGTGGCCGAATGGCATCCCTCCAGCCTTGATGGGGACTTTCAACATATTCCTCTTCTGGTTCATACTCCTCGTAAAATTCTTGAGGAGTCTCTCGGGCGAAACCTATGACCCCGATCAAGCCCTCGCTCGAAGGTACCCATCATTGTTTCGGGGAGTTGCCTCCCTCTCGAATCCATGAGGTCTTGGAGGCAAAGCTTGACGAGGTCGTGGAGACCCGTCCCGCACCAACGGATTATGTCTCACATATTGTTCGGCTCTTTGAATGCGAGGGGTTGGCTCCCTCTCAGGTAGTTTATAGCGTAGCTCATCCGCTTCGCGTTGCATGCGCTCTCTATCCAAGCGGTGTTGATACTCTATCTCCTGATGACTTTGTTTAAGCCGCATGATTTGGGCTTGACGGGTGGCATGTTGGGCGACTATCGGGTCAATTTGGTCTACCCTATTTTGCTCAGGAGGTTCGAATGTTCCTCCTATGTGTTTGCCTTGATTTTGATGATCTACAACTTCAAGGGGTCGCTTCCCTCTGTCGAGGTAGGCGGCCTGTACTCGAGGTTCTGGCCTCAAGGGGTGATCATGATGTCCAGCTGGTGTGGAAGCGCAAGGTTCCCACGTTGTATGTTGCTGTCTTTGAGGAATGCGATGATCTTCCTCGTGCTCCCTCTCATAGGTGTGAAGGGGGCAGGCGGAGTTAGGTCATTTTGTGTAAAGAACCCTACGCTCTAGATTTTGTCTCTCTGTTCTGATGTGAGGTAAAGAAGGGATACCATATCCACGTTGTCCCTCCAAATGGATGGTTTGCCTGTCTAGCGCTTCGTCACGCCGTGGCCACTCATGTCTAACCTGAGAGGGCGATTCTCTGTTTACCTCAAGGTCTACATGTAAGGCGTCCTCTCGAAAGGGGCTGCTTTGAATAGGCATACCCCACCGAGGATTCTGAATTGGATTCTTTTGTAGGTTAGACCGATAAGGCGGTATGACCAAATCCTCGAGACTGAAGCGAAGGCGATTCGTGCCTGCTTCTTGTGTACCTTCCGAAGCTTCTGCCCTTGATTGGGCTTGGCTACGGGTGTACACCATTGCGGTGCTTCTATGCTATCTAAACAGATTTTTATCTTGTTTATGATGATTTTTTTTTTTTGTCTACACTAAGCAGAAATAAACACACACATGCGCAAACCGTGATTATCTCTTTTAAGGATTATTGGTGTGCCCTAAACTGGTTTAGTGCATTTTGATGTTTTGTTTTGTTTTTGTAGGTTTTGAAGAACGTTTAAATGCATAATGAAGGCTCATATAACTCCCAAAATGGTAGCCCCTTCAATATACCAACCAGATCCGATATACCAACCTCTCTATATACCCGCCCTTACGAGAGGGAGACTATAGGTACGTGAGAGCAGAAGGTACATGGTACGTAGGCGGTACGAAAGGGGGATTGTCCTGTTAATGGCACCTACCATAGAAAACTTATCCTCGCGCGCATGGGAATCACCCCAGCGACACTCGGTCAGCTTTCGTCAGGATTTACGCCTAACAACAGTTGACAATCGGGAAATGGATGCAAAGCTAAGCCAAGGTGGTGATGAACCCACCGTTGGTCTTGCTCAAGGGCTGGGGTCTTACGACCAGCTCCTTGGTTTAAAATTATTGCGTGAAGTGTGTGGGATTCATTTTATTTAGCGAAAATGAAACAAGCATAAATGACTTTCCCTAAGCAATGCAGGATAAAATGAAAACAATTAAAGAAACAGAAACAGAAACAAAAATTTTAACAGAGATTATAAAAATCCCTACCTCTTCTCTGCCTGCTCCAGTTGCTTCTGAATTTCTGCTCTGAAAATTTACAAGCAAGAATTCGTCCCTCTGTGAGACGAATTACAGAACATAATTCGTCCCTCCTAGAGATGAATTTGAATTCATCCCAGGGTCAGACGAATTGCAGAACAGAATTCGTCCCTGCTAGAGACGAATAGCAGTATGCAACAAAAAAATGTACCTGTCAAGCACAAAACACAAAAATTTAATCAGTTTCTATGATTTTAAACACCAGGGAACAGGGTCCCACCGTGATCGCCACTGAAAGCACGAGATTCCGGGCGAAGGAAACACTAATTGCGATGCAACCAAAATCAAATGCGCTTAAGTCCTAGAAATGTAAATTGCATGAAACGAAAGAGACGCATTAAAATGAGATACAAGCGAATGGAGAAAACACAGCCCTTTCATTAAAATTTCTTGATCTCTGTTACAAATACGCCTCCTCCCTTTTCAGGGGCTAGGAGCGTTAAAAGAATTTGATTACAATCACTTAATGTTCCTCTTTCCGCGTGCCCACGATTGAAATGGACGGGCCAAGATGATGCCGCCGCTGATGTCGATGAGTCCTTGACCTCTGCTTGCTCCTCCTGCGAACAAAGAAACAACGAAGATGTCAGTAGCACCTATTGCAAATAGAAAGTGTTTGTTCTCTAAAATCATCAAAATATGCATGTAAACACTTGCCGAAATCGATAGATAAAGTGAGTCCAAATGGCTTGAAATATTGACAGAAGATAGAAAATATTACCAGAGGGCCATTACCATTGAAACAGTTGGCTAATCTGCCTTCACCTGGAATTCGTCCCTGGGCAGGATGATCTCGATCGCTATTCGTCCCTGGGTGGGACGAATTCTTCCGTGTTGAAAAAGCCGACCTCTTCCTGCTCCAATGTCGACTCTCGAGACCTCCAAAATGCCTACAAATAGAGGGGTTATGTAATTGGGGCCATTTTGGGACGACCCAGATGGTCGGATTCTCCCAATTTGGCCTCTATCCTCGGGAATTTGATATCGCCACCTGCAAGTTAGTGAAACAACAAAGCGACACAAAACATACTAGAATCTGATCAAAATTTATGAAATTGCAGCTATGAGTTCACCAAACATAATGACACAATATGCAACCTGAAAAAGTAATCTAGAATGCTCTAAAAACTTAGAAAGTGCGGGGGTGCCCAAGTGGGCCTCCCACCGTTGGCACTTGATTCCGGCGCCAATCCACTAGGGATGGGCCCAAAACCTCTTAGGATTGGGGTGTCGGCAAATTGGTTGGTTCAGGTGTCCATGTGTTGGATTTGGGTCAGGTTCAAGCTTCCAAAAGCCACCCAACAACCTCCCTTGCAAAAGAGATTGGTGGATGCGAGAAGGTGAACCAAAAGGGATGCAAGTGGGTCTTCAACTCGGCAGCACTTCGTTGCTTGAAATCTCCTTCAATCTCTTCTTTTTGGGTGAGAAAAGTCCCACCTTTTATAGACCCATGGGGTCTCTTTTGAGAGGGAAGCACAAATGCCATGTGTTGGTCATAGGTGCCATGTGGCAGTCATGTCTTCCCATGAGGGAGGGGAGTCCTCCATTGACTTGGGCTCTCATAATTGCCCTTGTGACAGTCTTCTAACGGCCTATCTATCCACCCACACACGTGTGCGAGGCAGGAGTCATCAACCGACTGTCCTGGGCTGCCACTTGGCACCATTCTTCTTTTTGCCCGTTAAACTTGGAATTCGTCCCTGGGTGAGACGATTTCAGAATTCGTCCCCGGGTGAGACGAATTCCAGTTAGTATTCGTCCCTGGGTGAGACGAATACTGAGCAAAGTGTCTAAATGTGCCAAATTGCTTCCCGACCTTACAAAATTGCTATGAAAGTGGTTAGGACCACTGTTTGACCTCTGAGGGCTACCCTGGGGGCTGTGTTTGTCAAAGCGATCAGTGTTTGCAGTCACATAATCGGATTGGTGCTGTTTTGGTGTCTATAATAAGTAAAATTCCTCAACGTTTCTTTGATTATGTTTTGTATACTGATGCTGGTGAGCCAGAATGTTTTCAAGAAGCATTACAAATGGATACCAGGAATAAGTGGGAGCTTGCAATGAATGAAGAAATGGACTCTTTATTTCACAACCAAACTTGGGATTTGGTTGAGCTACCCAAAGGTAAAAGAGCTTTGACCAATAAATGGGTGTACAAGATTAAAGAGGAGAATGAAGGGCATAAGATATACAAAGCAAGACTAGTGGTCAAGGGATTTGCTTAGAAAAAAGGTATTGATTTTGATGAGATTTTTTCTCCAGTTGTAAAAATGACCTCTATTAGAGCTATTTTGAGTCTTGTAGCTATAGAAAATTTGTTTCTGGAGCAATTGGATGTGAAGACAACATTTCTTCATGGTGATTTGGAGGAGGAAATTTATATGCACCAACTAGAAGGCTTTCAGGTGAAAGGTAAAGAGGATTGGGTATGTAAACTGAAAAAGAGCTTGTATGGGTTAAAACAAGCTCCTAGACAGTGGTATTTAAAATTTGATAAGTTCATGGCTAATCAAAGGTTTGAAAGATGTCAAAGTGATCACTGTGTATATTTTAAGCAAACTGGAAATGGTAACTATGTTATTTTGCTATTGTATGTGGATGACATGTTAGTTGCAGGAACAAATATGCAAGATATAAACATGCTCAAGAAGAAGTTGGCTAAATCCTTTGCCATGAAGGATTTGGGAGAAGCAAAACAAATTCTTGGTATGAGAATAACAAGAGACAAGGAGAGTCACACTCTAAAATTATCACAAGCAAAACACATTGAAAAAGTGCTTAAGAGATTCAACATGAATAATGCAAAGTCTGTTGCTACTCCATTGGCAAAGCATTTCAAACTCACCAAAGATTTGTGTCCCAAGACACAAAAGGAACAAGAGCATATGGCTAAGGTTCCCTATGCATTAGCGGTTGGAAGCTTGATGTATGCAATGGTTTGTACAAGACCAGACATTGCCCATGCAGTGGGAGTAGTGAGTAGATTTATGAGTAATCTAGGAAAAGGACATTGGCAAGCGGTAAAATGGATACTCAGGTACTTGAGAGGAACTTCAAATTATTCTTTGAATTTTGGAGGCTCTAATATATGCTTGAAAGGTTTTGTAGATTCTGATATGGCAGGTGATCTTGATGGTGGAAGGAGCACTACTGGCTACATATTTACTATAGGAGGAGGAGCGGTTAGTTGGATTTCTAAACTCCAACACGTAGTTGCCCTTTCAACCACTGAAGCTGAATATGTTGCTGCTACAAAAGCAAGCAAAGAGATGGTTTGGTTGCAAATACTAATGGAAGAACTGGGGAAGAAGTAAGAGGATAATAGGTTGTGGAGTGATAGCCAGAGTGCTATACACCTTGCAAATAATTTAGCATTCCATTCAAAAACTAAACACATCAAACTCAGGTATCATTTCATTAGATCAATAGTGGAAGATGGATCTTTGAAATTAGGGAAGGTTCACACATCACAAAATCCTGTTGATATGCTTACAAAAGTGGTGTCAAGAGAAAAGTTGAGCTTTTTCTCAACTTCAGTTGGCCTTAAGGAATAAGAGGCCATGATGAGAATTTTCCAGTCCTTGGTTACAGTATGGTGCAATGGAATTAGTCTCCAAGTGGGAGATTGTTAGGAATGGAGCCCAATTATGAGGAGGCTAAACAGAGAAAGTTTCTGGATTTACTGCAGGACGGGCAAGGAAAGTTTCCAGATTTACAGTCTGTTAGTCTACCAGAGAAAGTTTTCGGATTTACAACAGGACAACCAGGGAAATTTTTTTTGTTTTTATCCCAAAATTAGATGTTGGGAACTCAATGCTAATCTTGGAATGTATTAAGAAAAGCAGTTTGTTTTTTCTGTTTTTTTCTTATATATAGTTGTGAGGAAAAACAAAGAAGACTATGACAAAGAAAATTACTGTGTTGATTCCTTGGAAAAATAGAGAGGAAATTACAGCAGATGTTTGTTGTAGGTTGTAACCCTCTATTGCTTGGATTGAGAAAATGAAGGACTGAAAATTCTCGGTGGATGTAACCCACATTGGGTGAACCACGTTAAAATCGTTGTCTCTTCTTCTGTGTGTTTGTCTAATTTTTCTTTAATTCTGCCGTTAAAGTTTGAAACACTATAATTGCTTTTCTATATAAATATATTTTATATAGTGATTTACTCTAACAGCATTTTCGAGTGGTGGGTGGGGATTAAGATTTAAAAAGGTATTGTATAGCTGTGATTTACTTGTACAAACCATAAGGTCTTTATGTATAAATGCTTTATAAAGTTTTAAGAATTTAAAGGCTATATTGATAAAGATAATTATTTATAAATTGTAGCGGGTTAAATATTTACAATAAAATATATTAAATGTAAAACTTATAAAATTAAATAAAGTTTATAATTATTTTTTCTTTATTCGGTGATTAAATTTTTATAAGAGAATTTTTAAATGTATTATTTACAATATGGCATGAAATTACACGTAATTTATCTTTTATATAAAGTAAGAAATGCTTGTATGTGAAAGAGACAATTACTTTTACTTCAAAATGGATTATATATATGTAAAACTTGTAATTTATTTGGTAGAAAAAATTAGTATTAATAGTAATTTATGCTAAAATGGAGTCTCAAGGGCTAGATGGATTGGTAAGTGTTAGTCTGGATGGGAACTTTTTGAGAAGAGACCTAGATTCAAACCTTGGTGGTGCTAGTTTGCAAAGGAAGCAGTCTGATCTGAATCCTCTTAGTGCGTGCCAGATCGACGATGATGGTACAAAGCCCGGGCGATCAACGGTCCCCATATAATTTCGGGTCAATAATTAATGATACATATAGGTATGGAGGTTGCAGTCCCTATGGTTTGAACCCTTCAATGCCAATTACTAAAAATTGTGGTTGTAGCCAACTCTCCTATGTAACCAAAGAAAACATTATGCTAAAATGAAAAAGAATTTTTTCTACTCGAATAGGACTTCCCATCCTAAAAATATTTGATAGAAAAGGAGAAAAAAATAAGTGATAAGTTGATTTTCCATGTGCAAGAAAAACATGTGGATGATAGTTTAGGTGCGGAAGAAGTCCCTATTGTCGAAGATCTTGATGCTATATGAGAGTTAGTTATCTAGATGGTTGGTGGTGCTTCCATTATTGAATCCTCTAGTTCCATAATTTACGTATGTAAGTGCACCTTTGAGTCTCTTCCCTTGTGAAAAGTTAATTTGACTATTTAGCCTTTTTTTTGGATACTAATATTCACATGGAATAAATGACCCTACCCTAGCCTATTAAGTCAAAGCCATCCTCCCTAACTAACCTAGTTGGCCACCCTAGTTTATGGTATCTCCTTCCAAGAGCACAATATTTGATATTTGTGGCTCCCATGGTAATGTGGCCAATTTAATGAAGGTCATAAACTCCCCTTCCAAGAAAATATATTCTTGACACTGGCCTAGGTCCAGTTATAAGAAATCATAAGAAAGGTCTGATTTTTGTTGGAGTAGATAAAAATTTGGGAAACGCCATAAAAAGATCTTAGAAGGAATGCAATAGAAGTAAATATTGCAGATAATTCTCAATTAACTCTGTCAATGGATGGATATAAATGCTAGGAGGATTCATCTCTCACCTTATTATAGTTAAAGAAATATAAGCTAACTATGTCAGGTTGGGGTAGGAAACATTTCAAAAATCATAAATGAAGATCCTCTCATGGAATATCAGAGGGTTAAATGGCCTTGTCAAACAGATACTTCTCGCCTCTATAATATGCTTATGTATTATAGGATTTTTTATCGTTGTTAATATCATATGTATGTTTCTTTCTTTTCTAGTTAAAATTATTAATATAACTAATAGTTTTGGTCATGATAAATTTAGATAGTGTTGGTATTTTAATTACTCTTTTGATTGTGCAACATTAAGTTAATTCAACATTAATTTCATTCAAGAATTAAATATTTATTAAATCATGTCTTGCACATTTAAAAAAGTATTCATATGTAACATCTTGACTAAAAGATAATTTTTCATTATTAGGTAAGCAAAGAGCAAATGTAAACTAGGAGTAAATGCAAGCTATGAGCAAGTGCAAGCTAGAAGTGAGGACAAGCTAGGAGCCAATGAGAGCTATTAGCCCTAGTTAAAAATAATGATACCCTATTTGGAAGTATGGATTCCCACCCTATTTAGAAGTATGGATTACCAAGTTTGAGATAATCGAAAGAACAAATTTATGGTAAGTTGAGTCTAACGACTATATGTTACACCAAAAACGATTATCTTGGATGAGATGATCAAACATGATATAGCAGTTTTGTAAGTTCTATAGATAATATCTAGGGTTTTCCAAGATTTAAAATTGGATAAGTGGAATTGATGATTGAATTCAAATAACTTTATGATTTTTCTTTTTAAAGGTTTTTTTCTCATCATCTTGTCTAGTTTAAAAATTAGGACTAAAATAATTGGTGGTGGCTAATGGTTGATGGAGAGATATGCCCTTTATTTAAAACCATAGAGTAATTTTTTTATCATGACCAAAACTATTAAGAAGTTTCAATTGTGGGTTAGGATTTTTAGACTTCCATATTAGTTTATAAACAAGGATGTTTGAAGAATACTAGATATACCTTAGGAAATTTCATGAACTAGGGACTACCTATTAAGAAGAAAAAACATTACATATATATTAAGAAGAAAATAAATTCATATACTAAAATATGTGTTGCTATGGATATTCCAAAATCTTAATCATAATCCATTAAGATTAAATATGAACCAAGAGAACGGGATCAACAAGATGATTATGAAAGTATTGCATTTTAATTATACAATTATTTTGGGACTGAGCATATGACAAGAGATTGCAAAGTGAAAACTATAAAGAAAGAGAAAAAATGGTCATGAGATAAACTTTAAGACAAAGTAAGGAAATCATACTGTAATAGAAGCTTGATCTTGATCAGATCAAGGATATTCCACTCCTAAAGAAGAGGTAATGAAATCCTATCACCAACTTCATATGGAAAAGACCACAATAGCTCACTTGCATTAAGCCTTGAGAGAAAAAAGAAGGATTTGAGGATGAGAAAGTACAATATGCAAGTTCAGGTTTTCTTTGTAACTCCCAAATTTGTTGTTTTATTTTAACCTCAACACTTGGAACTATGGAAGTACGATATGGGGTTCCCTAAGAATTCAATTATTTGGTCAACACCTATTAATTTTCGATTGCTTTGTTAAAGTAGAATGTTAAGAATAATTGTATATACAATTCTTCACTTTTTAAATGAATTTAAAATTTTTCTAAAAATTCAAAAACATATAAAAAATTTTCATTTTTAATAATTAATTAAACTTAAAAGAAGCATTTTCGAGTGGTGGGTGGGGATTAAGATTTAAAAAGGTATTGTCTAGCTGTGATTTAATTGTACAAACCACAAGGTCTTTATGTATAAATGCTTTATAAATATTTAAGAATTTAAAGGCTATGTTGATAAAGAGAATTATTTATAAATTGTAGCGGGTTAAATATTTACAATAAAATATATTAAAAGTAAAACTTATAAAATTAAATAAAGTTTATAATTATTTTTTCTTTGTTTGGTGTTTAAATTTTTATAAGAGAGTTTTTAAATGTATTATTTACAATATGGCATGAAATTACATGTAAGTTATATTTTATATAAAGTAAGAAATGCATGTATGTGAAAGAGACAATTACTTTTACTTCAAAATGGATTATATATATATATATGTAAAACTTGTAATTTATTTGGTAGACAAAATTAGTATTAATAGTAATTTATGCTAAAATGGAGTCTCAAGGGCTAGGTGGATTGGTAAGTGTTAGTCTGGATGGGCACTTGTTGAGAAGAGACCTAGGTTCAAACCTTGGTGGTGCTAGTTTGCAAAGGAAGTAGTCTACTCTGAATCCTCTTAGTGCATGCCAGATCGATGAAGATGGTATGAACCCCAAGCGATCGACGGTCCCCATATAATGTCGGGTCAATAATTAATGATACATATAGGTAGCGAGGTTGCAGTCCCTATGGTTTGAACCCTGCATTGCCAATTACTAAAAATTGTGGTTGTAGCCAAATCTCCTATGTAACCAAAAAAAACATTATGCTAAAATGAAAAAGGATTTTTTCTACTCGAATAGGACTTCCCATCCTAAAAATATTTGATAGAAAAGGAGAAAAAAATAAGTGATAAGTTGATTTTCCATGTGCAAAAAAAACATGTGGATGATAGTTTAGGTGCGGAAGAGGTCCCTATTGTCGAAGATCTTGATGCTATATGAGAGTTAGTTATCTAGATGGTTGGTGGTGCTTCCATGATTGAATCCTCTAGTTCCATAATTTAGGTATGTAAGTGTACCTTTGAGTCTCTTCCCTTGTGAAAAGTTAATTTGACTATTTAGCCTTTTTTCTGGATACTAATATTCACATGGAAAAAATGACCCTACCCTAGCCTATTAATTCAAAGCCATCCTCCCTAACTTACCTATTTGGCCACCCTAGTTTATGGTATCTGCTTTCAAGAGCACAATATTCGATATTTGTGGCTCCCATGGTAAGGTGGCCAATTTAATGAAGGTCATAAACTCCCCTTCTAATAAAATATATTCTTGACACTGGCCCAGGTCCAGTTATGAGAACTCATAAGAAAGGTCTGATTGTTGTTGGAGTAGATAAAAATTTGGGAAACCCCATAAAAAGACCTTAGAAGGAATGCAATAGAAGTAAATATTGCAGATAATTCTTAATTAACTCTGTCAATGGATGGATATAAATGCTAGGAGGATTCATCTCTCACCTTATTATAGTTAAAGAAATATAAGCTAACTATGTCAGGATGGGGTAGGAAATATTTCAAAAATCATAAATGAAAATCCTCTCATGGAATATCAGAGGGTTAAATGGCCTTGTCAAACAGATACTTCTCGCCTCTATAATATGCTTATGTATTATAGGATTTTTTATTGTTGTTAATCTCATATGTATGTTTCTTTCTTTTCTAGTTAAAATTATTAATATAACTAATAGTTTTGGTCATGATAAATTTAGATAGTGTTGGTATTTTAATTACTCTTTTGATTGTGCAACATTAAGTTAATTAAAAATTAATTTCATTCAAGAATTAAATATTTATTAAATCATGTCTTGCACATTTAAAAAAGTATTCATATGTAACATCTTGACTAAAAGATAATTTTTCATTATTAGGTAAGCAAAGAGCAAATGTAAACTAGGAGTAAATGCAAGCTATGAGCAAGTGCAAGCTAGAAGTGAGGACAAGCTAGGAGCCAATGAGAGCTATTAGCCCCAGTTAAAAATAATGATACCCTATTTGGAAGTATGGATTCCCACCCTATTTAGAAGTATGGATTACCAAGTTTGAGATAATCGAAAGAACAAATATGTGGTAAGTTGAGTCTAATGACTATATGTTACACCAAAAATGATTATCTTGGATGAGATGATCAAACATGATATAGCAGTTTTGTAAGTTCTATAGATACTATCTAGGGTTTTCCAAGATTTAAAATTGGATAAGTGGAATTGGTGATTGAATTCAAATAATTTTATGACATTTCTTTTTAAAGGTTTTTTTCTCATCATCTTGTCTAGTTTAAAAATTAGGACTAAAATAATTGGTGGTGGCTAATGGTTGATGGAGAGATATGCCATTTATTTAAAACCATAGAGTAATTTTTTTATCATGACCAAAACTATTAAGAAGTTTCAATTGTGGGTTAGGATTTTTAGACTTCCATATTAGTTTATAAATAAGGATGTTTGAAGAATACTAGATATACCTTAGGAAAGTTAATGAACTAGGGACTACATATTAAGAAGAAAAAACATTACATATATATTAAGAAGAAAATAAATTCATATACTAAAATATGTGTTGCTATGGATATTCCAAAATCTTAATCATAATCCATTAAGATTAAATATGAATCAAGAGAACGGGATCAACAAGATGATTATGAAAGTATTGCATTTTAATTATACAATTATTTTGGGACTAAGCATATGACAAGAGATTGCAAAGTGAAAACTATAAAGAAAGAGAAAAAATGGTCATGAGATAAACTTTAAGACAAAGCAAGGAAATCATACTGTAATAGAAGCTTGATCATGACCAGATCAAGGATATTCCATTCCTAAAGAAGAGGTAATGAAATCCTATCACCAACTTCATATGGAAAAGACCACAATAGCTCACTTGCATCAAGCCTTGAAAGAAAAAAGAAGGATTTGAGGATGAGAAAGTACAATATGCATGTTCAGGTTTTGAAGGAATTAAAGGTGCAAAGGAAAATGTGGAAGAAAATGCTAAAATAAAGGTAGAAGAAGAGGTCAAATTTATTCTAGGTAAACTCTTCAAATTATGATACTTATCCTTTAGAATTCTCAAAACAATATAAAAGAAAATAAACTTTTAAAATTATTATTTATACTTTAAATTTAAATTTAAATTTAAATTTTTAAAAAATAAAATAAACTTACAGCTGATAAGTCAGATATAACAACCTAAGTTACCTGATTTAATGAAGTTGACTTATAATTGATGATTGTTGTTTTGCAAGCGGAGGAACGATAAAAGGGCTTATAAATTGCCACGGTAATACTTATAAAATTCCCTTGCAATATACTTCAGTAAAATTGAATGTGTGTGTCAATTTTGAAGGTTGTCGTATGATTTTAGAGAATGCTAATGTCGCGAACTTTACTTGGATTGTGAATTTTAAAAAATAAAATCTATATTTGCGCCACCCCTTTTCCTAAATAAAATGTTCGCGAGTGTTAAAACGTTTAGCGCACGTGAGGACGGATTTGGCATTGTGTGTCCTGAAAATATTCTGATATTTTAATAAACTGAGACGTGTACAATCTCTGCTGAAGGTTAGATAATATTTCGTTAGGTTATTTCTTTTCTTGTAAGCTAACTTAATTAATAATTAATATTTTAATAATTAAAGTGGTCATAGCTTTCCTCAAATGTTTCTCGGATCCAGCTAAATATATGAATACAATGAGATTCAAAAGCAGAGGTATTCAAATTCAGAAGAAGAGGTATTAAAGTGGAACGAAATTCCTAAAACGTTCTCGTAATTCTATCACTTCTCTCAACCCTATATTCTATATTCTATTTACCAATCAAGCTCACAAGCACAACAGAGCAAAATATACGAATATTAATTTTGTTGCAGTACTCCATTGTCGATCAATAAGGTCTGGCTCCAACATAGTTGCCGGGGGGATAATAGTTGCATGTCATGAACGTGTCGCCACTCTTACATTTGATTATAGCGCACCCAACATAAGTACTAGTTCTCCAAACGATCTGAGTGTAGTGGGTGCAGTCCTGGCCGTTGCAAGTGTTATTGGCGTAGATATACCATTTCTTCTCGTCCACCCACGCTTCCACTGCCTGCAAAGGTTTCCAGTTATTGCCGCTGCCCCAGAATATGTTTTCTCCGTATGGTCCCTCGGAATGCTGCAGAAGGCAATCTCCCCGTCTCTGTCTCGCATAAGTACGAGCATATGTGGCAAGCTTTCGGTCCCATTTAAGAGGAGGAACCCCAACTGCCATTCTGGCCTCGTTCTGCGGAACCAGAAATCCTTGGACGGCATCATGGCTGCTTATGCTCTCCACATTCACCATCTCACTGCTTAGTTGTAAGATCATGAGAACCAGAGATAGGCCTTGTACAAATGGACTCATGCTTCTTAATCAAGACGTTTCAACTAATTCAAATGGTTGTGGCCTACGACGATTGATATGTTACAATCCTTACAACGACGGCCGTCTTAAATAGAGTTGCTATTTTGTTAAGAAGGGGATGTAAGAAAGGGATGTAAGAAATATTAATTAGCGCCGTCTGTTGGAGTAAAACATAAGCCACTGTAAACCATATGGCGAAGCAAACATAAAAATACGTCGAATCCTTATCGTACATATCGTTGAGATTGGTTGTTGTGACTGTCTTCAAACAAACACAGCCTGGGCCCGAAGATACTGTGTTTTTTTTAAATTTGGATAAGAACGATAAAGGTACACCACAAGCAAATCCACAATATCTCATCAACAAAGTCGGCGGGCCCGTATTTCGTGTATAAGCTTCCCCAGCTTGTGTTTGTTTTATTCAAAGGTTGTTTCAAGCATGGTTCTGCAATTTCCACTTGTCGTTGAAAACGACGTGCCTACTATATTCCTTGACTATGGAAGATTCGTTAGTTAATTTGTTTAAAAATTAAATTTTAATTATTATAAAGGAAATATAGTAAAAAGTACAATGATATAATCATAAAGATTAAACAATAATTTGATTTAACCTTTTAACAATATTTACTCATATATGTACTAGATATCTCGGTGACGTGGAAAGGGGACGGTCAGAAGAGACGATTTAGGAGATTGACGATTTAGGAGATTGTCCTAGAGATTGGGCTGCTTGATGGAGTTCATCTCCTTATGAATGAACGCTTCGATTAATTCCCAGAGTCA
Source organism: Wollemia nobilis (assembly GCA_028583015.1). Classification (NCBI taxonomy): domain Eukaryota; kingdom Viridiplantae; phylum Streptophyta; class Pinopsida; order Araucariales; family Araucariaceae; genus Wollemia; species Wollemia nobilis. The sequence continues at coordinate 153,107 of JAQPPZ010016925.1, read as the reverse complement.
TTCCTCTGGTTTGATGGTTGGATTTTGGTTGGCATTGGGTTGTTATTCACACATTTTGTTTATGATTAAGTAGGTTTTATTTTGTTTGGTTGGGTTGATGATCTGTGTTCCTGTCTGAATTTCAACCCTTTATGGGTCCTTTGAAGGATTGGTTGTATATGGTTGTAGGTTCTTCTTAAAATCTTCTCTGCTTAATTAATAAAAAAAAATGTTTTATAATAAAACTATTCAAGATAATCTCATAATGGTAAATACAAAATTATTATAAGAAATTACATGGAAGAGTGGATTATAAACATCAAAATAGAGTACAATTGATACTTAAAAAGCTATAAATAGATTAGCTCTTTTAACTAATTATAAAATCTTTTCAATTCTTCCTCATGTTATGATCATGATTTTTCATGGATAATTTTTTTTATTTGTGGAAAACATTCCAAAAGGGATGTCACTTTCGGGTAAGACCTAAGGAGGCAGGGGTATCCAATCCGTCAAATTGCCCAAGGTCGATCCTGGCCTACCACCATTGACATACTCAAGGAGCAAACAAACACACAATAAGAATTAATTAAATAAATAAATAAATAAAAATAAAAAAAATAAAACAAAATAAAAAACATGCTCCTTGAGTGTGTCAAAAAGAAAGAGCACAACCAAGCACACACACAATAAGAGAAAAAAAAACATAACGCGAACCATATAGAAAAACACAAGAACAACATAACAAAACACAAACATGACAAAAACAACAAAACACTACAAAGACAACCAACAAAAACATGAAAAACACAAACAACCAAAGCCTAAAAATTTTCAAATAAAAATTAAAAAACAACCAACAATCAACACTAAAAAAAACAAAAAACATAGAAAACACTCACAAAAAAACACAAATTAACATCAACACAAGAACAAGAACAACAAAAACACAATAATAATAACAAAAAACACAAAACAACAAAAACATAAAAACAACAAAAAATAACACAAAGAACACAAAAACAAAACAAAACAAAAAAAACATACACACCACAAAAACAAAAATGAACATAATAATGACCTTTCTAGACCAAAAGACTTTTAAGGCAATAATCAACATAGGAATCAAAATAAAGAATAGTTTGAGTTCGAGAACTAAAATACTCTGACCGAAACAAAGAGAAGCAAAAATAAAGCAAGAAGAAACTAGGAACCTTCAAAACTGGAGTCATCCAAAGAAATGATAGAAAGAAAAGCTTCTCTTATTTGTGAAGCCCACCATAGATGATCATAACAAGTAAGGTAATATTTGTCCAAATCCCAATTAGCTAAAGCATCAACACCCTTGTTTTGATTTTTGACCACATGATTGTAATCAACTTTCAAAAATCACATATGGATTAAATGAATCTTCTCAATAATTATTTTTATTCTCCAATCAACCGTATGATTCTTAAAAATATTCTTGAAAAAATAAATCATAAGGTGAGAGTCAAACTCAACTCATAAATAATCTTAAAATAATAACAATATAATAAAATAAAATACAATAATATTTTAAGATATACAAAGTGAGTAAAGAATAGAGATGTTCTCGTAGAATAAAGGTAAGCAAGTGGAGTGGGCACTTTATTAATTATACCAACTCTTATGGAGTAACCTAATAGTCATACCTAAGAATTTGTCTAGATAATCCCCTATACATATATTTATAATGCTTCATATTTTGTTTATTTAAGTAAACTAAATAGGCTCAACTCTAAATTGTTTATAAATTTCTTCGTTACCTCAAGCAATGCGGCATTTCTAATTTATAGCATATTGTAAGAACAAAGAATATCCATTTGGATGTTAACGTAATAGCTAACGTGTGTGGATCTAAGTATCCCTTTTCTCGGATTATTTATATAATTTATGATATTTGTGGGAATATTCTTGAGCTTTATCTAAATATTTTGGACATATAGACTTATTTTAATACCGTCAAATGCTATTTTAAATAAGACATCATTTTGTACATTCATCATTTTGTACATCATCAATCATTGTTATTATAATGATCCTATAAAAAAACATTTTATCTGATACATTTACTAGAGAAATTTACTTTTTCAACTTTAATTGTATCATAACTAATGCTTATCATTATATTATAATTTTATATTTTAATATTTATCACTGTATTTTTATTATATTCGTTTATAGTATTTATATAATCCATGGCAAGCATATTAACCTTCTTGTGCAAGGTATTTAACACTATTCTACATAATATTTAAAAAAAATTAATTAACTATGAAAATCTTATGATAAGTGTTTTTATTGCGTTAAATAAATTGTTAAAAAAAAAAATTAATAAATTTTAAATTAAAAAAGTACATAGTAAAAAAATTCTTAAAATAGCTTAGAGTAAAGATAAAATGTCTTAATTTTATTATTTTAGTAAAAAAAAAAGTATTACCATCATAAGGATAAGCATTATGTTAACTACTAGAATTCCTAAATAAATAAGATATGTACATGTAAATAATAAGTTATCAACCAAAGTGGGTTTTGTAGATTGATGGAAAGCTTAGACCATGAAAAAATAAATAGAATAAAAATGTAAAATTGATAAATTTATTTATCCAAACATTTATTAATAATTTTAAAAATCACATGAAATAAAGTTATAGTCATACTGTAAACAATATAAAAATATAAAACAATTTTTTTATTTAATATAGACTTAGCTTACATCATCTTGCATTTAAAATGTGAAAAAACAAATATAGTCTCTATAATAGAAGTATAAATTAAAGAGGATAAAAATGTGATGCTATGTTGAGATACATATAAATATGCATAATATTTTTTTATTATTTAAATAAATTTATCATATGACTAGTTTATATAGATTACTTAGTTTACCAAATGCATATAATATAAGGAATATATTAAAATATCATGTATACAAATGATTAAGATAAAGAATTAAGTAATAAAAGTGAATGAAAAATAAGAGCTAGAAATGCCATTGTAATTTATTATTTCTCTTTTATATTTAAATATTTATGTTGTAAAGTTTATAATATTTTTTGGATAAAATTATTAAACATATACATTTTATTTTGTATTTTTATTATAATTCTTTTTTGATATAATAGTGTTTTGTAGACACAATAATACCTTCTAAAAATAATTAGATAATTCTTTAGAGCATTATATAATATGGTAGTTTTAGATTCCTAGTGGTTAATATTTATAAATAGAAAATATCACTAGTTGTAATTAATATTTATCCTTAGAATATGTTCATCCTATAAGTACCTAAGAGTTAATGTTTAATTATAAAAAAAAAATCAAAATATTAATAATTTATATTGGAATAAATGAATATTTATTTTAATACATTTTACTATTAGTCACCATATATGAGATTTGAAATATAAAATGGATGAATGTTAAGGCTTTTAAGAATATTTATCTCATTTTAAATTGTCTTACAATACTAAATATAATAACAAGATGTGTGTGCATGTGTGTGTGGGTGATCTTATTTTTTATTTGATGTATTAAGGAGTTTTGAAAGGACCTCCAAACCTTTTTACAAAGTAGATCTAGTCATCAAAAAAGTGATAGAATATTTCAATCATAAAATAAATCTACCAAACAAAAACCTAACAGGCAACACTTACATTAGTCAAAAATTTAATATTTGAAATCAAAATTTTTACCTAGCCAAAATAGAAACCAAACCCACAACCTAAAACATCAAGCTCCAAATGAATATTTACAATCATCAAACAAGAAAAGTATTACTCATCCATTGAGGAGAGTAAATGAATAGATAAAGAGAACTAAATCCAACCACCAACCTAGCCTATGAAAAGTACAACAATAATCACACCAAATACCATGTCCTAAAAACCCCAAAGAGGGGACATCAACATAATCCTGAGGAATAGATATCCATAAAAAACAATAAAAGTTCCTTGGAAGATCTAGACTCCTTGAAATATCACTCAGAAAAAATAGATTTAAAATTGAAATCATATCCAATATCTAAAAATTGACCATGGAAATTGAAACCCATAAGCGAGAAACATGACTGCAAAATTCAGCTAGAAGCACATAAATTTGAAAAATTTATTAAAACCACCCACCAAAGTACTTCCAAACTGCAAAACCACCTAGGATCTAAAAATACCCAAATAAAAACTAGAACCCAAGTGAAAAACCATTCAAACCAATTAAAAATAAGAGTGCATAATGGTTGAAAATTGAAGCTCCATTTCTATCCACAAATAAAAACTAGTTGTTAGTAACCCAAGCATCAAGCCAATAATCATCAGATATTACTAATCCCATTTGAATCAGATCATTAAAACCATCCACCTAAGAGATTTTAGATTGCAAAACCACCTCGTATCTAAAAATACCCAAACACAAATAGGAATCTAGATGAAAGCACCATCCAAACCAAGCAAAAACTAGAGCGCATAAGAAGGATTGAAAAATGAAACTCTCACTCCATTCACAAATAAAAACAATGGTAAACCAATCATTTGGTCAACAACCGCCAAACAATACTAATCCTATTCAAATGAGACTCTAACAACCAAATGAAATAGGAGTGAAGAAGACAGAATTTAAAAATTAAAAATCACCTTTCCCTTGAAATATAAATAATGTGTTTAGAAACACCCTAGAAACTAGTCCTCATTTGGAAAAAAAGAGCAAGTCAACCCATCAAAAAATTAATAATATGATTCAAATATATTATTTAATTCCTTAGATACACAAAATCTGCAGAACACCCGGGTTTCTCATATACATTAAATCTATAGAACACCCCGGTTTCCCAAGGCTCCACTAGAAAGGGAATAATACAAATACTTCTAAAGCGTCGACCACCACTACAAATTAAATCTGTGATAGAAAAATCAACTAACAACAACCGTCACCTACAATAGGACTCCATAACCAATAAAGATTCAACATTAACAAAAACCTCCAACCATGTTAGAGCAAGGATCCAATAGAAGACATCCATAAGCCTCGGTTCTACATAAAAATTCAAACAAAGGACTTATAAATGGCTTTTTTGAAGCCCTCAAAACACACCCACAAAATAAATGAAATAAAGCAATAAAAAAAGATAGATTCAAAAATACTAGGAGTATTTTAAAAAAATACAAAACCAACCCAACCATACGACCTGGGTCAAATGGCTAGCTTTCCCTTCAGAACTTAAACCCACTAACCAAAAGGACCAAACAGAACCAATAAGTCTGCACTAACCAAAAATGCTCAAGGTCTCCCATAGAAATCCATCAAAGAAAAGACAAAAACAAAAGATAACATGGAGAGAGTTCATTTATACACCATTGTAACCAGCTGTTAAGTAATCAAAGGGCAAACAACAGCCAAACTAGAGGGACTGCAATCCAAAGTGATAGAAACTAGTAAAAACTTCATCTTCCCAGCAATTGAGGCAGATCCATCAGCTACCCAACCATCCCATAGCCCCTTGACCCAACCTTATTTAAGGTTGTAAACTGAAATGGAAAAATAGAATCTTTCACTAAAGACTTTCCTCATCCAAGAGGGCCTCGACCAAGCTACAGGTCCACCTTCCAAAAATATTGTTCCTATACATATTTGCTTCATGAAATTATTTTATATATTAGAATTCATTCAAATATTTTCAATATCAAAATCCTTTTTAAGGGGAATATAAATCCATGTCATTGGTTGTTCATGTTTAAAAAACTTGGTCATTTTTAAACCCAAAATCTATCTCTAGATCATGATAATCATCATTTTGATGATTCCATAGATTCTAGAAGTTATAGTTTATAACTAATGTCTTATCCATTGGGCCTTATTATTTGTATTTTTAAAATATATTTTATAATATAACATGTACTTATGTACAAGAGAACGTTTACATATGTACAAGAAGAGTTTCATATAATATTCATTCATAAAATATCTTCAAATATCTCTCATTAGAAGGCAATCTTAGACAAGTTACATTTAAATATGGGAGGTATAAAAGTTGTCATGATGTACTTTGGAACATAAATGATCCCAACCTTAGAGAATCAAATTTTCCATGGAACCCATTTTTTTTATTTTTACTATCGTAAAGAAAAAACAAATATCTTTCTTTAATATTCTTGGTCCATACACCCTTACTGAAAAGACTTAAGACGAAGATTAATATTTTAGAAAACATTGGTGAACATTTTCCTTTCTATTTTTCAACTTGATAACTCCAACCATCCTACACATCAATAATTTTCTTTTTGTAACATATAGATATCATATACAAGATAAGTAAATGGGATTTTTATGTTTACTAGGAGAATGATTTCTTTTCAATAGACAAGGGAAAACAAGGATTTTTCATAGTATATTTTATTAGAATTCTATCAACCAATGATGCGAAGGATATTTTATTATGCTATACGTCCCCATAAGAATGTTATTGGAACTAAAAGTTCTAAACATTAACCAAAATAGATTTTTTTAATAATCTCAAGGACTACTCTCATTGGAACCCTTAACAATAGTATCAACTATTTTTCAAATAAATTAAAATACGGTCTAAGCTTTTCAAAGAAATTAAAATACGCTATGTGTCATGATAAATAACAATGAGGATATACATATAGATACTAACATGAGTGGGGATTAATGTGGACTATAGATTCTATTATGCATTTTCTATATAGAATTTTATTATTACTAGATATGATGGAAGAAATCAACATTGTTCTTTGTGTAAATGCCATTCAAACAAAAACAATATTTTCAAAATTTTACATATACATCCTTGAAAATAGTAGTTGAATAGTATCCTAATATTAGCATATAGTATATAGTATTTTTGGTGAAAAAATACCCACAATATCTCACGATGATACTCTTTGATGACCAAATGAGTTTGCTTAGATCCCAAATAACTCATCAAAATTCTACATAGGACTATTTGGTAAAACATTGTATTCAACAATGCGGATTAGTTGTATTTCACCTCAACTTTATTTTCAACTTGAAATCACCAGTCAAGCAAGACCTATACATCAATTAGTACTTATGGTTTGGGTAACACTCACCAATCATTTGTGCCCATAGTACTCATTCAACATTTTCCTTTTTATTTAGGATATTTTCAAAATCTAACATCACCAAATGATACAAATCAAATTATTGGACCTTAGCCACCCAAGATCCTCTCTTATTTCGTTGTTCATCTTGGATTAAAATAATTTTAATAACTACATGTGTGAAAAACTATCTCATAATTTGAGATGTAAAAGCAAAGGGATTTGAGAGAATTTACTACCATATAAACATGCTTTTCGTATTTAATATAATTAAATTCATGTATTTTATAGAAATGCATCATAAGTGATATTGGTTGATCAATATAATAATCATTATTTTGCACTAGTATCCCATTGATAACATATTCAGATGTATATGAGAACAATGTATAATACTTATAATATTTTAGATATGATACAATATGAAAATATTCAACTGGTCTTTTATTCCTAACAAATGCTTGAATGGAATTTTTATCCTATTTGAAGAAACTATTATTCTTTAACAAAACACTTAATGGATGGACTATGTTTGCAAAATCAAGTATAATCCTTCTATGAAAATTAACTTTATCAAATAAATATTGCATATTTTTTATTAGAAAGTATGGAAGCTCTTTGATCATCTAGACATATTAAGAATTAAATTTGGTTCTCTATTTAGACAAAACATGGCCCACAAAATTTCCTTCTAACATAGCAAAAATAAGTATATTCATGTTAAGAGAAAAGTCATGCTCTCTACACTTTTCAACTAGTTTTCTAATATAAATTATGTGATCCTAATTTTTTATTAAAAATATTATCAAATGATCCAATTAAATGATAATGAATTTATTTTAAATCTCTAAACATATAATCCATTACTCTTTGAAAAGTAACCCAACATTCATCAAACATAATGGCATCCCTTTATAAGCAAATTTACCCCATGAAGTTGTGAATATTGTCTTACATTTCTCTTGTACGGGTACCTAGATTTGATTTTAATCTAAGAACCCACCAAAAATTGACATCCTTTAGGTACTATTTACTAATTCATCATTGCAAAATTCTAATTATTATTTTTATGCTTGGTTTAGGTTGTGAAAGTCTACATAGGGCATAATTTATTTATTTGTTTCCTTATTAGTACAATATTGACAATCCCTTTTGAATTATATATAGGAAAAATAATCATTGTCATGAGTAGCTCTCCACTTCTTAGTAAAATTAATTTGATATTAATTCTTTATATAAAATGATTTGGTATTTTTAAAGTGTTTAAATACCTTTAGTCAAGGGTTATTCGATCATTATACATTATTCTGTTGTGTAATCGTCTAGTTCATTATTGGTGTAGTCTATAACAAATCTATATATTGTATAATATTTGTTTTATTACTACTATTATTATTGTCCTTATTTCTATTTATTGTATTTGAATGTTTTATTACTTTTGTAGTTAAATTATGAATTCATTTTCCCATATTGCACCTTGTATTAACTATGATATACAACATTAACTATATCTTTGAGCCTAAAATCAATATTATCCTATGGAAAAAATAGAACCATATTATTATGAACTCATTTGAAAGTAACATTTTGGGTACAACTTGTTTTCATCATAACATTTCTTGAAAATAATCTTATAATAAAGAATAAAATATCTTATAATTTTTCATCGTAAATTCTATATGCATAATGATAAAATTTATGTGTTGCACTAAATTGGAAAATACTCAGTTTATGTTTTATGGAATAATATTTATTTAGTCCAATACTAAATAATAGTTATGAGATAGAATAAAAAATATATATGCAAATAAATTTAATGATAATAAACTATAATAATATTGGTTGATAATTATGTGGTATGTATTAACTAAAGGTAAATTTATACATAAGTATCAATGAAAATGAAGAATCGAACTAGGGTTTCAAAGGAGGAATGCTAGATTTTTGCGAAATTATAGTAGTATTTTGAATGATTAGAGCACAAGTAACAAGAGGAATGTTGAAGGCTTGAGGAATCAAACTAGGTTTCAAAGGCTAAGGAAGAGACCTGGAGAATATTTTTATGTAAAAAATACCATTAGAGAGAATATATCCTTTTAGAAGGTATTTCAAAAATAAGGATCATATATAGGAATGGGGGACATAGGTACTTTGATACCAGTTCCTCTAAATCAAGGAATCTTATATCGAGATAAGCTATGTGGAACTCAAGATAGCTTTAATGATCGTCAAACACAAGCAAGGACAATCATAACCAACATGGAAAAATTATGAAAGGAGGATTTTTTCCTGGAAGGGTGAACATATGTTTACCACAAGCAAAATAAATACTAGTATTAGAAATAGTAGAGGATTGGATAGCTGAGGATATGGTTTATAAGAAAAAACACAACCTAATAGGTTAATATATATGTTTTAGACTATCTGTGTACTTCCTCCACACATAGATAAGGAAACAAAGGCATATAGAAGGATAATACAAAATTATAACTCTCCCAAATGGGTATTTTTTGATAGAGTTCACATCAATGTTATATCAACAAAAAGTATTTGAGGGAGGACCATATCATCATGAGCCAGCGAGACTATTCTTAAAAACATAGAAGATGGAATTCAACCCAAGGGTGGAACTAATTTTAGTACCAATATGGGTAATATTATTTATCCTTCCCCTTAAATTCTAGAAAGAGGAGGTATTTGAGGTAATAAGTAATTTACTCAAGCATTATCAAGGTAGATCAAGAGAAAAAGTTTTAGGAGGATCGATAATGTTTGCTAGGGTTTGCATAGAAATGGATCTTAGTAAACATCTTCCAATAGATATAGACCTACAAATAGAGTATTTTATATAGAATCAACAATTGGATTATGAGGCTTTTCCATTCAGATGTCAAGTGTACCACGCTCATGAACATCTAGATAGAATGTACGTAATAGTTAAAGATCATAAATTGGGATAGGTGGAAGTAAAAGCAAATATTGACATGGTAGGATAATATATTTAGAAAAATATAAATTAAAAGAAAATCAAGGACCCAATATAATCTGAGGGATTCCAAAAAGTAATCAAAATACCAAACAAAAGAAATCAGCATAGTAACCAGAGACAAGGAGAAAAAGTAGGAAGAACAAATAATAGAGATGAGATATTCAAACAATTATAAATCCTAGAAATAGAAGGGTATTTTCAAATGGAAGGATTAGAGGAGGATACTTAGCAAGTCACACTAGTGGATTAGAAACAATACTCCAATCGAGTGTGAGGAAATAAGTAAGGATTAAAACCTGATATATCCTCTCTCATGGAATAGGAGATTCAACCTATGAAGGAGATCATAGGAGGGGAATATGAGTAGGGGATAATATTAACCTATAAAATAGAGATGAAAGAAATAAATAAGAATAAATATAGTCCTACTTTAAGTATTCATCAAGTGGAGAAGAAAAAAAACTGAACCAATATGTAGGGAGAAAGTCAAACAAGGAAAATATGGAGGAACAAGGAATAAATTAGAGCTAGAATGGATAGATAAAATTGATGGCTATTTTTTTCTCTCCCCATTCTCAATGATTTCAATTACTTGGAATATGAGGAATTTAGGCAACTGCCCCAGATAAAAGATAGTCAAAACCACTATATGGATATGATTCTATATATAATTTTGTTATAGGAAATCAAAATGCAAGGAGAAAAATTACAAAAAATAAATAGGAGGATATGGCAAAAGGGAGAGATCCTTACTCAATAGGCATAGGGAAATCAAGTGTATTGGCCACTATGTGGAATCCCCAACTATTCCAAGCAATAGGAAGGCCTCTATGAGAGGGGTGTCGATGGTTCAGCTACAAAATAGGAAAAATAGAAAAAAATAAACTATAGTTAATTTCTATGGAGCACATATAGTCAGATTACAAAAGGATCAATAGGTAGCCATATAGAAATTCAAAGATAACTACCCAAAGAACCAATGGATTGTGGAAGGAGACTTCAATTCAAATCTAAGAATAGAGGAACAACAAGGAGGCAGAGCCATGTTGGAGGAAAAGGATAGGTTATTTTCAGTAATAACATGTCAAATAAATCTAATAGACATCCCAACTATGAAAAACTCCATGAATTGGATAAATAGAAGAATGGAAGGGGAGATAGTAAAATATTTCTTGAATAATTTCTTCATGGGGAAGGAATTATTCTTGCATACCAAGCATCAAGTGAGGATTGACTTTATTTAGATCATTTTCCAGTTAGACTTACCATAGAAGAATATAATCATAAATTTGTAAGAACTTTTAAATTTGATTTATGGTGGCTGAAATATGAGGATTTGGAGGACCACATAAAGGAATGGTGGGAATAAGGGAGACCATGATTTGGGAAAACCTAATTCAAACTCCACAAATAACTAAAATATGTGAGGACCGAAATAAAAGAGTGGAGTAAACACAAGAAGGGTTTCACTACAATCCAAAAGAATGAAATCAAGAATCATAAGGAGAAGATTGATTAGGATATAAGACAAGGAACTATCATGAAATATTTATTAGGAGAGAGAAATATTTAAATGAATATGAAGAGATCTATTGAAGGAAAAGAGCCAGAGTTACATGGTTAAAGGATGGGGATCAAAACAACACTTTATTTTATAATATAACAACATCTAGAAGATAAAATAATATAATTACAAGTCTTACAGATATGATGGGTCAAGTAAAAACTAGTGGAAGTGAAATAAAAACTATAGAAAATAAATACTTCCTTACTCTTTTTAGTAGAAAAAAAATGAATGCAACAAGATAGGATAATATACTAGAGGTAATTCGATAATTAGTCAAACCTGAACATAATAAATAATTAATGGAGGAAATTTATTTGTAAGAAACATCACAACTCATACAAAAAATACAAACAAGAAAGAACCCAAGACCATACGTATTTCCTATTAAATTTTATTATAATATTTGGGAAATTATGGGCCAAGAAGTGGTGGAGGCACTAGAGGAAATCAGACCGAATAAGGAAATGTTAAAATCCTTGAATCATACTTTAATCATTTTAATTATGGCCCACCTAGTGAGATAATTGAGAACTTTAGACCTATTTCACTATGTAATGTAGTATACAAGATATTAAAAAAGCTTATGGAAAATAGGTTAAAACCATTTTTACCAAATATGATTTTAAGTGAGCATGGTGGTTTTGTTGAGGACAAACAAATTCTAGATGGAATAGTAGTGGTCTAGGAGGTGATACACACAATGTTCAATCAAAATAACCCATGTATGTTTATTAAATTAGATCTTTCTAAAGCCTATGATAGAGTAGGTTGGACCTTTATGAAAAGGATTTTAGAAAAAATGGGCTTTGTAGAGGAATGGAGAGATTGCGTAAAAGTATGTACATAGACTACATATTTCTAAGTTCTGGTAAATGGTAGTCCATATCCCATTTTTATAGTAGGAAGGGGGTTGAGGCAAGGGGACCCTATTTACCCTTGCCTTTTTTACTTTATGTAGAATGTCTAGGTGGACTATTAAAAAAAGGGAGACAATAGGGGAGGCTAAGGGATTTGAAAATAAGCTCCCAGATTAAGATAAATCACCTCCAATTTGTGGAAGATATTGTTCTTATTATTCAATACAATCTCCTAGTAGAAAGAAACATATAAGAATTTTTAGATGGGTATACTCAAGCAATTGGGAAAACTTTTATTGAAAACAACTCTCAAATAGTTTTTCAATAGAATGAATAGGTTGAGAGATAAAATTATATAGTTTTTGAACTTCATGTCACCTCATTTACCCATAGGTTTATTGATAGACTTCAAGCTAAGTTGAGCAACTGGACACACAAATGGCTAAGCTTGGGAGGAATGCTTACAATGATTAAAGTTGTGCTACAAGCTCTCCCAATTTATAAATTTTACATGCTTCAAGATCCAAAGAAAATTCTAAAATATATTAACAAATACACAAGAATATTTTTGTGGTCAGGTGCAAGGGAAGAACAAAAATTAGCACTAGTTGGGTGGGATAAGATATGTCAACCAAATAAAAAATGAGGATTGGGGATAATATCATCATCCCAAAGTAGCAAGGTACTAGTAGGGAAGCTATATTGGATATGGATTACAACTACTGGAGGCTTATGGAGCATAATATTACAAGCTAAAAATTACCTAGGAGAGGTTGAGAAATACATCCCAAGAGTGAGAGTGGAAGGAGACGAATCTATAGTATGGAGAAAAATGTAAGTAGGACATGAGTTAATAAAGTCATACCTTTATTGGTAATTAGAGGATGAAAATGATGTTCTTTTTTTGGAGGATTCATGGAATCAATCTCAACCAATTATTCAAACATTACCACAGATGGAGAGTTGGAAAGAAGAGATCCAAAATGTAGGGTGGTGGAAAGCCTCTTACTATATGAAATCAAGGAATAAAAATGTACCAAAATTACTACAATAGAATCATGGATATTTATTTAGAAAAAGGAAGGATGGCCAAAACTTAATATTTTATCATGGCTAATTAACCACAAAAAATGCTTGACATTTGATAATTTGATAAAAAGATATTTTTACGATCTTCCAAATGTGTTATGTGTGGAAAGGAAGAGGATACCTTGAATCACATTGAAAGCACGAGATTCCGGGCAAAGGAAACACTAATTGCGATGCAACCAAAATCAAATGCGCTTAAGTCCTAGAAACGTAAAGTGCATGAAATGGAAAAGAAACGCATTGGAAGAGACACAAGCAAATGGAGAAAACACAGCCCTTTCATTAATATCCCTTGATCTCTGTTACAATGACGTCTCCTCCCTTTTCGGGGGCTAGGAGCGTTAAAAGAATTCGATTACAATCACTCAATGTTCCTCTTTCCGCGTGCCCACGATTGCAATGGGCGGGCCAAGATGATGTCGTCGCTGATGTCGATGAGTTCTTCACCTCCGCTGCTTCTCCTACGAACAAAGAAACAACCAAGATGTCAGTAGCACCTGCTGCAAGTGAAAAGTGTTCGTTCTTCTAAAATCATCAAAAGATGCATGCAAACATTTATCTAAAACAAGTAAAAAAAATGATTCTAAACAGCTTGAAAACTTGCCGGAAGACGAGAAAATGTTACCAACGAGGCCATTGCCATCGAGACAGTCGGCCAATCTGCTTTCAACCGGAAATCGTCCCTGGGTAGGACGATTTTCGATCGTAAATCGTCCCTGGGTGGGACGATTTCTTCGTGTTGAGGAAGCCGAACGACACGCTCCAATGTCGACTCCCGAGGTCTCAAAAACACCTGCAGACAGAGGGGTTATGTAATTGGGGCCATTTTGGGACGACCCAGATGGTCGGATTCTCCCAATTTGGCCTCTACCCTCGGGAATTTGATATCGCCTCCTGCAAGTTAGTGAAACTACAAAACGACACAAAACATACTAGAATCCGATCAAAGGTTACGAAATTGTAGCTATGAATTCACCAAACAGAAAACACAATATGCAGCATGAGAAAATAAACTAGAATGCTTCTAAAATAAAACTTAAGAAAAGTGCGGGGATGCCCAAGTGGGCCTCCCACCGTTGGCACTTGATTCCGGCGCCAATCCACTAGGGATGGGCCCAAAACCTCTTAGGATTGGGGGGTCGGCGAATTGGTTGATTCAGGTGTCCATGTGTTGGATTTAGGTCCGATTCAAGCTTCCAAAAGCCACCCAACAACCTCCCTTGCAAAAGAGATTGGTGGATGTGGGAAGGTGAACCAAAAGGGATGCAAGTGGGTCTTCAACTCGGCAGCACTTCGTTGCTTGAAAACTCCTTCAACTTGTATGTCTTGGGTGAGAAAAGTCTCACCTTTTATAGACCCAAGGGGTCTCTTTTGGGAGGGAAGCACAAATGCCATGTGTTGGTCATAGGCGCCATGTGGCAGTCTTGTCTTCCCATGAGGGAGGGGTGTCCTCCATTGACTTGGGCTTTCATAACTGCCCTTGTGACAGTCCTCAAACGGCCTATTTGTCCACTCACACACGCGTGCGAGGCAGGAGTCATCAACTGATTGTTCTGGGCTGCCACTTGGCCTCATTTGTCTTTTTTCCCGTTAAACTTGGAAATCGTCCTTACTGGAGACGATTTCAGAAATCATCCCTGGGTGAGACGATTTCAAGTTAGCAATCGTCCCTGGGTGAGACGATTACTAGGCAAAGTGTCTAAGTGTGCCAAATTGCTTCTTGACCTCACAAAATTGCTATGAAAGTGGTTAAGACCACTGTTTGACCTCTGAGGGCTGCCACTGGGGCTGTGTTTGTCAAAGCGATCAGTGTTTGTAGTCACATAATCGGATTGGTGCTGTTTTGGTGTCTATAGATGCCCCTTTTTGGGAAGCGTTGCGGGTGATGCAGTGCTGAGCAAAAAATAGATAACCAAAGCACTAATGATTAGGGTTTCTTGGTAACCTAACCAACTTTTGATGCCCCAAGTATGGAAAGGGCATGCATTCTTGAATCCTTGCTTCTGACGAGCTAAGGAATTTGATTTCAAGTATTAACCTGTTTTGGTGAGGTGTGACTTGAACTTAGACATTGATCAGTCATGATTAGGCAAAGGGCGCAACCTTTTATCCTCAGGGTAACCTTGTGTTCATGATTCACGAAATGCCAAGTGTTTGATTGATTTGATTGTTGCTTGTTTATTGCCCCAAGCAGGAGCGTGATTGTCTTTGTCAATGATTCTTTGAATGCATGTCATTTTCCTTAATTGGGTGTGTGATTGTTGGTTGGTGACTAAGTGTGACTACCCCCTCAAGCGACGAATCGATGAGGGAATGACCTTCGTGAGAGAAGCGACGAGTCGCTTGACCCAAGATGACTTGTGCAAGGGTGCCTTTAGAGGGTTTACCGTTAAGCGTGTGCAATTTTTCCAACATCTGGACCTATTTTTGGTGGGTGTTAACCCTTTTTGTGATGCCATAATGGGGTGAAATCGTCGACAACCCATCTTCCCGTG
Source organism: Wollemia nobilis (assembly GCA_028583015.1). Lineage (NCBI taxonomy): Eukaryota > Viridiplantae > Streptophyta > Pinopsida > Araucariales > Araucariaceae > Wollemia > Wollemia nobilis. The sequence goes on along the minus strand of JAQPPZ010016925.1, from coordinate 137,034 downwards.
GAGCGGTCCGGCTATGATAGCCTTCTTGGGGAAGTAGGAGAGTGACAATTTGAACCCCGACATCGATTTTCTATGCCAAGAGGTTAAGTGCGAGAGCACTTGTGTCCGGCAATGCTTATTGCTTTGTTTTTATGTTGCATGTTTTGTTGTTTTTGTTGTTTTTTTTTTTTGTGACACCATTTGGGGATTAAATTTTTGAAAATCCGTCTCCCATGGAGCGGTCCGGCTATGGTAGCCTTCTTAGGGAGTAGGATAGTGATAATTTGTGACCCTGATGTCGATTTGCCATGCCAAGAGTTTAAGTGCAAGAGCACTTGTGTCTGGCAATGTTTATTGCTTTTTGTGTTGTTTTGATTTTCTTGTTGTTTTTGAGTGGGCTTTGACCCTTTTGTGACGTCGTTTGGGGATGAAATTGTCGAAAATCCATCTTCCCGTGGAGCGGTCCGGCTATGGTAGCCTTCTTAGGGAGTAGGATAGCGACAATGTAGACCCTGACATCAGTTTTTCTATGCCAAGAGGTTAAGTGCAAGAGCACTTGTGTCTAGCAATGTTTATTGCTTTTTGTTTTTGTGTTGCATTTATTTGTTGTTTTTGTTGTTTTGATTTTCTTTGATCTTGTGCATGATGGTTGATGAATATGGATGTATGCATGTTGATTTATTTTGATGGATGCATATGCTATGATGAATGCAAATGGTTTTGATTTATATGTGATATGAAGATATGAAATGGATGAATGGGGTTTGTGATGTTTGGCTATGGCACCAAGGACTGTTTAGAACTCTGTTATTTTGTTTTTAGGCGATTGCTGTGATGCATGGCTTTGTATGTATACATGTGGTTTTTATTTTTTGTATTTTTTTGATGGTATTGTAAGGATGAAAAGTAGCGCAATTGGTTTAGAAATGTAGCTAAGGTTTTCTGAGACTCAGACGGTTTTAACTCACTAGCCATGACTGTACTTTGTCTTACAAGACTTTTTGACCAAGGTATGAATCGGACTTGTTTTTGACCCAGTTATTTTTCACATCCCTGTGTGTGCAATTGAGTTCATTTAGTGGTATTTGTTAGGATACCGCCAGTGCCAGATGGGCTTTCAACCGAACCTGTACTGAGGATCACCTAATTAGCTCCACGAATTCCTTTGTTGTATGTACTAAGATTAATCTACGGTGTAATCCAAGATGCCATAAGCTAGCTCATCCACATGCAAACATTGATATATACGCAAGTTAATGTGACAGATATATCGTCATGTGGGAGGTTTACTACATTACCGATAGGCTATCAACCAAATTGGTACTAAAGCTTGCCTTATGACCTATAGAATGCTTGAGAGTTCCAGGGATTCAAGGTCAACTCCCTTCTTTTCTTCAATTGTATTGGGATACTTGCTCATTGTAGTGATGAGATCACTGTTTATTTTGATTTGTTTTTCTTTCGAGCAAGGGATTGGGGTCATGGAGTGACGAAAATCATTGTTGTTTGTGCCTTTTGATGTGTGCACTGTAGTTTGTCAAATTTGGAGTTTTGACATTTTGCAACTTTTTTGTGTTTTGCAACTATTGAGAACTTTAGGGATTCTTAGGGAATTGGGTAGGGAGGATGCTTGTCCTTTTTCCAACTCTCGGCATTCTAGGGGTCATTCGCACAGGGGGATGAGCAAGATAACCGTTTCGCTTGTGGTGACCTAGATTATTTTCCAGGTTTCGTCTTTCGTTCACACAATTTGGGAATTTTTAGTGTTTTGATTTGTGTTGGGATGTTACGTAACATGGTGTATTTCAAGTATGACTCTACCTTCGTAAAATCTGTTCGACTTGATACGCTACATGGCTAAAGAGGAAAATGATGACTGAATCACTGAAACTCTTGGTACATTCCTAGACCACTGACTGTAGTGTGGTAAAAGTTATGCATGGTGTTTTTGTTGTTTTTGTAACATGAGACAATGCGGAACAAGATGGACTATCAGAGCTATTGCAGCCTATGGTATTTGACCCGTATGACTACAAATATGCAATGTATGGATGCAATGCTTAATACGGCTATGTATTTTTGTAATTTTGATGGATTGTTTTTGGTGAAGTTGAAGATGAGGTGCGAGAATATGAATTTTATGATGAATTTGAGTATGCCTAGAATTGAGATGCAAATCTTTGTTGTTTTTGATGATTTTTGTTGTTTTGTTTTTTTTTTTTTTTTTTTGACCAAGCGATTGCGATAATCGTTGGAGCTTTTTGGGTTTGACCAAGTGATTGCGATAATCCTTGGAGCTTTTGGGGTGACCAAGTGATTGCGATAATCCTTGGAGCTTTTTTGGGTGACCAAGAGATTGCGATAATCCTTGGAGCTTTTTGGATTGACCAAGAGATTGCGATAATCCTTGGAGCTTTTTGGATTGACCAAGAGATTGCGATAATCCTTGGAGCTTTTTGGATTGACCAAGAGATTGCGATAATCCTTGGAGCTTTTTGGGTGACCAAGAGATTGCGATAATCCTTGGAGCTTTTTGGGTGACCAAGAGATTGCGATAATCCTTGGAGCTTTTTTTGGGTGACCAAGAGATTGTGATAATCCTTGGAGCTTTTTTGATTGACCAAGAGATTGCGATAATCCTTGGAGCTTTTTGGGTGACCAAGAGATTGCGATAATCCTTGGAGCTTTTTGGGTGACCAAGAGATTGCGATAATCCTTGGAGCTTTTTTGGGTGACCAAGAGATTGCGATAATCCTTGGAGCTTTTTTTTTTTTTGGATATGGCTTTCTTAGATATGAAATGGTCGCAAATGACTGATATTCAAGGGTTCTGTTTCCTTGATACCGTCAAGAGAAGCTAGCCTGTACGTCTCGGGTCCTATTTTGCTATCAATGACATAAGGACCTAACCAATTTGCCATGAATTTGTCCCTCATATGGGACGGCAAATTAGAGTTTTGTTGGTTTTCCTTCAGAACCAAATCACCAACCCGAAAGTCTCTTAGGTGAACTTTCATGTTGTAAGCTTTCTTAAGCCGCTCTTGATAGATACGTAAGTGCTCGAGAGCATTAACGCGTCGTTCGTCAAGCAACGTAAGTTGGTCCAATCGGGCTTGCCGTGCAGTGTTATCATCGATGAACTCCTGCATTGATATGCGCAGGGAAGGAATTTCCAACTCGAGAGGCATTACGCCTCCGAGCCATACACTAGTGAAAACGGAGTTGCCCCAGTGGGCGTCCGAATGCTAGTGCGATAAGCCCAAAGGGCAAGTGGGATTTGTATGTGCCAATCCTTATGACTTTCTACGACGGTCTTTTTAAGGATGGCGACTAGCATTTTGTTTGACGCCTCGTGCTTGCCCATTTGCTTGCGGATAATAGGGTGTTGAAAAGTTGTGCTGAATTTTGTACTTTGTGGTTAAAGCACGCACGTCTTTGTTCTTGAATGATGGCCCATTATCCGAGATTATTTTGGATGGAATACCAAAATGACATATGATGTGATGCAAGATGAACTCCGCAATACGGGGTCCTTTCGTTGAGGTTAACGGAATTGCTTCCACCCATTTGGTAAAATATTCTGTGGCCGTTATGATAAACGTGTGACGGCCTGACGATGCAGGGGAGATCTTTTCGATTAGATCGAGGCCCCACTATGAAAATGGCCAAGCAGACTAGACTGTCTGTAGGGCACGGGAAGGTGCGTGCATTAAATTGGCATGATGTTGACATTTCACGCACCTCTTGACATACGCGCAACAATCTCGCTCTAAAGATGGCCAATAATAGCCCATGCGAAGAATGCGCTTTGCAATGGCCATACCACTAAAGTGGCCACCACATGTACCGTCATGCGCTTGGGCGACTGCCCAAGTGGACTCTTGCTGGTCCAAGCAACGAAGAAGAATTCCGTCATAGCTGCGATGATACAAAATGTCTCCTATCAAGACATATTTTGCCGCTTTCTGTTTGAATGTTCGTTTTGCGGCGTGCGTCAATCCAAAGGGTAGATTACCTAACTTGAGGTAGTCTCTTATGGGTAAATACCAATCCTGTTGATCGGATACCTCGACAGTTTGAACAGCCAATCCCTTTTGGAGTTCTTCCCTAACAAATGCTGATTGGGATAGAACTTGTAAGAATAGCGTTGTGTTGCTATTAATGGGAGTGGGGGAAAACAAAGACCCCCAGTTGGCCCATTTCAAACAGTCTCGGATTCGAAAGAACTTATCCGAAGATGGTTCGATCTGGATCATGTGGACTCCTGGCGTCAAGTTTGAGCTTGCACGCTCCATCGCGGGTTGCGATAAGGTTTTGACCTCAATGGTTGTTATATCACCGAAAAGGTCTTGCGGGATTAGTGACCCCAAGGAGGCCATTGTATCCGCAAAATGGTTTGATGATCGAGGGAGTGCCTCGATGTCATACCACTCAAGTTTTGCCAGGAATTTGTCCACAAGGGCTTTATAGGCCTTCAGAACCGGGCATTTGCATTGATATACCCCTTTGACTTGATTGATGATTAACAGCGAATCGCCAAAGATGTTCAATCTTTTGATGTTCATGGCGATTGTTGTCTGAAGACCTAGGAGCAAGGCTTCATATTCTGCATTGTTGTTGGTGCACTGGAAGTTTAATTTAAATGACAGGGGCATTGGAGCGCCCTGCGGTGTGAAGAATACAATTCTTGCGCCACCCCCTTGCTTGCATTTAGAACCATCAAAAAATAAGGTTATGTCGGCCTGAGACTCAGGCTCATCAGAATCTGGCGATTACGAGACATGGAAGACCCCATCATCGGGTAGTTCTATGACCAGGAGGCTGATCGTCTTCAAGAGGAGCCTCTGCTAGTTGATCGGCTATGACTTGTCCTTTTATAGATTTTTGCCCAATAAACTCAATGTCAAATTCCGTCAACAACATGATCCATTTTGCCGTGCGACTACTATGATAAGTACGACTCATCATGTATCGCAATGGATTCTCCTTAGACACAACATACGTAGTGTTGCTCAGCATGTAGTGGCGTAGCCTCTTGGTAGCAAACACCACCTGCCAAGCGAGTTTCTCAACGTATGCATAGTTAAGTTCGTAATCGACCGAGGTGCGGCTAAGATAGTAAGTAGCCTTGTTCTTTGTGAAGTTCATTCTTACAGGCTAGCATGGCTCCCGGTGCCACCTCGATAGGCTGAGATGTATAAGTAGAACGGCACACCTGGTCTAGGTGGTGCCAATACTGCGGCGAAGCCAAGTATTGTTTGATTTCATCAAAGGTTGACTGGCACTCGTCATCCCAATGAAATGTGACCCCCTTGTGCAATAATTTTTTCATTGGTCGGCATTTGTCGGATAATTGCGCTATGAAGCGTTTAATCGACGCGACCTTTCCTTGCGGACTTACGAGCTGCTTGATAGTGGTTGGGGGAGCCATTTCAAGGATTGCCTTGACTTTGTTTGGGTCCACTTCGATGCCTCGTTTTGAGACTATAAAACCCAAGAGTTTTCCAGATGTGACGTCGAACACGCACTTCTTGGGATTCAGTATGACCTTATGCTCTATGAGGTGATCGAGAATCTTGTTTAAGTCACCGAGATGATTCGAGCGCAAGAGAGACTTGGCTAACAAATCATCCATGTAATCTTCCAAAGTTTTGTGCATGTAATCGTGGAAGATATAAGTCATAGCACGTTGGTATGTAGCGCCGGCATTTTTAAGGCCAAAAGGCATGACCTTATAGCAAAATGTCCCCCAAGGCGTTGTGAATGCCGTTTTGAGTTGGTCTTCGGGATTGATACGAATTTGATTGTATCTGAGAAACCGTCCATTAGGGAGAGCATTTCGTGACCTGTTGTAGCGTCTACCAATGCGTCGATGCTTGGCAAGGGAAAATCATCCTTAGGACTCGCTTTGTTTAGGTCTCGAAAGTCGGTGCATATGCGAATCCTCCCGTCGGGCTTCTTGACGGGAACCATGTTGGACAACCATGGCGGATAATCCATGGAGATGACAAATTGTGCATCCAACAGCTTTTGCAATTCGTCTTTGACCATCAAGGCCACTTGTTGGGTGCATCTTTCTTAGTTTTTGCTTTACGAGGCTTGAATGTTGGATCAAGCGTTAAATTGTGCATGACTAGCTGCGGGTCTAGTCCTGGCATATCCTTGTACGACCATGCAAAAACCTCCTTCTTTTCTTTAAGAAGGGCAATGTAATCGGCTTGCTCTTCGAGGGAAAGGCTTACCCCCAGCTTGAGAATCCGTGGATTCATTGGATCTGTGTCGATGTCTACGTCGGTCGTCTCCTCGGTCGACATGTGGGATCCGTCCTCCAACTGATGTGGAGTTGGGATTAAATGGATATCATCAGCTGAGTTAAGATCTACGTTTGGAACCTCGGGTCCCTCTTTAGCTTGAAAAATATCCTGAGTTGTCCTTGGGGTAAAATGAAGCATTTCACCGAAAGGCCAGTACTCCGATGGTGACAATGGTGAATTGACGCGATCCCAGTCGATGGCATCCATGTCTAGATGCAATGACCATGATGGATCGGTCGGATTGCGGATGGGTGCGGTCAAATCAATGGAGATCATGTGGATGGAATGAATTTGGTCTCCAGAACCGTGGGTGTGATAACTTGTTTCTTCTAGATGCTCCCTATACTATGGATCTGGCTCTACGGGAACAGGCACGAATGGATCCTCCCTAGGTGCAAATTTTGTGAAAAGGAGGGCGGGGTCTTCCCTCGGCACTGCTTGTCATGATGGGATCTCGAGGTGGACGATGCTCATCTTGAATTTGGAGCCATGGATCCAACACTTGGTCCCACCTCTCTGGGTCTACATGCCATTCATGCCCCGACGGTATGCCCATCTGTCCCATTAGATCTTCATGAGTTAGAGCACGGTGATGTCGTCGCACATGTATGAGATAGTCCATTTCAGTTTCATCTTTTGAATCGCTTTCATAGATCCAAAATTGTTCATCCTCTTCAGCATATGTTGCTTGCGACGTTGAGGACTCTTCCTGTTCCAGTGAATTAATCTGGTCCCATTGCGATTGTTCCACTCTTGGTGGAGGGACCTGATTCTCTTGGTATTGTATTGTTTCATCTGGAACCTCTAAGGGGAACAACTTCAGAAAGATGTCCAGCAGCCATTGATGTTCTCTTTGAGGATTACTATCCGAACTTTCACCTCTCTCTAGCAAAGGAGAGGGATTATTGTTGTTTCTAGGGGTGTTTGTTGACCATGGGAGGTAGTCTCCCAGTGTGTATTCTGTATTTGGATTGGCATAAGGGTCTAATGCCAATCCCCCCTTGTTGCCTATTTCTAGGCCTTGCATATTTTCAACCAAGATGTCTAATGGCAGGGGATGGTTGAACCCTACCCCTGACTTGTCATATGGCATCTGATATCTTGGTTGGCAAAGGATCCGCATCCCTTGCTCATATCTGCCTAGCCCGTATCCATGCCAATTGCATTGGCCTAGATATTTTAGGGCAAATTCTGGGTTTGACAGATAATTGATGTTTTCCACAAAAGGTTCTTCGTCTGTTTCCTTTTGTTGGCATGGTTCAAGACCATGATCAAGGCCCCCATACACAAAATTTGTCTGGTTCGGTGGGTAGCCTAGAGGAACAATTGTCCCTATGGGAAGGCGAGGTCTTCCCATGTCCTGTACTGACTCCAATGTGGGGGTTGCCACAATGTTTTGCACTAAGTACTCCCCCGGGCCCGTCTTCGGCCATTTCAACGGTGATTGTTGATGATTGGGTGGGAGGAAGCGGTAGTCCTTCTTGAGTCCATTCCATGTTTGGTTGTTCAGGAGTCTTGGTTTCTGTTGTGTTGGGTGTTTCCTCTGTTGATATCGTTGAGATTGTGGGCAACCTTTCTTCTAGAGGCTTAACCTCTTCCATGATTTGTTTTCCCTTGTCCTTCTATTGGGCCATGATAGGTGGCGTTGATGATGAAGGAGCAGGTGATGAAGTCTCACCTGGCTGGGATTTTGTCTTGTTGGCCACCAGTGGTGCACTGCGGTATTGGACCACTGTTTAGATGGATTTAATTGGAAATCCAAATGCGTTGAAGGGAGGGTCGATTGAGGTATGAATTGTACCGCATTGCAATACTTGAAGGGCTCTAAGTCCATTGGGACTACATGTATTTCCCCTTCATAAGCATACTTTAAGCACTGGTGGGCGATCGAAGGGACACACTTCATGTCCTTGATCCAAGGCCGCCCTAGCAGTATATTATAAGCCATTTCACCTTCCAGCCACATGGCACGGTGTAGGTATTGACTTTTGTCCTACCAGGTGGCGAGAATGACTTGTGCCGATTGTCGAGCATATTGCATCATTAAAAGCTCGCAGTGTGTACGTGGAGGTCTGTGATGTGAGAGGTTGGCGACTTCAAATGCTTTAAGGCTGCGGTGGTTATGATGTTCTTTGGACGAGCCAGTATCTATCGGCACTCTCTTGTACGGAATCCCGTTGACCCACGCGATAACGTGCAGGGGTGGATCTGCCATGTCATTTGATATCGTTTTGACCTCATCTTCTCTGAATGTGATGACCGGCTCCGTACATTGTTTCACATGTCCCACGAAGGCGTTGAAAGAATTTGCCTCGTGGGGTTGTAATTCAATGGCTTTTAAAATGTCCATAAGAGCTTCTCTATGGGGAGCTGATTGTTGAATAAGCTCGTAGATGGACAGCCTAGCCGACGTGGTCCGCAAACTCTGCGTGAGTTTGGTTCGTATCGTGACCTCAGGTCTAGGCGGAGGTAACTGCGTTGGGCGTTGTTGAGGATGCGATGTTGCCGAAACTTCCCTCGTAGCTACCTCGGGGGCAGCTGTCGGGTACCTTCTGTTCCTTGTTACTATGCTAATCATTCCCACAAATCCCTGTGTGGGAAGATCTTGTCGCACCTCGTTAATCTGGAGTGGTTTTGTCTGTGCCTCGTGGGCTGGCAAGGGGTCCTTGAATACCCCCATTTGTTGGTTGTTTGGTGCGATGGGGTTGTCCACAACCAATGTTCTATTGTCGATCAAATCCTGGACTAGGTCTTTGAATTTCCAGCACCCATTCAAGTCATGTCCTCTGCGCCTATGGAATCTACAATACAATTCCTCTCTGTACCCCCTAGGCTTGGGAATGTTAGGGTCTATAATTTGGATTTCCGGTAGAGTGACTAAATTTGCCGCTGACAAGCGGTCAAATAAGGAGTCCCTAGACTCCGCATATGGGGTGAAATTTTGCCTAGGGCGACGCGGGTAATTCTGCTCCTGTCTTCTATTATCTCTTTCATAAGCAGGAGGCACTGCCTTGTAGTTAGCCTTTTGAGGCTGCGTTTCTTGCACAGGCGCGGGAACATTTATCGCAACTTGGTTGACTGCAGCGTGTTGTGGTTGCGTTGTCCCGAGTTTTAGTGGTTTTATTCCACTCTTTCTTCTTAGGCTTGGCAATTGCGCCTTCGCCTATCTTAATCTCTTCTATGACTATGGCTTGCGCCAAAGCTTCTTCTAAGCTGTCGTATTGTCGCAGCAACAATAGACCGAGAGATTGATTTTAAGCAACTTTTTGCGAACATCTGCGTGAGATCAGACATAGGAGGACGGTAGGGTAACCTAGAAAGCAAAGCTCTCCATCGATTCCCGTACGCTGCCATTGTTTCCTCTTCAAATTGCTTGAGGCTCGCTAAATCACTTAGTGATGCCTTCTTCCTTGTGTTGAAGGCAAAGCGTTCAAGAAACGCGTCTACTAATTGATCTAAATTGCTTATGCTGTGTTTGGGTTGTGTGAACCAATCCGAGGCGGGGCCTGCGAATGTGGTTATGAATGTTCTAAGCAACAATGCGTCATTATCTTGGATGCCGAAGCATTGGCTTAGAAATCGTGTAACGTGTTCCTGTGCGTCCTCTTCACCTTTAAAAACTGCCAATTGAGGCAACTTGAAGTGTTCGGGGTAAAGAGGTGTAGGCACTGAGGGATGCACCGGATTACTGCGGAGTAGACGTAATGTGGGTTTTTGATGCCCAGCGGCTTTTGTCTCCACAGACTCCAAACGCTCCAATAGCGCTTGGTATGCATCGGAAGATTTTATTTCTTCCTCTCTTGTTCGCTCTTGTTGCAAGTTACGGTAAACTGGAGGCCTATGGAGGGGTGGCCGAATGGCATCCCTCCTGCCTTGATGGGGAGTTTCAACATATTCCTCTTCTGGTTCATACTCCTCGTAAAATTCTTGAGGAGTCTCTAGGCGAAACCTATGACCCTGATCAAGCTCTTGCTGAAGGTACCCATCATTGTTTCGGGGAGTTGCCTCCCTCTCGAATCTATGAGGTCTTGGAGGCAGAGCTTGACGAGGTCGTGGAGACCTATCCTGCACCAACGGATTACGCCTCTCATACTATTCAGCTCTTTGGATGCGAGGGGTTGGCCCCCTCTCAGGTATTTCATAGCGTAACTCATCCGCTTCGCGTTGCATGCGTTCTCTATCCAAGCGGTGTCGGTACTCTATTTCTCGATAACTTGGTTTAAGCCGCATGGTTTGGGCTTGACGGGTGGTATATCTGGCGACAATTGGGTCAATTTGGTCTACCCTATTTTGCTCAGGAGGTTCGAATGTTTCTCCTATGTGTTTACCTCGAGTTTGCTGATCTAAGGTTTCAATGGGTCGCTTCCCTCTGTCGAGGTAAGCGGTATGTGCTCGAGGTTATGGCCTCAAGGGGTGATCATGATATCCTGCTGGTGCGGAAATGCAAGGTTCCCACGTTGTTTGTTGCCCTCGAGGAATGCGATGGCTTTCCTCGTACTCCCTTTCACGGGTGTGAAGGGGGTGGGCGGAGTTAGGTCGCCCTATGTAAGGAGCCCTGCGCTCCGGATTTGGTCTCTCTATTCTGATGATAGGTAAAGAAGGGACGCCATATCCACGTTGCCCCTCCAAATGGACGGTGTGCCTGTCTAGCGCTTCATCGCGCGGTGGCCACTCATGCCTAACTTCAAGAGGTGATTCTCTATTTATGTCAAGGTCTACATGTAAGGCATCTTCCCGAAAGGGGCTGCTTTGAATAGGCATACCCCATCGAGGATTATGAATTGGATTCTTTTGTAGGTTAGACCTATAAGGCGGTATGACCAAATCCTCAGGACTGAAGCGAAGGCGACTTGTGCTCGCTTCTTGTGTACCTTCTAGAGCTTATGCCCTTGATTGGGCTTGGCTGCGGGTGTACACCATTGCGGTGCTTCTATGCTATCTAAATAAGTTTTTATCTCGTTTATGATTTTTTTTTGTCTACACTAAGCGAGAATTAAGCACACACATTCACAAAACCGTGATTATCTCTTTTAAGGATTATTGGTGTGCCCTAAACTGGTTTAGTGCATTTTGGTGTTTTGTTTTGTTTTTGTAGGTTTTGAAGATCGTTTAAATGCATTATGACGGCTCATATAACTCCCAAAATGGTAGCCCCTTCAATATACCAACCGGGTCGATATACCAACCTCTCTATATACCCGCCCTTACGAGAGGGAGACTATAGGTACGTGAGAGCAGAAGGTACATGGTACGTAGGCGGTACGAAAGGGGGATTGTCCTGTTAATGGCACCTACCATAGAAAACTTATCCTCGCGCGCATGGGAATCACCCCGGCGACACTCGGTCTGTCTTCGTCGGGATTTACGCCTAACAACAGTTGACAATCGGGAAATGGATGCAAATCAAGCCAAGGTGGTGATGAAATCCACCAATGGTCTTGATAAAGGGCTAGGGTCTTACGACCAGCTCCTTGGTTTAAAATTGTTACGTGGAGTGTGTGAGGTTCATTTTATTTAGCGAAAATGAAACAAGCATGAATGATTTTCCCTAAGTATGCAGGATAAAATGAAAACAGTCAAAGAAACAGAAAACAGAAACAGAAAATTTAACAGAGATGATAAAATCCCTACCTCTTCTCTGCCTGCTCCAGTTGCCTCTGAATTTTTGCTCTGAAAATCTGCAGACAGAAAATCGTCCCCTGGTGAGACGATTTACAGAACAGAAATCGTCCCTGGCAGAGACGATTTTAAAATCGTCTCAGGGTGAGACGATTTCCAGTAAAGTAATCGTAATGATCAGAGACGGTTAACAGTCTGCAAAAAAAAATGTACCTGTAAAACACAAAACACAAAAACCCGATTAGTTTTCTGTGATCTTAAAAACAGAGGAAAAGGTCCCACCGTGATCGCCACTTGAAAGCACGAGATTCCGGGCAAAGGAAACACTAATTGCGATATAACCAAAACCAAATGCGCTTAAGTCCTAGAAACGTAAAGTGCATGAAATGGAAAAGAAACGCATTGGAAGAGACACAAGCAAATGGAGAAAACACAGCCCTTTCATTAATATCCCTTGATCTCTGTTACAATGACGTCTCCTCCCTTTTCGGGGGCTAGGAGCGTTAAAAGAATTCGATTACAATCACTCAATGTTCCTCTTTTCGCGTGCCCACGATTGCAATGGGCGGGCCAAGATGATGTCGCCGTTGATGTCGATGAGTTCTTCACCTCCGCTGCTTCTCCTACGAACAAAGAAACAACCAAGATGTCAGTAGCACCTGCTGCAAGTGAAAAGTGTTCGTTCTTCTAAAATCATCAAAAGATGCATGCAAACATTTATCTAAAAGAGTAAACAAAATGATTCTAAACAGCCTGAAAACTTGCCAGAAGACAGAAAATGTTACCAACAGGCCATTGCCACTGAGACAGTCGGCCAATCTGCTTTCAACTGGAAATCGTCCCTGGGTAGGACGATTTTTGACTATAAATCGTCCCTGGGTGGGACGATTTCTTCTATGTTGGGGAAGCCGAACTGACACGCTCCAATGTCGACTCCCGAGGTCTCCAAAACACCTACAGACAGAGGGGTTATGTAATTGGGGCCATTTTGGGACGACCCAGATGGTCGGATTCTCCCAATTTGGCCTCTACCCTCGGGAATTTGATATCGCCTCCTGCAAGTTAGTGAAACTACAAAACGACACAAAACATACTAGAATCTGATCAAAGGTTACGAAATTGCAGCTATGAATTCACCAAACAGAAAACACAATATGCGGCATGAGAAAATAAACTAGAATGCTTCTGAAATAAAACTTAAGAAAAGTGCGGGGATGCCCAAGTGGGCCTCCCACCGTTGGCACTTGATTCCGGCGCCAATCCACTAGGGATGGGCCCAAAACCTCTTAGGATTGGGGGGGTCGGCGAATTGGTTGATTCAGGTGTCCATGTGTTGGATTTAGGTCCGATTCAAGCTTCCAAAAGCCACCCAACAACCTCCCTTGCAAAAGAGATTGGTGGATGTGGGAAGGTGAACCAAAAGGGATGCAAGTGGGTCTTCAACTCGGCAGCACTTCGTTGCTTGAAAACTCCTTCAACTTGTATATCTTGGGTGAGAAAAGTCTCACCTTTTATAGACCCAAGGGGTCTCTTTTGGGAGGGAAGCACAAATGCCATGTGTTGGTCATAGGCGCCATGTGGCAGTCTTGTCTTCCCATGAGGGAGGGGAGTCCTCCATTGACAGTCCTCAAATGGCCTATTTGTCCACTCACACACGCGTGCGAGGCAGGAGTCATCAACTGACTGTTATGGGCTGCCACTTGGCCTCATTTGTCTTTTTGCCCGTTAAACTTGGAAATCGTCCTTACTGGAGACGATTTCAGAAATCGTCCCTGGGTGAGACGATTTCAAGTTAGCAATCGTCCCTGGGTGAGACGATTACTAGGCAAAGTGTCTAAGTGTGCCAAATTGCTTCTTGACCTCACAAAATTGCTATGAAAGTGGTTAAGACCATTGTTTGACCTCTGAGGGCTGCCCTGGGGGCTGTGTTTGTCAAAGCGATCAGTGTTTGCAGTCACATAATCGGATTGGTGCTGTTTTGGTGTCTACACACATCTTTTTTGGGTGTTATTATATGAAAGACATATGGATCAATTGGTGGAGGTAGATGAGACAATATTGAGAAATTTTTAAGAGCTAGGAAATTTTTTATGAGAAATGGAAATAGTGTAAATTTAAGACTAGAACAATGAAAATGGCATGGAAGTTGGGACCTAGCTTCATATGGTCATAATTATGACTACAATGAAATGTACACATATTTTAATAAGAGCACAAAATAAGGGATCAAGTTTCAGAGAGTATTATGAGTAAGTTAATGGAAATACTATCCATTACATTACATGAGGAGACAAACATATAAATGGAGGCGTGACTATTCTAAGGAGATTGGAAATAACTATAACAGAAAAATAACTAAGGGTTGGTTGCACATGTGATTTCTCCTCGAATAACATAAAGTAGAGACCACTTCCCATAGAGTGGGTGAAGGTAAACACATATGGGGATTCTACTAAAAATCTTAGAAAATCTAGATTTGGTATTATCATACAAAATTGGAAAGGAGAACATGTGTACTGGAGAGTAGAAGGTATGGGTGAGATCAAATTATTAAGCAAAAGGATAGGTAATCTTGTTAGCATCAATGATAAATACAAATCTATATTTATATAAGCTATGGATAGAGATAGACTCTTAAGTATGGGTTGGATTCTTGCATCTGATAAGACCCTTTCAAGTGCTGGTAATTGGAGAGAAGGAAGGCGAAAGTAGTTCAAAATTTTTGGAAGGTTTTTCAAGATATTTTTATTAATAATATCAAGTGAGAGGGAAATAGGATGACTAATTATTTAGAAAAATGGGGAAAATAACTAGAGGAAGGGCAATATGTGGACTCTTAGATGGAAAATCAGATAAGTTGGTGTCAAATAATTCAAGGGATGCAAGAAGTAATTGAGCACGATGTGGTATCCTAGTGATGTGGTCAATGGCAATGTTTCAAAAGTGATAGAGATCAACCTGAATGATCCTTTATGGTTTGGTAAATTTATTTCTTTGGATGGGTGTCCATTGTGGGACCCTAGTAAGATTCAAAATGGGTTGGCCTATGGAAGGGCTTCTTTTGGGGCTCCTTATCCTTATTCCTATGTGCAAGATGTTTTAGGAAATACTTGTGGGGAAGAGTTTCTTCCTTGTAAATTTCATGGTTGTTCCATTCAGATTCATGTCCTAGACTTCATAGTTAACTCTTTGCTGAGTAAGGATTCATGGGATCTGGTGGAAAAGTTGGTTGGAGGATGATCGGATTTGGACTCTCTAAAGCATTGGGTATTATCCAAATGGTTCCTGAAAGGATCCCTTGACCTTGCATCGCTTCCTCACAATTTTTTTCTTATTAGAATTTCATGTGAGAAGGATTCGAGGAGGATTATGAAAGGTGGTCCTTGTTTTTTTGTCAAGTGTGACATTTTACTTCGTCAGTGGGGCCTTGACTTCAATTCGATGCTAAAAAGAGTTAATTTAGTTCCATTTTGGGTTCATATACCTAAATTTCTAACCTATTTGTGGTATGAGAGTGTTTTTTGGGCTATGGCATCAGTGATAGGGGACATTATCTCCTTTGATAAAGTTTCTTTGTCTCTCTCTCGTAGATAGTTTGTGAGAATGTGTATAATGGTTGATATTGAGAAAGAGCTCCCTAGTTTTATGGATCTTATATAACACCTAGGTACTTGGTAACAATATGTTGTTTATGAAAACAAGCCCAAGGCTTGTCAATATTATGGTATGGGAGAGCACCACAAAGACTTTTATCCCCTAAAGAAGTAGGTGAACCCTTCTGTGACATGTGAGGCTTCTAGTCAGCATCAAGAGAAGGTAAATGAGTGGAGAACCCCATATAAGAGAAATATGATCTAGTGTAGCAGGTCTCCTTTTGCCTCAAAAGGAAAAAGTATTCTCTCCTCTCAATCAGCCCTTTCTTCTAGGGGTGGACCATCGATTGTTCCTCCAAAAAGTAATTCTAAAATTTCTCTTAAGTCTATGGAGAAGTTTCATTAGAGCAATCTTGAAGTGGTATTGTCTGCGGATCTTGTGGAATCTAGTAATATTATTCCATTTCAAACTCTTTTCAAGGCCTTGAATTGATTGGGCTTGAAGATTCGTTATGGGCCCTTTGATATGAGTCTTCTCCTATTAAAGTGGTATCCCCTCCTAAAGTTTCTATGGCATTCCCAATTGGATGTATTTCTAGTCTAGGTGACTCTCCAAAGTGCATTATGGAGAAAGGTTCTCTGATTTCCAAAAATAGAAGCAAACGTAAAAAGCCTTTGGATTTTGGGTTAGCTAAGAGAGTTGATAGACCCCCAACAAAGGGGGGAGAAAAATATCCATGGAGGAGGCTATTGCTAATGGTGGTCAAGATCACTTACTGGTGGAGGAAGAAAATGGTGACAAATAGCTCAAGCGTGATGGTTTTAAATCCCCATAGTTGGGGGAATTGATAAAACATTTTCCTTTTAATTTTCTATGAAAATGTGTTCTTGGAACACTAGAGGGCTTAATAGTGCCTCTAAAAAGTTTTCTTACTTCTTTAAGGAGGGATAAATCCCTAGATTTTTGTGTATCTAGGAGTCTAAGCTTGAAGCTCCTGCCTAGGAGGAATTTCATAAAGTTCGGAAATATTTGTGTTTTATGGCTTCTAAAGCCTCTAGATTTGTTGGCGGTCTTCTCTTATTTTGGGATTCTTCCAAGTTCTATGGTCATATTATTTCTTCTTTTGGTCAGGTTATTAATATTATTTTTTGCTGCAAATATTTCCAAAGGAGGTGGGTAATGTTGAATATTTATATCCCTAATGCCTATACTGAAAAACGTAAGTTTTGGTTATTATTGCTTGAAATGAGAGAAATTTTTTGGCATGAATCGTGCATTTTGGTTGGTGACTTCAATTATCCCTTATTTCCTTCTGAGAAATGTGGAGGTAATATTGTCGATGAATGGATTATTTTTTATTTTCAAGATTTTTTAAACCAGGTAGAACTTCGTGATATTGACCTAAAAGGAGTAAAGTTCACTTGGAGTAGTTGTAGAGGAGGGAATAGTATAATTATTAGCAGACTTGATAGGATTTTTGTTTCAAACTCCTCTATTGATATTTTTTAGTGATGCTTACTTATCCACCCTCCCTAGGATTGGATCTAACCATAACCCTTTATGGTTGAAAATCGCTGAGGGTCTTCCCTTCCTTCCTTGGTCCTTCCATTTTGAGGTTATGTGGTGCTCTAACTTTGATTTCGAGGCTCGGGTGGCTGAATGGTGGTGAAATTTTGTTCCTGAGATATGAATGTTCAAACATTTGAATAAACTAAAGAAGCTCAAGATACATCTAAAATTCTAGAATAAATGCTCTTTTGGAAATATTTTAAGGGAAAAAGAACATCTAAAATCTCATCTGTTGTTTATTGAATCATTGATTGAATATTGAGGGTATTCTGACCATATTATTAGGGAATAAAAATATACTCTTGTGACCTCCATAATAAGTAGGCTAAATAAGAAATATTTTGGAAGCAAAAATCCATATAAATTTGGTTAAAGGAAGGGACCACAATTCATATTTTTTCATTCCTCCATATTGCATAGAAGGGGGCATAATAGAATTAGAGAAATTGGTAATTTTGATGGTAATCGATCATCAGAGCTTTTAGAAATCAGGGAAGAAATGATGGGTTTTTTTAGTTCTTTATTGTGTTCCTCTCCTGATCGTGACTTGGATGTGGAGAACCAAATATTGGGGGCCATTCTGAGCCTGATAACTAAAGATATGAATTTGGATTTCTTGGCTCTCTTCTATGATGATGAAATCTAGAAAGCACTTTTCTTTACAGGTCCCCTTAAATTCCCTCACCCGAATGGATTCCCCCATTGTTTTTCCATAAATTTTGGCATATTTTTAGGGAGGATGTTTGTAATGCAATTCGTCATACCTAGCACTTGTTGATTTTTATGAAAGCCTTGAACTCAAATTTTCTTGATCTCATTCATAATAAGGATTTGGTGTGTTATTTCAGTGACTTCAGGCCTATTAGTTTATGTAATACGACATATAATTTTTTATAAAGCTATGGCTAATAGGTTGAAGCCCTTTCTCCATACTCTTATTGATCAGGCTCATAGTGGTTTTGTACTAGGGAGACAAATCTTGGATGGTGCTATTGTAATTCATGAGCTCTTGCATTCAGTAAAAAAAAATGGTAGGGTAATATTTTTCCTTAAGTTGGATGTTAATAAGGCCTACGATCAGGTGTCCTAGCCTTTTCTATTTAGTGTCTGGAGAAATTTTGGCTTCAGTAATTCATGGGTTAGTTTTATGGAGGCTTCAATTTATTTACCTTGCTTTTTAGTGTATATTAATGGCTCCCCTATTGGATTATTTAATTCTTGTCAAGGGATTCATCAAGGAGACCTCATCTCCCCTTCCTCTTCATTATCATGGTGGAAGCTCTTGGTCAGTCAATAAGTAGACATAGTTTTGATTTTGTTTTAAGATCGGCTCTACAAATTATCTTGATATCCCATCAGTAGTTTACTGATGACACTTTGCTCTCTTGTACCATTTTGGTTTTTTATGCTTAGGATGTTATGTCTATTCTAGACTATTATAGGAGAGCTACGGGTCAGTTGATTAATTTTCTTAAAAGTAACATCTTATTTTTAAATACCTCGGACACTCACTAATGAAATATTACCTCTATTTTAGGGTGTAGGATTGTTTCCTTTCTGACCACTTACCTTGGTCTCCCACTATTTTTTGATCACTTAAAGGAATCTTTCTGGACTCTGGTGGTGGAGAGGGTTCAAAGGAAATTATCCTCATGGAAAGGAGCTCTCCTCAATAAAGTGGGTAAGGTTGTTCTAGTTTAGAGTACACTTTAGAGCATTCCCATATATTTACTGTGTCTCTTCAACCTTCTTGTTAGGGTGGCATATAAATTTGATAGCATATGTAAGGTATTCCTCTTGGCTAATCCTATACTGAAAGGTAAGTTTTATCTTATATCTTGGGAGAAAATATGCAAAATGAAAAAACATGGAGGTTTAAATATTAAGAATGTGGTTGTGATGAACAAGGTTCTAGTCTTTGAACTTTCTTGGAAGGTTGCTAGTAATTCTGATCATTTTTGGTATCGGATTCTTAAAGCTAAATAGAGTTTTGAGCAATTTATTTTAGATCATCTCCTTTCCAGTAGTTCTACCTTCCAGAACAACTTGATTAAATCCAAGGATTTCATTAAATATAATTATTGTTGGGTGATTGGTAATGGGAGTCCAGTTTCATTCTAGGATGATCCTTGGTTTAGAGATCATCCCCTTGCTAAGTATCTTCGCTTTAGGGATGTATGTTTGAATTCTATAGCAACAAGATTCTCCAAGGTTGCTGATTTTGTGACTCTTTAGAATGGTCATAATTTTTTTTATATTCCCCTCCTTAGAAACATCCTTGATCATCAAATGTGGGATTCTTTATTTTTTGAAATGCGTTGTTATGTCGTGCGTCCTGAGAAGGTGATGGACCGATTGGTGTGGGATGGATATAGTGAAGGTTATTTCATAGTTAAGTCTACTTATTCTCTTATCTATCCTTAGGGAGATGGCAATTTTCCTAGTTTGAAGATATGGCTCAAAAACTTGACTCCAAAGATTAATATTTTCTTCTGGTTGGTAATGCAGAATAAGGTTTTGACTATTGAAAACTTGCATAAGAGGGGCTTTAATTTGCTTAATAGATTTTTTTTTGTGCAAGCAATATTGGGAATCAACCTCTCACTTATTTCTTAAGTGTCAGGTTTTTCATGATATTCTTTATTTTATTCTCTAGTGCATCGGTGTGTCTTGGATATTGCTAGATTCTATTTGTGATTGTATTCATTAATGAACATCACCTTTCTCTTCGCCCCGACTCAAATGCTTTTGGATATTTTTGTTAAACCATCTTATATGGGGTATGTGGAAGGAGCGAAATGCTAGGGTGTTTAAATTTTTTTAGGATGATATCTTTCATGTCAGTCAGAAAATAATGTGGACTGTGGTAGAGAATGTGTTGGCAGCCACCAAAGACTCTTGTTCCTCAATGCCTTATGGCCACCCTAAATTTTTAGTTGAGAATTATCTTGATTTTTGTACGGAGTTGAGACCCCCACCAACTCCTAATTTAGGAGGATCTATTCATTGGACCCCACCTCCTTCAGGTTTTTTTGGTCTTAATTTCAATGGTGCATCAAAGGGTGATTCGGGCTCAATTGGTATTGGGGGTGTGATTCGATATAGTAGTGGTAACTTGATCCTGGCCTTCGTGGAGGATATTGGTGTCCAGTATTCACACATAATTAAAGCTCATACTTCTTTTTTGGGATTTTAATGCTCAAATATCTAGGCATCCGTAGGGCAGTTATTGAGGGGGATTTGTTGAATGTTATAAACATGCTTAAAGGGTATTGTCATCCTAGTTGGTGTATCTCCAATTTAATTGATGAATCTATAGCCCATTTGTATTCTATGGAGGAGGTATTAATTAAGCACAAATATAGAGAAGAGAAAGTGATCGTCGATTCCCTTACAAATCTTGGTGTATATCGTTAGATCCTATTGGTTTGATGTTTATATATTTTTCTTGAGCTCCTTCATCTCGTGAATGATGAGAAAATTTAATGCCTATAAAGTGGTGCTATGCCATATAGTATTTTTTCCAATCCTCAGGTGGTGTTGAAGTATGCTAATATCTAACTTGGAAGTAGAACGCCTTTACTTCTAGAAACCGCATTGCCCTTGTTGGTCCTTTTGGCATGAATATTGTCCCTGGTGGTGTTAGAAGGGCTTTCCCATCCTCTAGCTTTTCAAATTTTAAAATTCAAAATTTATCCTTCCAATATCCCCTTATTTGATGGTTTGGTGGGCCTGCCTAGTTGAATGTTGGTTTATCAAAACTTATATGAGCATGTTAGTGTTAGATTGCTATTTATTTTGTGCTTTTTTTTTGTCTTATTTTAGAAATTCATCAGTTCTTCTTATTAATGTATGGAAGCTCTCTAACATTGCTTTTTCCATGGTAGATAGGAAGCCTTCTTGTCTCTTATTTTTCTCTAAGTGTGAGTGTCTTCGTGCAAATATTTATTTATTTTCTCTCTGTTATCCTCACAATTTTTTGAGGGTTTCATAAGTTGGTGACATGTGGATTATGTGGGGTTGGCCCTCTATCGAAGGTAGTCGAGTATTTTTTGTCAAGTTTTATTGACACCAATGAAAGAAATATTTGGAGCTCGCTGAAGATGATGATGGACTAATCCAGGGGTATTTCCTGTTTGGTTGCCACTGTTATTCAAGAGGTAGGTATGTTGGAGTAGAACCATCTTAATTCTCATCTTTGTACTTGTTATTGGATCTTGGTTTTGTACATTTTATTTATGGTTTACCCCTCTTAGTTTGGTGGGGTGTTTAGTTCTGGTGTTGTTCACTTGGGTGGTGTTTTGATTGTATAGGTTGTGGGAGTCCTATAAAAACCCTATTTCTTATTAATAGTACCAAAAAACATCCAAGGGATGTAAGAGGTGGTACAGGAAAATGGCAAATATGTTCAATATAACAATAATGACTTCAAAATATCATGAAGATATATGGATGGTCTACAAAATCTATATGACTGAGAAAAAATAGAATTCAACTATGGTAATGTTGATGTGTAACTGTATTATGGTGGCCTCAGGTGATGTATCCAATAAACACACATATTTATTGTTTTTATGGCTAATTTTTTAGCCAAGAGGGATTGGAGGAGGATTTTCTTCTTCCCTTATTTCCTGTCTAGCTCATTTTACTTTGTAATACAACTTCTATAAATATAATATATTTTTCATTTTTTCAAAAAAAAAGTATCAATGAAAATAAATGAACAATAAACTTTAATTTAAATTAAATTCTTTGGTTTGCAAGTAACATTAAAACCTTCAAAATTAAATCTCATAATCACATAAAACTATACCTTTATATTATTAGATCTTATAGAGTATTTATTAACATAGTACTAATCAAGAAAGTTGGAAAAAATGTGTTAGAATCAATAATAGGATTATTTTTTGTGTTCATTAATAATTGATCGTGGTGATGCATTTTAAATGCAATATTAAGGATAAAGAAGGAAAAGAAAGTGGAAAATAACTTAACTATTCAATATATTGATTTTTGGTATGGTGAAATTTGAATTTTAGAAAATAAATGGGTAAGAGCTCATATTGTTTCTCATTGAAAATGGTATTTAGGATTTAATATAGAAAGATAATAGTTAGAAAAGAAAAAATAAACTCTTAAATATTTCACTTAGAGGTAAATTATGAATGACTCATGGAAATTTCACTTACATATGGTCTATTTGGGCTAATTATTTATATTTAAATGAGTGTTACTAAATAGAAGCCATATATAGCTTATGAGAATTTTTTTTAATATGATCTATTTGACTTAATAGCAAATATAATATTTTGATATTTCAATGAGAGTTTCTAAAAAAAACTGCAAACAATATCATTTAATGTTTTAATCAAATTTTAAAAAAGAAACTATGTGATTTGATAATATATATAAATATGATTATTATATTGCAAATAAAATAAGAATAAAACCCATAAACTTGTATTTTAATTTAAATATTTATAAATTAGCTTTTATATATTGAGGTTAAAATATAAAAATAAACAACTTCGGAGGGAGAGGAACAACAGGGCCTTTAATAATTTCTCTAGAGACATTCATTCTATGGAATTTAAGATTTAGGATTTCATAATTGATAACACCTCTTATCTCTTTATCCCTTATTTCAAATAGAGTGTTGCTGAAGCAATACTAGCATTTAAGTTGAACCTTCCTAGAATGGATAATGAAGCTAATCAGGCTTATCAAAGCAGATTGTAAACTAAATGGGCCCCACCACTTGTGGTATGGGTAAAATTAAATTTCTAAGGAGTCTCCAAAGGAAATATTGGGTTGGTAGAAGCTGGTGCGATCATTAGAGATAGTAAAGGTGAAATCATCATGGCTTATCCTAAGAATATTGGTGTCTGATCTAGTCATTTCATTGAGGCCAAGGCCTTGTTTTAAGGTAGGCCAATTATTGAATTCATGGGTTTGAAGAAGGTCATTATCAAGGGGGATTTTTTAAAATTAATTAGCACCCTCAAGGTAACCAGCCCCACTAGGTGCAACATTAACAACATGATGGATGAAGCAAGAAGAATTCTTAACTCCCTTGAAAGAGTTCAACATAGATATATCTTCAGGGAAGGGAATAGGGCTATCGATTTTCTTACCAATATTAGTGTACATAAAGAAAACTTGTCCATTTTTAGGAATTTCATTCCCTAGGATCTAATTCTATTGGCTAGAAGAGAGTTTGCTCTGAGTATTGAAGTTGCTTAAACCTAGTACTTGGTCTCTTGGTAGAATTTTTGAATTGATTTTTTGGTGGTTCTTTAAAACTCTTATATTAAGTTGGTTGTGACCTCTTGTCCATGTTACCCTACTTATATTTGGTTTATGGAAGTGGTTATCATTACCTAGGGATGTCAAGCCCAATGAGTCTTATTTTTTTCTTCTAAGTATTTTGGAATTTATCTTGGAGTTCTCATCTGGCTTGATTAGTATTTGTAGTTTTGGTGACCTAGGATGAGGTGGCTCTTAGTCAAGTGATTTATCTTGAGTTGTACTCTTGCGAGGAAAATTATGTTCAAGTCTAATGGTTATGGATGCGTTGGCTATAATAAACACCTCGTCCCTCTACTACACTTCTTTGATATTTTGCATGTATTGTTTGTGGTTTGATTTTTTTGTGAGTTTGTGTGGTTGATTTGAAAGTAATTGCAAATTTATAACAAGAAATAGTTGGAAATAAGAAAAAATTTCATTTCAATTCATGATAACTAAAAATGGATACAAATTTGCATATTTTCCTAACTTGATTACGAACAACAACAAATATGATACAAAAAACAAGTCTGAAAATGTCTCATTTGCTACGATTTTCCTTCTTCATTCCTCCCAATGGCCTTTCAATTAGTGCAGATTTCAAACTGAGGTTGGCTGCTCCACAAGAAAGTCTAAACCCAACCAAAACTACTTTCAAAAGACTATTGCTAATTAAATATGCTAACCCTCTGAACTGTACAACCTGCAAATATATATGGTAGCCCTTAGAAATTTAATATTCCTTTAAAATCAACATAGGAATGGTCAAAAAGAGGTGTTTGGAAAAGGTAGATTTAATTATAAATACCCACAATGAAACCCTCACCAAATATATAGAATATGAGAAAAAAATGGTATGGTTGGCCTACTTTTTTCCCTCAAACTTTAGCATCTTCAAAATGGATTGAGACCCATTTAAATTACCATTGAAATAATCAAACCCAAAAGCTCTGATATTCAATGTAGTTGATTTTAGTCATAGGCAAAACCTGATCTGCCACTGTTATTCTCTGATAATTCCTCTCCAATTGAGAAATTCAATCCTTCAACTAGAGGTGATTTCTCACACCTAAAATTTGTCCAATCCTGCTGATAAATCACTCCCAACAAGCCCTTTGATCTTCTATCGATAATTCTTGTGAAAATCTCAATAAAAATTCCAAATTATCCATACTCAAAATGAGCTCCAAATTGCCATTAAATAGAAGAAAGTTGCCTTTTTGTTTTAGGTGTCACTTTGAGGATGCACATATAATTATTTTAATTATTCATTAATTTCACTTTATGACATTAAAGTGGACCCCCTTGTCCTAGGCAAATGACTTTAAGTTATAAATTAAAGTTGATTTTCTTTATATTTTTAAGTTATAATATCATATTATAGCTCAACAGTAAAACATAAACACTTTTCAAACCTAGCGACCTTCCCTTTCATCAACACCTACAAATGGAATAATTGAACCTTATGAATGATGGGATTCTCGTCGAACTGAGTCCCTAACCAAATTGTTTAGCCTAGGGGACCCTTGTGACTAAGCTAACAGGTCTCTGCTCTTTCTATCATAGATAAGGGGTTATTATAGTATCTTCTCATTGAAATTACTTGTCCTCAAGCAATTGGAATCCTGGAGTCTACAATATCACTTCGCCCTCCCAAGTGGCATCTTCATCAACTAATTTCTCCATTTGATAAAATATTTTTTTATAGTCCTTTGCCTAAGGGTACACTCTCTCTACCCAATCACTACCTTTGGAATTAACACCAACTTCCTCTCTTCATCCAAATGTGGTCAATATATCGAGGGTGTGACATTGTGTTCCAATACCTTCTTGAGGTAGGAAAAGTGGAACACATTATGCACTCTACTACTCGTAGGTAGCTCCATATCATAGGCTACCTCACCCACACACTGTAAGACTTTGAATGGGCCATAAAATCAAGGCTTGAGCTTCTTAGCTCCACTCCTCTTCAGTGATAACGGCCTAAATGGTTGCAATATTAGATAAACCATGTCATATATCAAAAATGAGCATTCGATCCTCTTCTAATCAGCATATTTATTTTGTTGTTATTTTGCCTATCTGATGTTCTCTTGTAATGAATGCATGATATCTTGTACCTCCTACAAAAAATCCTTGGCCTTGGGGACCCGATTGTCACCTAAAACCAAATCCATGAAGTTGGATGCTTCATACCCATACAATGCCATAAATGGTGACATATTAATTGACATGTGATAGGATGAATTATAATAATATTACCCCATATGCAACCACATAATCGATACCTTCTATTGTCCTGACATATAATTCCTTAGATATCCCTCAATCCATTTTTTGACAATCTTTATCTATTCGTCAGTCTGAGGATGATAACTTGTGCTTGGTGTCAGCTCTATCCCACATAATATAAATAGATCCTACCAAAATAGACTCATGAATTGACTATCTTGATCACTAACAATGGTCTTAGGTAAGCCATGCAGTTTGAATATCTCTCTAAAAAATAGCTCAACCAGCTCAACCACCTTAGCTACTTTGAACCCTGTGGTGATGGCAAAGAAATGGGTATACTTTGTGAGTCTTTCTACCACCACATACAAATAATACTTCCCCTACACCTTGGAAATTATAGTAACAAAGTCCATGGATATGCTCTCTCACTTCTATGAAGAAATAGGGAGTGGCTGGAGTAAATCGGTAGGGAGTGTATGCTCATATTTATTTTGTTGGCACACTAAACACTCTCGAATGAATTGAAAGATATTGTTCTTAAGCCCTCTCCATATAAACATCTCCCTGATATGCTTGTAGGTCTTATAGTAGCTAGGGTGTACCACCATAGGTGTATCATGAATAAGTCTGAATATTTATCTCTTGAATTTGGAATCTGGTGTGATCCAAATTCTACCCTTATAATAAATCACCTCATCCCTGATAACATACCTATCATCGTCCTATGTACCATCTAAAATATTATGATCAAACTCATATTTAGCATAATCTATTACGATATTGGGCCTCCAATCCTTAAAAATATCTCTTAATGAATACAAGTGGGGGAATATGGATAGTGCATCAACCACAACACTCATCTTTCCTTTGAAAAATTTGATATCAAAGTCATAGGCATGTATCTTACTGATCTACTTCATCTGCTTGTCATTGAGATCCTTTTGATTCAAAAAGTATCTAAGGCTATTGTGGTCAGTTCTCATAATAAATATCTAGTCTACCAAGTACTGTATAAACTTAGCTAGCACATGCATGATGGCTAGCATCTCCTGATCATACATTGAATAAATAGTATCTCCTCCCCTCAGGTTTTGGCTCTCAAAGGCTATCGGATGTTTGATATACATCAAAACTACTCCAATACCTTCTCTTGATGCATCACACTCCACGCCAAAGGGTTTGGTGAATTCTAGTATAGCTAATATAGGACAACTACTCATAACCTCCTTAAATCTGTTAAATGTCTATTACACTTTATATGACCACTAAAATATGCCCTTCTTCATCAAGTCTATCAAAGGTGATGCCAACTATAAAAATCATTTGGCAAATCTACGGTAAATACCACACAAACCAAAAAATCCCTTGAGCTATGTAAGGGTAGTCAAAGGTGGCCAATCTAGTATCGTCTGTACCTTCTTAGGGTCCATCATGACTCCCTAATAACTGATGATATGACCTAAGTATAATAACTCGGTCATTACAAACTCATACTTAGTATCTTTAGCAAAAAGAGACTTTGCCTCCATAATACTTACCACCTCGTCCAGATGCCTTAGGTACTCCTCCCATGTGAGGCTATAGATAAGGATATCATCGAAAAATACCAACACTAACTTCCTCAACTGATTTTGAAACACCTTATTCATCAAAGACTAAAAAGTGGCAGGTGCATTGGTTAGCCCAAATGGCATAACTAGGAACTCGAAATGCCCATAATGGCATTGGAAAGAAGTCTTCTTCACATCTGATTCCCTCATCCTAATCTGGTGATACCATTATCTCAGATCTATCTTGGTGAATTAAACTAAACCATGCAACTCATCCAATAGCTCATAAATGCATGGTATCAGGTATCTATTTTTAATTGTCTTTTTGTTCAATGCCCGATAGTCGATACACATACATATTGTACCATACTTTTTCTTAACTAATATCATCAATGACGCAAATGGACTCTTGATTGGTTTGATATATCCCATATCAACTAAGTATTATATGACCTTCTATATCTCATCCTTATCTCACTTTGGATGGTGATATGGAGTAATCATGATAGGGTTAGTACCCCCTCTAGTTCTATGATATGTTTAGTCCCTCTATATTGTGGTACTATTGGTGGTATTCCATTAAATACTTTGCTATGTTTGGTGAGAAAATTCTGAATGTATGGATGATAACTTCATTCTTTTTCCTCAGTGGGTGCAAGTAGAATAACATAGTGGGCTGCCCACTCAACCTAGTTATGTCTCATAAATTTCTCCATATTTTTAAATCAGACAAAATGAGCTTCACCTGATGAAATTCCTCTCAAAATAACTCATTGTATATTTGCCTCAAATTACAAATCCATTTTTTGGAAGTTGAAAGTTATCTCACCTAGAGTTTTTAGCCACTGAATATCCAATACTACATCCAAGTTCTTTGTGTTGACCACAAAGAAATCTGCACATATCTCATAATTGCCCAAAGTAAGTTTCATTTGTGGCACCTTTCTAGTGTAAGAAATAGAGAAACCATCTACAATTAGGACTTTGAATTCATATACTTCTAATATCTCCAATTTTCTACGTGCTACCAGTACCTCATCAATAAAATTGTGTTTGGCTCCTATGTCTATTAATGTGCCCACACGTTGCCCCTATAAAACACCTCGTATCCTCAAATACTGAGCTCCATGTACACTATGAAGGTGGGAAAGATTATTACTATATTTTTCCTCTCTTCTAGTTCTTCTACAACCTCTTCACCATCATTGTCCCTACTTTCTAATTGTTGATAAAAAAAATTAGAACTAATTTCATCATCTATATAATACTTAATCAACTGCAATTTTCCTTTAAATTCACATTTATGTGCAGGTGTCCAATGTTTTTGGCAAGTGAAACATAGTCCTTTTTTCCAGAGCTCTTGAAGGGTGTTGGGGTCCAATTTTTTGAATGTCCCCCTTTTTTGATCACTGTATTTTTTGAAAAGTTTTTGATATTTCTTCTTTTTGATGTCATTTCCTTTGAATTGATTGAAGTGTTTCCTTTGTATTGACTCTTTGAATTAGCGTAGGTGACTTCCATGTATCGAGCTTTCCTAATGGTATCATGTAGGGTAGTTGGGTTAAAAGATTTGACCCAACCTCTCAAAGGTTCCATTAGACCATCCATAAACAAAACCACCAACCGTCTTTCGGACATATCTGTAACCATAATAGATAACCTTTGGAATTAATAAATGTAAGATTTAACTGAGCCCCATTGTTTCAAATTGTAGACACCAAAACAGCACCAATCCGATTATGTGACTGCAAACACTGATCGCTTTGACAAACACAGCCCCCAGGGCAGCCCTCAGAGGTCAAACAGTGGTCTTAACCACTTTCATAGCAATTTTGTAAGGTCAAGAAGCAATTTGGCACACTTGGACACTTTGCCCAGTATTCGTCTCACCCAGGGACGAATTCAAAATAGAATCCGTCCCACCCCAGGACGAATTCTGAATCCGTCCCTGGGTGGGACGAATTCCAAGCTTAACGGGCAAAAAGAAAAATGGCGCCAAGTGGCAGCCCAGAACGGTCAGTTGATGACTCTCGCCTTGCACGCGTGTGTAGGTGGATAGAGGGGCCGTTAGAAGACTGTCACAAAAGGCATTTATCAAAGCCCAAGTCAACGGAGGACTCCCCTCCCTCATGGGAAGACAAGACTGCCACATGGCACCTATGACCAACACATGGCATTTGTGCTTCCCTCCCAAAAGAGACCCCATGGGTCTATAAAAGGTGGGACTTTTCTCACCCAAAATATAGAGGTTGAAGGAGATTTCAAGCAACGAAGTTCTGCCGAGTTGAAGACCCACTTGCATCCCTTTTGGTTCACCTTCTCGCATCCACCAATCTCTTTTGCAAGGGAGGTTGTTGGGTGGCTTTTGGAAGCTTGAACCTGACCCAAATCCAACACATGGACACCTGAACCAACCAATTCGCCGACCCCCCAATCCTAAGAGGTTTTGGGCCCATCCCTAGTGGATTGGCGCCGGAATCAAGTGCCAACGGTGGGAGGCCCACTTGGGCACCCCCGCACTTTCTAAGTTTTAGAGCATTCTAGATTACTTTTTCAGGTTGCATTTTGTGTTATCATGTTTGGTTAACTCATAGCTGCAAGTTCGTAACTTTTGGTCGATTCTAGTATGTTTTGTGTCGCTTTGTTGTTTCACTGACTTGCAGGTGGCGAGATCAAATTCCCGAGGGTAGAGGCCAAATTGGGAGAATCCGACCATCTGGGTCATCCCAAAATGGCCCCAATTACATAACCCCCTTGTTTGTAGGCATTTTGCAGGTCTCGGGAATCGACATTGGAGCAGCAGCAGGTCGGCTTCTTCAACACAGAAGAATTCGTCCCACCCAGGGACGAATTGCAGTCAGAAATCATCCCGCCCAGGGACGAATTCCAGTTGAAGGCAGATTGGCCAGCTGTCTCAGTGGCAATGGCCTTCTGGTAACTTTTTCTATCTTCTGTCAAGTTTTCAAGCCATTTGGACTCACTGTACTTACTGTTTCAGGCAGATGTTTACATGCATATTTCGTTAATTTTAAAGAACAAACACCTTTCATTTGCAGCAGGTGCTACTGACATCTTGGTTGTTTCTTTGTTCGTAGGAGAAGCAGCAGAGGTGAAGAACTCATCGACATCAGTGGCGGCATCATCTTGGCCCGCCCATTTCAATCGTGGGCACGCGGAAAGAGGAACATTAAGTGATTGTAATCAAATTCTTTTAATGCTCCTAGCCCCCAAAAAGGGAGGAGACGTCATTGTAACAGAGATCAAGGGATATTAATGAAAGGGCTGTGTTTTCTCCATTTTCTTGTGTCTCTTCCAATGCGTTTCTTTTCCATTTCATGCACTTTACATTTCTAGGACTTAAGCGC
Organism: Wollemia nobilis; assembly: GCA_028583015.1. Lineage (NCBI taxonomy): Eukaryota > Viridiplantae > Streptophyta > Pinopsida > Araucariales > Araucariaceae > Wollemia > Wollemia nobilis. Next base: position 106,522 of record JAQPPZ010016925.1, on the reverse strand, counting down.
ATTTGATTTTGGTTGCATCGCAATTAGTGTTTCCTTTGCCCGAAATCTCGTGCTTTCAATGGCGATCACGGTGGGACCCTGTCCCCTGTTTTTAAAATCATAGAAAACTGATCAAATTTTTGTGTTTTGTGCTTGACAGGTACATTTTTTTGTTGCATACTGCTATTCGTCTCTGACTGTTACGAATTCTTAACTGCAATTTGTCTGACTCTGAGACGAATTCAAATTCATCTCTGGGAGGGACGAATTCTGTTCTGCAATTCGTCTCCCAGAGGGACGAATTCCTGCCTATGGATTTTCAGAGCAGAAATTCGAAGCAACTGGAGCAGGCAGAGAAGAGGTAGGGATTTTTATAATCTCTGTTAAAATTTCTGTTTCTGTTTCTGTTTCTTTGACTGTTTTCATTTTTATCCTGCATTACTTAGGGAAAATCATTCATGCTTGTTTCAATTTTCGCTAAATAAAATGAATCCCACACACTCCACGCAACAATTTTAAACCAAGGAGCTGGTCGTAAGACCCCAGCCCTTGAGCAAGACCAACGGTGGGTTCATCACCACCTTGGCTTAGCTTTGCATCCATTTCCCGATTGTCAACTGTTGTTAGGCGTAAATCCTGACGAAAGTAGACCGAGTGTCGCTGGGGTGATTCCCATGCGCACGAGGATAAGTTTTCTATGGTAGGTGCCATTAACAGGACAATCCCCTTTCGTACCGCCTACGTACCACGTACCTTCTGCTCTCACGTACCTATAGTCTCCCTCTCGTAAGGGCGGGTATATAGAGAGGTTGGTATATCGGCTCTGGTTGGTATATTGAAGGGGCGACCGTTTTGGGAGTTATATGAGCCGTCATAATGCATTTAAACGATCTTCAAAACCTACAAAAACAAAACAAAACATCAAAATGCACTAAACCAGTTTAGGACACACCATTTAATCCTTAAAAGAGATAATCACGGTTTTGTGAATGTGTGTGCTTAATTCTGCTTAGTGTAGACAAAAAAAAAATCATCATAAACAAGATAAAAACTTATTTAGATAGCATAGAAGCACCGCAATGGTGTACACCCGCAGCCAAGCCCAATCAAGGGCAGAAGCTCCGGAAGGTACACAAGAAGTAGGCACAAGTCGCCTTCGCTTCAGTCCTGAGGATTTGGTCATACCGCCTTATAGGTCTAACCTACAAAAGAATCCAATTCAGAATCCTCGGTGGGGTATGCCTATTCAAAGCAGCCCCTTTCGGGAAGATGCCTTACATGTAGACCTTGACATAAATAGAGAATCACCTCTTGAAGTTAGGCATGAGTGGCCACCGTGCGATGAAGCGCTAGACAGGCACACCATCCATTTGGAGGGGCAACGTGGATATGGCGTCCCTTCTTTACCTATCATCAGAATAGAGAGACCAAATCTAGAGCGTAGGGCTCCTTACATAGGGCGACCTAACTCCGCCCACCCCCTTTACACCCGTGAAAGGGAGTACGAGGAAAGCCATCGCATTCCTCGAGGGCAACAAACAACGCGGGAACCTTGCATTTCCGCACCAGCAGGATATCATGATCACCCCTTGAGGCCAGAACCTCGAGCACATACCGCCTACCTCGATAGAGGGAAGCGACCCATTGAAACCTTAGAATATCAAACTCGAGGTAAACACATAGGAGAAACATTCGAACCTCCTGAGCAAAATAGGGTAGACCAAATTGACCCGATTGTCGCCGGACATACCACCCGTCAAGCCCAAATCATGCGGCTTAAACAAAGTCATCAGGAGATAGAGTACCGACACCGCTTGGATAGAGAGCGCATGCAACGCGAAGCGGATGAGTTACGCTATGAAATACCTGAGAGGGGGCCAACCCCTCACATCCAAAGAGCTGAACAATATGAGAGGCATAATCCGTTGGTGCAGGACAGGTCTCCACGACCTCGTCAAGCTTTGCCTCCAAGACCTCATAGATTCGAGAGGGAGGCAACTCCCCGAAACAATGATGGGTACCTTCAGCAAGAGCTTGATCAGGGTCATAGGTTTCGCCCGGAGACTCCTCAAGAATTTTACGAGGAGTATGAACCAGAAGAGGAATATGTTGAAACTCCCCATCAAGGCAGGAAGGATGCCATTCGGCCACCCCTCCATAGGCCTCCAGTTTATCGTAACTTGCAACAAGAGCGAACAAGAGAGGAAGAAATAAAATCTTCCGATGCATACCAAGCGCTATTGGAGCGTTTGGAGTCTGTGGAGACAAAAGCTGCTGGGCATCAAAAACCCACATTACGTCTACTCCGTAGTAATCCGGTGCATCCCTCAGTGCCTACACCTCTTTACCCCGAACACTTCAAGTTGCCTCAATTGGCAGTTTTTAAAGGTGAAGAGGACGCACAGGAACACGTTACAAGATTTCTAAGCCAATGCTTCGGCATCCAAGATAATGACGCATTGTTGCTTAGAACATTCATAACCACATTCGTAGGCCCCGCCTCGGATTGGTTCACACAACTACCCAAACACAACATAAGCAATTTAGATCAATTAGTAGACGCGTTTCTTGAACGCTTTGCCTTCAACACAAGGAAGAAGGCATCACTAAGTGATTTAGCGAGCCTCAAGCAATTTGAAGAGGAAACAATGGCAGCGTATGGGAATCAATGGAGAGCTTTGCTTTCTAGGTTACCCTACCGTCCTCCTATGTCTGATCTCACGTAGATGTTCGCAAAAAGTTGCTTAAAATCAATCTCTGGTCTATTGTTACTGCGACAATACAAGCTTAGAAGAAGCTTTGGCGCAAGCCAGAGTCATAGAAGAGATTAAGATAGGTGAAGGCGCAATTGCCAAGCCTAAGAAGAAAGAGTGGAATAAAACCACTAAAACCGGGACAACGCAACCACAACACGCTGCAGTCAACCAAGTTGCGATAAATGTTCCCGCGCTCGTGCAAGAAACGCAGCCTCAAAAGGCTAACTACCGAGCAGTGCCTCCTGCTTATGAAAGAGATAATAGAAGACAGGAGCAAAATTACCCGCGTCGCCCTAGGCGAAATTTCACCCCATATGCGGAGTCTAGGGACTCCTTATTTGACCGCTTGTCAGCGGCAAATTTAGTCACTCTACCGGAAATCCAAATTATAGACCCTAACATTCCCAAGCCTAGGGGGTATAGAGAGGAATTGTATTGTAGATTCCATAGGCGCAGAGGACATGACTTGAATGGGTGCTGGAAATTCAAAGACCTAGTCCAGGATTTGATCGACAACAGAACATTGGTTGTGGACAACCCCATCGCACCAAACAACCAACAAATGGGGGTATTCAAGGACCCCTTGCCAGCCCACGAGGCACAAACAAAACCACTCCAGATTAACGAGGTGCGACAAGATCTTCCCACACAGGGATTTGTGGGAATGATTAGCATAGTAACAAGGAACAGAAGGTACCCGATAGCTGCCCCTGAGGTAGCTACGAAGGAAGTTTCGGCAACATCGCATCCTCAACAACGCCCAACGCAATTACCTCCGCCTAGACCTGAGGTCACGATACGAACCAAACTCACGCAGAGTTTGCGGACCACGTCGGCTAGGCTGTCCATCTACGAGCTTATTCAACAATCATCTCCCCATAGAGAAGCTCTTATGGACATTTTAAAAGCCATTGAATTACAACCCCATGAGGCAAATTCTTTCAACGCCTTCGTGGGACATGTGAAACAATGTACGGAGCCGGTCATCACATTCAGAGAAGATGAGGTCAAAACGATATCAAATGACATGGCAGATCCACCCCTACACGTTATCGCGTGGGTCAACGGGATTTCGTACAAGAGAGTGCTGATAGATACTGGCTCATCCAGTAACATCATAACCACTGCAGCCTTGAAGCATTTGAAGCTGCCAGCCTCTCACATCACAGCCTCCACGTACACACTCCGAGCTTTCAATGATGCAATATGCTCGACAGTCGACACAGTCATTTTGCCAGTCCAGGTAGGACAAAAGTCAATACCTACACTGTGCCATGTGCTGGAAGGTGAAATGGCTTATAATATACTGCTAGGGCGGCCTTGGATCAGGGATATGAAATGTGTCCCTTCGATCGCCCACCAATGCTTGAAGTATGCTTATGAAGGAGAAATACATGTAGTCCCAATGGACTTAGAGCCCTTCAAGTATTGCAATGCGGTACAATTCATACCTCAATCGACCCTCCCTTCAACGCATTTGGATTTCCAATTAAATCCATCTAAACAAGGTCCAATACCGCAGGCACCACCGGTGGCCAACAAGGCAAAATCCCACCCAGGTGAGACTTCATCATCGGCCTCCTTCATCATCAATGCCACCTATCATGGCCCAATAGAAGGACAAGGGAAAACAAATCATGGAAGAGGTTAAGCCCTTAGAAGAAAGGTTGCCCACAATTTCAACAATAACAATAGAGGAAGCGCCCAACGCAACGAAAACCAAGATTCCTGAACCACCAAACATGGAATGGACTCAGGAAGGACTACCGTTTCCTCCCACCCAATCATCAACAATCACTGTTGAAATGGCCGATACAGGCCTGGGGGAATACTTAGTGCAAAATGTTGTGGCAACCCCCACACTGGAGTCAGTACAAGACATGGGAAGACCTCGCCTTCCCATTGGAACAATCGTCCCTCTAGGCTACCCACCAAACCAGACAAATTTCGTGTATGGGGGCCTTGATCATGGTCTTGAACCATGCCAACAAAAGGAAGCAGACGAAGAGCCTTTTGTTGAAAACATCAACTATCTATCAAACCCAGATTTTGCCCTAAAATATCTCGACCAATGCAATTGGCATGGATACGGGCTAGGCAGATATGAGCAAGGGATGCGGATCCTTTGCCAACCAAGATATCAGATGCCATATGACAAGTCAGGGGTAGGGTTCAACCATCCCCAGCCATTAGACATCTTGGTTGAAAATATGCAAGGCCTAGAAATAGGCAACAAGGGGGGATTGGCATTAGACCCTTATGCCAATCCAAATACAGAATACACATTGGGAGACTACCTCCCATGGTCAACAAACACCCCTGGAAATAGTAGTAATCCCTCTCCTTTGCTAGAGAGAGGCGAAAGTTCGGACAGTGGTCCTCAAAGAGAAAACCAACGGCTGCCGGACATCTTTCTGAAGCTGTTCCCCTTAGAGATTCCAGATGAAACAACACAACATCAAGAGAATCAGGTCCCTCCACCAAGAGTGGAACAACCACAATGGGACCAGATTAATTTGCTGGAACAAGGAGGATCCTCAACGTCGCAAGCAACAATTGTTCGAAGAGGATGAACATTTTTGGGTCTTCGAAAGTGATTCAGAAGATGAGACTGAAATGGACTATCTCAGACATGCGCGACGACATCACCATGCTTTAACCCATGAAGATCTAATGGGACAGATGGGCATACTGTTAGGGCATGAATGGCAAGTAGACCCAGCGAGGTGGGACCAAGTTTTAGACCCATGGCTCCAAATTCAAAATGAGCATCGTCCACCTCGAGATCCCATCATGACATCAGTGCCGAGGGAAGACCCCGCCCTCCTTTTTGCAAAATTCGCACCTAGGGCAGATCCATTCGTGCCCCTACCTCCAGAGCCAGATCCAGAGCGCAAAGACCATCAAGCTGGGGGTACCTCTATCCCTTGAAGAACCATAATCCAAACCAAAAAGCTCCAAGGATTATCGCAATCACTTGGTCACCCCAAAAGCTCCAAGGATTATCGCAATCGCTTGGTCAACCCAAAGGCTCCAAGGATTATCGCAATCACTTGGTCACCCCAAAAGCTCCAAGGATTATCGCAATCACTTGGTCACCCCAAAAGCTCCAAGGATTATCGCAATCACTTGGTCACCCCAAAAGCTCCAAGGATTATCGCAATCTCTTGGTCACCCAAAAAGCTCCAAGGATTATCGCAATCTCTTGGTCACCAAAAATCTCCAAGGATTATCGCAATCTCTTGGTCACCCAAAAAGCTCCAAGGATTATCGCAATCACTTGGTCAATCCAAAAAGCTCCAAGGATTATCGCAATCACTTGGTCAAAAACCAAAAAGCTCCAAGGATTATCGCAATCACTTGGTCAAAACCCAAAAAGCTCCAAGGATTATCGCAATCACTTGGTCAAACCAAAAGCTCCAAGGATTATCGCAATCACTTGGTCACACCAAAAAGCTCCAAGGATTATCGCAATCACTTGGTCATCCCAAAAGCTCCAAGGATTATCGCAATCTCTTGGTCACCCAAAAAGCTCCAAGGATTATCGCAATCTCTTGGTCACCCAAAAAGCTCCAAGGATTATCGCAATCTCTTGGTCACCTAAAAAGCTCCAAGGATTATCACAATCTCTTGGTCACCTAAAAAGCTCCAAGGATTATCACAAATTCTTGGTCACCCAAAAAGCTCCAAGGATTTTCGCAATCTCTTGGTCAAAACCCAAAAAGCTCCAAGGATTATCGCAATCACTTGGTCACCAAAAGTCTCCAATGATGTCCACAACCACTTGGTCAAAAATCAAAAACAATCAAAAACAACAAAAATTTGCATCTCATATCTAGGCATACTCAAATTCATCAATCGAGAGCTCTTCTCGCACCTCATATTCATATTCACAAAAATAAATCCATCAAAAATACAAAAATATGTAGCTGCATTAAGCATTGCATCCATACATTGCATATTTGTGGTCGTATAGGTCAAAGGCACCATAGGCTGCAATTGCTCTGCTAGTCCATCTTGTTCCGCATAGTTCCATTTTACAAAAACAACAAAAACACCATGCATAACTTTTACCACACTACAGTCAGTGGTCTATAAATGTACCAAGAGTTTCAGTGATTCAGTCATCATTTTCCTCTTTAACCATGTAATGTATCAAATCGAACAGATTTTACGAAGGTAGAGTCATACTTGAAATACACCTTGTTACGTAACATCCCAACACAAATTAAAACACTAAAAATTCCCAAGTTGTGTGAACGAAAGATGAAACCTGCAAAGTAATCTAGGTCACCACAAGCGAAAAGGTTATCTTGCTCATCCCCCTGTGCGAATGACCCCTAGAATGCTGAGAGTTGGCAAAAGGACAAGCATCCTCCCTACCCAATTCCCTAAGAATCCCTAAAGTTCTCAATAGTTGCAAAACACAAAAAATTTGCAAAATGTCAAAACTCCAAATTTGACAAACTACAGTGCACACATCAAAAGGCACAAACAACAATGATTTTCGTCACTCCATAACCCCAATCCCTTGCTCGAAAGAAAAACAAATCAAAATAAACAGTGATCTCATCACTACAATGAGCAAGTATCCCAATACAATTGAAGAAAAGAAGGGAGTTGACCTTGAATCCCTGGAACTCTCAGACATTCTATAGGTCATAAGGCAAGCTTTAGTACCAATTTGGTTGATAGCCTATCGGTAACAGAAGTAAACCTCCCGCATGACGATATATCTGTCACATTAACTTGCGTACAGATCAATGTTTGCATGTGGATGAGCTAGCTTATGGCATCCTGGATTACACCGCAGATTAATCTTAGTACATACAACAAAGGAATTAGTGGAGCTAATTAGGTGATCCTCAGTACAGGTTCGGTTGAAAGCCCATCTGGCACTGGCGGTATCCTAACAAATACCACTAAATGAACTCAATTGCACACACAGGGATGTGAAATAACTTGGTCAAAAACAAGTCCGATTCATACCTTGTCCAAAAGTCTTGTAAGATAAAGTACAGTCATGGCTAGTGAGTTAAAACCGTCTGAGTCTCAGAAAACCTTAGCTACATTTCTAAACCAACTGCGCTACTTTTCATCCTTACAATACCATCAAAAAAATACAAAAAAAAAGAAAAACCACATGTATACATACAAAGTCATGCATCACAACAATCGCCTAAAAACAAAATAACAGAGTTCTAAACAGTCCTTGGTGCCATAGCCAAACATCACAAACCCCATTCATCCATTTCATATCTGCATATCACATATAAATCAAAACCATTTGCATTCATCATAGCATATGCATCCATCAAAATAAATCAACATGCATACATCCATATTCATCAACCATCATGCACAAGATCAAAGAAAATCAAAACAACAAAAACAACAAATAAATGCAACACAAAAACAAAAAGCAATAAACATTGCTGCACACAAGTGCTCTTGCACTTAACCTCTTGGCATAGAAAATTGATGTCGTGGTCACAAATTGTCACTATCCTACTCCCTAAGAAGGCTACCATAGCCGGACCGCTCCATGGGAAGATGGATTTTTGACAATTTCATCCCCAAACGACGTCACAAAAGGGTCAAAGCCCACTCAAAAACAACAAAAAATTCAACAAAAACAAACAGCAATAAACATTGCCGGACACAAGTGCTCTTGCACTTAACCTCTGGGCAAAGAAAATCGATGTCGAGGTTCAAATTATCACTCTCCTACTTCCCCAAGAAGGCTATCATAGCCGGACCGCTCCACGGGAAGATAGGTTTTCGATGATTTCACCTCATTACGACATCACCAAAAGGGTTAACACCCACCAAAAATAGGTCCAAATGTTGGAAAAATTGCACACGCTTAACGGTAAACCCTCTAAAGGCACCCTTGCACAAGTCATCTTGGGTCAAGCGACTCGTCGCTTCTCTCACGAAGGTCATTCCCTCATCGATTCGTCGCTTGAGGGGGTAGTCACACTTAGTCACCAATCAACAATCACACACCCAATTAAGGAAAATGACATGCATTCAAAGAATCATTGACAAAGACAATCACGCTCCTGCTTGGGGCAATAAACAAGCAACAATCAAATCAATCAAACACTTGGCATTTCGTGAATCATGAACACAAGGTTCCCCCTGAGGATAAAAACGCCCTTTGCCTATTCATGACTGATCAATGTCTAAGTTCAAGTCACACCTCAACAAAATAGGTTAACACTTGAAATCAAATTCCTTAGCTCGTCAGAAGCAAGGATTCAAGAATGCATGCCCTTTCCATACTTGGGGCATCAAAAGTTGGTTAGGTTACCAAGAAACCCTAATCATTAGTGCTTTGGTTATCTATTTTTGCTCAGCACTGTGTCACCCGCAGCGCTTCCCAAAAAGGGGCATCTGTAGACACCAAAACAGCACCAATCCGATTATGTGACTACAAACATTGATCGCTTTGACAAACACAACCCCTAGGGCAGCCCTCAGAGGTCAAACAGGTGGTCTTAACCACTTTCATAGCAATTTTGTAAGGTCAAGAAGCAATTTGGCACACTTGGACACTTTGCCCAGTATTCGTCTCACCCAGGGACGAATTCAAAATAGAATCCGTCCCACCCCAGGACGAATTCTGAATCCGTCCCTGGGTGGGACGAATTCTAAGTTTAACGGGCAAAAAGAAGAATGGTGCCAAGTGGCAGCCCAGAACAGTCGCTTGATGACTCCTGCCTCGCACGCGTGTGTAGGTGGACAGAGGGGCCGTTAGAAGACTGTCACAAAAGGCATTTATCAAAGCCCAAGTCAACGGAGGACTCCCCTCCCTCATGGGAAGACAAGATCGCCACATGGCACCTATGACCAACACATGGCATTTGTGCTTCCCTCCCAAAAGAGACCCCATGGGTCTATAAAAGGTGGGACTTTTCTCACCCAAAATATAGAGGTTGAAGGAGATTTCAAGCAACGAAGTGCTGCCGAGTTGAAGACCCACTTGCATCCCTTTTGGTTCACCTTCCCGCATCCACCAATCTCTTTTGCAAGGGAGGTTGTTGGGTGGCTTTTGGAAGCTTGAACCTGACCCAAATCCAACACATGGACACCTGAACCAACCAATTCGCCGACCCCCCAATCCTAAGAGGTTTTGGGCCCATCCCTAGTGGATTGGCGCCGGAATCAAGTGCCAACGGTGGGAGGCCCACTTGGGCACCCCCGCACTTTCTAAGTTTTAGAGCATTCTAGATTACTTTTTCAGGTTGCATTTTGTGTTATCATGTTTGGTTAACTCATAGCTGCAATTTCGTAACTTTTGGTCGATTATAGTATGTTTTGTGTCGCTTTGTTGTTTCACTGACTTGCAGGTGGCGAGATCAAATTCCCGAGGGTAGAGGCCAAATTGGGAGAATCCGACCATCTGGGTCATCCCAAAATGGCCCCAATTACATAACCCCCTTTGTTTGCAGGCATTTTGCAGGTCTCGGGAATCGACATTGGAGCAAAGAGCAGGTCGGCTTCTTCAACACAGAAGAATTCGTCCCACCCAGGGACGAATTGCAATCAAAATCGTCCCGCCCAGGGACGAATTCCAGTTGAAGGCAGATTGGCCAGCTGTCTCAGTGGCAATGGCCTTCTGGTAACTTTTTTTGTCTTCTGTCAAGTTTTCAAGCCATTTGGACTCACTGTACTTACTATTTCAGGCAAATGTTTACATGCATATTTCGTTAATTTTAGAGAACAAACACTTTTCATTTGCAGCAGGTGCTACTGACATCTTGGTTGTTTCTTTGTTCGTAGGAGAAGCAGCAGAGGTTAAGAACTCATCGACATCAGCGGCGACATCATCTTGGCCCGCCCATTTCAATCGTGGGCACGCGAAAAGAGGAACATTAAGTGATTGTAATCAAATTCTTTTAACGCTCCTAGCCCCTGAAAAGGGAGGAGACGTCATTGTAATAGAGATCAAGAGATTTTAATGAAAGGGTTGTGTTTTCTCCATTTGCTTGTGTCTCTTCCAATGCGTTTCTTTTCCATTTCATGCACTTTACATTTCTAGGACTTAAGCGTACTTGATTTTGAATGCATCGCAATTAGTGTTTCCTTTGCCCGGAATCTCATGCTTTCACAAATGAGCCAACTCTTTGAATTCCAACTCCTATTATTTCTTATGAAATCTATGATGGAGTCTCTCTGTAAACTCCATGTGTGTATCCACCCTATCATGCCCCAAGGTGTGCATGTTGTTGTGCCATCAATCATGGAAAACATGCTCCAAATGTAAGGTATAAAATTTTAGGGCATCATATTCAATCATTTGGTTCAAATCTAGATACATGTTCATATTCTAGACCCAAGTCTTGGTTGTCATCTTGTTAGACACATCAAAGAAAAGAATGTGGATTTTTCCAATATTTTTTTGTATCTCCTAGCATCCCTATGGAATTTGATGTGCATGCTCTTCTTGACCCTATTGGCCATGATGAATAGGTCTTACCCTATTCCTAGGAGTTTACCTATTACAAGTATCCACATAATCCTAGAATGACATAAGGTCATGAAATTCAGGACCAAGATCATCCCACTCCTGCCTGTACTGCTTATACTGATCTACTATTGTAGGTTTTGGATCTTCCTCAACTGGTTGAGGAACAATCAACTCTAAACATGGTAGGTTTTTAGGTATGAATGGCCTAGAGCTACTAGTCATCTCTTTTCTAATAGCCCTCTCTGTCCTGGTAGGCGTACCTCCCCTATTAGCTACTGACTCCTCATTACTTGGTCATTGTTCTGTATTATTTTATTCATTTTGTGGACCTTGTGCATTAACCAAAATATTAATCCCATGCACCTGCCATGTCATCAATCTAACCAATTGTTCCAAACTGTGTTGCATTTTATATTGTGTCTATCTAATATCCTCTACCATATTATTTTCTATTTCATCCTGATTAGTTCTATCACCCATAGCCATTAATGAAAATTTACTTGTGGATATACCCAATACGTTAGTAATTACCTATATTGGAGGTGGTTTAGGCCACTACTTATGCCTATGTTTCCAATATAAATAATCTTGATCTCCTTTTTTCTTCTCTCTTTCTAAAGCATATTTTCCCTTTCACTCATGACATGTTTTTTCCCATAGGTTGGCAGCAATAAGTGGCTCTGATACCACTATAATGAACACCCCATCTCTCCACTACACTTCTCTATTATTTTGCATGTATTATTTGTGTTCTAATTTTTTTTTATTTTGTGTGGTTGATTTAAAAGTAATTGCAAATTGATAATAAACAATAGTTGGAAACAAGAACAAATTTTATTTCAATTTATGATAACTGAAAATAGATACAAATTTGCATATTTTCCAAGATTTATTACAAACAATAGCAAATATAAAACAGAAAACAAGTTTGGAAATGTCTCATTTGCTACGATTTTTCTTCTTCATTCCTCCTAATGGCCCTTCAATGAGTGCAGATTTCAAACTGAGGTTGGCTACTCCACATGCAAGTCTAAACCCAACCAAAACTGCTTTCAAAAGACTAATGCTAATTAAATCTACTAACTCTCTAAAATGTACAATCTATAAATCTTTACGACAGTATTTAGAAATTCAATATTCCTTTAAAATCAACGTAGGAATGCTCAAAAAGGGGTACTTAACAAAGACATATTTAACTATAAATAACCACAATGAAACCCTCACCAAATCCATAAAATATGAGCAAAAAATGATATGATTGGCCTACTTTTTCCCTCAAACTTCAACAACTTCAAAATGGATTGAGACTTATTTAAATTACCATTGAAATAATGAAACCCATAAGCTCTGATATTCAATCTAGCTGATCTACCACTATTATGCTTTTATAATTCCTCTGCAATTGAGAAATTCAATCCTTCAGCTAGAGGTGATTTCTCACACCTGAAACTAGTCCAATCCTACTGAGAAATCATTCCCAACAAGCCCTTTGATCTTATGTTGAAAATCCCTGTGGAAAGCTCAATAAAAATTCCAAATTCTTCATACTCCAAATGAGCTCCAAATTGCTATTAAATATAAGAAAGTTGCCTTTTTGGTTTAGTTGCCAATTTGAGGTTGTACATTTAATTTTTCTAATTATTCATTAATTTCACTTTACGATATTAAAGTGGATCCCCTTGTCCTAGGCGAATGACTTTAAGTTATAACTTAAAGTTGAATTACTTTATAATTTTAAGTTATAATATCATATTATAACTCAATATTAAAACATAAACACTTTTTAAACCTAGTGATCTTCCCTTTGGTCAATATATGTAAATAGAAGAATTAAACCTTCTAAATGATGGGATTCTCATCGAACTGAGTTCCTAACAAAAATTTTTAGCCTAGGGGACCCCTATGACTAGGCTAACAGGTCTCTGCTCTGTCTAACACAATGAAGCAGTCATTACATTGGCCCATTTATTTCTTCTACCATGTTCATTCTGGGATATCTTTTCATGGAAGAACTAGGACCTGTTGAAGATGTTAGAAATATGTTGAATATTTTCCATGTTATTTTGGTGAGGTTAACACTAAAAGGTGTTGGATATTTTCTATGTTATAATCATAAAGTTTCAGGGGCAATAGCTCTATGAAAAGTAGGGTTTTGGGGGCGGTAGCCCATGGCTAAATTTTTAGGGTTATTATTTTTGAACCCTTACTTTTTTGCCATGATATTATAAAATATGTGCATGTGCCTTTGTTATAGATATTACACTTGCATTATGATTTGGAAAGAGATAGAAGGAGGATATTATTGTATTGGAGACGATCAATTTAATTCAATAATAAGATAATATTGTGTTGGTTTTCCCATTTGAGGGTTTCCAGGATAAATATTGTGTAATGTATGTATCTACTATATTTTTTCTTTGATTATATAATTAATGCTTTTCTATTTTTAGTTTATTGAGGATTTTTATTTCTCTTTAGAAGACTCTTGAGTAGGCAGACAAAGTTACTAATGATATTTTTGGTTCTCTAACTAGATCAATCATGTTGGTTCTACTTTTTCTAAAGAAGTATCTTGAATGGTGAATCAATATATGATTAAAAATTTTAATTATGAGGATTGAATACCTTCTGCTTTCTTGTGGATTTCAAGGTTGTTGAACCCTTTCTAAAGGGTTTAATCTACGGTTGTAAGTGTTGGTACCACTCTTTGGGATTGACCCTCTCTTTTAATTAGCTTAATTATTGGTCTTATTTTATTGATTTATATTTCTTGTAATAAGGTTCAAGGATCCTTTCAAAACCCCTTCTTTTTCCATATTATCATATATATATAATAAAAATAAAAAGGTTTTTTTGGATAATATTGAAAAACACAAGTTTGTACTAAGATGTGGGTGAACAATATAAGATAAAACTTTTTACTTTTCAATCCAAATTATAACAAAAATAATATCAAGGTAGTAAATAATCCACACATTACCACACATGTGAGAGACATGGATTTAACATGGTTCACCCAATGTGGGCTACATCCACAGAGAAAATATTTATTATAAATTTTCTCCACAATTTCCTATTACAATGTTTGTGGACCTTTGTCCAAAAGAGACACCAATCCCCTATGCTCAAGTTCGTAAATATCTATTCACAAAATACTTGTCCCCACTGCTTTGGCTACTATATTTAGACCCATATGGATTTTTAGAGTTACTATATTTGAACCCTTGCTTTTTCACCCATGATATTGTAAAATTTGCCCATGTGCCTTTGTTACATATATCACACTTGTATTAGGGTTTGAATATAGATAGAAGGAGAATATTATTGTATTGGAGATGGTCTAGTTAATGTAACAATAAGATAATACTATGTTGGTTTTCTGGTTGAGGGTTTCCAGGGTAAATATTGTGTAATGTGTGAATCTGTGATCTTCCTCTTTTGATTCTTTTATTACTATTTTTCTGTTTTAGTTTGTTTGGACTCTTTATTTCTCTTCACCTAGGGAGAGGTTATAGTTATGAAATTGAAGGTGTGTCTTTGATTTATATTGTATAGAGTAAAAATATTTATTTAATAATTAAAGTAGAGAAGCTTTAAGTTGTTAAATAGAGGAAAATGATTTATTTAATAATTAAAGTAGAGAAGCTTTAAGTTGTTAAATAAAAGAAAATAGTTTATTTAATAATTAAAGTAGAGAAGCTTTAAGTTGTATAATTAGAGGGAAATGATTTATTTATGGGATAAAGTAAAAGACTTTGATTTATGAAATAAAAGAAAAAAGTTTATTTTGTAAATTAAGGGTATGGGACTTTAATTTATGAAATGAAGGGAAATTATTTATTTATGGGTTAAAGTAAAAGACTTTGATTTATTAAATTAAATAAAAAAATTTGTTTTTTCAATATAGGGAATGGAACTTTAATTTACAAAATAAAGGAAAATGATTTATTTATGGGTTAAAGTAAAAGACTTTGATTTATTAAATAAATGAAAATAGTTTTTTTTTTAAATTAAGGGTATGAGACTTTAATTTATAAAATGAAAGGAAATAATTTATTTATGGATTAAAGTAAGAGGATTTGATTTATTAAATAAAAATAAAATAATTATTTTTGTAAATTAAGGGTATGGGACTTTAATTTATGAAATGAAGGAAAATGATTTATTTATGGATTAAAGTAAGAGACTTTGATTTATTAAATAAAATAAAATAGTTTATTTTATAAATTAAGGGTATGGGACTTTAATTTATGAAATGAAGGGAAATGATTTATTTATGGATTAAAGTGAGAGACTTTGATTTATTAAAAATATATATATAGTTTATTTAATGATTAAAGGTATCAAAATTTAATTGTTAAATATAACTTGAAATAAATTGCTTAAATTAGGATCTATGATCTACTTGTGTGGTTGAAGACTCTCTATGGTGATGAGAGGAGAAAATAAAAATGAATTTTTTTATGATATCAACTATGCAATATATGTATAGTTACTTTGACTGAATTTTTGTGTAGATGCACTTTGGAAAAGAAAATAATAAATGCATTTAGAAGTACATCTATCTTGGAACCATGAGTGCCCTGATCCCCTACTATCCTAAGATGATTGATGGAAAGAGGAGGACCAAAGAGGTCGTTGGAAATATTACAACAATTTGTTCTCTACTTGCAATTATTTAATTATGGTCAAATAGACTAGAATTGTGCGGAGATTTCCCTAATGAAATGATGTAATATGTTATTCTTTAAGAGTATGCAAGTTCTAGTGTACATGATTTTATGTAATAATTTTTTTAATTTTTTGAAATATGTACCTTTAATTTATTTCTACGAATTGTCTATATTTCATATTTAATTTCTCTTTCTATTTAATGCTTACCTTATTTGAAATTGTATTTATTTCCTAGTATCTTTTGTATACCTTATGATTTATGCTCTTTGTTAGATTTAGTATCCATAACTATTATTGTTTTCTTACTAAAATTATAGAAATTAAGTAATGAATTATAGGGTAAACTTAGAGGGTGACCTAAGGGATTGAGACCCCATTAGGGTGAATGTAGTGGACCTAAGAGATTAATACCCCTTAGGGAGAATGATAACTAAGTTTAGGGAAAGACTACATCTGATTTAAGATAACTCATTGTGAATACGAGATAAATAGCTTAACTTGCAATACGCGTAGTGTACCTACACAAATTGACTTATGAATGGTATGATTACGGGAATATACCTTCGATTGACTGAAGGTGGCAATCTTAGCTCATCAAGAGTAATGAGAGGGATAAAATTATTTGTAGTAACACATCATACACCTACATAGATGGACTTGTATTAGGGTATCTAGTGAGATGTATATCTTCAGAAACTTAGGGGATTTAAACAATATTTTATCTAAAATTTGGTTAGGGGTTTATAAATCCCTCACCTTAGTAAAAAATATTATTTTCTTTTTGTGCGTTTTATTGTAACTAAATTTTGGGTCATTACATGGAGGCTGGACACAAATTGGCTCCATGAGAAGCTAATGCACAACTTGCAAATTTTGCTCTCTAGGAATTGATTTTATTTTTAGCACATCAAAGCTTTTGAACATATTCCAAAATATATTTTAATAAGCTTTAAAATAGTGCTATTTACTTCTGCATTTTATATAATTGGATTTTCTACCAATTTGTAATCTTCATAAATCACTAATACCTTGATTTCCATCTTCTCTAGTTATTTGATTCCAAACCATAATGAATCATAAAATCCAAGTCAATTGATATGATAATATTATAGTTCATTTATATTGTGAAGTCAATATAATCTCTATTTCTACATCAGTTTTACACCTAGATTCATCAATGTAGAGCTTCCATATCTCAATTTAATAAAGATATTTATTCATGGTGCCTAGAGGGTTTTTATTTTTTGGATTTGAAATAGAGTAAGTGTTGATTCTTATTTTAACCATAGCATTTAAGTTTGTAAGCAAAAATTGATCTTCAGTATTTAGCTCATCTATGATCACTTATATTGGATCAAATTTTCACTCTTTACATTGATATTATTGTCTTTTTGAACCTCTTATTCAATTTTTATGTATGGTAGGTGGATGTTTTTTTTTTAAATATTTTCATCTTCCTTCCTTTATGAGGAATTTCCATATGTGAATAATCCAAAGATAGGTATCCACTTAGTTTGGCTATGAATTCATAGGATAGATACATTCCAAAGTAGGGATCCAAATATACTACAACCATCTCTTGTATGACTATTATCTAAAGTATAGTGTGTAGAACCATAGGTATATCCTTGATTACTATAATACTCTTTACTTCCATCCAGCTATAGCACTTCAAGGATGGAATATGTGTATTCCATGCCCATTGCTTTGTAGATGTTTTTTGCACAATTGTCATCATTACTATAGAATCGACCATGCAATTATGTACAACCCATACTTGCATACACAATGACATGTAGAATGGAGGTGATCTAATTTTACCTACTCCTAGAGAAGTTTTAACCTATGCTATATTTATTTTTGCTAAAGTTTATCTTTTAACTTGATGCACTTCAATGATGCTCAAAGAATATTAATTTATCCTAAAAATATTAAAGCATCATACATGCTTGTTTTGGATGGTGTTTTCTTTAGCTCATCCATAATTTTGAATCTAGAATATTGACCGCTTCTATTCTATCTTCTCTATCTAATTAGATTTCTTCTAGTATTCTTGTGTTGCTTCAATCCTTTGTCACTTAGTGGTGGAAGGGTTTTTGAGTTTATTTCTAGCCTATTCTTATATTTTAGCTTCCTTTTCTTGCATTGGTTTATGTTATTCTTTCAAAGGATATTGTAGGTTGTTATGTTCGCTAAGCTTATTGAGGCACTTTATTTTCTAGTTGTTTAATTTATTGGCATGGAACCATGAATGAATCTAGATTTTGAGGGTTTACTTTCAATGGCTTATTTCTTGATCAAGTCAACACTAAAATTAGCTATTCTTCTTGCACCAATAGATTTTATTCTTCTTCCCATAGCATCTTTATTTAGGTTTTCTTAGCTTTTCATTTTTTATTAACTATAATATTTTGCATCTTATGTTGGTGAAGCATACAATTGCTTTCACCATGTAGGTTGGTGTATGTTGGGCACCAATAATATACTTATGATGCAAAGGTAGAAGGATTCATTCTTCGTTATTATACACTACATTAGGTTTTCCACTAGTATTGATAACAAAATCTCCTTGACCTTTTACCATGTATAGAAATCAACTAGGCTATAAATATCTCTAATCTTCTCTCATTTTCATGGTAGTGATATCATTTGTTAGATTTATCAAAAATACTATAATATTATTCATGTCAATTTTTTGAGGCTTAGGAGTTGGTAATATAGGTATAGAAAGACGTGTTGGTAATGCTAGAAATTTGTATGTAGGGGTTAAGCTATATTTGGAAAATAAGTGATTGTAATTAGATTTTGTTTCTCATGTTCTAGCTATGGGATTTCTAAAAATATTGGCATTATATTCATGGGAGAAATTTTACCTATAGCTATCAAAGTAATTTTTGCTACTACAACTACTTCATAATTTTTTGAAAATGTCAACACATTAGATTGTCATATAATCAAGCCAAAATCTAAGGTGAAGGTATAAAAGTAGTAGTACAACAATTGGTATCTGTTAGCCTAATTGTTTGTGGCACTATTTTCCAATTTATGTTAAAATCTATTATTGCCTCTTGAGGATGCCTTTGTATAGTGTTTAACTAGGTTAATAGTGAGAATGGATCTGCTTGTTTATTAAATTCTTACACTAGTCTACCAAAAAGTTATTCTTGTGAATTAATACAACCATCTTGAAGGGTCTGGATATTTCAATAATATTATTAGTAATATTATCATAATATTTTCATCATGAATATTATTTATCGTGGCTATGGAGGCTACATATTGGTAATGTTCATATCTTATTTTTCTAGTACCATTATATGTTGGCAAGAGCTGTAGTGCTACTAGAGGAATGGAATTATGATTGACTAGGTTAAGTGGTCATGTATTATTCCAATTGGGAAAATTTTGTGGAGGTAGGTTTTGAGCCATTTGTTCATATCTATCAGAGTATAATAACAAAAAATATGTGAAATACGTAGATCGTTGACTATCTAAAGGGATTGTACAACATGGGAATGTACGAGATGATGAGGATATACATCTTCTAAATTCTAAATGGGGTAATTTGATAAATAATATTGGTTCCTCTAATTTCTTAGCTACTACTTATGTGAGCATAATATTGCAAGTCAATTTGTGGCTAGATTTATTTAGAATATCATTTCAATAGAGTTTCTAGGTAATTGGATATTGATCTATTAGAAAAGAATATCACCATGGTTCTCCTCAATTAGGAGTGTAAGATATGCATCCCATTGGGCATGCCAAGAAAATATTAGTCTAAAATCTACCTAAGTGGATGAGTTACAACCTTAAGGTCTTAGTCGTGATTAGATGACTAAAAAATAGGGATCTTTGAGACAACCTCCAGAGTAGGTTATTTCCTATGATCCTAGCTAAACTAGCTAAAATGGGGTTGTAGAGTAGAGTAAAGGATACCTAAAATTAGAAGCTAAGTGTAATGAACCTCTCTTCTCATTCCATAAATATTTCAACAATATATAAAAGTATTTAACTTGCATCCACAAATAAATTATTTGCACAACAAATTTCTCACAATAAAATAGAGAATGATTATACCCTTGAGGTAGGGAAACACCATACAACTCTCCTTTAGAAAGGAAGCCACTCCATAATATCTCTAGCTCGATGAGCCAAAAATTCTCCAAGAATACATCATATATTTTATATACCTTTTACAATGGGGTGCATCTCTCTTTATGCAAGAGTGAAGGTACTTAATACTACCTATATATTGATTAGTTTATGTAGGACTTATATTCTATGGGAAATGTGATGTATTTTATCAAATGGAATGGTTGGTTTCTTCTTGGTTGGGATTTATTTGATCTAAACAGATGCATTGTAAGGAAGATTAAATAATGGTGCTATTGTTTATTGTAGACAATCTCCTCCTTGATATGATTCCATTTGATATAATTATTTTAGGGAGAGTTTTTCCTGAGTTTAAAAGAATTCCATTGGAGAAGAAGTGGATATATATATATATATATATATATATATATATATATATATATATATATATATATATATATATATATATATATATATATATATATCAATAGATAGATAAATAGATAGATAGAGAGATAAATATGTATTAAAATATAAATGTTAGTTTTTTTTGTTTCTTCTTAAAAAATAAAACATAAAAATAACATATTTTGTTAACTTCATGATGTTAGCTGGAATAAGAAAATATAAATAGAGTGGACCAATATTTTATCTGTTTGAAAAAAAACATAAAAGAAGACTTTTCTCCAAGGTGTTATGTTCACATCTACCATATATATTTTTATGATTTGATCTAAGCGATTTGATTGATCGAGTAAAGTAGAATTAAAATGTAAAATATTTTGTTAATAAATAATAATTAGAGTGGATGAAAACACTCGGATATGAGGTGTTGCAACCCTAAACTTTTGGAAGGTTTATTTTATTGGTTGTTGCTCTTTTAAACACTCTAAATGGTGAGGGACATGTGAACCCGAGTTTTTGTTAAAAATTTTCGCTTGACGAATTCTCGAGTGGAGTGATGGGGAATAATGGTAATATTTTTAGAAAATATGGGGATTAAGGAGTGTGAGAAGTGGAAAAGGAATGTGCAGGATGAAAGATAGACGAAGAATAAAATATAGTGGTTAGAAAATTATAGGTAGAAAACTTCTTGATGACCAATCACTATGTGAACCAGGTATTATATTGAGGTGCCTTTGCCTTACCTTGCAAGTTTATGATATGTGAGATTAAAAAGTAAATTTAGTTTGGAAAGATAACCTAACGAGACTATGATGGTTGATAACTGAGTGAGCACACTTCACTATCATTTTTATAAATGAATATCTTATATTTTTTATTATACCTCTATTTATTATTATTGTACATAGAACTTGTATAAAAATATTTTAAAGTTGATGGTTGTTGTACTCACTATTAAATTGGTGTTATGTTTGCTTGAGTGAATCTCTAGTAGCAAATGTTATGGTTAGTTAGCATCCATCTACTTGGAAATTTAGTGTGATGTAGATGAAAATCTTTGAGTAACTAAGAGAAAATAAAGATAAATTAGGTAGTCATTATTTTAAAATTGGATCTATATTAGCAATATTAGATGTGGGAAATCTCTTGTTCTCATTTTTAGTAATTGGTTGTAATTGGAGTTTGCCAACTAGTTGAGATATGGAATGCCATGGATATTGAGTTAACTATATGAACTTATTGAAGTCAATTAATAGAATTTGAGTCACATGGGAGGGTCTTTAGGCATTAGAAGCATCAACAAAGTTATAAAGTATTTTGAGGTTAACTTTGATTGATGGGTTTGATCTTCCATGCATTTATAATTACAAAAATTGAGATTTTATGGGAAGAGTGTTTATCTAAACTCCATTTATCTAAACTCTCTATTTACCTTTCAATAGTTGTTTTATATGCGTAACAATCTAATTACTATTAACTTGTGCTTGGCTAATGAAATCCTCAGACAGAGGTATTGTGATAATGGTATTTTTGGTGCTTTTGTATTCACTATACTTTCATATGATTGCACTAGTGCCTTGAATGAAGCATGCATGAATTGTGAAAGGACATTGTAACATTTGTCTCTAGCGAATGGAAATGACTTTTTTCTTTAGATTTGTTTAGAATATTGTATAATTATGTAATATATGTAGTTCTTTTTCAATGAAAGCCATAAATCATATAGAAAATTATTTTCACAAAATAAAGAAGATCTTTTTTGGTTGTAGTGATTTACACTTAACAGAGTTATTAATACTCCTTTAAGGATTAACAAATTTGCAAAGACAAGGACCTCTTGCAATAAAAATATAGGAAATTTGTAGAAGTTGAGACGAGAGGCAAACATGGGTAAGAACACTAGAAGAGTATTCCAATTAGCATCTTCTACTTCATACTAATCTTACTATGAATGGATTACTTGTATGGTCTTAAATATTTCTTCAAAACAAACCTTCTAGGAAAAATAAATAAAAGAGATGGAATCATTACATTCAAGTAGCGGTGGAAAACCTTATTACTTGTGATAACAAAAATGTAGATCTAATTTTTGACACTATTGTAGACAAGGTTCAAATGTTAATTTTGTAATTTTGGGATAAGAGAAGGATTGCTCACCATGGGATAATTTTTGGATGATGTATATTTCTTGGTTTAATTGAAAGAGGATTTTGTATATATAAGTGTTATGTATATTTTAAATGAAATTCTTTACATCATATTTGAGTCTCTGTGTGTACTTGTTAATTCTATTAGGATCCTATATTTTGTATGATATTTTAGAAAGGAATTTGTTGAAGATCATGAGAAACCATAATGATGTGGTTATTTTTGTGTTTGAAGGCTTGCTTAATGGTTTACTAGAGAAAAGGTATAATTGTATTAGAGTTGCACTCTTTTTCTAATAATGTGAATCTATTTTGGAAGCATTATTCTAAAATTAAGGAAAACATACAGAGAGTAAATAATAGATTTGATTAATTTAAAGAAAAAAATAAGAAAATATATATGAATGCTCTTTAGAGGATAAAGAGGGGCCATACAATAGTTATATAAGGAAAAGGAGTTTTTCTAGTGGGAATATTAGCTCATTACTCATATGAGATGGATAGTTAAATATCATTACATAGCTATGTCACCTACATAAAAATACTTACGTAGGATCAAGAATTGGTACACTTCTTTCAACTAAATGAAAAGGAGGGGTCAATGCTAGCTCATTTGAAAGAATTGAGAAGGATAATTTGACTTAGAAAATATTCTTCCAATACTCTTGCATACTCGGACTTATGTCATATGTAGGTATTGATGAGCATTTGAAATAATCTAACTGAAAAGCTTATTTCTATGAAGAGCATTTAGAATATTTATTTTTGTATCAACCACTTTGGCATAGGTATCCAAAAAAAAAAAAGTGGTGGGGCTTGGAATTTAGGGTTGTGACATTTGGTATTAGAGTTCTTGGTTCATAGGGATACAAGTTTCCTTACACAAAATTATATAGAGTGTAATAGGGATACTATGTAGAGACTTCACTTGTAAAAAATATAATATTGTACTTATTAAAAGTAGACCTTGAAGGTCTATTTTGAATAACTAAAAATATAGTTTTTAGTAGGAGAAACAATTAAAGGATGAAAATTATGAAAATTGACTTCTCCCATATCTATTGTGTGTATCCAAGGACAATGCCACCCATGATAAGAAGGAGTGTTTCCCCATCAATGAGGTAGACACGACAAAATATTGTAGAGGGTGAGAAAATAAAGATAGGTATAGATTATACTAATAATGAGAGGGAGGATCTTACCATAATAATTGTCCTACTTTGTAAACTAGTAGAAATACATAAGAAACTATTAGAAGTTGTGATGAATCAACAAACAGAGGCTGGAAACTCTAAGGGAAGATAAAATAATGAACCCCTTATAGAGGTACAACAGACCAGAGTTCGACTAGAGGTCAAATTAGGAAAGGATATGAAACATCTAAAATATTCCAAGTTCAATGGAGAGAAATATGGTGATAAATATGAGGATTGGATAAAGGATATAGAGAAATTTTGTAACATGAAGAACTATTCCTTTGACACTTGAACGTCCTATGCTAATTTGTATTTGCAAGGGGTTGGTTTGGATTGGTGGGAAACATATAGTGGGGAACAAGGAATTGAGATTGTAGTTGATTTAAAATGGGAGGATTTTATAAAGGCCTTCAAAGAAAGATTCATCACTGAATATTTGTATACCCAGATATTTGAGGAATTCACCAAACATAGACAAGGGATTAGGACTATGGAGGTAAGCTATCAAAAATTTGTTAAGTTGTTGAAATATGTACCCACATATAATGAGAAAATAAAAATCCATAAATTTATTCTAGGTGTGGATCCTAGAATAGGGTATGAGATAAACATATGAGAACCTAATACCCTTCAGAAGGCTTACAACCTATATAGGAAAGCTAAAACTTATCTCAAGCCCTAATTTGACTATGAAGGGTCACCTAAGTAGAATAGATAGGCACTAAGAAAAAAAATTAATGTAAGGTTCATGAAATAGAAAAGTGAATAGGCAAACAAGAGTTCCCCTAGACATGACAAAAGAAATGATAGAAAACAAGGAAATTTTAGGAAAAGGTTGAGAGGGAAGAATAAAAAACCTATCAATTGCAACATTAGTTATAACAAACCATCACTACAAGGTCAAACCAATCATTCATTAGTAGTAAAAATAGAATAAGGACAGAAGCATAAAACTCTTCTAAGACCTAAGGATGGATGCTTTGATTGTGGTGGACTGCACTATGCCAATAAGTATACATACATAATAGGGTAAATTTTGAAGGAAAAATAACCCACCTACAAGGAACATAAACACAATATTTATGTAGCAATAAGTTAAAATTTGGAAGGGCAAGCCACTCCACTACTGATAAAAAGTAATATCTTTGGTAGAAATATTAAAATTATTATTGATAGTGGTGCTACAGATAGTTTTTTTTCCACTAATTTAATTAAATATATATCTAAAAGGCCAAGAATATTTGCACATGGGTGGAAGTTCAAAAATTGTTTAGAATAAACTTACTCTATAAGTTAGTGCTATACCATGGTAGAAATTACCCTACCAAGTGTTATGATTATTGGATTCTTATATGTATCACCATTGCACAATTTTGATATAGTGCTAGGAATGGATTGGTTACAAGCATATAAGGTTGTAATCAATTTCCAATATAGATGGATTGAGTACTTAAAATATGACAATAAATTATAGAGGTTATATAGCTTATAAGGGACTTTTCAATCCCAAATCCTCTCCACAATGTAACTTAAGAAGGCAATGAATAGATGAGGAATAAATTATGTAGTGAAGTTAAATGAGATATAAGATGAAAAGAAGGAAGAGGTGTTTGAGAAACACCCAATTCTTCAAGAGTTCAGATATGCATTTCCATAAGAGTTACCTGGATTACCACCTAAATGTAAACTTTAATTTCACAATTGAACATCAACTCGGAACAAAGCCTATTCATAGAGTTCCTTACAAAATGAACCTGATTGAGATGCAAGAGCTAAAAGTGTAACTACAAGGATTCCTAGAGAAGGAATTAATTACACCGAGTGCTTCACCTTGGGGTGCACCAGTGTTATTTGTCAAGAAAAAATATGGTTGCCTGTGAATATATGTATATTATAGGATGTTAAACAAGGCAACAATTAAAAATAGATATCCTCTATCCAAAATTTAAGACCTCTTTGATCAACTTAAATATGCTACTATATTCTCAAATATTTATCTAAAGTCGAGATACCACTTATTGAGGATTCAAGAAGAGGATACCCATAAGACAACCTTAAAAAATTGTTATGGACATTATGAGTTTACTGTCTTTCCTTTTGGTCTATCAAATGCTCTAGCAACCTTTATAAACCTAATAAATAGAATTTTAAGGAAGATTTTGGGCTGCTTTGTTCTTGTGTTCTTAGATGATATTTTGATATATTTATAGAATCATTCAAAGCATGAAAAACATGTAACTATCATTCTAGAGCTACTATGAAAGAATCAGTTGTACAAGAATTTATCAAAATCTAAATTTTATGTATTAAAAGTATAATACTTAGGGCATATTGTATAAACAAAAGGGATCACAGTGGATCCTAAGAAAATAACAGCTATACTGATAGAATTCTGGAATTTCATGGGTTTGATTGAATATTATACATATTATGTGAATGACTACACCAAGATAACTGATCCAATAAATAACATTCATGGAAAGGGAAAATAATTGAAATGAATGGATAAATACGAGGGAGGATTTAATCTACTCAAACAATGACTCACTACATCTCCCATACTAAATATACCATATTCTTAGGGTAGTTTTTCTATTTTTATATATGCATCATTGGAATATTTGATAGGAGTGCTCTCACAAGATGAAGGAGTAATAACCTATAGATCCAATAAACTAAAATTACATGAGTTCAATTATGCAATTAATGATTTAGAATTAGCAGCGATGGTTTTTGCTCTAGAAAATTGGCAACACTGTTTGATAGGGAGACCCTTTGAGTTGAGAATAGATCATTAATGTCTGAAGTACATATTTACTTAACCTTTTCTAAATTCCAAGTGGAGAAAGTGGATATAATTTCTCATTGAATATGATTTTGGCATTGAATACATCAAAGGGAAGGAAAACAAGGTTGTTGATGCACTCAGTAGGAGAATACACATAGTTATCTAGACTCACATCCATGTAGACTTGATGGAACAAGTTTAGAAAATGCAATAGCAAGATGTTATTTATAATCAAATACAAAAAAGGATGGAAAGGAAACCTAATAAAAGTAAGGATTTCAGCATCAAGCATGGTTTCTTGTCCTTTAAGGATAGGGTAATAGTTCCTAAGGTCAGTTATTTGAAGAGAATGAGCAATAATGTAGCATATAGATATCCATATTCTGCTCACCCAATAGGGGTAAAGATGAGGGATAATATGAAGAAAACATTCTATTGACTAAGATGAAAAAGGACATAACTTAATATGTTACTTAGTGTCTTTAACACTAGAAAGTAAATGCAGAACACAAACATCCCACAAGACTATTGTATCCTCATGATGTAACTACATAGAAATGGTAGATGATATCAATGGATTTTATTATAGGTTTGCTAAAGACCATACTTTAGCATGACATGATCCTAGTTGTGGTTGAAAAATTGACCAAGGTTGTGCATTTTATACCCAAAAATACCAAGGATGATATTGTGGTATTGGCTAACAGATTCACCAAAGAAATATTCATGCTTCATGGTTTTTTGGAAGTGATCATTTGAGATAGAGATTCAAGATTTACATCCAAGTTTTGGTAAGCTTTGCATCATGCCATTGGCACTAGGCTAAGTATCATTTTTGCATATCATCTAGAGATGGATTCAGAAAATAAAAGGGTGAAACAAGTGTTAGAAGATATTATTCACATATATTTTATGGATTAAAAGACCTGATGGGAATATTTCCTACACTTGGTATAAGTTACCTATAATAACGACCATCATTCGACCATATGTATGATACCATTTGAATATCTATATAGTCATAGGTGTAGGACACCATTATATTGGGATAATCTAGAGGATAATATTGTGCTTGGACTAGATATGATCAAGGAAATGGAACAACAATTAATAACAATCAAATAAAATCTTAAAGAAGTCATGGATCATCAAAAAAGTTATGCCAACCTTAAGAGATCACCAAAGGATTTTGCTATGGATGAGAAATTATTTCTGAGGGTGAGATCTAAGAAGAGTGTTATTAAGTCCACAAAATTTGATCCACGTTTTTTTGAATACTTTGAAAGTGCAAAGAAGATTAGTCCTATGGCATATCGACTTGCCTTATCATCTAGTTTGTCAAAGATTCATGATACCTTTCACATATCGTTACTTAGAAAATATGTTGGTAACCTTGATCATGTGTGGGACTTTTCTACCTTATATATGGTGGATCTAGAGGTTATCGAGGTTCGACCACTAAAAATCCTTGTGTTCCATTCCAAATCAATGAGCAAAGGGACTCTTGAGTAATGAAAAGTCCAATGGGACCGCCACTTTGAGATATATGCTACTTGGGAGAAAATAGTAGACATTTAGAAACATGTTCCATTCTTGCTTGAAAATACTATGTGATTGTTACTTTATGCTTAAACTTTGATGTTACACAGAGGATTGTATTAAGCCTAAGAGGGGGTGGATTTCATGACCCTCCCTTAGCAAACTTTTTGATGATTGGATTCATGATTGACTATGCTATATGGATAATGAAATGGCTGCCTATATCGTGATTAGTTTAAGCAAGACTTATATTCTATGGGAAATGAGATGTATTTTATCAAATGGAATGGTTTTTTTTCTTCTTGGTTGGGATTTATTTGATTTAAAAAAATGCATTGTAAGGAAGATTAAATAATTAAGTTGTTATTTATTGTATATAATCTCCTCCTTGATATGATTCCATTTTATATAATAATTTTAGGGAGAGTTTTTACTGAGTTTAAAAGAGTTCCATTGAATAAGAAAGGATATATATATATATATATAGTGAGAGAGATAGATAGATAGATAGATAGATAAATATTTATTAAAATATAAATGTTAGTTTGTTTTGTTTCTTCTTAAAAAAAACATCTTTTGTTGGCTTCATGATGTTAGATTTAATAGAAAATATGAATAGAGTGGACCAATGTTTTGGTTGTTTGAAAAACAACATAAAAGAAGACTTTTCTCCAAGGTGTTATGTTCCCATCTACCATATATATTTTTATAATTTGAGCTAAGAAAACCAATTGGTTGATTAAAGGAGAATTTTTTAGAATTATTCACTATTGAGTTGTCATTGATGTCAAAGGCTGACTTGGTTGCTGGTAAATTATGGTGTGCTTGGACGAAGTATTCAAGGTAGATTGTTTAATTGATTTTAATATTTAAACCCACCTTTAATATATCAAAGGGTTTACTTTATTTTAAATTAAATATTTAAATATTTAAATCAAAATATTTAAATATTTAAATTAAATATTTAAATATAACTAATTTGTGAATGGGCCAACCTATTGGGTGCAAAAGACAAAAAGTGAAATATTTGCATATAAATGAAAAGGGCAGAGTTCATTTAAAATTATATTTAGTGAGAATGTCTTCGATATATGACTTAGAGAAAATGTTATCACGGTCAGCTGGTAAAAAAAGTTGAAGGGATGTGCTTGCACATTTTTCACATGAAGTTGATGCCCATTTTTCTCGATGATATTTCAACATAAGCTTTGGCACGGCCACAATGTAACTAAAGTTATTTATGATAGATATGGACATGTGCAAAGTTACATACGGTGGGAGCAATTAGTGAGCATTCCACTCCTCGTATCATAGGTTAGGCCCATATGATTTGCATAGAGAGCTAAGTATATGTGTGAGCAAAAGATCAAGGGACATCTTAAGCACAATAGAAGGAACATCGAGATAATAGCAAAGAATGGAAAAAATTGAAGATAAGTAGTGCGAATCCTACAAGTACTTGGTATAATGTTATAGATGACCAATACTTAGTAAGAATTTTTTTTGTTGGTCTTATTGGGACACATTTATACAATGTTGAGCTTTGATACCATGAAAGGTAAAGCAAAAGCACTAAACATCCATGGGTAGACTATGATTTATCATATTGTTGTGAAATATTTTAAAAGAGAAACAACTTCTTAAGAGATCTTATTTTTATATCTTGAATGAAATATTAAAGCAAACGCCAATGGATAACAATTAAAGTATAAGTAACACTTCTAAAATTACCTATGGATTATGACTAGTCGGATAGCAACATTGTGAGACACACAGTTATTTTGAGGTAGCAAAATAGAATTTTCAAATACACTATTTTGCCCTTTAGTTTCAACCATTAGGTTAGCCCAGACATTTACAAGCCCTCGTTAGAGCACTATAATGCTAAATATCTGAGGTTCAAATCTCCTCGGTAGCCTGCTAAAATTTTGCTATGCGATTGTTGTGCGAGGTAGCACAACAAAAGTATGAAATACAATATTTTTCCTTTAGTGTCAACCATTGGGTTAGACCAGTTAGTTACAAGCCCATGTTAGGATGCTACGATGCTAAATATATGAGGGTCAAAGTCCTTCGGTGGCTTGCTAAAGTTTTACTTGATAATTCTTTTTGTAAAACCATTAAAAATTAGATTTTGGAGCAAACCTAAGTGTAGTTTTTGATCAGATATTGGAGTAGATATGAGAGGATTTTTGATCAAATTTATGGGCAGAAGTCGATGCCTTTAATGATCAAATTTTGGAGCAGACCTGTATAATATTATTGATCAGTTTTGTATTCAAAGTTTGGTGCCTTTAGATTTGAGGTCGGTACCTCAAGGAGATTGGTGTTTCTTGTAGGTTTGTGCCTATATTTTATAGAAGGATATTGGTGTCTCCCATAGGTTGATGCCTAAATATTTGTGTAAGGGGATTGGTGTCTCTTGTATTTTGGTGCCTATAAATATTTTGAAGTTATAAAAGTAATATTTTGCCATAGTTTTCTCTTGAAAGGGTGTTTCCACATAAAATTCTTGTGTCTTGTGTGTGTGGTGATTTGTGCATTGATTCATTATTGCATTCATATTATTGTATTTATTATTTTGGAAATAAAC
Organism: Wollemia nobilis; assembly: GCA_028583015.1. Taxonomy (NCBI): domain Eukaryota; kingdom Viridiplantae; phylum Streptophyta; class Pinopsida; order Araucariales; family Araucariaceae; genus Wollemia; species Wollemia nobilis. The sequence goes on along the minus strand of JAQPPZ010016925.1, from coordinate 75,874 downwards.
TTTGTATATTATATTGTTCACCCTTCCTCTAATATAAGTGTGTGTTTCTTCAATTGGTATTAGAGCAGGTTCCTTTGTAAAAGCCTAACCACTTGAAGGAGGATCTTACAATAACACACATGGCTTACCAAGAAGGTTTTTCATCAAGTAGGTATCCATTGTTTTATGGGACTAACTATAAATTTTGGAGCATGAGGATGTAAATCTATTTGATGAAACATGGATACAATATATGGAAATCTATTATGGATGGGTTAAAACCACTAAAACCTATCCCATGGATCAAAATGGTAAGAAATAATTTGAAAATAATGCCAAGGCAATGAATGTAATATTAAGTGGGTTATTTGAATAAGAGTTTGTTAAAGTCATGAACTGCACCTTTGCAAAAGAAATATGGGACAAGTTACAAAGAACATATGAATGAGACAACAAGTTTAAAATGGTAAAACATCAAACCCACAAGAGGAATTTCGAAGACTTAAATATCAAATATGAGGAAAATATTACCAAATATATGCTCTGTGTTAATGAAATTACCAACACCATTCATGGAATTGAAGAAAATATTGAAGACTCTATTATTGTTTAGAAAGCCTTAAGGTCACTCCCCATGAGGTTTGATGTGGAGGTCTCAAAATTTGAAGAAATGAAGGATCTTAAAAATTTAAGCATAGATGAGCTACACGAAATTCTTACACCCTATGAGATGATGATTGGAAAAGATAAAACATCAAAACATGAGGCCATGTTTAAATTTTCAAATAAGACAATGAATAAGGAACCAAATTCAAGTGAAGGATCAAGCAATGGAGAAGAAGCTAACTTTGTGCAAAGGAATAAGGAAGGATCAAGTAAAAATAGAGCTAAGTATACTTTAAAATGATTTAATTGCAGTAACATTGGTCACTATGCAGCTAAGTACCCACAAGTAAGAAGTTATAGCAGTGAATAAGAAGAGGAATACAAGGAAAAGAAGGAAATAAAATATTATCATGAAAATAAAAAGAGACACAATCAAAGCAAGCATGAAAAGAAGATCTATCAAAGGCATAAGAAGAGTATTTATATTGAATAAGCAAATATTTCTTCCAAAAATAATGATGAAAGCCTCTCCGATAGTGAAAGAGAAGAAATCCTATTTATGGATATGGAGGTGAAAGAAGATGGTATTGTTGTTGAAAAAAAAAAAGGAGAAAGGTACATAAAATGAAGAGGATGCCATAGTTGACATAGAAGAGGAACTTGTTTTTGCTCTTGAAGAGGTGAAAAGGCTTAGAAATAAGAACTCAATATTGAAGACTCGAGTACAAGAGGATGAGAAGACAAATGAATTTTTTTTTAAAGATATCATCGACTTAAAAGTTAAAATTGAAGAGGTGAAGTGAATTGAAGAAGTTATGACTGAGCAATTAAAATCAAAAGAGTTGGAATATGAAAAATTGGAACATGAGATTATCCCTCTGAGGAAGGAAGTGGAAAAATCTAATTATAAGCTACAATAAAATATTAGGTTTGAGAAAAACACATAAATATTGGATGATATTATAAAAGTATAGAGATATTTAGTTATAAATACTGGACTTGGTTTTGAACAAAGTCAAAAGAAACAAAATTAGGATTCAATATCAAAAGGAAAAGAGGCATCAAAGAAAATAATTAAAGAAGAGCCTGATAGCTATGCTGATGTGTTGAGAAGTAGAAGCATCAAGATGGAAGAACATAAAGCATCATCATGGACCAAGATCCATCAAAAAAATAGCAATGAGAGAACCATGTAGCCATATCCTCCAAGGCAATCAGACAGGTTTCAAAATTTCTTCCATGGTTATTGCTTTTCATGTCACCAATTTGGTCATAAAGTTGTACATTGCAAGGTCCATGCTAAAAATTATTTTGACTTCACCAAGAGGAATTTCAATTTATTTGCACCTCGCATGGACTACAACATTATTTGGTAAAAATATAATAATTTTGGGCATAAAACTAAATGGTGTAGAACAATGTTCCCTAACTTTTCAAAATCAAGTAAGAAGGAGGATGGTCAAAATATCCAAAAGGATATGTCCTCCAAAGTTTGGAAAAATAAAATGGAACAAGAAAAGGAGAAGTCTATGTTGGTATAAATAATTTATCATGTGCAAAAAAGAAGGAAATCAATGGTACATTAATAGTGGTTCATGCATATGATGAGTGACAAAAGAAAATTTCTCTTCTCAAAGAAATAAATGGAGGCACATTGAAATTTGGTGATAATGCTTCTACCAGAATTATCATAAAGGGAACCTTGAGCCTGGATAATGGAAGATCAAGAATAGAGAATATGTTATATATTCAAGGGTTAAAGCACAACCTTCTAAGTGTGATCCAACTATGTGATCAAGGGCATATACTCATATTTCACCCAAATGGATGTGATATCAGGAAATCTAAGACAAGACAAATTATTGTATATGCCTGTAGAACTGCAAATAATATCTACATGTTGAGCAAAATTAAAGAAGAAAAATATTTTTTATCACAAGAGGATGAGAGTTTATTATGGCACAAGAGAATGGGTCACTTGAACTTCGACAACATGGTGAAAATAAGCAACAAATAGGCAATCATATATTTACCTAAGATAGTAAAACCTCCAAGCACAATTTGCACATAGTGTCAACATGGTAATCAAACAAGATCATGTTTCAAATAAAAGGAATTCTCTTCATCCAAGCCTTTTGAGCTAATTCACACCGATATATGCGGCCCTAAAAGGACAAAGAGCTTAGAAGGTGAGAATTATTTCATGTTGTTTATTGATGACTATTATAGAATGACTTGGATAACATTCCTATGATAAAACTCAGAAGCCTTTGAAATGTTCAAAACATTCAAGGTACTTGTAGAAAATGAAATAGGCAAAAATATCAAGTGTATAAGATAAGAAAAAGGAGGTGAATTCACTTCAAATGAATTTTTAGAATTCTATGAACAACATGGAATCAAAAGATAATACTCAGTAGCAAAAAATCCACAACATAATAGAGTAGTTGAAAGGAAGAACATAATTTTTTAAGGCATGTCCAGGGCCATGCTAAATGATTCTAATATTTATAATGCTTTTTGGAGAGAGGTGGTCCATAAAACTATTTTTAGCATCAATAGATATCAAGTAAGAGTAAACCACCATAAAAATTTGTATGAGATTTGGAAGGGAAGACTAGCTACTGTAAAGTATTTCAAAATATTTGGAAGCAAATTCTACATTAGAGAAGATGAAAAATATTTGGGCAAATTTGATTTCAGGTGTGATGAGGGTATCTTCCTTGGATACACTTCAAAGAGCAAATCCTATAGATGCTACAATAAAATATTACATAAAGTTTTGGAAAGCGCAAATTTAAGATTTGATGAAGAAATATATCTAAGATAACCAAATCAAAAGACAGTGTATCAAGAAGTAGAATGTTGAAAATATGAAAAAAATGAATAAGTTGAGAATCAGAGGACACCCTCGAGAACACCCTCTAAAAAATCATTGAAGGCACCAACTAAAACACCATCCAATTATGTATAAAAGAACCATCTAGAAGATCTTATTATTGGGAATCTAGATGAGAGACAAACAAGGAGGAAAATAACAGGTATATGTGAACATGTAAAATTCTCTTTACTATCTAAAGTGGAGCCAAATAATTTCAATGAAGCAAGTGAAAATAAATATTGGATTAAGGTATTGGAAGAAGGGTTAGATAAAATAGAGAAGAATGATACCTGGGAATTTGTTCCACATCTAAATGAAAATAACATAATCAGCACCAAAAGGGTCTATAGAAACAAGTTGAATGAAGATGATCAGGTTGTTAGAAATAAAGCAATACTTGTGTGCAAAGGCTATGCACAAGTTGACGGAATTGATTTTGAAAATATATTTACTCCTTTTGATCATCTTGAGGTCGTAAGAATTTTCTTGGTATTTTCAAGTTTCTGAAACTTCAAAGTGTACCAAATGGATGTAAAATTAGCATTTCTTAATGGTTACTTAGAGGAATATGTCTACATTGAGCAACTAGATGGTTTCAACCTAACATACAAGCCAAACTATGTATGCAAATTGAAGAAGGCTCTCTATGGACTAAAGCAAGCCCCTAGGGATTGGTACTCAAGGTTGAATAAATACCTTCAAGAACAAGGTTTCATAAAAGGTATAAATGATAGCAACTGTACATCAAGAATGAAGGAAATGACTAGTTAATTATAGTGGTCTATGTGGACGACATCATTTTTGGAGGCAATAATGATAAGATATATCAAAAAATTGCAAAATATATGCAAAATGAATTTTAGTTGTCAATGTTTGGTTAGCTATCCTTATTTCTTGGATTGCAAATATCACAGTCAGATAAAAATATATTTCTTTCTCAAACCAAGTATGTAAAAGAAACGTTGAAAAAATTTAGGATGTAGGATTGCAATCCTATGAGTACCCCATAATTACAAGATGTAAGTTAAGTAAATATGATGAGTCTCTTGAGGCTAATAAAACTTTGTATAGATCCATGATTAGAATTTTACTGTATGTCGCAGATACAAGACCAGATATAATGCAGGTAGTCATATTCGTGGTAAGATTTCAAGTTGCACCAAAGGAAACACATATATAGGCACTAAAAAGAATCTTCAAGTATTTAAAAGGAACTATGAAGTTTGAACTATGGCATACCAGATGTGATAATTTCACTCTCACTGCATATAGATGCAGATTAGGCATGCAGTGTGGATGATAGGAAAATCACAAGTGGAGGAGCATTTTTTCTTGAAGATTGTTTGTTCTCTTGAATAACTAAGAAACAAGCATCAATGTCCTTATCTACTACAGAAGCAAAGTATATTACAATAGTTGCTTGTTGCACATAGGTTATATGGATGAAATAAACCTTAAGTGATTTAAAAGTAGAGCATGATCATCCTATCTCCATACTTTATGATAATACACATGCCATCAATATTTCAAAGAATCCAGTGATGCATTCGAGGACTAAGAATATTTCAATCAAGTATCACTTTTTGAGAGAGCAAGTAACTGATCAGCAAGTCAAGTTGGAATACATTGCTATAAAGGAATAAATTGCTAATATCTTTACCAAGTCACTTCCAAAGGAGACATTTGAGTTTCTTAAAGATAATTTGGGAGTAGTTTCACTCTCATATAATTATTGAACATCTAAGTTAGATTTTTTAGTAAGGGAGAGTTATCCAATGCCTTATCATTTAGACCCAAGAATCCTTTCCAATTGATGTCAAAGGGGGATAATTTCAATAAGAGGGAGCATATTGTAATTTTATTAATGGGGAGCGTTAGGGGAAACAACTTGAGATATTGTTATAGTAAAGGATAGTTTCTTTGCAGGGGTGCCATCAATGACAAAGGAGGAGATTGTTATAATTATTCACTATTGAGTTTTCATTGATGTCAAAGGTCAACTTGGTTACTGGTAAATCATGGTGTGCTTGGACAAAGTATTCAAGGTAGATTGTTTAATTGATTTTAATATTTAAACCCACCTTTAAGATATCAAAGGGTTTACTTGATTTTAAATTAAATATTTAAATATTTAAATCAAAATAATTAAATATTTAAATATAACTATCTTGTGAATGGGCTGACCTATTGGGCACCAAAGACAAAAAGTGAAATATTTGCATATAAATAAAAAAGGCCAGAGTTCATTTCAAATTAGAATTAGTGATAATGTCTTTGATATACATGATTCAGAGAAAATATTGTCATGTTTAGCAAGTAAATAAAGTTGAAAGGATAGGCCTGTGTGATTTTAACACAAATTTAATGCTCGTTTTCCTTTATGATAGTTCGGCATAGGTTATGGCACAACTATAGTGCAATCGAAGTAATTTATGATAGATATGGACACATGCGGAGTTACAGACAGTGGGAGAAATTAGGAAGCAGTCTATTCCTTATGGTCGTAGTAGGCCCATATGATTTGCATGAAGAGTTGAGTGTATGTGTGAGCAGAAGATCAAGGGATGTCTCAAGATCAATAGAAGGAACATCGAGATAGAAGCAAAGACTAGAACAAATTGAAGAGGAGTAGTGTGAATCCTACAAGGACTTGGTACAAGGTAATACATGACCAATACTAAGTAGGAATTTTATATTTTTAGTTTTACTAGAATATATTTATACAGTGTTGAGCTTTGGGGCCATCAAAGGTAAAGCAAAAGCACTAAATATCCATGGGTAGACTATGATTTATCATCCTAGTGTGAAATTTGTTAAAAGAGAAACAACTTCTGAGGAGCTCTCATTTCTGTATGTTAAATGCAATATAAAATAAATTATCAATGAATGGAAATTAAAGCATAAGTAATGCTTCTAAAATTGCTATGAATTATGACCAGTCAAATAGTAGTGTTGTGAGACACAAAGGAATTTCGAGGTAGCACAACAGAATTTTTAGATACACTATTTTATCCTTTAGTGTCAATCATTGGGTTAGCCCAATCAGTTACAACCCACATTAGGGTACTACAATGTTAAAGGTCCGAGGTTCAAATCTCCTCGGTGGCCTACTAATGTTTTGTTGCACGATTGTTGTGCAAGGTAGCACAATGAAAGTTTTAAATATAATATTTTATCCTTTAGTGTCAACCGTTGGGTTAACCCAGTTGGTTACAAGCCTGCATTAGGACACTATAGTGCTAAAGGTCTAAGGGTCAAATATCCTCTGTGGCCTACTAAATTTTTGCTTGATAATTCTTTTTGTACAACCATTTATAATCAGATTTTGGAGTAGACCTAAGTGAAGTTTTTGGTTAAATTTTGGAGAAAATATGAGTGGAGTTTTTCATCAAATTTATGAGAAAAAATTGATGTCTTTAATGATCATATTTTGGAGCAAAGCTATGTAATATTATTGATCAATTTTATATTCAAAGGTTGGTGCCTTTAGATCTGAGGTTGGTACCTCAAGGATATTGGTGTCTCTCATAGATTGGTACCTATGTTTTATAGAAAGAGATTGGTGCCTCCTGTAGGTTGGTGCCTATGTATTTATGTAAGGGGATTGGTGTCTCTTGTATGTTGGTGTCTACTAATATTTTGAAGTTATAAAAGAAATATTTTACCATGGTTTTCTCCCAAAAGGGTGTTTCTACATAAAATCCTTGTCTCTTCTATGTGTGGTGATTTATGAATTGATTCATTATTGTATTCATATTATTTTATTAATTATTTTCGAAAGAAAATTTTTATCTTATAATATTCTCCCCCCTTATCTGTATAAGTGTGTGTTTCTTTAGAATTACAATGTAAATAATTATGTTATTAAATCATATAAAGAGTGGATGAAAACACTTAGATATGAGGTGTTGGCACTGTAAATTATTAGAAGCATTATTTTTTTGGTCATTGCTCTTTTAAATACTCTAGATGGTGAGGTATGTGCAAATCCAAGTTTACATTAACACTTGTCATTCGATGGATGCTCTGGAAAGTTGAGTTATGGGGAATAATGGTAAGTTTTTTGTAAAATATGGGGGTTAAGGAGTCTGAAAAGGAAAATAAGAGAGTGCAGGATGAAATATAGAGGAATAATGGTAGAAAATGGTTAGAATATTGTAGGTGATGGACTTCTTGAAAAGCAATCACTAGGTGAACCAAGTATTATACTAAGGTGCCTTTGCCTTCCCTTGCAAGTTTATGCTTTATGAGCTTAAAATATTAAATTCAGTTTGGAAAGAGAGCCTAATGATACTATGATGGTTGATAACTAAGTGAGTGCACTTCACTATGATTGTTATAGATGAATGTCTTCAGGTTTTGATTATATCTTCAATAGGAATGTACCTCTATTTAATATTCTTGTACCTAGAACTTGTATGGAAATGTTTTGGAGTTGTTGTTTATTGTACTCACCATTAAATTGGTGTCACCTTTGCTTGATTGAATATTCAATAGTAAATATTATAGTTAGTTAGTGTTTATCTACTTGTAAATTTAGTGTGATGTAGATAAAAACCTCTAAACAACTAAGAGAGTAAATATGAACTAGCTGGTCATTGTTAACTAAGCCATGCTAGTGAATGATTTTTATTAATTTAAAATAGATCTAGGATACAAGGGAAACATTAGCAATATTACATATAGAAGATCTCTTGTTCTCATTTTTGGTAATTAGTTGTAATTAGAGTTTACCAACTAGTTGAGATGTAGAATTCCATGGGTTCTAAGTTAAACATAGGAAATTCTTGAAGTAAGTTAAGAGAAGTTGTGTCATGGGAGGGTCTTATAGCATTAGAATCATCGAATATAATTAGGAAGTTGTGGTTGAATTGCTAAAATTAATACAAAATAGCTGGAAGCATTGTGAGGTTAACTTCGATTGATGAGGTTGATCTTCCATACCCTTATAATTTCTATATCTAATATTTGGTGAGGAGAGCATTTATATAAAATTTGTAGTTACCTTTAATTAGTTTTTTGTATGTGTAAAAATATGATCGCTATTACACTATGCTTGGAGAATGAAATCCTTAGATATTTTTTTTGTAATAATGGTGTTTTTGATGCTTTTGTATTCACTCTACTTTCATATGATTGCATCAATTGCTTGAATGAAGCATGCATGAATTGTGAAAGGGCTTTGTAAGATTCATCTCTAGCGAATGGAAATGATTTGTTTATTTAGATTCATTTACAATGTTGTATTTCATTATGCAAGCCATGTAGTTCTTATTTAATAAAATTTGTAAATCATATAGAAAACTATTTCCACAAAATAAAGAAGAGTTTTTTTGGTTGTAGTGAATTGCTGAATTTATATATATGATTTTATCATTTTGACGCATGGAGCCTCTTGTATGAAAAGAGTTAAAGTATGATATTCCTTTGTACTACTATTAATTCTTTAAATAAAATGAGATTACATTCTGATTTACACTTAACATATTTAGTAAGACTTCTTTAAGGATTAATAAATTTTCAAAGACAAGGACCTCATGCAATAGAAATACAAGAAATTTATAGAAGTTGAGATGGAAGGTGAACACGAGTAATAAAAATGGAATAGTATTCCAGTTAGCATATTCTACTTCATACTAATCTTAATATAAATGGATTACCTATATGGTCTTAAAGATTTCTTCAAAACTGAACCTTCTTGTAAAAATATAAAAGATATGAAATCATTATGTTTGAGTAGCGATATAGAACCTTATTTATTTTGATAGCAAAAATGTAGATCTATGCTCTAAATCTATTGTATATAAGCTTTAAATGTTAATTTTGTAATTTTAGGAAAAGATAAGGATTGTGCCCAATGGGATAATTGTTGGATGATGTATATTTCTTGGTTTAAAAGAAAGAGGATTTTATTTATATATAAGTGATATGTGTATTTTAAATAAAAATATTTATAGCAAATTTAAGTCTGTGTGTGTAATTGTTCATTCGATTAGGATCCCATATATTTGGATGATATTTTAGAAAGGAAATTTTTAAAGGTTATGGGAAACCAGAATGGTGTGGTTATTTTTGTGTTTGAAGGCTTGCTTAGAGTTTTAATAAAGAAAAAGTACAAATGTATTAGAGTCACACTCTTTTGCTAGTAGTGTGAATCTATTTTGGAAACATTAAACTGAAATTAAGTAAAATATACAAAGGGTAAGTAATGGATTTGATTAATTTAAAGAAAAAATAGAAAAATCTAGATGAAATCTCTTTAGAGGATAAAGAGGGGCCATACAATAGTTTTACAAGTTAAAAGAAAAAGAGGTTTTCTAATGGGATGATTATCTTATTACTGATGTGATATGGATATTTATATATCCCTACATGCCTATGTCACCTACATAAAAATAATTATGTAGGACAAAGAATTGGTGCACTCCTTTCCACTGAATGAAAGGAAGGGGTCAATGCTAGCTCATTTAAAACAATTGAGAAGGACAACTTGAATTAGAAAACATTCATACAATACTATTTCATAGCCAAATTTATGTAATATTTAGGGATGTATGAGCCTTTAAGATAATCTACGTGAAGAACTTATTGTTGTGGAGATCATTTAGAATATTTAGTTTTGGATCAACCACTTTGGCATAGATATATTAAGAAAAAGGGCTTGGAATTTAGGGTTATGATATTTAATATTCTATATTTAGAGCTTACCACACTATGGACCCATTACCATCCAAAGTAAAATTACTAACCTCATTCAAGTTCACCTATCCCAAATATTTACTAGTTAAAATTCTATTTAATAAAGAAGTTGGCTGGGAGATATACCTCTAGTAAAGCTTTACAATTAAAGCATGATTATTTAACTATGATAATCTTAGTCTAAAACTTCTCTTTACCTTAGGCTAACTTACTTTCTCCTAATATACTAAGGGTTATTTCCTCTCTCCTTTTCTTAATAGAATTTTTCTATCCATGTTGTCCAAATCTTCCATATGGTATGTAATATAACAAGGATAGAAATTTAAAAAATTGACATGGTCTAAATGATTGATTGCAAAAACATTAATATACACCCAAATATTAACCATTTCTGAGACCAATGATTAATTATTTCTTTGATACAATCCAAAATATTCCTTCAAATATCTATCTTTCGTATTTTAAAATGCAAAGGGACACCTAAATATACCACTAAGAGAAAAGTCCTCATGAATCCCAAGATCTCTTAAGCCTTTGATCAAGATTGAAGAAAACCACTTTGGATTTTTCATCATTGATGACTTGGTTTGTGGCCTTAAGGTAAATATTAAGAGTATCTCTAATCATTACTGCTTCCTTATTATTGGACACTCCCATCAATTATATGTCATTCATAAAATATAGGTGAATCATAACCTCCTCACCCACCTTAATATATGTTGTCAAACCTTGTTGTCTTCCCCTCAAGAAGAGTCTACCCAAGCCTTTAGCCAATATGAGAAAAATATAAAGGGAAACAATAATCTCCCTAATGAAGACCTCAAATTTGCTTCAAATGGTTATAAGAGAAGGCCTTTGATTAACAATGAGTATGTTAGATTATAAAACCAAGTCATGATCCATTGTATCCAATCCTGAGAGAAACCAAATATTGTCATCATCCTTGACAAGAAAATCCACTCCACTCTATCAAAGCCTTTGACATATCCAATTTTATGAACAATACTCTATTGGCAATTTTTTTTATTGAGTAGATTACATCCTGAGCTAGAATCACACCATCCAAGATATGCCCACCCTGTATGAAACCTCATTGCTCTGAGGATATGACACCATGTAGGATAGGTTTTAGCCACCTTTCCATTACTTTCATGATTATTTTATATATGACATTGCATAAGGTAATAGGTTTATAATCTAAAATACACACCCCTCACCCAATTTTAAAATAAAGGAAATGAATGTATGATTTAATGCTTTAAAATTTATTTTACTACCTCTATACTCCTCTGTAACAACCATTACATACTCTTCTAAGTTATCCCAGAAGGTTTGAGAAAACTTAATTGGAAAGCCATATGGGCCTAGCATTTTTAGATACTCATTCTAAAGACTACTTTCATCATTTTCTCTTTATCAATGGCTTTAAGTAGTGTCTATTTTTATTCTTCAAATATAATAGAGGGTATGACAACAAGAAATTATTTCTAAGTCTCTTTGTCTTGCACCATAATTTCCTTTTGCAAAATAATCCATTGAATGGAAATGCATACCTAGGATTGTATTAAAGGAGTGTTTATTATCATTTTGAAGATCTTCCATTTTTTTCATGTGTCTTCTAGAACAAGCAAACCAAAGGAAAATTTTGGTATTTTTATCACCTTCCAATAACCATGTGGTTCTTCCTCTTTGTTTCTAGTAGATCTTCTTTTAGTTTTTAATATCATCAACCACTTTATACAATGCATAATTCTCTTCTTTTATTTGCTCTATAATTGTTCCTTCCCTAAAGTGGTTTTGTACCTCATCCTATCTGGCCATCAATGAATCTTTTTTAACCAAGAATTCCATAGTATTAGCTCATATCCATTATTTCAGCTGATCTTTGACATAATAGACCTAATTTTAGAATCTAAACATTGTTGTCCCATATGTCAGGCATCTCTCTTCTCACCACAATAGTTTTTTATTTCAAAGTTTCTCTTTTATAGCCAATTTTTTTTTAATTTGAATTCTTTGTAATGCTTCCATATCTTGATCCCTCATTCCAATAGAATAGAGAAGTGATCTAAAACTAGTCCCTCCAAAATCTAATGTTTTAGATTCCATTTCACAAATGCCTCATTTGAAACCAAAAAATGGTCTAACTTCACCTTCTTTCTATGTGTCTCCCTTCTCTCATTAGTCCAAGTATACTTAGTTCTAGGACATTTAATATCCACCAAGTGTAATGTATGGACTAGGGTAACCTATGTCGATCCCTTGGGACTAAAATTGAGGTTCCCCCATCATGATCTCTAGATGATAATTTAGCATTAAAATCCTTATCAATAATCTAGTCTAACTCCTCTCTCAGGACTCTCATATTATGTACCACTATCCATTAATGAATTTGACTATCTATCTTTTGAGCCCCATAAATATTTATGATTAAATCTACTTAGTTGTTATATTATTCCTAAAATATGATGTAGGACACCCCTTCAAGCTATATGTTCTATTGTCATCCATTCAAGATTGTTCCAAAAGATAACTATCCCCTTTAAGACCACTTAGGCAACCATTTCCATACAAATAGCACCGCTCCAAAGTCTTTTTGTTATTTTACACATAAGATCCAACAATATTTTTGCTTCCTGAATAAACAATGTTTTTTTTTTTACTTTTTTCTAAGATTTTTCAATCAACAAATTGATGGGTTCTATTGTTATAACCTAATATTCTTTGATTGTATAAGCATTGGTTACCTTGATACCATTAAGAATCTATTGGCCTCACCAATCTCCCATTAATCAATTTGTCTCCTTGAACTACTATCAAACTTTATTTAATTTTCTATCCACTCCTTGAGAGGTAATATTCTTTGATCTCTTCTCCACTTGGCTTATCCCTAAAGTTATATTTTCTCTATTTTTTTACCACACCCATGATGACATCCTTTATTATTGGTTGATATTGGTTGTGTAGTTACAATACCCTTGCAATATTTGGTTGTGGTAACTCTCTGTTCTAGGATAGGAGGAGCCAAAAGAGTGGCTTGAACATGTATTTTATTGTTTTCATTATTTCCATCTACTCCTTCCATAAATTGTTCATCTTCCTAGTCCACTAGTGTATAGAAGATCTCATACCTATTTGAGGGATTTACCTAGGTTTGCTCTTTACCATCATTTTTTTTTACCTTCTCCTTATTTTGGGTTGCTAAAAACCATCTCATTGTGCTTCTCTACCCTTAGAAATGCTAGTTATTTTCTTATTGATTGTTCACTTACCTTCCTTAGGAAATTTTGATATTCCTAGAGGAGCCTCCATTTTTGTGTTCATATTGTTTGGGTAGGACTAGGCCAAATGGTCATATTTATAACAAACTCTAAATCTAAAGGGCAATCCCACATAATACAATTGTTGAATCCAAGATAGTCCTGGAAGTTTGAGTTCCACCTCTACTAGAAAAGGTTGATTAAGATCCATTTTCACACATAATCTATCATAAAGGGTTGTTTTTCCTTCCATTGTGTCTCTAGAAACACCCAAATATCTTCCAAAAGAATTATCAATAATTTTCAATACCAATTCACTATAGAGCTCCATTAGAAGTACATACAAATGGATATACACCAAGATAATAGTGGGTTCAACTCGGGGATCAAATCTCACTCTCAAGGACTAAACAAATAATCATGTCAAACCATGATTTCTCTTTTCTAATTTTAAAGCCTTATTTCTATTAAAATTTGAGAATAACTAATAATAAAATATCCTTTACTAAAAATAACACAAAATAATACTCATCAAAAAGCTCCCAATTTTACCTATCCCTATTCCAAAATAAAAATTTAAGTAAAATGAATACCCATAAAAATTAAAATGAGTCAAATATTTTAAATAAAAATCAATATAAAAATATAATATACAATTATAAAGACTAAATAACTAAATTATATTTATACGGCTAGTATTTACATTGTACTACCCGCCTTATGACAAAGCTTATTAAATGACGACCTTGAAAGTGACGCCACTAACCATATTTACAGTAAACGTTGGTGGCGGTAAACAGTATACCTGGTAGTCGCAATAAAATGTATATACGTCAAAATCAAATAGCAAAAGCCCAAGTATAGCAATGCCATAGCCATAAACAGTTGCTGAGATTAAATGATTCCAACAATTCGTCTCTTCAGCGTTTTGTTGAAAAGTTTAGCCAACCAAAAGTTAACTGTATAAAGTCGCAAATGTTAATATAACACATAGTTGTTGCTGGTCATACAAATCAAAATGTGAAATTCAATAGATAAACTTCAGCTTCTCAGGGGCTCAAATCTGAGCTATATGTAGCGAATCCTCACCCTTTGGTCTTGCAGAATGACGGCTTGCCTCCTCGTCCCCGCTCCACTTACTTCCGTATCCCGTTCTGTGTAATAAGGAATCCTTTTACATATACCAGTTCCTATTCATAATTTAACTACAAACAGTATGCAAACGAAAATGACGTGGTAATTATGGAAGGATCCCTGATTCCGCAGAACGGCGGAGAAAGCAAGAATAGCAATGAAGGCACTAAGAAAATCCCCTTGCTTGGCATCCATGGTTTTCTGTGATGTCTCTTTTAACCAGTTATTTTCAATCTTTGAATGGATGTCACGGATAACGTTTTTGTAGGTATTGCCAGCTTGATCGACTAATTCCTTCCATTGCACGCTAATCAATGAAAGGTTCCATTCTCTCATCAATAGGAAATAAGAATTATATTCGTTGCTTTGTCACAGTCTAAAGACATGAAATGACGGCGACCACCAAATTTGAACGTGATGTTTCAAAATAAACAAATGTCCATATTCTTAGCGGTTGCCAGTTTACGTAAAGCCATAACGAATCCTGCTGGTGAATTCTTGAATTCTAAGGAAAAGAAGCAATCTAGGAAAATTTAATAACTTCCTTTATATTTATATTTATATTTATATACTTATCTATATATATAACTTGTGTTGTAGAAGAGATCATAGAGATTAGAAATTATATAGAGAATATGCTGACGATTCAAATGACAGTCTGGAAATATGGTTTATCCCTTATCTTTAGGGTGACGGGTAATGGACTATGGCAGATGTAGGTTTGCGTCTTTCGGCGCTACCAAAACGGCGTATCATTCATGATTTCCGTGTGTTTGGGATGATACCGTGCGGACCATTCTGCGCGCGTCTCATTCCCATTCCTGTTGACTATCTAAACTGACCCTTTATTCATTGGAGTACAATGGAAGAGATTAGTCGATATAATTGGCAATACCTGCTTCAGATACGTTGTCTCTGTCATACATTCAACCATAAATAATTGAGTTTAATAGAGAACTATTGATTCCTCGTTAGTGGAATGAATCCATCTAGAATTACCACCTCTTTTTCACTTTCCATATAGTCAAATTAGGATTTATGTGAAGTGGAATACATTAAGGGATTCCTGATTACACGGAACGGATCATGGAAGCAAGTTACAGTGGAGCCAGGATTACTAAGGAAGTCGGAAGCGACCTCGCTAAATACGTTGCGTCCATTACGAGAGGGAATGAATCTATTCGACTTTAAAATTAAATATTCAACTTCGCTTTTGTTTTATAAGGGTAAAATTAATCATGTATATTTTAAGACAAGATTTTGTATGTTCGTAGGATTGTGACTTTTAGTTGGTTGATGTTTTGGTGAAAACGGGGAAGAGTTCAGTTGTTGCAGGATGTGATCTCACCAACATTATTGGGCAAATTTTATAAAAAACGTACGATTTTAAAACAATAACAAATTATATATACTTTCATTTTTGTCTTTTTATTCTTATATTTATTTATTTGTCAAACAATCGAAGCAAATTTCGATGTTTGTTTTTTAAATAAACTAAAAAAAATTCAAACTATTGTAGACGTGCATCAATCTTTTTTTTATTTTTTTGTATTAAATTAAAGAAAGGTTTTTGAAAGGGTCTCCACAATCTTATACATACAACCAAACTCTCAACCATAACAACAATCTCCAAAATATCATACTTATTAGGAATAACCGAGAGATTTTTTATTTTTTTAGGCGAAAAACCCTTGTGGGGCCACCTTGGTATGAGAGACCACGAACAGATGGTTCTACACCATCAAAGTCACCCGGGAGTCGCACCCGGCCCTGCCCGGACCAACATTATCAATTGGATTTTGGATACCCAATTCAGTTTTTTGGTAGGGTGGATATTTGAACCTCGGACCTCTCTTGGAGGATTTCTCTCTCCTCTCCAACTCACCTACAACACCTGGGTGAATACGAGAGATTTGAATTCCTAATAATCATAATGATTTCGGAGAGAACTTAGAAAAGCACAACGCTTTGAAGGCAAAACAAACTCTAACAAACTTTGATCAAAGGGCAAAGCGAGACCGAACACCCCTTCCAACAAGAGCCAAAGGGATGTCCGACTCCTCCTTACAAAACCAAAGCATCATGAGCCTCTTTCCTAGAAAGGGAGACTACGTCATTCAGGATATCGTTTTTCCACAACGAAAAAGCAGCACAGTGGACACCATGGTTGGCCAAAATATCCGCAATTGCATTCCCCTCACGGAACACATGATGAATGTTCACCTATTCAAAAACGTACAACAATCTCCTAGATTCGACAATAATATTGAGAACGTTCTAGCTAGGTGTACACCCCCCTTTGAGTATATTGATTATGTTCAATGAGTCACCTTCTATTTCCACATTCTAACAACCAGCATCCGCTAACAATTTCACCCCCATATAAGTTGTGTGAGCCTCCACGAAGTGTGAATATTGGGAATCAAGGGGTTCATAAAATACCATGAGGATGTCACCATTCTCATTTTGCACAACGTCCCCTGCTCCAGCCTTGTCGGGGTTACCCTTTGAGGCCCCATAGAAGTTGAGTTTTAGCCAATTGTGAACCGAATGGGCCCACTTAATTCCTGCTCTAGGGTCAGGTTCGGGGGGGCCGAGGAAGAGGGCTCCAACCCAATTTAAATTCCAAATCAACTTCGTCAGAGGAGGAGGGCACCTTGGGTCGTTTACCCATAAAAGCAACCAATATATTCTCTAATGCTCTGTTAATGATCTTAGTACCCACCCTAACAGCATCGGTCTCAACATAATTAAAAGCATGAACATTCTATTCTTTCCACACCCCCACCATGTATTGGGAAGCATAATTTTCCATAACCAAGATAGTTGTTGGGACACGAACGACAAACACCATTGAAGGATGTTATCCATCAACATACCTGGAAACACCCAATAAATGTTAAACCAATTAAAAATAAACATAAATACCTACCATGTGAACAAGCATCTGAGGAGCAGATGTTGCATTGATTCCCAGTTTGATTTGCACAGATAGCATTTGTTAACCATAATGCGACCCCTCTTTCAAATATTCTCCAAAGAAAGTATATTATTTTGAGTCACCAGCCATAAATAAATATTGATCTTTGGGATTAGTCTTTTAATCCAAATAAGATTCATTGGAAAAGGAGCCTCATATTCCAGGAGAAGGAAGTAATAACCTGATTTCACAGTAAAGTCACCTTCATCTTCCTCGATCCAAATTAAAAGGTCTTTGGAATCATCCTGTTTGATCACATACCTATTAAGTTCCACTAAAAGTCTCTGCCAACTGATCGAATCATTATTTTTGGACACCTAATAGGGATGAGAATTCCATGAATGCCTACCATTGACAATAGATATATATTGGGAAACCCAAATTTCACCTTCCTCCATCACTTTTAAATTAGGAGCCCTGAGATTTGGGTCATCCAATAATGGCTCTTCCCTCAACCAATGGTCTTCCCAAAACTTGACGTTTCTCCCATCACCAATGATCCACCTACTTTTAGCCTTCACAAAGTCCTTGATCTTTGTTAAGCTTATCCAAAAAATGGAGCCTCTCGGGGAGAGATCGTCTGACAAGAAAGAATTAAATCTGTATTTCACTTTAAGGATAGAACACCAAGGTCTCTCGACGTTCGAAGCAACCAACCACCCTGATTTACCAACTAGGGCTCTATTCATAAGTGTTGCTCTTTTCAAATTAATACCTACGTACTTTCTCCTCTTGCAAATATGATCCCAAGCAACCAAATGGTACTTACCTTTTAAATATGATCAATTTTGTTCGTTACTTTAGTAGGGAGCATGAATAAGGACATGAAATAAATGGGTATGCTCTGGAGCATGCTTTGAACAAGTACCGCCTTCCCTGCTTGGCTCAACAACACCCCTTTCCAAGAGGCTAGTTTATGTTGGATTCTTTCAATCAAAGGGTCCCACAGTGAGTCTTTCATTCTCCCCATGAAGAGAGGCAGTCCAAGATAGGTCATTGGCAATGTGGTAATCCTACAATTGAGTATATTTGCAATATTTGATTGCCTAGCTATGTAAAATAAATTTATTTGATTTTCATTGAAAAAATAATGTTTTTAATTTTTTTATGAAATTTATCTATTTATACTCTTTTTAAACTTGAACTCATTAAATTGTATAATTATTATAAATTCAATTGGTTTTTGAGATTATATATTTCTCAAATCTTGTAATCATTAAAAAGAAAAAAAAACTATTTTTAATGTGTTTCAATAAAATATCTTAATTACTAAATTGCTCATAAATATTATTTAATATTTTTTTATGTGTCTTTGAATTTGTGGATATATTTGTTTTATTACAAATGGTAATTGTTGCCCAATCACTTTTCATTGATCTAAAATGATAGAATATAGTTATTGATAGTTGATAATTCTCATCTATATCATCATTTATTATCAATAGTTCAATTAAATGAATAATTATGACTTTTCTCATTTTTATAGTGTTTATAAATATTTTTTGAGAGAGAAAATAAGAATTTATTAATTTAAACATTACTTAAATTTTATCTCTAGTAAAAAATATTAAACGTAAATTTTGAAAAATCCCATAAAGTTTGAACACATTGGCTATTTTATCTTTTAAATAGTCCTGTTGGAAATGTGATGATGAGGAAAAATATTATTTTTATTTCTTAAAAAAAAACTTGTGCTTGTAACTATAGTTGTACATGTTCTCAATTGTACTTGAAACAATAGGGTGGAATCAATTTTTTGTTGTGAATGTAGTGAGTGTGCTAAGATTAGTTTTATGTACTTTTATTTGCCATTTAAAACAATATCATATTTCTTTGCTATGTAAGATTACAATGTATTTTCATTGTTGTGTAAAACTACAATGTATTTTCTTTGCTATGCAATATTTTTGGATACCTTTGAGTTTTCATATTAAGTATTAGATCTAGTTGGGATACTCTTGGGTTGGGTTGATTTTGTGTTCAAGATATTTCTAACCATTGATCATGGGCAATAATAACTTCGTTCTTATTTTATAGTTTAGTGGGAAAGATTATGATTATTGGAGCATTAATATGAAGATATTATTGACTAGGAAAGATCTTTGGGATATTGTTGATGTTGGTTATGATGAGCTAGTAAATTGATCTATTATTCCACATAATCATAGAAAAGCAAAGAATAAGGTCAACAACAAAAACTATTTGACATTGTACCACATTCAATTAGATCTAGATAACAACATGTTTATAAGAATTACAAATGTAATATTAGAAAAGGATACTTGGAAGTCTCTACAAGAGGTTTATAAAGGCAAAAATCAAGTGAAAGTGTTCAAGCTATAAACCTTGAAGAGAGAGTTTGAAAACTCAAGGATGCAAGAATCTAAAATTATAATTGAATATTACATTTGAGTAAAATATGTGCTTAATAGAATGTCTACTATTGGTGAAAAATGAATATGGAAGTTGTTGTGAATAAGGTGTTAAAAATAAATGAAAAGGATAGATATTGTTGTTCTTAAGCTATGTATAAAGTACAATATAGTTAATGACATAGCTTAAATGTAGGTATATATCCCTTTAATTAAAAATATTATAAGAATACCAAGAAAAAAGAATAACCTAATTGAATTTATTAGAAAGAGATCATAGGTAAGTCAAAACCAAAAAAATAACAAAGAAATACATTTTTACAATCAAATTGCTTGTACAATTGATAAACCTCCATTTTTTATCTCTCTTTGTATGAGGTAAAGATTGAACACGTATGTCTTAGATTCAAGTTTAATTGACAATGACATACCTATCATGATAGCCATGATATTAGAATTTCAATTTTGACAAATGGATCAAAAGTGTTTCCTACTAGATTCTCAACTAGATAATCTAAGGATATACCAAATATTTAGTTGTTCAATTAGCCAAGTCCCCTCTAATAAATAATTGATGAATATTATAATAGTAGGTAGTCTAGACATTTTATGAATTCTACACAATCAAAATATTTAAAAGATATCATGGTCACATTAACATAGATGGTCTTATACAATACTTTTAGTCAAAGATAAAATAAAAAGGATTGAAACACAACCAAAATGAAGGAGACATGTAGTATAGTAATAAAATTTTAAAAATGATATCTTTTTCAAATTTTTTGGGGTATGCACTTATATTCTAAGCTCCCTATGTTTAGATGTAAACTCAAACAAGGGAAAGGAAATATAAAAGAAAATGAATAAGGTAATATTAAACTATATTAATGTACTTTGATGACAATGTGAGTAAAGTTATCAATAGGGTAGGATTAGTGTTTCAAACACCTAAAGGTGAATCATGTTCATAATTTTTTTACTTAGATTTTGGTTGTACTAACAATACAATAGAATGCAAATCTCGTATAATTAAGTTAGAAGTTATGAAATAATTATGAATTCTTATTTATGTTTGTATTTTGTTATCAAATAGGTCAAAGGATATTTCTAAACTATAAATAGCCACCTCAAAATTATTAAAATATAGTGTTGGATGAGTTATATGAGTTTAATTATTTTAACTTATCGGTCATTCCAAGATAAAATAATAGGATGACTAATGCATTGAATATTTTTGCATTATGCTTATTCCAAACTAATCACTTTATATTATTTTCTATTCAATACAAATAATGTATTTTGAGTGCTAGATAATTATATTTATTGGCAAGTTTTTGAAACTAGAAAAAAATAGAAATATTTTTATAACTTTTAGGGAAATACTATCACTTGTTTTTTGAATGATTTTATCTATCCCAATTTTCTAATATATCCTTAAAGGTGACAATAAAATATTATAGTTAAAAAGTAATCAAATCCTCAAGGGACTTATATATCCTAAAGATTTGTTTAATTTTTATGAGAAATATTTGAAGAGTAAACCTTCTAATAGTTAATGTTCCATAATATGAATTCTAGAGGTAATGAGGATAGGAAATGATACCCTAGTGATGAAAGAATGAGAATAAAAGAAAATCACAATGGACCTTGACAAAATCTGTGGCATTGCTCTAATAGACATCTTGGTGGTTCCAACTAATAAGTCATATAAGGAGTTTAGAGAAATGAAGGAGAAGGCCTGAATATTATATATAATTTAAAGTCAGGTTTTTGTCAATCTATTACTCAATATGAATAACCTCATGCTAAAATAGAGACATAAAAGTTGTATTCACCACTAGTAGTCACATTATTATTTTCTAAACTCACTAAATGGGATAATGTAGAAATCAAGTAAATAGAAATAGATGAAAATTGATTCTTGTGGACATCATAATTATATATAATGATGTAGTATAGATAATGGTGGTCAAATAAACAACAACCTCCTCTAGCAGCAAAGGATTCAATTTTCAATAACACCCATAATATAACACTTCATTTCATTCCAACCTACATGTGCTATATGTAAAAATGACAAGGGAAAAATATGATGCTTTGATGTTATGTAATGGTAACACTTTCAGGCGAGTGCAAATTCCTCTTATATGACATGGTGCAACTTCTAATTATATGGCATAGGATAACTTTCACTTGTATGACATGGTGCAACTTCCACTTGTACAATGCAACTTTCACTTGTATAGTACTATGCAACTTCCTCTTGTATGGTGAAAATTTTACTTGTATGTTATAGTGCAACTTCCAATTATATGAAACAATAATATTGACTTGAATGATCAATTGTTAATCAAATAACTAACTCAAATAGCCAATATTAACTTGGAAAATTCATACTCAAATGACATGGCAATTTGAATGGAGTATTCATGAAAGTTACAATTCACTTGCAATCCTACATAAAAACTAGCATATACAACCTACAACATTTTAATGAAATGGCCATTAAAATACACATAAAATAAATTTGAGGTAGAGAGTTAATATTATTTTGAATGAGCTATTTGGCCATATATTACATTATCTTCTATTTTTTCTTGGATCCCATGCATGAATAAGTAATTGGAACTTCTACCCTACTTTTCTTTTTTCCTCCCCCCTTATTCATGTCCCTCCATCTTCTCTAATTTTATCCTTTTATAGACAAGTATGATAGCTACCCAAATTATCACCTAGAATACCTACCCACAATCATTACATTAACATACCTTAATATAATAAAATTATATTTTATTAGATGCTCCCACATGATACATGATGGGTAAGAGGAAATGTTTCTTGAGCGAAATCTCATGTACTTTTTTAAAGAATGAAACCAAGATTCCATACTTAGAAATATTGGAAGCATTCATCAATATCAATACTTCAACCAATATGTCCTTCCACATGACAAAATACTCATAATATGCTTTGCTTATTATCCTCTTAGTCACTATAGAATCTATCACTACCTCAATTTATCTCATTTTATTTTTGGAAACTATGTAATCATTTATTTCAATGGAAAATATTATGTGACATATTTATTACTATCGATTGGTTTGTCATATTATGGGTACAAATTTACCATATTAAAAATTGGTAAGATATCTACTCCTTCTAGGACTTTAATTTTTTATTCATTAGCTATAAATTCTTTAAGACCTTACAAGGTCCAATATTTTTCCAATTGAGGTTGTTGCAAGTGCCTTTTGAGAATATTTCTTCTCATAGACATGACAAAACCAAGTCTCTAATATAAAATTCTTATTTCCTACACTTGATATCCACATATTTCTTGTATCTCATAGTATTATTATCCAAATCAACTTTAACTTATTAATGTAAATCATGGATATAATCAACAAAGTCCTCTACTACTACACTTGGTATCCATGAACTGATTGTATTCTACAACTCATATACTCGTCTTAGATAGATTCCATAAAGAATTTATAATGGAGTCTTGGTTGTACATGTATTTAATACATTGTTATATACAAATTTTGCCTATGCCAATATGGTATCCCATATTTTGGCTTATTTCCAACTAGACACCGTAGAAAATTTCCAAGTCCCACATTCACAACTTCAGTTTTTCCATTTATTTGTAGATGGAAATCTCAACTAAAGCTTAAATTTATATCTAACTTCTTCCACAAAGTATGCTAAAATTTACCTACATGCTTAATATATCTATGTGACATAATATTTTTTGGTAAACTATACAATCCTACAATTTCTCTAGAGAACAAATCAAAAACATGTGTGGCATCCTTCACATTTTTGCAAAGTATGAAGTGTACCATATTTAAAAGTATATCAACAACAATAAAAATTGAATCATTCCCCTATTGTGTTCATGATAATATAAGGATAAACTCCATGCTTATATCTTCCCATGGCCTTTCTAGTATCAATAATTGTTGATTCAACCTAGTGTTCTAGATTCTTCCCTTTACATATTGAGAAACTCAACAACACTGTATGAATTATCTTACATTTTCATTTATCCTTGATCAATAATAAATTGCACAATGTTATCCCATGGTTTTATCTATTCCAAAATGTCCAAAAAGTCCTCCACTATATTTTTATCTTATCATGTTCTATCCCATTGATATTTGTGCTATGAATAACCATTGTTATTTGAATAATAATCTCTCTTGGATGAATTAATCAATGCATAGTGTTCTATCTCCCATAGTATGGTTCTTACACATTATCCAAAATTCTTTGAAGTTAAAATTATCAACACCAAGCTCTTTCATTGTATCAAAATCAACAACTTTGATATTCATTATATTCATAAACAAACTTATTCTACTCAAGGTATATACTATCTAATTTGAACTACCAATTCTATGTTTGAAACAAATGATTAACTTTGGAGATACTCTATTAATTTTATATATCTTTTGCTCAATTTTCCTTGACTATTAATGAACTACAAAGCATGATGATTCGTAAATAATACAAATTATTTTATTAATAGGTAATTTCTTCACTTCCTAAGTGCTTGCACAATACCATAAAATTCTTGATCATAAGCTAAATATTTTTTCTTGGATTCATTCAAATTTTCACTAAAATAAGCAATGGGTATACCTTCTCGCTTCAATAGACCTCCAATCATAGTTCCACTTACATCAAAATCTACTTGAAATTTTTTATTAAAATATGGTAATGCCAAAACCAACATTTCTATGACTTTCTCTTTCAAAATTTGAAAGCTCCTTTGTACTATGTCCATAAATTTGAATTCATGTATTCCTCCTTTAATTGTTTCCATGATTGGAGTACATATTCTACTAAAATTTTGAATGAAATTTTTGTAAATTATTGTCAAACCATGGGTGCTTTTGTTGAATAAAACAAGCTTATACTAATCTAAAATGTCTTTAGATCTTATGGGTAAAATAGTTAACAGAATTTGAAGGGGTGTTGGTCATATGGATGTGGCTGCCCAAGGGGCCTCAGGGGGGATTGTTACTCTTTGGAACTCTCTTTATTGAACTGCAATAGAACATCTAGCCTAGAGGGGTGTTCTCACATCACATTTTAGGAATAATATCACAGTTGACCATGTTTTAATCACAAATTTTTATGGGGCTCGAAACCTTGATGGTCAACGGCTCCAATGGAAGGTTGTGCATAATATGAGAATCTCAAGGGACGATTTAGATTGGATTATTGTTGGGGACTTTTGTAGACACCAAAACAGCACCAATCTGATTATGTGACTGCAAACACTGATCGCTTTGACAAACACAGCCCCCAGGGCAGCCCTCAGAGGTCAAACAGTGGTCCTAACCACTTTCATAGCAATTTTGTAAGGTCAGGAAGCAATTTGGCACATTTAGACACTTTGCTCAGTATTCGTCTCACCCAAGGATGAATACTAACTGGAATTCGTCTCACCCAAGGATGAATTCTGAAATCGTCTCACCCAGGGACGAATTCCAAGTTTAACGAGCAAAAAGAAGAATGGTGCCAAGTGGCAGCCCAGGACAGTCAGTTGATGACTCCTGCCTTGCACACGTGTGTGGGTGGATAGATAGGCCATTAGAAGACCGTCACAAGGGCAGTTATGAGAGCCCAAGTCAATGGAGGACTCCCCTCCCTCATGGGAAGATATGACTGCCACATGGCACCTATGACCAACACATGGCATTTGTGCTTCCCTCTCAAAAGAGACCCCATGGGTCTATAAAAGGTGGGACTTTTCTCACCCAAAGGGATAGGTTGAAGGAGATTTCAAGCAATGAAGTGCTGCCGAGTTGAAGACCCACTTGCATCCCTTTTGGTTCACCTTCTCGCATCCACCAATATCTCTTGCAAGGGAGGTTGTTGGGTGGCTTTTGGAAGCTTGAACCTGACCCAAATCCAACACATGGACACCTGAACCAACCAATTCATCGACCCCTCAATCCTAAGAGGTTTTGGGCCCATCCCTAGTGGATTGGCACCGGAATCAAGTAGCAACGGTGGGAGGCCCACTTGGGCACCCCCGCACTTTCTAAGTTTTAGAGCATTCTAGATTACTTTTTCAAGTTGCATTTTGTGTTATCATGTTTGGTTAACTCATAGCTGCAAGTTCATAACTTTTGATTAGATTCTAGTATGTTTTGTGTCGCTTTGTTGTTTCATTAACTTGCAGGTGGCGAGATCAAATTCCCAAGGGTAGAGGCAAAATTGGGAGAATCCGACCATCTGGGTCATCCCAAAATGGCCCCAATTACATAACTGCTTTGTTTACAGGCATTTTGCAGGTCTCAAGAATTGAAATTGGAGCAGCAGTAGGTCGGCTTCTTCAACATAGAAGAATTTGTCCCACCCAGGGATGAATTGTAGTCAAAATTCGTCCTGCCCAGGGACGAATTCCAGTTGAAGGTAGATTGGCCAGCTGTATTAGTGGCAATGGCCTTCTGGTAACTTTTTCTATCTTCTGTCAAGATTTCAAGCCATTTGGACTCACTGTATTTACCATTTCAGGCAAATGTTACATGCATATTTCGTTAATTTTAGAGAATGAACACTTTCCATTTGTGGCAGGTGCTACTGACATCTTGGTTGTTTCTTTGTTCATAGGAGAAGCAGCAGAGGTGAAGAACTCATCGACATCAGCGACGACATCATCTTGGCCCGTCCATTTCAATCATGGGCACGCGAAAAGAGGAACATTAAGTGATTGTAATCAAATTCTTTTAGCGCTCCTAGCCCCTGAAAATGGAGGAGGCATCATTGTAACAAAGATAAAGAAATTTTAATGAAATGGTTGTGTTTTCTCCATTCGCTTGTATCTCGTTTTAATGCGTCTCTTTCGTTTCATGCATTTTACATTTCTAGGACTTAAGCGCATTTGATTTTGGTTGCATCGCAATTAGTGTTTCCTTTGCCCGGAATCTCGTGCTTTCACTTATCCTGGTAGAACGTCTAATAGCACTTTCTGGAGATTGAGGTGCTTGTTGTTGCTACTGTACATTTTGATCTTCTACCACCTTTGGAGTTACCTTTTCTATGTGTCCATCGAGGTCTATGTATTCAGCATTTTCCTCTTTCTGTTTCTTTCCCTACAACCGATATTTATACATTTTTTTTTCATTAAATATGACATCCCTACTTCTAATGACTTTTCGGTTATCACAATCCCATAATCTGTAACCCAATCCATCAATACCGTAACCAATAAAAGAGCACTTTTGGGCCTTAGTATCTAACTTATTCCTGTTCTCTTTGTCTATATGCATAAAAGCCTCACATCCAAATACCTTAAGGAAAGAATAATTTACTGGTTTACCTGTCCAAAGCTCTTTCGGAATTCCTCCATCCAAGGCACTAGACGGTCCTCTATTAATCAGATATACTGCAGTATCAACAGCATGAGCCCATAAAAATAATGGTAAGCCTGCATGTATTCTCATGCTCCTAGCACGCTCCATGATGGTTCTATTCATTCTTTCTGCAACCCCATTTTCTTGAGGTGTTCTTGGAACTACCTTGATTCTTCTAATTCCATTTTTAGAACAAAACACATCAAATTCCCTACCTGCAATATTCTCCACCATTATCCGACTTTAGACACTTTAACCTTTTTCCAGTTTCATTTTCAACTAATGCTTTCCAATTCTTAAAGGTATTAAAAACATCACTTTTATTCTTAATGCAATATATCCATGTTTTCCTTGTTGCATCATCAATAAAAAGTACATAGTAAGAGGAACCTCCAAGAGAAGTTACCTGAGTTGCACAAGCTCCAATTTCTCTTTCTTCCTTTCCTTGCCATCTTTGAGAAATCTAACTCTCTTTGCTTTACCATAAACACAATCCTCAGAGAATTCCAAATCAATCTCTTTTAACTTAGGCAATAACTTTCTTGAATGTAAAATTTCCATACCTTTTCCACTCATATGGCCAAGTCTTTGGTGCCACAAAGATGCACTCTCACCTGTAGAAACTAAATTCATGGAGCAGTGAGAAAAATCAGTAAGTAAATAAAGAGTACCCACCAATTTACCTCTAGCTACTATCAATGAACCTTTAGTAACTTTCCAAGCATTTTCTTCGAATGCAACCGTGTATCCTTCACCATCAAGCTTACTTGCCAATATAAGATTTCTCTTTAAATCTGGTATGTGTCTCACCTCTTTAAGAGCCCATTGACATCCATTTGGGGATTTAATCAAAATATTTCCAATACCCATGATTTTACATGGTTGGTCATTTCCCAATAGAACCTGTCCATAATCTCCAGAAACATAATCTATGAAGTATTCCTTATGTGAGGTAGCATGGAATGAAGCACCACTATCAATTACCCAATAATCACTATTTCTATCAAGAGATAAGATTAAAGCATCTTGTAGAATTTGTCCAGTAATATTGGCTTCTGAAGTGTCCCCATTATTATCATTACCTTCATTTCCATCACCCTTTCTTTGCCAACAATCCTTCTTGAGATGACCCTTTTTGCCACAGTGCCAACACTGTAGCTTTCCTTTTCCACGTGATTTGGATCTGCCTTTGGATTTTCCACGATGTGAACTCTTGCCTCTTTCTCTTCCTCTTCCTCTATTCTCAATAGTTAAGGCGGTGCTAGATGATTCTCCTATGGTTTTTCTTCTCATGTCCTCATTGAGTATCACACCAACCACATCATCAAATTCTAATTTATTTGAACTCGAAGCAGAGTTACTTACCGCCATTACCAAACTGTTCCAAATTTTTGGAAGAGAGCATAAGATTAATAAGGCCCTAAGCTCATCATCAAAATCCAATCCTATTGAATGCAATTGATTAGTGACAGTATTAAATTCATTTAAATGATCATGCACAGATCCTCCTTCACTCATTTTCATGTTAAATAACCTTTTCATTAAGAATACCTTATTTGATGCTTGATGGTTTCTCATACATCTTGGCCAACTTATCCATGACTCCCTTGGTAGTCTTTTCATTAGAGATGTTGAAGGCTACGGTGGCTCCCAAGCATAGCCTCACAGTACCCAATGCCTTTCTATCAAGGAGACTCCACTCCTCATCAGACATAGATAAAGGTCTCTCTATTTCCCCCTCAAGAGGTAAGTAAAGATCCTTCTAGTACAAGTAATATTCCATTTGCATCTTCCAAAATTGAAAATTCTGGCCATTGAATTTTTGAACTCTAAACCTCCCTTCTTTCGCCATTGCTCCCACTTGATCCATAAATTCTCCTTCTGTCAAGTGCACCCAACAAAACAACCGCTCTGATACCACTTGTTAGAGTAAATCACTATATAAAATATATTTATATAGAAAAGAAATTATAGTGTTTCAAACTTTACCGGCATAATTAAATAAAAATTAGACAAACACACACAGAAGAAGAGACAACGATTTTAACGTGGTTCACCCAATGTGGGTTACATCCACCGAGAATTTTTAGTCCTTAATTTTCTCAATCCAAGCAATAGAGGGTTACAACCTACAGCAAACATCTGCTGTAATTTCCTCTCTATTTTTCCAAGGAATCAACACAGTAATTTTCTTTGTCATAGTCTTCTTTGTTTTTCCTCACAACTATATATAAGAAAAAAACAAAAAAAAACAAACTGCTTTTCTTAATACATTCCAAGATTAACATTGAGTTCCCAACATCTAATTTTGGGATAAAAACAAAAAAACTTTCCCTGGTTGTCCTGTTGTAAATCCGGAAACTTTCTCTGGTAGACTAATAGACTGTAAATCTGGAAACTTTCCCTGCCCGTCCTGCAGTAAATACAGAAACTTTCTCTGTTTAGCCTCCTCATAATTAGGCTCCATTCCTAACAAATGCTTCTTTTAATTTTAATTAATTATTAAAAATGAAAATTTTTGATATGTTTTTGAATTTTTAGAAAATTTTTAAATTCATTTAAAAAGTGAAGAATTGTATATACAATTATACTTAACATTCTTATTTAACAAAGCAATCGAACATTAATAGGTGTTTACCAAATAATTGAATTCTTAGGGAACCCCATATCGTACTTCCATAGTTCTAATTGTTGAAGTTAAAATAAAACAAAAAATTTGGGAGTTAGAAAGAAAACCTAAACTTGCATATTGTAATTTCTCATCCTCAAATCCTTCTTTTTTCTATCAAGGATTGATGCAAGTGAGCTATTGTGGTCTTTCCCATATGAAGTTGGTGATAGGATTTCATTACCTCTTCTTTAGGAGTGGAATATCCTTGATCTGATCAAGATTAAGCTTCTATTACAGTATGATTTCCTTGCTTTGTCTTAAAGTTTATATCATTGTTAGTGTACTTTACATATTTTGTTGTTATTACGTTATTAAGCATACTATTACAGGAGTTGTAACAGTTCTGTTCTGTAACAGCTTTGGTTACACCGGTGCTATTCCCGGCATTGTAAACTTTATTTAAATCCTGCTGAATAATAAACAAGTTAATGCATATTTCATTTCATGGCATCAGAGCCACTCGGAAGTTTCTGGGCAAGGTGAGGAGTAGAGCGTGATTTTATTCGGGCATGATTTGTTTTCGCAACCCGTGCGCCATCTCCTCGAGTGTTTTTTTCCCAACCGAGCGAATAAAAGGAAAGGATTTTTTTTTTTGTCGCGCGCAGACGCGCGACAGTCATCGCGCATCCACGCGCGACTGTGGAGAGGGCGGAGGCCCCTGTAGTAGCGTCGAAGATTTTTTTAATAAAAACAAAAGAAAAAAAATGACACGCGTCGCGCGTCCTTGGCGAACGCACAGGGCGTACATCTGCGCGTAGACAGCGTCGCGACACACTGCGTCTACGTCCGCTGCAGCACAGACGAGGGAAGGACGGACAAGGCCTACATGCGAAGGTAACGGCAGGTGGTGCACTGTCACATCCTACGAGGAGGACGTCATGTCACGTAGACGTCGAGCATTCTGCAAGCTCGGCGTGTTGCGTCGGACTCGTCCCCCCCCACCATTGAGGGACGGATAGGGGACCCCGCGTGCATAGACACGCAGGAGGAGCCCTGCACACCATATGTGTGTAGGTAGGAGTGACGCAGGATGTCCATCCTGCACCCCTCCCCACCCCGTTGAACGCGGGGTTGCAAAAAAAAAAAAAAAAACGGGACAGCCCCCACGAGGGTCTGAAAAAAAAAAAAAAAAATTTTAACCCCCCCCCCTGTTGGTGGGAATTTAAAAAAAAAAGGAAATTCTCTCCCTCCCCTCAGTTGAACGTGCAGGGACGCAAGGATATACGTCTGCGGAGGAGGAAGCCGCGACGCACGGCAACAGGACGCTGTGGAGAGGGCTCGGGAAGCGGGAAGTAGGGTTGAAAAAGGAGGGGCTCTGCTGATCCTTCCGGATCATCCCGCTGGCTCACGTGGTCGTGAGCCATGCGGTAAGGCTCTGGGAGCCTACAGGTCGGGGGTTCAAATCCCGCCGACTCCCCCCAAGGTATAATTTTTTTTTCAAAGTTATTTTTTTTAATTATTATTTTTTAATTAAAATTTTTAATTTTAATTTTTTTAATATAGTTTTTTAACTTTATAAATTAAAATTTTAATTTTAATTTATTTTTTCATAAGTTTTAAAACTATATAAATTAAAATTATTTATTTTAATTTTAAATATATAGTAATTATTAAAATGCTTTGTTAAAAGAGAATTTTTTAAGGGGGGATATTTTTTCAAAAAATCAAAGGGGGATTGTGAGTAATTTTCCGAAAAATAGCAATTTGGCGAATTGTAAAAGGTGCATTTTCGGCTGTGACCGACACCTTGTGGGTTATTCTTGTGGGCATTTTTTTTGTTGTATGTTGCATATTTCATTTTTGCACTATAACATTAAAAATTAAAATCAAAACACTCCCTAAGTCCCCGGAATAATTAAAACCCATCCGTGCAATTTATTGCACTGCAGCGTTCGGTATTTGTGATACCTCTGGCCAGCACTTACAGGTAAAGCTGTCATGATTTGGCTACTGTATCCACCGCCTAATATAGCTACTACAACGATGTCTGAGCTTGTTCTCTATAAATCATCGGGGAGAGATAAGTTAGCCATTTTTGCATTTTTTACTCCATCCACTACCCTTTATCGCACTTGTGTTTAGGCGTAAATCCTGACGAAGTATTCTTCATAGTGTTTAGGGGAAGTTACGCCCCACGCATGAGAATAATCTTCTATGGTAGGTGCCATCAACAAGGCGATTCCCTTTCAGTACCGCTTATGTTCCACGTATCGTATGATCTCTAAAACTGACCTATAGTCTCCCTCACGTAAGGGCGGGTGATTTTTGTTGATCTTTCTAAATACCTATAGTTTCCCTCACATAAGGGCGGGTATTTTGTACGGTATATTGGCCTAGCAAAAGGTATATCGAAAGGGGGACCAATTGGTGATATAAGGAACCTTCACTATGGCCGCTGTTGCAAAGTTGATGACTGATCCGCATCAGTTATTGAAAGGTCCAAATTATACACCATGGAAACATAAGATGAAGGCAGTTATCCAAATGGAATATTTGTGGGATATTTTTACTGGAGTAGCAACTAGGCCTTCACCAACAACAGGATCCACAGGTCCTTCCGTAGATCAGATAGCTTTTGACAAGAAAGACAGTCAAGCAAAAGTGCTCATTTTGTTTGCTGTTTCAGATGAAGTGCAACCTCATATAGCTGACAAAGCAAGTGGTAAAGAGGCATGGGATGCCCTTAGAACCATCTATGAGGGAAATAATGAATCCACCATTCTTCATCTTCAACAACAACTTCATAACCTGAGTTTGAGATAGGGTGAACCAGTTGAACTCTTTCTGTGTAGAGTGTCTGAATTGAAAGAGAAATTGAGCTCTTTGGGAGATACTGTGGATGAAAAGATACTCATTTCACTTGTGATTAGAGCTTTACCTTCTTCATTTGATATGTTGATAACCTCCATCCAGGTGTCTCAATGAAAAATTACCTACATCGAGTTGGTCAATCTGCTTCAACAACAGGAGGCACGCCAACTTCACAAGGATGATTCTTCCAATACAGCCCTATACACCAACAGGCAGGGTTCTAGGAAGAAAGGTAATGGGAAAAAAGGAGGCAACTTTTAGAAAGGAGGAAATTCTCAATAGGATACGAAATGAAAAGGCAAACAACCTCAACAGAAGAAGAGGTGGTGCAAGATATGTGAGAAATACAACCATGACACCAACAGGTGTTGGCATAAAAACAAGCAGAAAGGCCAAAACAAACCACAAAATAAAAACAAGCAACCCCAAGTGAATTTTGCTGTTGAAGAATTTGACTCAGATTCTGAATGGGCACACAAGGTGCTCATGACTACCACAGATTCCACACAAAGGGATCCTGTTTGGTATGTCAATTCTGGAGCAAGCAAACATATGACTGGCGATAGATCATGGTTTGATTCATTTGTGGCCAAAGTGGGCAAACCTGTCACCATTGCTGATGATAAAACCTATAGGGTTCAGGGAGAGGGTACAGTTTCAGTCACTCTTCCTAATGGCAAGTGTCATATTGACAAAATCCTCTATGTTCTGGGATTTGCCAACAATTTGTTTTCAGTGACACAAATCCTAGACAGAAATATGGTTGTCAACTTTCATGTTGAGAATGGAAATAAGTGTTGTACTATTACCAGGAAGGGTAAGCAGATTGCAACAGCTTCATATAAGCACGGATTATTTGCACTAGATGCTATCTCTACTCCACATGTTGCCATGACTGTCTCTACCAAGGAGGCAACTTCCCTATGGCACAAGAGATATGGGCATCTTAGTTCTGGCTACTTACTTGAGCTCAGTAAGTATGATATGGTAAAGGGTCTTCCTTCCCTTTCGCCACATTGCTAGTGTGCTCCGACTGCTAGCGGGAAAGCGACATAGAGTACCATTTGAGAAGAGCTCAACAAGAGAACGAAAACCTCTGGAGTTAATTCACACAGATCTGTGCGGTCCTTTCACACCCAACAGTTGTGGAGGGAAGAGGTACTTTCAGTTATTCGTAGATGACTACTCACAAAATATGTGGGTATTCTTTCTCCAACTGAAATTTGAAGCTTTCGCATTCTTCCAGCAGTTCAAGGAATCCATTGAGAAGGAGTTAGGAGCTTCTATTAAAACCCTCCACTCAGATCGAGGGGGAGAGTTTACCTCTAATGATTTTTTTGCATTCCTATATAAGCATGGAATCAATATACAATTAACAACTGCATATAATCCTCAGCAAAATGGAGTTGCTAAAAGAAGGAACCGTTCTATAATGGAAATGGTTCATTGTATGCTCACAGGAGCTACTCTTGGGCAACAATATTGGGTAGAAGCTATCACCACTGCAGTGTATCTGTTGAATAGGGCACCCACAAAGGCCCTAAAAGGAATGACTCCACAGGAAGCATGGAGTGGTCGAAAACCCTCCATATCTCATCTACATATTTTTGGATGTCACGCTTTCATGCACATACCGAAAGAGAAAAGGAAGAAGCTAGATGAGAAAAAACTGAGATGTATTTTTCTTGGTTATTCTGAGCACTCTAAAGGATATCGTTTGATAGATCCTTTGACCAAGAAAATTCATATCAGCAGATATGTTGTCTTTGATGAAGCTTTCACATCACAGAGCACATCTAAAGTACACCAAGATATTGTGGAATCTAAGGAAGAGAAGATTCCTTCGTCAACACAGACAGGAGGTCCTTCTACATCTTCTTCAACTCCACCGAAGAAGAATCCTAAATGGTGTACAAATACAATCAGAGATGCAAATTTATCCACTCCTCCCAATTTGAATTTGGATAGACCTCGTACACGCAGTATGGCTCAAAAGGAAAAAGAAGCCAAAGAAACCGGTGAGGTTGATGATCTTTGTCAATATTTTGAGGAACTTTCTGTAACTCCAAGTACAGAAGTAGAGGATATGGATATTGATGATGACAGGGCATTCATGTCTACCATAGATGATCTTGAACCTGCATCAGTGCAAGATGCTCTTAGTGAGCCTTAGTGGAAGGCCGCTATGGATACAGAGTATGAGTCTTTGATGAAGAATAAAACTTGGAAGCTTGTTGATTTGCCGCATGGAAAGAAGCCCATTGGCTGCAAATGGGTATACAAATTCAAGTACAAGGCAGATGGAACAATTGATAAGCATAAGGCCCGTCTTGTTGCAAAGGGCTATGCTCAAAAGGAAGGCATTGACTACGAGGAAACTTTTGCACCTACTGCTCGGATGACCATAATTCGGGTTATGTGTGCTATGGCAGCACAATATGGGTGGAAATTTCACCAGATGGATGTCAAAAGTGCCTTTCTAAATGGTGATCTCCAAGAAGAAGTCTACATGACTCAGCCTGAAGGATTTGAAGTGGAAGGCCAAGAGCAGAAGGTTTGCATATTGGTCAAATCCTTATATGAGTCGAAACAAGCTCCTCGAGCTTGGTATATAAAAATGGACAATCACCTTATGCAGCATGGATTTAAGAGATGTTTGTCAGATGCAAACCTCTATTTCAAGAAACAGGGTTCTAAGATAGTGTTGCTTGTACTCTATGTGGATGATCTGCTCATTACAGGGAGTTCAGAAAATATGATCTCTATGTCAAAAGAAACTTGTGCAAATATTTTGAGATGACAGATCTCGGACTTCTCCATTATTGTCTTGGTCTGGAATTCACCAAGAAGGAGCACTCCATCAAAGTGTCTCAGAAAAAATATGCCAAGACATTGCTAGAAAAATATCGCATGATCGATCGCAAGCCAATGGCAACTCCGATGGAGAATGGACTTCGATTATCGTGATATGATGATTCACCTCGGGTAGATGGTACTGTCTATTGACGAGTTGATTGGGAGTCTCATATATCCGACCAATACTAGGCCAGATCTCGTATTTGCTATCAACTATCTTTCGAGGTTCATGCAGGAGCCTAAGACCACTCATTGGAAAGCAACAAAACGTGTTCTTCACTATGTCCGTGGTATTATGGAATATGGCCTAGAATACAAGAGGAACAACAAAATATTCTTGCAAGGATACACGGACTCCGACTATGCTGGATCATTTGATGATTGCAAGTCAACTTCTGGATACATTTTTCATCTAGGATCCGGTCCTGTCTCTTGGCAAAACAAGAAGTAATAGGTGGTTGCTATTTCATCAATAGAGGTATAATATCACGCTGCACGTGAAGCTATGTGCGAAGTGATATGGTTACATCGCATTCTGACAAGTATGGGCCATCCATCAAAATCTCCAATACACTTGTTTTGCGACAATCAGGGTGTTTTGAACCTCATCAAGAATCTAGTCCATCATGAAAGAACAAAGCACATTGACACACAATGTCATTTCATTCGAGATGAAGTTCCAAAGCACCGAATTCAGCTTCAGCACATTCCCACCGATGCTCAAGTTGTAGACATTTTCACTAAGGCACTTGGATGTGTCAAATTTGAATTGTTTCGTAGCTCACTTTGTATTGCAAAATAATGTAAGGGGATGTTAGTATAGCTATTAGTTATTACATTACCCAAATAATGTAATAAAGGGGGATGTTAGCGTACTTTACATATTTTGTTGTTATTACGTTATTAAGCATACTGTTACAGGAGTTGTAACAGTTCTGTTCTGTAACAGCTTTGGTTACGCCGGTGCTATTCCCGAAATTGTAAACCTTATTTAAAGCCTGTTGAATAATAAACAAGTTAATGCGTATTTCATTTCAATCATGACCATTTTTTCTCTTTCTTTATAGTTTTCACTTTGCAATCTCTTGTCATATGCTCAGTCCCAAAATAATTGTATAATTAAAATGCAATACTTTCATAATCATCTTGTTGATCCCGTTCTCTTGATTCATATTTAATCTTAATGGATTATGATTAAGATTTTGGAATATCCATAGCAACACATATTTTAGTATATGAATTTTTTTTCTTCTTAATATATATGTAATGTTTTTTCTTCTTAATAGGTAGTCCCTAGTTCATGAACTTTCCTAAAGTATATCTAGTATTCTTCAAACATCCTTATTTATAAACTAATATGGAAGTCTAAAAATCCTAACCCACAATTGAAAATTCTTAATAGTTTTGTTCATGGTAAAAAATTACTCTATGGTTTTAAATAAAGGGCATATCTCTCCATCAACCATTAGCCACCACCAATTATTTTAGTCCTAATTTTTAAACTAGACAAGATGATGAGAAAAAAACCTTTAAAAAGAAAATTCAAAAAGTTATTTGAATTCAATCACCAATTCCACTTATCCAATGTTAAATCTTTGAAAACCCTAGATATTATCTATAGAACTTACAAAACTGCTATATCATGTTTGATCATCTCATCCAAGATAATCATTTTTGGTGTAACATATAGTCGTTAGACTCAACTTACCACATATTTGTTCTTTCGATTATCTCAAACTTGGTAATCCATACTTCTAAATAGGGTGGGAATCCATACTGCCAAATAGGGTATCATTATTTTTAACTGGGGCTAATAGCTCTCATTGGCTCCTAGATTGTCCTCACTTCTAGCTTGCACTTGCTCATAGCTTGCATTTACTACTAGTTTACATTTGCTCTTTGCTTACCTAATAATGAAAAATTATATTTTAGTCAAGATGTTACATATGAATACTTTTTTAAATGTGCAAGACATGATTTAATAAATATTTAATTCTTGAATGAAATTAATTTTGAATTAACTTAATGTTGCACAATCAAAAGAGTAATTAAAATACCAACACTATCTAAATATATCATGACCAAAACTATTTGTTATATTAATAATTTTAACTAGAAAAGAAAGAAACATACATATGAGATTAACAACAATAAAAAATCCTATAATACATAAGCATATTATAGGGGCGAGAAGTATCTGTTTGACAAGGCCATTTAACCCTCTGATATTCCATGAGAGGATCTTCATTTATGATTTTTGAAATGTTTCCTACCCTAGCCTAACATAGTTAGCTTATATTTCTTTAACTGTAATAAGGTGAGAGATGAATCCTCCTAGCATTTATATCCATCCATTGACAAAGTTAATTGAGAATTATCTGTAGTATTTACTTCTATTGCATTCCTTCTAAGGTATTTTTATGGGGTTTCCCAAATTTTTATCTACTCAAACAACAATCAGACCTTTCTTATGAGTTCTCATAACTGGACCTAGGCCAGTGTCAAGAATATATTTTCTTGGAAGGGGAGTTTATGACCTTCATTAAATTGGCCACCTTACCGTGGGAGCCATAAATATCGAATATTGTGCTCTTGGAAGGATATACCATAAATTAGGGTGGCCAAATAGGTTAGCTAGGGAGGATGGCTTTGAATTAATAGGCTAGGGTAGGGTCATATTTTCCATGTGAATATTAGTATCCAGAAAAAAGGCTAAATAGTCAAATTAACTTTTCACAAGGGAAGAGACTCAATGGTACACTTACATACCTAAATTATGGAACTAGAGGATTCAATCATGGAAGCACCACCAACCATCTAGATAACTAACTCTCGTATAGCATCAATATCTTTGACAATAGGGACCTCTTCCGCACCTAAACTATCATCCACATGTTTTTCTTGCACATGGAAAATCAACTTATCACTTATTTTTTTCTCCTTTTCTATCAAATATTTTTAGGATGGGAAGTCCTATTCGAGTAGAAAAAATCCTTTTTCATTTTAGCATAATGTTTTTTTTTGTTACATAGGAGATTGGCTACAACCACAAATTTTTGTAATTGGCAATGCAGGGTTCAAACCATAGGGACTGCAACCTCCATACCTATATGTATTGTTAATTATTGACCCGACATTATATGGGGACCGTCGATCGCTCGGGGTTCATACCATCATCGTCAATCTGGAACGCACTAAGAGGATTCGGAGCAGACTGCTTCATTTGCAAACTAGCACCACAAAGGTTTGAATCCAGGTCTCTTCTCAACAAGTGCCCATCCAGACTAACACTTACCAATCCATCTAGTCCTTGAGACTCCATTTTAGCATAAATTACTATTAATACTAATTTTTTCTACCAAATAAATTACAAGTTTTACATATATATAATCCATTTTGAAGTAAAAGTAATTCTCTCTTTCACATACATGCATTTCTTACTTTATATAAAAGATAACTTACGTGTAATTTCATGCCATATTGTAAATAATACATTTAAAAAATCTCTGATAAAAATTTAAACACCAAACAAAGAACAAATAATTATAAACTTTATTTAATTTTATAAGTTTTACATTTAATATATTTTATTGTAAATATTTAACCTGCTACAATTTATAAATAATTCTCTTTATCAACATAGCCTTTAAATTCTTAAAAATTTATAAAGCATTTATACATAAAGAACTTGTGGTTTGTACAAGTAAATCACGGCTAGACAATACATTTTTAAATCTTAATCCCCACCCACCACTCAAAAATGCTTCTTTTAATTTTAATTAATTATTAAAAATGAAAAATTGTGATATGTTTTTGAAGAATTGTATATACAATTATACTTAACATTCTACTTTAACAAAGCAATCGAACATTAATAGGTGTTGACAAAATAATTGAATTCTTAGGGAACCCCATATTGTACTTCCATAGTTCCAAGTGTTGAGGTTAAAATAAAACAACAAATTTGGGAGTTACAAAGAAAACCTGAA
This sequence comes from Wollemia nobilis, assembly GCA_028583015.1. NCBI lineage: Eukaryota > Viridiplantae > Streptophyta > Pinopsida > Araucariales > Araucariaceae > Wollemia > Wollemia nobilis. The sequence continues at coordinate 36,263 of JAQPPZ010016925.1, read as the reverse complement.
CTTGCATATTGTACTTTCTCTTCCTCAAATCCTTCTTTTTTCTCTCAAGGCTTGATGCAAGTGAGCTATTGTGGTCTTTTCCATATGAAGTTGGTGATAGGATTTCATTACCTCTTCTTTAGGAGTGGAATATCCTTGATCTGATCAAGATCAAGTTTCTATTATAGTATGATTTCCTTACTTTGTCTTAAAGTTTATCTCATGACCATTTTTTCTATTTCTTTATAGTTTTCACTTTTCAATCTCTTTTCATATGCTCAGTCCCAAAATAATTGTATAATTAAAATGCAATACTTTCATAATCATCTTGTTGATCCCGTTCTCTTGATTCATATTTAATCTTAATGGATTATGATTAAGATTTTGGAATATCCATAGCAACACATATTTTAGTATATGAATTTATTTTCTTCTTAATATATATGTAATGTTTTTTCTTCTTAATAGGTAGTCCCTAGTTCATGAAATTTCCTAAGGTATATCTAGTATTCTTCAAACATCCTTGTTTATAAACTAATATGGAAGTCTAAAAATCCTAACCCACAATTGAAAATTCTTAATAGTTCTGGTCATGATAAAAAAATTACTCTATGGTTTTAAATAAAGGGCATATCTCTCCATCAACCATTAGCCACCACCAATTATTTTAGTCCTAATTTTTAAACTAGACAAGATGATGAGAAAAAAACCTTTAAAAAGAAAATTCAAAAAGTTATTTGAATTCAATCACCAATTCCACTTATCCAATGTTAAATCTTTGAAAACCCTAGATATTATCTATAGAACTTACAAAACTGCTATATCATGTTTGATCATCTCATCCAAGATAATCATTTTTGGTGTAACATATAGTCATTAGACTCAACTTACCATATATTTGTTCTTTCGATTATCTCAAACTTGGTAATCCATACTTCTAAATAGGGTGGGAATTCATACTTCCAAATAGGGTATCATTATTCTTAACTAGGGCTAATAGCTCTCATTGGCTTCTAGCTTGTCCTCACTTCTAGCTTGCACTTGCTCATAGCTTGCATTTACTCCTAGTTTACATTTGCTCTTTGCTTACCTAATAATGAAAAATTATATTTTAGTCAAGATGTTACATATGAATACTTTTTTAAATGTGCAAGACATGATTTAATAAATTTTTAATTCTTGAATGAAATTAATGTTGAATTAACTTAATGTTGCACAATCAAAAGAGTAATTAAAATACCAACACTATCTAAATTTATCATGACCAAAATTATTAGTTATATTAATAATTTTAACTAGAAAAGAAAGAAACATACATATGAGATTAACAACAGTAAAAAATCCTATAATACATAAGCATATTATAGAGGCAAGAAGTATATGTTTGACAAGGCCATTTAACCCTCTAATATTCCATGAGAGGATCTTCATTTATGATTTTTGAAAATTTTCCTACCCAAGCCTGACATAGTTAGCTTATATTTCTTTAACTATAATAAGGTGAGAGATGAATCCTCCTAGCATTTATATCCATCCATTGATAGAGTTAATTGATAATTATCTGCAATATTTACTTCTATTGCATTCCTTCTAAGGTCTTTTTATGGGGTTTCCCAAATTTTTATCTACTCCAACAACAATCAGACCTTTCTTATGAGTTCTCATAACTGGACCTGGGCCAGTGTCAAGAATATATTTTCTTGGAAGGGGAGTTTATGACATTCATTAAATTGGCCACCTTACCATGGGAGCCACAAATATCGAATATTGTGCTCTTGGAAGGAGATACCATAAACTAGGGTGGCCAACTAGGTTAGTTAGGGAGGATGGCTTTGACTTAATAGGCTAGTGTAGGGTCATTTTTTCCATGTGAATATTAGTATCCAGAAAAAATGCTAAATAGTCAAATTAACTTTTCACAAGGGAAGAGACTCAAAGGTGCACTTACATACGTAAATTATGGAACTAGAGGATTCAATCATGGAAGCACCACCAACCATCTAGATAACTAACTCTCATATAGCATCAAGATCTTCGACAATAGGGACCTCTTCCACACCTAAACTATCATCCACATGTTTTTCTTGCACATGGAAAATCAACTTATCACTTTTTTTTTCTCCTTTTCTATCAAATATTTTTAGGATGGGAAGTCCTATTCGAGTAGAAAAAATCCTTTTTCATTTTAGCATAATGTTTTCTTTGGTTACATAGGCGAGTTGGCTACAACCACAATTTTTAGTAACTGGCAATGCAGGGTTCAAACCATAGGGACTGCAACCTCCATACCTATATGTATCATTAATTATTGACCCGAAATTATATGGGGACCGTCGGTCGCTCGGGCTTGGTAACATCATCGTCGATCTGGCACGCACTAAGTGGATTCAGAGAAAACTACTTTCTTTGCAAACTAGCACCACCAAGGTTTGAATCTAGGTCTCTTCTCAACAAGTGCCCATCCAGACTAACACTTACCAATCCATCTAGCCATTGAGACTCCATTTTAACATAAATTACTATTAATACTAATTTTTTCTACCAAATAAATTACAAGTTTTACATATATATAATCCATTTTGAAGTAAAAGTAATTCTCCCTTTCACATACATGCATTTCTTACTTTATATAAAAGATAACTTACGTGTAATTTCATGCCATATTGTAAATAATACATTTAAAAATTCTCTTATAAAAATTTAAACACCGAACAAAGAAAAAATAATTATAAACTTTATTTTATTTTATAAGTTTTACATTTAATATATTTTATTGTAAATATTTAACCCGCTACAATTTATAAATAATTCTCTTTATCAACATAGCCTTTAAATTCTTAAAACTTTATAAAGAATTTATACTTAAAGACCTTGTGGATTGTACAAGTAAATCACAGCTAGACAATACCTTTTTAAATCTTAATCCCCACCCACCACTCGAAAATGCTTCTTTTAATTTTAATTAATTATTAAAAATGAAAATTTTTAATATGTTTTTGAATTTTTAGAAAAAATTTAAATTCATTTAAAAAGTGAAGAATTGTATATACAATTATACTTAACATTATTCTTTAACAAAGCAGTCGAACATTAATAGGTGTTGACCAAATAATTGAATTCTTAGGGAACCCCATATCGTACTTCCATAGTTCCAATTGTTGCAGTTAAAATAAAACAACAAATTTGGGAGTTAGAAAGAAAACCTAAACTTGCATATTGTACTTTCTCTTCCTCAAATCCTTATTTTTTCTCTCAAGGATTGATGCAAGTGAGCTATTGTGGTCTTTTCCATATGAATTTGGTGATAGGATTTCATTACCTCTTCTTTAGGAGTGGAATATCCTTGATCTGATCAAGATCAAGCTTCTATTACAGTATGATTTCCTTGCTTTGTCTTAAAGTTTATCTCATGAACATTTTTTCTATTTCTTTATAGTTTTCACTTTGCAATCTCTTGTCATATGCTCAGTCCAAAAATAATTGTATAATTAAAATGCAATACTTTCATAATCATCTTGTTGATCCCGTTCTCTTGATTCATATTTAATCTTAATGGATTATGATTATGATTTTGGAATATCCATAGCAACACATATTTTAGTATATGAATTTATTTTCTTCTTAATATATATGTAATGTTTTTTCTTCTTAATAGGTAGTCCCTACTTCATGAAATTTCCTAAGGCATATCTAGTATTCTTCAAACATCCTTATTTATAAACTAATATGGAAGTCTAAAAATCCTAACCCACAATTGAAACTTCTTAATAGTTTTGGTCATGATAAAAAAATTACTCTATGGTTTTAAATAAAGGGCATATATCTCCATCAACCATTAGCCACCACCAATTATTTTGGTCCTAATTTTTAAACTAGACAAGATGATGAGAAAAAAACCTTTAAAAAGAAAAGTCATAAAGTTATTTGAATTCAATCACCAATTTCACTTATCCAATTTTAAATCTTGGAAAACCCTAGATATTATCTATAGAACTTACAAAACTGCTATATCATGTTTGATCATCTCATCCAAGATAATTTTTTTTGGTGTAACATAAAAAAAAAGGCTAAATAGTCAAATTAACTTTTCACAAGGGAAGAGACTCAAAGGTGCACTTACACATGTAAATTATGGAACTAGAGGACTCAATCATGGAAGCACCACCAACCATCTAGATAACTAACTCTCATATAGCATCAAGATCTTCGACAATAGGGACCTCTTCCACACCTAAACTATCGTCCACATGTTTTTCTTGCACATGGAAAATCAACTTATCACTTATTTTTTTCTCCTTTCCTATCAAATATTTTTAGGATGGGAAGTCCTATTCGAGTAGAAAAAATCCTTTTTCATTTTAGCATAATGTTTTCTTTGGTTACATAGGAGAGTTGGCTACAACCACAATTTTTAGTATCTGGCAATGCAGGGTTCAAACCATAGGGACTGCAACCTCCATACCTATATGTATCATTAATTATTGACCCGACATTATATGGGGACCGTCGGTCACTCGGGATTCGTAACATCATCGTCGATCTGGCACGCACTAAGAGGATTCAGAGCAAACTACTTTCTTTGCAAACTAGTACCACCAAGGTTTGAATCTAGGTCTCTTCTCAACAAGTGCCCATCCAGACTAACACTTACCAATCCATCTAGCCCTTGAGACTCCATTTTAGCATAAATTACTATTAATACTAATTTTTTCTACAAAATAAATTACAAGTTTTACATATATATAATCCATTTTGATGTAAAAGTAATTGTCTCTTTCACATACATGCATTTCTTACTTTATATAAAATATAACTTATGTGTAATTTCATGCCATATTGTAAATAATACATTTAAAAATTATCTTATAAAAATTTAAACACCGAACAAAGAAAAAATAATTATAAACTTTATTTAATTTTATAAGTTTTACATTTAATATATTTTATTGTAAATATTTAACCCGCTACAATTTATAAATAATTCTCTTTATCAACATAGCCTTTAAATTCTTAAAACTTTATAAAGCATTTATACATAAAGACCTTGTGGTTTGTACAAGTAAATCACGGCTAGACAATACCTTTTTAAATCTTAATCCCCACCCACCACTCGAATGCTTCTTTTAATTTTAATTAATTATTAAAAATGAAATTTTTTGATATGTTTTTGAATTTTTAGAAAAATTTTAAATTCATTTAAAAAGTGAAGAATTGTATATACAATTATACTTAACATTCTTCTTTAACAAAGCAGTCGAACATTAATAGGTGTTGACCAAATAATTTAATTCTTAGGGAACCCCATATTGTACTTCCATAGTTCCAAGTGTTGAGGTTAAAATAAAACAACAAATTTGGGAGTTAGAAAGAAAACCTGAACTTGCATATTGTACTTTCTCATCCTCAAATCCTTCTTTTTTCTCTCAAGGCTTGATGCAAGTGAGCTATTGTGGTCTTTTCCATATGAAGTTGGTGATAGGATTTCATTACCTCTTCTTTAGGAGTGGAATATCCTTGATCTGATCAAGATCAAGCTTCTATTATAGTATGATTTCCTTACTTTGTCTTAAAGATTATCTCATGACCATTTTTTCTATTTCTTTATAGTTTTCACTTTGCAATCTCTTGTCATATGCTCAGTCCCAAAATAATTGTATAATTAAAATGCAATACTTTCATAATCATCTTGTTGATCCCGTTCTCTTGATTCATATTTAATCTTAATGGATTATGATTAAGATTTTGGAATATCCATAGCAACACATATTTTAGTATATGAATTTATTTTCTTCTTAATATATATGTAATGTTTTTTCTTCTTAATAGGTAGTCCCTAGTTCATGAAATTTCCTAAGGTATATCTAGTATTCTTCAAACATCCTTGTTTATAAACTAATATGGAAGTCTAAAAATCCTAACCCACAATTGAAAATTCTTAATAGTTTTGGTCATGATAAAAAAATTACTCTATGGTTTTAAATAAATGGCATATCTCTCCATCAACCATTAGCCACCACCAATTATTTTAGTCCTAATTTTTAAACTAGACAAGATGATGAGAAAAAAACATTTAAAAATAAAAGTTATAAAGTTATTTGAATTCAATCACCAATTCCACTTATCGAATTGTAAATCTTGGAAAACCCTAGATATTATCTATAGAACTTACAAAACTGCTATATCATGTTTGATCATCTCATCCAAGATAATCATTTTTGGTGTAACATATAGTCGTTAGACTCAACTTACCATATATTTGTTCTTTCGATTATCTCAAAATTGGTAATCCATACTTGTAAATAGGGTGGGAATTCATACTTCCAAATAGGGTATCATTATTCTTAACTAGGGCTAATAGCTCTCATTGGTTCCTAGCTTGTCCTCACTTCTAGCTTGTACTTGCTCATAGCTTGCATTTACTCCTAGTTTACATTTGCTCTTTGCTTACCTAATAATGAAAAATTATCTTTTAGTCAAGATGTTACATATGAATACTTTTTTAAATGTGCAAGACATGATTTAATAAATATTTAATTCTTGAATGAAATTAATGTTGAATTAACTTAATGTTGCACAATCAAAAGAGTAATTAAAATACCAACACTATCTAAATTTATCATGACCAAAACTATTAGTTATATTAATAATTTTAACTAGAAAAGAAAGAAACATACATATGATATTAACAACAATAAAAAATCCTATAATACATAATCATATTATAGAGGCGAGAAGTATATGTTTGACAAGGCCATTTAACCCTCTGATATTCCATGAGAGGATCTTCATTTATGATTTTTGAAATGTTTCCTACCCCAGCCTGACATAGTTAGCTTATATTTCTTTAACTATAATAAGGTGAGAGATGAATCCTCCTAGCATTTATATCCATCCATTGACAGAGTTAATTGAGAATTATCTGCAATATTTACTTCTATTGCATTCCTTCTAAGGTATTTTTATGGGTTTTCCCAAATTTTTATCTACTCCAACAACAATCAGACCTTTCTTATGAGTTCTCATAACTGGACCTGGGCCAGTGTCAAGAATATATTTTCTTGGAAGGGGAGTTTATGACCTTCATTAAATTGGCCACCTTACCATGGGAGCCACAAATATCGAATATTGTGCTCTTGGAAGGAGATACCATAAACTAGGGTGGCCAACTAGGTTAGTTAGGGAGGATGGCTTTGACTTAATAGGCTAGGGTAGGGTCATTTTTTCCATGTGAATATTAGTATCCAGAAAAAATGCTAAATAGTCAATTTAACTTTTCACAAGGGAAGAGACTCAAAGGTGCACTTACATACATAAATTATGGAACTAGAGGATTCAATCATGGAAGCACCACCAACCATATAGATAACTAACTCTCATATAGCATCAAGATCTTCGACAATAGGGACCTCTTCCGCACCTAAACTATCATCCACATGTTTTTCTTGCACATGGAAAATCAACTTATCACTTATTTTTTTCTCCTTTTCTATCAAATATTTTTAGGATGGGAAGTCCTATTCGAGTAGAAAAAATCCTTTTTCATTTTAGCATAATGTTTTCTTTGGTTACATAGGAGAGTTGGCTACAACCACAATTTTTAGTAACTGACAATGCATGGTTCAAACCATAGGGACTATAACCTCCATACCTATATGTATCATTAATTATTGACCCGACATTATATGGGGACCGTTGGTCACTCGGGATTCGTAACATCATCGTCGATCTGGCACGCACTAAAAGGATTCAAAGCAAACTGCTTTCTTTGCAAACTAGCACCACCAAGGTTTGAATCTAGGTCTCTTCTCAACAATTGCCCATCCAGAGTAACACTTACCAATCCATCTAGCCATTGAGACTCCATTTTAGCATAAATTACTATTAATACTAATTTTTTCTACCAAATAAATTACAAGTTTTACATATATATAATCCATTTTGAAGTAAAAGTAATTCTCTCTTTCACATACATGTGTTTCTTACTTTATATAAAAGATAACTTAAGTGTAATTTCATGCCATATTGTAAATAATACATTTAAAAATTCTCTTATAAAAATTTAAACACCGAACAAAGAAAAAATAATTATAAACTTTATTTAATTTTATAAATTTTACATTTAATAAATTTTATTGTAAATATTTAACCCGCTACAATTTATAAATAATTCTCTTTATCAACATAGCATTTAAATTCTTAAAACTTTATAAAGCATTTATACATAAAGACCTTGTGGTTTGTACAAGTAAATCATAGCTAGACAATACCTTTTTAAATCTTAATCCCCACCCACCACTCGAAAATGCTTCTTTTAATTTTAATTAATTATTAAAAATGAAAATTTTTGATATGTTTTTGAATTTTTAGAAAAATTTTAAATTCATTCAAAAAGTGAAGAATTGTATATACAATTATACTTAACGTTATTCTTTAACAAAGCAGTCGAACATTAATAGGTGTTGACCAAATAATTGAATTATTAGGGAACCCCATATCATACTTCCATAGTTCCAAGTGTTGCAGTTAAAATAAAACAACAAATTTGGGAGTTAGAAAGAAAACCTAAACTTGCATATTGTACTTTCTCTTCCTCAAATCCTTATTTTTTCTCTCAGGGATTGATGCAAGTGAGCTATTGTGGTATTTTCCATATGAAGTTGGTGATAGGATTTCATTACCTCTTCTTTAGGAGTGGAATATCCTTGATATGATCAAGATCAAGCTTCTATTACAGTATGATTTCCTTGCTTTGTCTTAAAGTTTATCTCATGACCATTTTTTCTATTTCTTTATAGTTTTCACTTTGCAATTTCTTGTCATATGCTCAGTCCAAAATTAATTGTATAATTAAAATGCAATACTTTCATAATCATCTTGTTAATCCCGTTATCTTGATTCATATTTAATCTTAATGGATTATGATTAAGATTTTGGAATATCCATAGCAACACATATTTTAGTATATGAATTTATTTTCTTCTTAATATATATGTAATGTTTTTTCTTCTTAATAGGTAGTCCCTAGTTCATGAAATTTCCTAAGGTATATCTAGTATTATTCAAACATCCTTATTTATAAACTAATATGAAAGTCTAAAAATCCTAACCCACAATTGAAACTTCTTAATAGTTTTGGTCATGATAAAAAAATTACTCTATGGTTTTAAATAAAGGGCATATCTCTCCATCAACCATTAGCCACCACCAATTATTTTAATCCTAATTTTTAAACTAGACAAGATGATGAGAAAAAATCCTTTAAAAAAAAAAGTCATAAAGTTATTTGAATTCAATCACCAATTCCACTTATCCAATTTTAAATCTTGGAAAACCCTAGATATTATGTATAGAACTTACAAAACTGCTATATCATGTTTGATCATCTCATCCAAGATAATCGTTTTTGGTGTAACATATAGTCGTTAGAATCAACTTACCATATATTTGTTCTTTCGATTATCTCAAACTTGGTAATCCATACTTCTAAATAGGGTGGGAATCCATACTTCCAAATAGGGTATCATTATTTTTAACTGGGGCTAATAGTTGTCATTGGCTCCTAGCTTGTCCTCACTTCTAGCTTGCACTTGCTCATAGCTTGCATTTACTCCTAGTTTACATTTGCTCTTTGCTTACCTAATAATGAAAAATTATCTTTTAGTCAAGATGTTACATATGAATAATTTTTTAAATGTGCAAGACATGATTTAATAAATATTTAATTCTTGAATGAAATTAATTTTGAATTAACTTAATGTTGCACAATCAAAAGAGTAATTAAAATACCAACACTATCTAAATATATCATGACCAAAACTATTTGTTATATTAATAATTTTAACTAGAAAAGAAAGAAACATACATATGAGATTAACAACAATAAAAAATCCTATAATACATAAGCATATTATAGGGGCGAGAAGTATCTATTTGACAAGGCCATTTAACCCTCTGATATTCAATGAGAGGATCTTCATTTATGATTTTTGAAATGTTTCCTACCCTAGCCTGACATAGTTAGCTTATATTTCTTTAACTGTAATAAGGTGAGAGATGAATCCTCCTAGCATTTATATCCATCCATTGACAGAGTTAATTGAGAATTATCTGTAGTATTTACTTCTATTGCATTCCTTCTAAGGTCTTTTTATGGGGTTTCCCAAATTTTTATCTACTCAAACAACAATCATACCTTTCTTATGAGTTCTCATAACTGGACCTAGGCCAGTGTCAAGAATATATTTTCTTGGAAGGGGAGTTTATGACATTCATTAAATTGGCCACCTTACCATGGGATCCACAAATATCGAATATTGTGCTCTTGGAAGGAGATACCATAAACTAGGGTGGCCAACTAGGTTAGTTAGGGAGGATGGCTTTGACTTAATAGGCTAGGGTAGGGTCATTTTTTCCATGTGAATATTATTATCCAGAAAAAAGTGTAAATAGTCAAAGTAACTTTTCACAAGGGAAGAGACTCAAAGGTGCACTTACATACGTAAATTACGGAACTAGAGGATTCAATCATGGAAGCACCACCAACCATCTAGATAACTAACTCTCATATAGCATCAAGATCTTCGACAATAGGGACCTATTCCGCACCTAAACTATCGTCCACATGTTTTTCTTGCACATGGAAAATCAACTTATCACTTATTTTTTTCTCCTTTCCTATCAAATATTTTTAGGATGGGAAGTCCTATTCGAGTAGAAAAAATCCTTTTTCATTTTAGCATAATGTTTTCTTTGGTTACATAGGAGAGTTGGCTACAACCACAATTTTTTGTAACTGGCAATGCATGGTTCAAACCATAGGGACTGCAACCTCCATACCTATATGTATCATTAATTATTGACCCGACATTATATGGGGACCGTCGGTCACTCGGGATTCGTAACATCATCGTCGATCTGGCACGCACTAAGAGGATTCAGAGCAAACTGCTTTCTTTGCAAACTAGCACAACCAAGGCTTGAATCTAGGTCTCTTCTCAACAAGTGCCCATCCAGAGTAACACTTACCAATCCATCTAGCCATTGAGACTCCATTTTAGCATAAATTACTATTAATACTAATTTTTTCTACCAAATAAATTACAAGTTTTACATATATATAATCCATTTTGAAGTAAAAGTAATTCTCTCTTTCACATACATGCATTTCTTACTTTATATAAAAGATAACTTACGTGTAATTTCATGCCATATTGTAAATAATACATTTAAAAATTCTCTTATAAAAATTTAAACACCGAACAAAGAAAAAATAATTATAAACTTTATTTAATTTTATAAGTTTTACATTTAATATATTTTATTGTAAATATTTAACCCGCTACAATTTATAAATAATTCTCATTATCAGCATAGCCTTTAAATTCTTAAAACTTTATAAAGCATTTATACATAAAGACCTTGTGGTTTGTACAAGTAACTCACAGCTAGAAAATACCTTTTTAAATCTTAATCCCCACCCACCACTCAAAAATGCTTCTTTTAATTTTAATTAATTATTAAAAATGAAAATTTTTGATATGTTTTTGAATTTTTAGAAAAATTTTAAATTCATTTAAAAAGTGAAGAATTGTATATACAATTATACTTAACATTATTCTTTAACAAAGCAGTCGAACATTAATAGGTGTTGACCAAATAATTGAATTCTTAGGGAACCCCATATCATACTTCCATAGTTCCAAGTGTTGCAGTTAAAATAAAACAACAAATTTGGGAGTTAGAAAGAAAACCTAAACTTGCATATTGTACTTTCTCTTCCTCAAATCCTTATTTTTTCTCTCAAGGATTGATGCAAGTGAGCTATTGTGGTCTTTTCCATATGAATTTGGTGATAGGATTTCATTACCACTTCTTTAGGAGTGGAATATCCTTGATCTGATCAAGATCAAGCTTCTATTACAGTATGATTTCCTTGCTTTGTCTTAAAGTTTATCTCATGACCATTTTTTCTATTTCTTTATAGTTTTCACTTTGCAATCTCTTGTCATATGCTCAGTCCAAAAATAATTGTATAATTAAAATGCAATACTTTCATAATCATCTTGTTGATCCCGTTCTCTTGATTCATATTTAATCTTAATGGATTATGATTAAGATTTTGGAATATCCATAGCAACACATATTTTAGTATATGAATTTATTTTCTTCTTAATATATATGTAATGTTTTTTCTTCTTAATAGGTAGTCCCTACTTCATGAAATTTCCTAAGGCATATCTAGTATTCTTCAAACATCCTTATTTATAAACTAATATGGAAGTCTAAAAATCCTAACCCACAATTGAAACTTCTTAATAGTTTTGGTCATGATAAAAAAATTACTCTATGGTTTTAAATAAATGGCATATATCTCCATCAACCATTAGCCACCACCAATTATTTTGGTCCTAATTTTTAAACTAGACAAGATGATGAGAAAAAAACTTTTAAAAAGAAAAGCCATAAATTTATTTGAATTCAATAACCAATTCCACTTATCCAATTTTAAATCTTGGAAAACCCTAGATATTATCTATAGAACTTACAAAACTGCTATATCATGTTTGATCATCTCATCCAAGATAATTTTTTTTGGTGTAACATAAAAAAAAGGCTAAATAGTCAAATTAACTTTTCACAAGGGAAGAGACTCAAAGGTGCACTTACACACGTAAATTATGGAACTAGAGGATTCAATCATGGAAGCACCACCAACCATCTAGATAACTAACTCTCATATAGCATCAAGATCTTCGACAATAGGGACCTCTTCCACACCTAAACTATCGTCCACATGTTTTTCTTGCACATGGAAAATCAACTTATCACTTATTTTTTTCTCCTTTCCTATCAAATATTTTTAGGATGGGAAGTCCTATTCGAGTAGAAAAAATCCTTTTTCATTTTAGCATAATGTTTTCTTTGGTTACATAGGAGAGTTGGCTACAACCACAATTTTTAGTATCTGGCAATGCAGGGTTCAAACCATAGGGACTGCAACCTCCATACCTATAGGTATCATTAATTATTGACCCGACATTATATGGGGACCATCGGTCGCTCGGGGTTCGTATCGTCATCGTCGATCTGGCACGCACTAAGAGGATTCAAAGCAAACTACTTTCTTTGCAAACTAATACCACCAAGGTTTGAATCTAGGTCTCTTCTCAACAAGTGCCCATCCAGACTAACACTTACCAATCCATCTAGCCCTTGAGACTCCATTTTAGCATAAATTACTATTAATACTAATTTTTTCTACCAAATAAATTACAAGTTTTACATATATATAATCCATTTTGAAGTAAAAGTAATTGTCTCTTTCACATACATGCATTTCTTACTTTATATAAAAGATAACTTATGTGTAATTTCATGCCATATTGTAAATAATACATTTAAAAATTCTCTTATAAAAATTTAAACACCGAAAAAAGAAAAAATAATTATAAACTTTATTTAATTTTATAAGTTTTATATTTAATATATTTTATTGTAAATATTTAACCCGCTACAATTTATAAATAATTCTCTTTATCAACATAGCCTTTAAATTCTTAAAACTTTATAAAGCATTTATACATAAAGACCTTGTGGTTTGTACAAGTAAATCACGGCTAGACAATACCTTTTTAAATCTTAATCCCCACCCACCACTCGAAAATGCTTCTTTTAATTTTAATTAATTATTAAAAATGAAATTTTTTGATATGTTTTTGAATTTTTAGAAAAATTTTAAATTCATTTAAAAAGTGAAGAATTGTATATACAATTATACTTAACATTCTTCTTTAACAAAGCAGTCGAACATTAATAGGTGTTGACAAAATAATTTAATTCTTAGGGAACCCCATATTGTACTTCCATAGTTCCAAGTGTTGAGGTTAAAATAAAACAACAAATTTGGGAGTTACAAAGAAAACCTGAACTTGCATATTGTACTTTATCATCCTCAAATCCTTCTTTTTTCTCTCAAGGCTTGATGCAAGTGAGCTATTGTGGTCTTTTCCATATGAATTTGGTGATAGGATTTCATTACCTCTTCTTTAGGAGTGGAATATCCTTGATTTGATCAAGATCAAGCTTCTATTATAGTATGATTTCCTTACTTTGTCTTAAAGATTATCTCATGACCATTTTTTCTATTTCTTTATAGTTTTCACTTTGCAATCTCTTGTCATATGCTGAGTCGCAAAATAATTGTATAATTAAAATGCAATACTTTCATAATCATCTTGTTGATCCCGTTCTCTTGATTCATATTTAATCTTAATGGATTATGATTAAGATTTTGGAATATCCATAGCAACACATATTTTAGTATATGAATTTATTTTCTTCTTAATATATATGTAATGTTTTTTCTTCTTAATAGGTAGTCCCTAGTTCATGAAATTTCCTAAGGTATATCTAGTATTCTTCAAACATCCTTGTTTATAAACTAATATGGAAGTCTAAAAATCCTAACCCACAATTGAAAATTCTTAATAGTTTTGGTCATGATAAAAAAATTACTCTATGGTTTTAAATAAATGGCATATCTCTCCATCAACCATTAGCCACCACCAATTATTTTAGTCCTAATTTTTAAACTAGACAAGATGATGAGAAAAAAACCTTTAAAAATAAAAGTTATAAAGTTATTTGAATTCAATCATCAATTCCACTTATCCAATTGTAAATCTTGGAAAACCCTAGATATTATCTATAGAACTTACAAAACTGCTATATCATGTTTGATCATCTCATCCAAGATAATCATTTTTGGTGTAACATATAGTCGTTAGACTCAACTTACCATATATTTGCTCTTTCGATTATCTCAAACTTGGTAATCCATACTTGTAAATAGGGTGGGAATTCATACTTCCAAATAGGGTATCATTATTCTTAACTAGGGCTAATAGCTCTCATTGGTTCCTAGCTTGTCCTCACTTCTAGCTTGTACTTGCTCATAGCTTGCATTTACTCCTAGTTTACATTTGCTCTTTGCTTACCTAATAATGAAAATTATCTTTTAGTCAAGATGTTACATATGAATACTTTTTTAAATGTGCAAGACATGATTTAATAAATATTTAATTCTTGAATGAAATTAATGTTGAATTAACTTAATGTTGCACAATCAAAAGAGTAATTAAAATACCAACACTATCTAAATTTATCATGACCAAAACTATTAGTTATATTAATAATTTTAACTAGAAAAGAAAGAAACATACATATGATATTAACAACAATAAAAAATCCTATAATACATAAGCATATTATAGAGGCGAGAAGTATATGTTTGACAAGGCCATTTAACCCTCTGATATTCCATGAGAGGATCTTCATTTATGATTTTTGAAATGTTTCCTACCCCAGCCTGACATAGTTAGCTTATATTTCTTTAACTATAATAAGGTGAGAGATGAATCCTCCTAGCATTTATATCCATCCATTGAAAGAGTTAATTGAGAATTATCTGCAATATTTACTTCTATTGCATTCCTTCTAAGGTCTTTTTATGGGTTTTCCCAATTTTTTATCTACTCCAACAACAATCAGACCTTTCTTATGAGTTCTCATAACTGGACCTGGGCCAGTGTCAAGAATATATTTTCTTGGAAGGGGAGTTTATGACCTTCATTAAATTGGCCACCTTACCATGGGAGCAACAAATATCGAATATTGTGCTCTTGGAAGGAGATACCATAAACTAGGGTGGCCAACTAGATTAGTTAGGGAGGATGGCTTTGACTTAATAGGCTAGGGTAGGGTCATTTTTTCCATGTGAATATTAGTATACAGAAAAAAGGCTAAATAGTCAAATTAACTTTTCACAAGGGAAGAGACTCAAAGGTGCACTTACATACGTAAATTATGGAACTAGAGGATTCAATCATGGAAGCACCACCAACCATCTAGATAACTAACTCTCATATAGCATCAAGATCTTCGACAATAGGGACCTCTTCCGCACCTAAACTATCATCCACATGTTTTTCTTGCACATGGAAAATCAACTTATCACTTATTTTTTTCTCCTTTTCTATCAAATATTTTTAGGATGGGAAGTCCTATTCGAGTAGAAAAAATCCTTTTTCATTTTAGCATAATGTTTTCTTTGGTTACATAGGAGAGTTGGCTACAACCACAATTTTTAGTAACTGGCAATGCATGGTTCAAACCATAGGGACTGCAACCTCCATACCTATATGTATCATTAATTATTGACCCGACATTATATGGGGACCGTCGGTCACTCGAGATTCGTAACATCATCGTCGATCTGGCACGCACTAAGAGGATTCAGAGCAAATTGCTTTCTTTGCAAACTAGCACCACCAAGGTTTGAATCTAGGTCTCTTCTCAACAAGTGCCCATCCAGAGTAACACTTACCAATCCATCTAGCCATTGAGACTCCATTTTAGCATAAATTACTATTAATACTAATTTTTTCTACCAAATAATTTACAATTTTTACATATATATAATCCATTTTGAAGTAAAAGTAATTCTCTCTTTCACATACATGCATTTCTTACTTTATATAAAAGATAACTTACGTGTAATTTCATGCCATATTGTAAATAATACATTTAAAAATTCTCTTATAAAAATTTAAACACCGAACAAAGAAAAAATAATTATAAACTTTATTTAATTTTATAAGTTTTACATTTAATATATTTTATTGTAAATATTTAACCCGCTACAATTTATAAATAATTCTCTTTATCAACATAGCCTTTAAATTCTTAAAACTTTATAAAGCATTTATACATAAAGACCTTGTGGTTTGTACAAGTAAATCACAGCTAGACAATACCTTTTTAAATCTTAATCCCCACCCACCACTCGAAAATGCTTCTTTTAATTTTAATTCATTATTAAAAATGAAAATTTTTGATATGTTTTTGAATTTTTAGAAAAATTTTAAATTCATTTAAAAAGTGAAGAATTGTATATACAATTATACTTAACATTATTCTTTAACAAAGCAGTCGAACATTAATAGGTGTTGACCAAATAATTGAATTCTTAGGGAACCCCATATCATACTTCCATAGTTCCAAGTGTTGCAGTTAAAATAAAACAACAAATTTGGGAGTTAGAAAGAAATCCTAAACTTGCATATTGTACTTTCTCTTCCTCAAATCCTTATTTTTTCTCTCAAGGATTGATGCAAGTGAGCTATTGTGGTCTTTTCCATATGAAGTTGGTGATAGGATTTCATTACCTCTTCTTTAGGAGTGGAATATCCTTGATCTGATCAAGATCAAGCTTCTATTACAGTATGATTTCCTTGCTTTGTCTTAAAGTTTATCTCATGACCATTTTTTCTATTTCTTTATAGTTTTCACTTTGCAATCTCTTGTCATATGCTCAGTCCAAAATTAATTGTATAATTAAAATGCAATACTTTCATAATCATCTTGTTGATCCCATTCTCTTGATTCATATTTAATCTTAATGGATTATGATTAAGATTTTGGAATATCCATAGCAACACATATTTTAGTATATGAATTTATTTTCTTCTTAATATATATGTAATGTTTTTTCTTCTTAATAGGTAGTCCCTAGTTCATGAAATTTCCTAAGGTATATCTAGTATTCTTCAAACATCCTTATTTATAAACTAATATGGAAGTCTAAAAATCCTAACCCACAATTGAAACTTCTTAATAGTTTTGGTCATGATAAACAAATTACTGTATTGTTTTAAATAAAGGGCATATCTCTCCATCAACCATTAGCCACCACCAATTATTTTGGTCCTAATTTTTAAACTAGACAAGATGATGAGAAAAAAACCTTTAAAAAGAAAAGTCATAAAGTTATTTGAATTCAATCACCAATTCCACTTATCCAATTTTAAATCTTGGAAAACCCTAGCTATTATCTATAGAACTTACAAAACTGCTATATCATGTTTGATCATCTCATCCAAGATAATCGTTTTTAGTGTAACATATAGTCGTTAGACTCAACTTACCATATATTTGTTCTTTCGATTATCTCAAACTTGGTAATCCATACTTCTAAATAGGGTGGGAATCCATACTTCCAAATAGGGTATCATTATTTTTAACTGGGGCTAATAGCTGTCATTGGCCCCTAGCTTGTCCTCACTTCTAGCTTGCACTTGCTCATAGCTTGCATTTACTCCTAGTTTACATTTGCTCTTTGCTTACCTAATAATGAAAAATTATCTTTTAGTCAAGATGTTACATATGAATACTTTTTTAAATGTGCAAGACATGATTTAATAAATATTTAATTCTTGAATGAAATTAATGTTGAATTAACTTAATGTTGCACAATCAAAAGAGTAATTAAAATACCAACACTATCTAAATTTATCATGACCAAAACTATTAGTTATATTAATAATTTTAACTAGAAAAGAAAGAAACATACATATGAGATTAACAACAATAAAAAATCCTATAATACATAAGCATATTATAGAGGCGAGAAGTATATATATTTGACAAGGCCATTTAACCCTCTGATATTCCATGAGAGGATCTTCATTTATGATTTTTGAAATGTTTCCTACCCCAGCCTGACATAGTTAAATTATATTTCTTTAACTATAATAAGGTGAGAGATGAATCCTCCTAGCATTTATATCCATCCATTGAAAGAGTTAATTGAGAATTATCTCCAATATTTACTTCTATTGCATTCCTTCTAAGGTCTTTTTATGGGTTTTCCTAAATTTTTATCTACTCCAACAACAATCAGACCTTTCTTATGAGTTCTCATAACTGGACCTGGGCCAGTGTCAAGAATATATTTTCTTGGAAGGGGAGTTTATGACCTTCATTAAATTGGCCACCTTACCATGGGAGCCACAAATATCGAATATTGTGCTCTTGGAAGGAGATACCATAAACTAGGGTGGCCAACTAGGTTAGTTAGGGAGGATGGCTTTGACTTAATAGGCTAGGGTAGGGTCATTTTTTCCATGTGAATATTAGTATCCAAAAAAAAGGCTAAATAGTCAAATTAACTTTTCACAAGGGAAGAGACTCAAAGGTGCACTTACATACGTAAATTATGGAACTAGAGGATTCAATCATGGAAGCACCACCAACCATCTAGATAACTAACTCTCATATAGCATCAAGATCTTCGACAATAGGGACCTCTTCCGCACCTAAACTATCGTCCACATGTTTTTCTTGCACATGGAAAATCAACTTATCACTTATTTTTTTCTCCTTTTCTATCAAATATTTTTAGGATGGGAAGTCCTATTCGAGTAGAAAAAATCCTTTTTCATTTTAGCATAATGTTTTCTTTGGTTACATAGGAGAGTTGGCTACAACCACAATTTTTAGTAACTGGCAATGCAGGGTTCAAACCATAGGGATTGCAACCTCCATACCTATATGTATCATTAATTATTGACCTGACATTATATGGGGACCGTCGGTCGCTCGGGCTTCGTAACATCATTGTCAATCGGGCACGCACTAAGAGGATTCAGAGCAAACTACTTTCTTTGCAAACTAGCACCACCAAGTTGAAAGCACGAGATTCCGGGCGAAGGAAACACTAATTGTGATGCATTCAAAATCAAATACGCTTAAGTCCTAGAAATGTAAATTGCATGAAATGAAAGAAACACATTGGAAGAGACACAAGCAAATGGAGAAAACACAGCCCTTTCATTAAACTTTCTTGATCTCTGTTACAAATACGCCTCCTCCCTTTTTAGGGGCTAGGAGCATTAAAAGAATTTGACTACAATCAAGACTTAAGGTTCCTCTTTCTGCGTGCCCACACTTGAAATGGACGGGCCAAGATGATGTCGTCGCTGATGTTGATGAGTCTTTGACCTCTGCTGCTCCTCCTATGAACAAAGAAACAACGAAGATGTCAGTAGCACCTGCTGCACATAAGAAGTGTTTGTTCTCTAAAATCGCCAAAAGATGCATGCAAACATTTGTCTGAAATAGTGAGTAAAATGACTCTAAATGACCTAAAAACCTGACAGAGGACAGAAAACATCACCAGAAGGCCACTGCCACTGATACTGTCGGCCAATCTACCTTCAACTAGAATTCGTCCCCAGGCGGGACGACTTCGACGCACTGTCGTCCCTGGGTGGGACGAATTCTTCTGTGTTGGAAAAGCCGACCTGATGCTACTCCAATGTCGAATCTCGAGACCTGCAAAATGCCTGCAAACAGGGGGGTTATGTAATTGGGGCCATTTTGGGACGACCCAGATGGTTGAATTCTCCCAATTTGGCCTCTATCCTCGGGAATTTGATATCAGCACCTGATTTTGGAGCCAATCCACTAGGGATGGGCCCAAAAACTTCTTAGGATTGGGGGGTCGGCAAATTGGTTGATTCAGGTGTCCATATGTTGGATTTGGGTTAGATTCAAGCTTCCAAAAACCACCCAACAACCTCCCTTGCAAAAGAGATTGGTGGATGTGAGAAGGTGAATCAAAGGGGATGCAAGTGGGTGTTCAACTCGGCAGCACTTCGTTGCTTGAAATCCTCTTCAATCTCCTTTTTGGGTGAGAAAAGTCCCACCTTTTATAGACCCATGGGGTCTCTTTTGAGAGGGAAGCATAAGCGCCATGTGTTGGTCATAGGTGCCATGTGGCAATCAAGTCTTCCCATGAGGGAGGGGAGTCCTCCATGACTTGGGCTTTCATAACTGCCCTTGTGACAGTCCTCTAACGGCCTATCTATCCACCCACACACGCGTGCGAGGTAGGAGTCATCAACTGACTGTCCCTGGCTGCCACTTGGTGCCATTCTTCTTTTTGCCCGTTAAACTTGGAATTCGTCCTACCTAGGGACGAATTCAGAATTCGTCCCTTGGTGAGACAGATTCCAATTTGAATTCGTCCCAGGGTGGGACGGATTTGGAGTAGGTTGTCCGAAAGTGCCAAATTGCCTTTTGACCTTCCAAAATTGCTATGAAAGTGGTTAGGACCATTGTTTGACCTCTGAGGGCTGCCCTGGGGGCTGTGTTTGTCAAAGCGATCAGTGTTTGCAGTCACATAATCGGATTGGTGTTGTTTTTGTGTCTACAGATGCCCCTTTTTGGGATGCGCTATGCATAGCGCAGCGCCGAGCAAAAATAGATAACCAAAGCACTAATTATTAGGGTTTCTTGGTAACCTAACCAACTTTTAATGCCCCAAGCATGGAAAGGGCATGCATTCTTGAATCCTTGCTTCTGACGAGCTAGGGAGTTTGATTTCAAGTGTTAACCTATTTTGGTGAGGTGTGACTTGAGCTTGGACATTGATCAGTCATGATTAGGCAAAGGGCACAACCTTTTATCCTCAGGGGAACCTTGTGTTCATGATTCATGAAATGCCAAGTGTTTGATTGATTTGATTGTTGCTTGTTTACTGCCCCAAGCAGGAGCGTGATTGTCTCTGTCAATGATTCTTTGAATGCATATCATTTTCCTTAATTGGGTGTGTGATTGTTGATTAGTGACTAAGTGTGACTACCCCCTCAAGCGACGAATCGATGAGGGAATGACCTTCATGAGAAAAATGACGAGTCGCTTGACCCAAGATGACTTGTGCAAGGATGCCTTTAGATGTTTTACCATTTAAGAATGTGCAATTTTTCCAACATTTGGACCTGTTTTTGGTGGGTGTTAACCCTTTTGGTGATGCCATAATGGGGTGAAATCATCAAAAACCTATCTTCCCGTGGAGCGGTCCGGCTATGGTAGCCTTCTTGGGGAAGTAAGAGAGTGACAATTTGAACCCCGACATCGTATTTCTTTGCCTAGAGGTTAAGTGCAAGAGCACTTGTGTCCGACAATGCTTATTGCTGTGTTTTTGTGTTGCGTTTATTTGTTGTTTTTGTTATTTTTTTTTGTGACACCATTTGGGGATTAAATTATCGGAAATCCGTCTTTCGTGGAGCGGTCCGGCTATGGTAGCCTTCTTAGGGAGTAGGATAGTGATAATTTGTGACTCCAATGTCTATTTTGTATGCCAAGAGGTTAAGTGCAAGAGCACTTGTGTCCGGCAATGCTTATTGCTTTGTTTTTATGTTGCATTTTGTTGTTTTTGAGTGGGTTTTGACCCTTTTGGTGATGCCATAATGGGGTGAAAGTGTCAAAATTTCGTCTTCCCGTGGAGCGGTCCGGCTATGGTAGCCTTCTTGGGGAAGTAGGAGAGTGACACTTTGAGCCCCGACATCGATTTTATATGCCAAGAGGGTAAGTGCAAGAGCACTTGTATCTGGCAATGTTTATTGTTGTTTGTTGTTTTGATTTTCTTGTTTTTTTAGTGGGCTTTGACCCATTTGTGATGCCATTTAGGGGTGAAATTGTCAACAATCCGTCTTCCCATGGAGCGGTCCGGCTATGGTAGCCTTCTTAGAGAGTAGGATAGTGACAATGTAAAACCCCGACATCAATTTTTCTATGCCAAGAGGTTAAGTGCAAGAGCACTTGTGTCTGGCAATGTTTATTGCTTTTTGTTTTTGTGTTGCATTTATTTGTTGTTTTTGTTGTTTTGATTTTCTTGTTGTTTTTTAGTGGGCTTTGACCCATTTGTGATGCCATTTAGGGGTGAAATTGTCAACAATCCGTCTTGTTGTGGAGCGGTCCAGCTATGGTAGCCTTCTTAGAGAGTAGTATAGTGACAATGTAAACCCCGACATCAATTTTTCTGTGCCAAGAGGTTAAGTGCAAGAGCACTTGTGTCTGACAATGTTTATTGCTTTTTGTGTTGTTTTGTTTTTCTTGTTGTTTTTGAGTGGGTTTTGACCCCTTTTGTGACGCCGTTTGGGGGTGAAATTATCAAAAATCCATCTTCCCATGGAGAGGTCCGGCTATGGTAGCCTTCTTAGAGAGTAGGATAGTGACAATGTAAACCCCGACATCAATTTTGCTATGCCAAGAGGTTAAGTGCAAGAGCACTTGTGTCTGGCAATGTTTATTGCTTTTTGTTTGTGTTGCATTTTTTTGTTGTTTTGTTGTTTTGATTTTCTTTGGTCTTATGCATGATGGTTGATGGATATATGCATGTTGATTTATTTTGATGGATGCATATGCTATGATGAATACAAATGTTTTTGATTTATATGTGATATGCAGAGATGAAATGGATGAATGAGATTTGTGATGTTTGGCTATGGCACCATAGACTGTTTAGAACTATGTTATTTTGTTTTTAGGCGATTGCTATTATGCATGACTTTGTATGTATACATGTGGTTTTTATCTTTTTTTATTTTCTGATGGTATTGTAAGGATGAAAAGTAGCACAGTTGGTTTAGAAATGTAGCTAAGGTTTTCTGAGACTCAGACGGTTTTTAACTCACTAGCCATGAATGTACTTTATCTTACAAGACTTTTGAACAAGGTATGAATCGAACTTATTTTTGACCGAGCTATTTCACATCCCTATGTGTGCAATTGAGGTTATTTATGTGGTATTTGTCAGGATACCGCCAGTGCCAGATGGGCTTTCAACCGAACCTGTATTGAGGATCACCTAATTAGCTCCACTAACTCCTTTGTTGTATTTAGTTAGATTAATCTACGGTGTTATCCAGGATGCCATAAGCTAGCTCATCCACATGCAAACATTGATCTGTATGCAAGTTAATGTGACAAATATATCGTCATGTGAGAAGTTTACTACAATTTATAGATAGGCTATCAACCAAACTGGTACTGAGGATCACCTCATGACCTGTTAGAATGCTGAGAGTTCCAGGGATTCAAGTTCAACTCCCTTATTTTCTTCAATTGTATTGGGATACTTGCTCGTTTGTAGTGATAAGATCACTATTTATTTTGATTTGTTTTTCTTTTGAGCAAGGGATTGGGGATATGGAGTGACAAAAATCACTATCGTTTGTGTCGTTTGATGTGTGCACTGTAGGATGTCAAATATTTGATTTTTGACGTTTTGCAAATTTTTGATTTTTTGCAACTATTGAGAACTAGGGATTCTTAGGGAATTGGGTAGGGAGGATGCTTGTCCTTTTGCCAACTCTCAGCATTCTTGGGGTCATTTGCACAGGGGGATGAGCAAGATAACCGTTTCGCTTTTGGTGACCTGGATTACTGTGCAGGTTTCATCTTTCGTTCACACAACTTAGGAATTATTTTATGTGTTTTTATTTGTGTTGGGATGT
Organism: Wollemia nobilis; assembly: GCA_028583015.1. Lineage (NCBI taxonomy): Eukaryota > Viridiplantae > Streptophyta > Pinopsida > Araucariales > Araucariaceae > Wollemia > Wollemia nobilis. The sequence continues at coordinate 12,144 of JAQPPZ010016925.1, read as the reverse complement.
TACGTAACAAGGTGTATTTCAAGTGTAACTCTACCTTCGTAAAATCTGTCTGACTCGGTACATTACATAGCTAAAGAGCAAAATGATGACTGAATCATGAAAACCCTTCATACATTAAAAGACCACTGACTCTAGTGTGGTAAAAGCGATGCATGGTGTTTTTGTTGTTTTTGTAAAATGGAACAGTGTGGAACAAGATGAACTAGTAGAGCAATTATAGCCTATGGTGCCTTTGACCTATACGACCACAAATATGCAATGTATGGATGCAATGTTTTAATGCAGCTATGTATTTTTGTATTTTTGATGGATTGATTTTTGTGAATATGAAGATGAAGGGCGAGAAGAGCTCTCTATTGATGAATTTGAGTATGCCTAGAAACGAGATGCAAATTTTTGTTGTTTTTGACGATTTTTGTTGTTTTTGAATTTTCTTGAATCCTTTGGGCCTTTTTGGGGTGACCAAGCGATTGCGATAATCCTTGGAGATTTTGGGGTGACCAAATGATTGCGATAATCCTTGGAGCTTTTTGGGTGACCAAGTGATTGCGATAATCCTTGGAGATTTTGTGGTGACCAAGTGATTGCGATAATCCTTGGAGATTTTGGGGTGACCAAGTGATTGTAATAATCCTTGGAGCTTTTGGGGTGACCAAGTGATTGCGGTAATCCTTGGAGATTTTGGGGTGACCAAGTGATTGCGATAATCCTTGGAGCTTTTGTGGTGACCAAGTGATTGCGATAATCCTTGGAGCTTTTATGATGACCAAGTGATTGCGATAATCCTTGGATATTTTGGGGTGACCAAGTGATTACGATAATCCTTGGAGCTTTTGTGGCTTATAGCTCTTCAGGAGATAGAGGTACCCCCAGCTTGATGGTCTTTGCACTCCAGATCTGGCTCTGGAGGTATGGGCATGAATGGATCGGCCCTATGCACGGATAGGAGGACAGGGTCCGCCCTCGGCACTGATGTCATGATGGGATCTCGGGGTGGATGGTGCTCATCATGTCCTAGTAGTATGCCCATATATCCCATTAGATATTCATGAGTTAAAGGGCGGTGATGCTATCGCGCATGTCTGATATAGTCCATCTCAGTCTCATCTTATGAATCTCTTTCGGAGACCCAAAAATGTTCATTCTCTTCAGCAACTGTTGCTTGCGACATTGAGGGCTCTCCTTGTTCCAACAAGTTAATTTGGTCCCATTGTGGTTGTTCCACTCTTGGTGGAGGGACATTATTCTCTTGACACTGTGTTGGTTCAGCTGGAACCTCTAAGGGGAATAGCTTCAAAAAGATGTCTGGAAGCCGTTGATGTTCTCTTTGAGGATTAATCTCCGAACTTTCACCTCTCTCTAGAAAAGGAGAGGGATTACTACTGTTGCCAAGGGTGTTTGTTGACCATGGGAGGTAATCTCACAAGGTATATTCTGTATTTGGGTTGGCATAAGGATCTAGTGCCAATCCCCCCTTGTTGCTTATTTCTAGGCCTTGCATATTTTTGACTAAGATGTCTAAGGGCAGGGGGTGGTTGAACCCTACTCCTGACTTATCATATGGCATATGATATCTTGGTTGGAAAAGGACCCGCATCCCTTGCTCATATCTGCCTAGCCCGTATCCATGCCAATTGCATTGGTCAAGATATTTTAGGGCAAAGTCTGGGTTTGACAAATAGTTGATGTTTTCAACAAAAGGCTCTTCGTCTGCTTCCTTTTGTTTGCATGGTTCAAGACCATGATCAAGGCCCCCATACACAAAATTTGTCTGGTTTGGTGGGTAGCCTAGAGGAACAACTGTCCCTATGGGAAGGCGAGGTCTCCCCATGTCTTGTACTGACTCCAATGCGGGGGTTGCCACAACATTTTGCACTAAATACTCCCCCAGGCCTGTATTGGCCATTTCGACGATGATTGTTGATGATTGGGTGGGAGGAAATGGGAGTCCTTCCTGAGTCCATTCCATGTTCGGTATTTTAGGAGTCTCCGCTTCTGTTGTGTGAGGTGTTTCTTCTGTTGATACCGTTGAAATTATAGGCAACATTTCTTCTAAGGGCTGAGCCTCTTCCATGATCTGTTTTCCCTTGTCCTTCTATTTGGACATGACAGGTGGCTTTGATGATGAAGGAGTAGATGATGAAGGCTCACCTGGCTGGGATTTTGTTGATTTGGTCACCAATGGTGCCTGCGGTATTGGACCCTGTTTAGATGGATTTAATTGGAAATCCAAATGCGTTGAAGGGAGGGTCAATTGAGGCATGAATTGTACCGCATTGCAATACTTGAAGGGATCTAAGTCCATTGGTACTACATGTATTTCTCCTTCAAAAGCATACTTTAAGCACTGGTGAGTGATCGAAGGGACACACTTCATGTCCCTGATCCAAGGCCGACCTAGCAGTATATTATAAGCCATCTCGCTTTCCAACACATGGCACAATGTAGGTATTTTCTTTTGTCCTACCTGGATAGGCAGAACAACTGTGCCGATTTTCGAGCATATTTCATCGTTGAAAGCTTGCAGTGTGTACGTGGAGGCTGTGATGTGAGAGGTTGGCAGCTTCAAATGTTTTAAGGCTGCAGTGGTAATGATGTTACTGGACGAGCCAGTATCTACCAACACTCTCTTGTACGAGATCCCATTGACCTAAGCAATAACGTGCAGGGGTGGATCTGCCATGTCATTCGATATTGTTTTGACTTCATCTTCTCTAAAGGTGATGACCGGCTTCGTACATCGTTTCACATGTCCCACGAAGTTGTTGAAAGAATTTTCTTCATGAGGCTATAATTTGATGGCTTTTAAAATGTCCATAAGAGCTTCCCTATGGGGTGCTGACTGTTGAATAAGCTCGTAAATGGACAGCCTAGCCGATGTGGTTCGTAAACTCTGCGTGAGTTTGGTCCGTATCGTGACCTCGGGTCTAGGTGGAGGCAACTGCATTGGGCATTGTTGAGGCTGCGATGTTGTCAAAACTTCCCTCGTAGCTACCTCGGGTGCAACTACTGGGTACTTTTTGTTCCTTTTCACTATACTAATCATTCCCACAAATCCTTGCATGGGAAGATTCTGTCGCACCTCGTTAATTTGGAGAGGTTTTTCCTGTGCTTCGTGGGCAGGCAAAGGGTCCTTGAATACCCCCATTTGTTGATTATTTGGCGCTATGGGGTTGTCCACGGCCAATGTTCTATTGTTGATCAAATCTTGGATTAATTCTTTGAATTTCTAGCATCCATTCAAGTCGTGTCCTCTGCGCCTATGGAATCTACAATACAATTCCTCTCTGTATCCCCTAGGCTTAGGAGCGTTAGGGTCTATAGTTTGGATTTCTGGTAGAGTGACTAAATTTGTCGCTAACAAGTGGTCAAATAGGGAGTCCCTGGACTCCGTGTAAGGGGTGAATTGTCGCCTAGGGCAACACTGCTGATTCTGCTCCTGTCTTCTATTATCTCTTTCATAACCAGGAGGCACTGCCTAGTAATTAGCCTTTTGGGGCTACATTTCTTGCACAGGCACGGGAACATTTATCGCAACTTGGTTAACCGTAGTGTGTTGTGATTGCGTTGTCCCGGTCTTAGTGGTTTTATTCCACTCTTTATTTTTAGGCTTGGCGATTGTGCCTTCGCCTATTTTGATCTCTTCTATAACTCTGGCTTGTGCCAAAGCTTCTTCTAAGCTGGCGTATTGTTGTAGCTGCAATAGCCCAGAGATCGATTTCAAGCAACTTTTTATGAACATCTGTGTGAGATCAGACATAGGGGGACGGTAAGGTAACTTAGAAAGCAAAGCTCTCCATCGATTCTCGTATGCTGCCATTGTTTCTTCCTCAAATTGCTTGAGGCTAGCCAGATCACTCAGTGATGCCTTCTTCCTTGTGTTGAAGGCAAAGCGTTCAAGAAATGCATCTACTAATTGATCTAGGTTGCTTATGTTGTGTTTGGGTAATTGTGTGAACCAATCTGAGGCAAGGCCTACGAATGTAGTTATGAATGTCCTAAGCAACAATGCATCATTATCGTGGATGCCGAAGCATTGACTTAGGAACCTTGTGACATGTTATTGTGCGTCCTCTTCACCTTTAAAGATTACCAATTGAGGCAACTTGAAGTGTTCGGGGTAAAGAGGTGTTGGCACTGAGGGATGCACTGGATGACTGCGGAGTTGACGTAACGTGGGCTTTTGATGCCCAGAAATTTTTGTCTCCACAGACTCCAAACGCTCTAATAGCGCTTTGTATGCATCTGAAGATTTTATCTCCTCCTCTTTTGTTTGCTCCCGTTGTGCGTTATGGAATACTGGAGGCCTATGGAGGGGTGGTCGATTGGCAGCCCTCCCGCCTTGATGGGGTGTTTCGGCCCATTCTATTTTTGGTTCGTACTCCTCATAAAATTCTTGAGGAGTCTCTGGGCGAGACCTATGACCCTGATTGAATCCCTGCTGAGGGTACCCATCATTGTTTCGGGGAGTGGCCTCCCTCTCGGGTCTATAAGGTCTCGGAGGCAAAGCTTGACAAGGTCGTGGAGACCTGTCCTGCACCAACGGATTATGCCTCTCATATTGTTTGACACTTTGGGTGCGATGGGTTGGCCCCCTCTCAGGTAGTTCATAGCGTAACTCATCCGATTCATGTTGCATGTGCTCTCTATCCAAGCGGTGTCGATACTCTATCTCCTAATGACTTTGTTTAAGCCGCATGATTTGGGATTGACGGGTGGCATGTCTGGCGACTATCGGGTCAATTTGGTCTACCCTATTTTTCTTAGGAGGTTCAAATTTTTCTTTTATGTGTCCGCCTCGATCTTGATGATCTAAAATTTCAATGGGTCGCTTCCCTCTGTCGAGGTAGGTGACATTTACTCGAGGCTCTGACCTCGATGTATGATCATGATACCTAGCAAGTGCAGAAACGCAAGGTTCCCATGTTGTTTGTTGTCCTTGATGAATTCTATGGCTTTCCTCATACTCCATTTCACGAGTTTGGAAGGGGCGGGCGGAGTTAGCTCGCCCTATGTAAGGAGCCCTGCACTCTAGATTTTGTCTTTCTGTCCTGATGGGAGGTAAAGAAGGGACACCATATCCATTTTGTCCCTCCAAATGGATAGTGTTCCTCTCTAGCACTTCATCACGCTGTGGCCACTCATGTCTAACCTCAGAAGGTGATTCTCTGTTTACATCAAGGTCTACATGTAAAGTGTCTTCCTGAAAGGGGCTGTTTTGAATGGGCATACCCCATCGAGGATTCTGACATGGATTCTTTTGTAGGCCAGACCGATAAGGCGGTATGACCAAGTCCTTGGGATTGTAACAGAGATGACTCATTCCTCCTTGGACATTCCCCACAGCCTCCGCCCGTGATTGGGCTTGGCTACGGGTGAGCACCATGACGATGTCTCTCTAAAAACCCTAAAAATTGAAATGAGTCAGATGGGGCCCAAAATCGGTGTGCGCATCCCTCTTATAGTATACAAGATAAAAATGAATTTTCAAGTCCTAAATCTAAATACATTAGGAGATATTGACATCCAAACAGCTCAAAAAGTGTAAAAAATTGGGCACGCAATTTTAGAACCTAATTTTGGGGCACTAGATGATGGAATTTGGCCCCGAAAACTGAATTTTCTGGGCAAATAGGATTCTAGAGAATCAATTTGTTTAAAATTATCCCAATTAACTCCCTGTAAAATTTCAAGTCAATCGGAGCTACGGTTGAGAAGTTATGGCCCTGGCAAGATGCACTAAAATTTAGGGAAAAATATAATATTTCCCATACTTTGTTGGATGGTCCTGCATCACTTATGGGCACATTTGGGGTGCTATTGGATTTACCAAAGGGTTCATGGACACCTTTTGGGCCTTTTGAGAAAAAAATAAGTGATAAGTTGATTTTCCATGTGCAAGAAAAACATGTGGACGATAGTTTAGGTGCGGAAGAAGTCCCTATTGTCGAAGATCTTGATGCTATATGAGAGTTAGTTATCTATATGGTTGGTGGTGCTTCCATGATTGAATCCTCTAGTTCCATAATTTACGTATGTAAGTGCACCTTTGAGTCTCTTCCCTTGTGAAAAGTTAATTTGACTATTTAGCCTTTTTTTTGGATACTAATATTCACATGGAAAAAATGACCCTACCCTAGCCTATTAAGTCAAAGCCATCCTCCCTAATTAACCTAGTTGGCCACCCTAGTTTATGGTATCTCCTTCCAAGAGCACAATATTCGATATTTGTGGCTCCCATGGTAAGGTGGCCAATTTAATGAAGGTCATAAACTCCCCTTCCAAGAAAATATATTCTTGACACTGGCCCAGGTCCAGTTATGAGAACTCATAAGAAAGGTCTGATTGTTGTTGGAGTAGATAAAAATTTGGGAAACCCCATAAAAAGACCTTAGAAGGAATGCAATAGAAGTAAATATTGGAGATAATTCTCAATCAACTCTTTCAATGGATGGATATAAATGCTAGGAGGATTCATCTCTCACCTTATTATAGTTAAAGAAATATAAGTTAACTATGTCAGGCTGGGGTAGGAAACATTTCAAAAATCATAAATGAAGATCCTCTCATGGAATATCAGAGGGTTAAATGGCCTTGTCAAACATATACTTCTCGCCTCTATAATATGCTTATGTATTATAGGATTTTTTATTGTTGTTAATCTCATATGTATGTTTCTTTATTTTCTAGTTAAAATTATTAATATAACTAATAGTTTTGGTCATGATAAATTTAGATAGTGTTGGTATTTTAATTACTCTTTTGATTGTGCAACATTAAGTTAATTCCACATTAATTTCATTCAAGAATTAAATATTTATTAAATCATGTCTTGCACATTTAAAAAAGTATTCATATGTAACATCTTGACTAAAAGATAATTTTTCATTATTAGGTAAGCAAAGAGCAAATGTAAACTAGGAGTAAATGCAAGCTATGAGCAAGTGCAAGCTAGAAGTGAGGACAAGCTAGGAGCCAATGACAACTATTAGCCCCAGTTAAAAATAATGATACCCTATTTGGAAGTATGGATTCCCACCCTATTTAGAAGTATGGATTACCAAGTTTGAGATAATCGAAAGAACAAATATATGGTAAGTTGAGTCTAACGACTATATGTTACACCAAAAACGATTATCTTGGATAAGATGATCAAACATGATATAGCAGTTTTGTAAGTTCTATAGATAATAGCTAGGGTTTTCCAAGATTTAAAATTGGATAAGTGGAATTGGTGATTGAATTCAAATAACTTTATGACTTTTCTTTTTAAAGGTTTTTTTCTCATCATCTTGTCTAGTTTAAAAATTAGGACCAAAATAATTGGTGGTGGCTAATGGTTGATGGAGAGATATGCCCTTTATTTAAAACCATAGAGTAATTTTTTTATCATGACCAAAACTATTAAGAAGTTTCAATTGTGGGTTAGGATTTTTAGACTTCCATATGAGTTTATAAATAAGGATGTTTGAAGAATACTAGATATACCTTAGGAATTTTCATGAACTAGGGACTACCTATTAAGAAGAAAAAACATTACATATATATTAAGAAGAAAATAAATTTATATACTAAAATATGTGTTGCTATGGATATTCCAAAATCTTAATCATAATCCATTAAGATTAAATATGAATCAAGAGAACGGGATCAACAAGATAATTATGAAAGTATTGCATTTTAATTATACAATTATTTTTGGACTGAGCATATGACAAGAGATTGCAAAGTGAAAACTATAAAGAAACAAAAAAAATGGTCATGAGATAAACTTTAAGACAAAGCAAGGAAATCATACTATAATAGAAGCTTGATCTTGATCAGATCAAGGATATTCCACTCCTAAAGAAGAGGTAATGAAATCCTATCACCAACTTCATATGGAAAAGACCACAATAGCTCACTTGCACCAATCCTTGAGAGAAAAAATAAGGATTTGAGGAAGAGAAAGTACAATATGCAAGTTTAGGTTTTCTTTCTAACTCCCAAATTTGTTGTTTTATTTTAACTGCAACACTTGGAACTATGGCAGTACGATATGGGGTTCCCTAAGAATTCAATTATTTGGTCAACACCTATTAATGTTCGACTACTTTGTTAAAGAAGAATGTTAAGTATAATTGTATATATAATTCTTCACTTTTTAAATGAATTTAAAATTTTTCTAAAAATTCAAAAACATATCAAAAATTTTCATTTTTAATAATTAATTAAAATTAAAAGAAGCATTTTCGAGTGGTGGGTGGGGATTAAGATTTAAAAAGGTATTGTCTAGCTGTGATTTACTTGTACAAACCACAAGGTCTTTATGTATAAATGCTTTATAAAGTTTTAAGAATTTAAAGGCTATGTTGATAAAGAGAATTATTTATAAATTGTAGCGGGTTAAATATTTACAATAAAATATATTAAATGTAAAACTTATAAAATTAAATAAAGTTTATAATTATTTTTTCTTTGTTCGGTGTTTAAATTTTTATAAGAGAATTTTTAAATGTATTATTTACAATATGGCATGAAATTACACGTAAGTTATCTTTTATATAAAGTAAGAAATGCATGTATGTGAAAGAGAGAATTACTTTTACTTCAAAATGGATTATATATATGTAAAACTTGTAATTTATTTGGTAGAAAAAATTAGTATTAATAGTAATTTATGCTAAAATGGAGTCTCAATGGCTAGATGGATTGGTAAGTGTTACTCTGGATGGGCACTTGTTGAGAAGAGACCTAGATTCAAACCTTGGTGGTGCTAGTTTGCAAAGAAAGCAGTTTGCTCTGAATCCTCTTAGTGCATGCCAGATCGACGATGATGTTACGAATCCCGAGTGACCAACAATCCCCATATAATGTCGGGTCAATAATTTATAATACATATAGGTATGGAGGTTGCAGTCCATATGGTTTGAACCATGCATTGCCAGTTACTAAAAATTGTGGTTGTAGCCAAATCTCCTATGTAACCAAAGAAAACATTATGCTAAAATGAAAAAGGATTTTTTCTACTCAAATAGGACTTCCCATCCTAAAAATATTTGATAGAAAAGGAGAAAAAAATAAGTGATAAGTTGATTTTCCATGTGCAAGAAAAACATGTGGATGATAGTTTAGGTGCGGAAGAGGTCCCTATTGTCGAAGATCTTGATGCTATATGAGAGTTTGTTATCTAGATGGTTGGTGGTGCTTCCATGATTGAATCCTCTAGTTCCATAATTTACGTATGTAAGTGCACCTTTGAGTCTCTTCCCTTGTGAAAAGTTAATTTGACTATATTTTCCAAAATCTTAATCCCCACCCACCACTCGAAAATGCTTCTTTTAATTTTAATTAATTATTAAAAATGAAAATTTTTGATATGTTTTTGAATTTTTAGAAAAATTTTAAATTCATTTAAAAAGTGAAGAATTGTATATACAATTATACTTAACATTCTACTTTAACAAAGCAATCGAACATTAATAGATGTTGACCAAATAATTGAATTCTTAGGGAACCCCATATCGTACTTCCATAGTTCCAAGTGTTGAGGTTAAAATAAAACAACAAATTTGGGAGTTAGAAAGAAAACATGAACTTGAATATTGTACTTTCTCATCCTCAAATCCTTCTTTTTTCTCTCAAGGCTTGATGCAAGTGATCTATTGTGGTCTTTTCCATATGAAGTTGGTGATAGGATTTCATTACCTCTTCTTTAGGAGTGGAATATCCTTGATCTGATCAAGATCAAGCTACTATTACAGTATGATTTCCTTGCTTTGTCTTAAAGTTTATCTCATGACTATTTTTTCTCTTTCTTTATAGTTTTCACTTGCAATCTCTTGTCATATGCTCAGTCCCAAAATAATTGTATAATTAAAATGCAATACTTTCATAATCATCTTGTTGATCCCATTCTCTTGATTCATATTTAATCTTAATGGATTATAATTAAGATTTTGGAATATCCATAGCAACACATATTTTAGTATATGAATTTATTTTCTTCTTAATATTTATGTAATGTTTTTCCTTCTTAATAGGTAGTCCCTAGTTCATGAACTTTCCTAAGGTATATCTAGTATTCTTCAAACATCCTTATTTATAAACTATTATGGAAGTCTAAAAATCCTAACTCACAATTGAAACTTCTTAATAGTTTTGGTCATGATAAAAAAATTACTCTATGGTTTTAAATAAAGGGCATATCTCTCCATCAACCATTAGCCACCACCAATTATTTTAGTCCTAATTTTTAAACTAGACAAGATGATGAGAAAAAAACCTTAAAAAAGAAAAGTCTTAAAGTTATTTGAATTCAATCACCAATTCCACTTATCCAATTTTAAATCTTGGAAAACCCTAGATAGTATCTATAGAACTTACAAAACTGCTATATCATGTTTGATCATATCATCCAAGATAATCGTTTTTGGTGTAACATATAGTCATTAGACTCAACTTACTATATATTTGTTCTTTCAATTATCTCAAACTTGGTAATGCATACTTCTAAATAGGGTGGGAATCCATACTTCCAAATAGGGTATCATTATTTTTAACTGGGGCTAATAGCTCTCATTGGCTCCTAGCTTGTCCTCACTTCTAGATTGCACTTGCTCATACCTTGCATTTAATCCTAGTTTACATTTGGTCTTTGCTTACCTAATAATGAAAAATTATCTTTTAGTCAATATGTTGCATATGAAAATTTTTAAATGTGCAAGACATGATTTAATAAATATTTAATTCTTGAATGAAATTAATGTTGCACAATCAAAAGAGTTATTAAAATAACAACACTATCTAAATTTATCATGACCAAAACTATTAGTTATATTAATAAGTTTAACTAGAAAAGAAAGAAACATACATATGAGATTAACAACAATAAAAAATCATATAATACATAAGCATATTATAGAGGCGAGAAGTATCTGTTTGACATGGCCATTTAACCCTCTGATATTCCATGAGAGGATCTTCATTTATGATTTTTGGAATGTTTCCTACCCTAGCATGACATAGTTAGCTTATATTTCTTTAACTATAATAAGGTGGGAGATGAATCCTCCTAGCATTTATATCCATCCATTGATAGAGTTAATTGAGAATTATCTGCAATATTTACTTCTATTTCATTCCTTCTAAGGTCTTTTTATGGGGTTTCCCAAATTTTTATCTACTCCAACAACAATCAGACCTTTCTTATGAGTTCTCATAACTGGACCTGGGCCAGTGTCAAGGATATATTTTCTTGGAAGGGGAGTTTATACCTTCTTTAAATTGGCCACCTTACCATGGGAGCCACAAATATCGAATATTGTGCTCTTGGAAGGAAATACCATAAACTAGGGTTGCCAAATGGGTTAGTTAGGGAGGATGGCTTTGACTTAATAGGCTAGGGTAGGGTCATTTTTTCCATGTGAATATTAGTATCCAAAAAAAAGGCTAAATAGTCAAATTAACTTTTCACAAGGGAAGAGACTCAAAGGTACACTTACATACCTAAATTATGGAGCTAGAGGATACAATCATGGAAGCACCATCAACCATCTAGATAACTAACTCTCGTATAGGATCAAGATCTTTGACAATAGGGTCCTCTTTCACACCTAAAATATCATCCACATGTTTTTCTTGCACATGGAAAATCAACTTATCACTTATTTTTTCCTCCTTTTCTATCAAATATTTTTAGGATGGGAAGTCCTATTCGAGTAGAAAAATCCTTTTTCATTTTAGCATAATGTTTTCTTTGGTTACATAGGAGAGTTGGCTACAACCACAATTTTTAGTAATTGGCAATTCAAGGTTCAAACCATAGGGACTGCAACCTCCATACCTATATGTATCGTTAATTATTGACCCAAAATTATATGGAGACCGTCAATCGCTCGGGGTTCGTACCATCATCGTTGATCTGGCATGCACTAAGAGGATTCAGAGCAGATTGCTTCCTTTGCAAACTAGCACCACCAAGGTTTGAATCCATGTCTCTTCTCAACAAGTGCCCATCTAGACTAACACTTACCAATCCATCTAGCCCTTGAGACTCCATTTTAGCATAAATTACTATTAATACTAATTTTTTCTACCAAATAAATTACAATTTTTACATATATATAATCCATTTTGAAGTAAAAGTAATTCTCTCTTTCACAT